>CM052801.1:17756148-17828977 GCA_028533885.1 Nasua narica
AATTATTTAGAGCTTACACAAAGTGTTTGATTTATTTTCCAAGTCACTGTTCTAGCAGAAGATGGCTGTTCATCCTTGGATAGGAGTATGTGGGCTCTTGAGGTTCAAGGTCACTGTTTTTGACTCAGATGTTATATTTATTAGGCTTGGTGTTTGAAGTACACATCAGTGACCAACAAGCTGTAGTACAGCCTTGAATACTGACTGAAGGGGGTCTGAAATTCCATGGGGATTAAAAATAGCAAAACCACATGCTGAAATTAGAATTTATATTTAGACGATATATTGTCTTTCACTCACCCTGCAGAATTTTATTTTTAAGGCTGTACATTGTGTGGCTCTCTGTTTCTCATTTTAGAAACACATGGAACTCACTGGAAAGCCAGACCTGGTTAATAATAATACAAACATAGTCTGGGTAAACATGCAAGAGTTGCTATGCAGAATAGGGACCAAACACTCTTTACCAACAAACACCACACTGACTCAGTTTTCATCACAAACACTGGATTGTATTTTGTGGAAGTGTCATTGTGAAATGCTGTCACAAAATCCTACAAGGCATTTTGGGATTTGTAGTTCCTCATTCAACTGGAAGACCACCAAAGATGTTAATAGACACAGGAAGGCCTGCTTCGAGGAAGGGTGTGTTATGTGTGCAGGTTCACCCTACTGTCCTTCATTGTTCCCTTATTTACCTTACTTACACTTAGATGCGGTGCAGAGCATATTTGTTGGCAGCCATGAGGGCTCGGGAGAGGAACCTAATGGTAAAAACAGAGCTTTCCAGAGCCCTCTGTGCATTAGGGCAACACTCTTTAATTGAATCGGATTTCTAAGTCTGAAATCAGTCTTCTGTAGGCTTGATAATTTTTGTGTGATTTCTTCCTTCAGACATAATCTTTTTTTTAAAAAAAAAAGATTTTATTTATTTATTTGACAGAGAGAGATCACAAGTAGGCAGAGAGGCAGGCAGAGAGAGAGGTGGGGAAGCAGGCTCCCTGCTGAGCAGAGAGCCCGATGTAGGGCTCAATCCCAGGACCCTGAGATCATGACCTGAGCTGAAGGCAGAGGCTTTAACCCACTGAGCCACCCAAGCGTCCCCCTTCAGACATAATCTTGATGATAACCCCAACATGGGATATGTCTCCCTTGGGATGCCAAGCAAAGATCATTTTATGCTTTTGAGTCATGGATTATAAATGATGTTGCTAGTCATATACTTCCAATTCATTCAACAAAAATTTATTGAGCACCTACTCTGGGCCAACATTTTTACAGCCACTAGGGATACAGCAAGGCACTGAATTAAGTCCCTGTCCTCGTGGAACTTCTATTTCAGCATAGGAAGACAGATAATAACCAGTAGTTGTATGACATGGCAGGCGCTAAGCAGTACCGTGGAGAATTCAGCTGTGGAAGGAGGAACAAGACTGATGTGAGTGGGGTTTGGTCATTATACAGGGCAGTTGAAGAAGTTCTTAATATGACCCAAGGCCAGAAGAATGGGAGACAGTATGCCGGGCGCAGTATGCCGGGCATGAGGAATGACGACTCTTAGGGACTGAGGTAGGAGGGTGCTTGGCATATTGAAGGAATAGCAAGGAGGCCAGTATGGCAGGAGATGCGTGAACAGTATGGACAGTAGGGAGAGGTAAGGTGAGAGAGATGGGGGGGATATTGTGCAGACCATTGTAAAGACTTTGACTCTTATTATAGGGTAGATGGGGAGCTGCTGGGGAGTTCTGAAGAGAGGAGTGCCATGGTCTGACTAACTGGATTGCTTTGACTGCTGTAATCCAGGCAAAAGATGATGGCAGCTTGACCGAGAGGATAGCAGGGGAATTTGTGAGAAGTGGTTGAATTCTGCAAGCATTTTAAAGTCAAAACTGATAGGATTTGTTACTCAGATCTTTTTTTCCCCATGTTGTTATATAGAATGAATGTCAGAGACATTGCTTCCTGCAGTGTACTGATTCTAAATTGAATCCTAACACATCTAATTACTCACCTAAAAATAAGTAATTTTCAAGGTAAAAAAAGTTGCATAGACTCCTTACCCAATCCCAGACTTAATGGTTAACTGTGTGTCATACAAAAGAAAAGATTTTGTGGATCCGTCCTGGCATAGCACTGTCCTGGGTCTTAATATGCTTTGGGGGGCAGGAAATGACTTGTGCTGCACTTTAAGCCCACATTCTGGCTGACGAGACAATTTCTGGACTACAGACACCACACACACACACACACTCACACACACACA
Organism: Nasua narica; assembly: GCA_028533885.1. Taxonomy (NCBI): domain Eukaryota; kingdom Metazoa; phylum Chordata; class Mammalia; order Carnivora; family Procyonidae; genus Nasua; species Nasua narica. The sequence goes on from CM052801.1 coordinate 17,758,412, forward strand.
CTTCTACGCATATGCAGAGATCCCTGAAAGTCATGAGAATCACACAGCTGGAATGAGCCATTGTCTCGGATGGGTGTGTGTTCATCTATATGCAGGTGTGTTGAAAGGGTGGCAGGAAGTAATTAACAACTGCTATACTAATTTTTAGTATAAACATATACATAAGTGGTTAGAGAAGGGAAAGATGAGAGATGATTATATAGCAAAGGTGAGATGTAAGCTAGGACTAGAAAGATGAGTAGGAAATAAATAAGTGGGGTTGATGCGGAACACATTCTTCTGGGACTCGTCTATGTCTCTCCTTAGAAGCTGGAGAATTTGGTGCCTTCCCCTACTCTTTCCCTATACAGTCTATTTAGATGATGCTCTGACATTAGAAAGACCAGTCTTGGGAGCTCTGTCGCTTCTACTTTGAACCAATAAGTTGAAGTTGAATCTTAAGAACCAACTAATCCACAGTTTGATTAGCTGCCAGGCCCCACTTTAGTGGAGTCAGGCTGTGCTCTTCTTTTTGAATGGTTATAGATCACAGAAAATCTTTTTGGGCAAATCTTGAGATTAAGAAGGTATTGGGAGTATATTCTGTTTCCTGTTCCTTGTTTTTAATCCTTACTACCTTATCCTTCCACCGGTCTTCCCTCTCCTCTCCATTTTATATTCAGTTCTCCTGTAACGTAGTATGTGTGTTTCTAAAAATCACCGAGTTAGGTAAAATGACACAATAACAACTAAATGGTTTATGGGAGAAACACAGAGATTGGGGCACAGCACACAAAAGCTTAATCAGTGACACGAACAGGAATAGAGCAACCTAAAGAAAACAATGGCATAATTTTACACAACTTAAATAACTTAAATAAAAAAAAAAGAAAATAGCTAAGAAATACATTAAGTACTACAATAAATATGGCACTTTAGTTTGAAAAAGGCCTGAAGTTTTCTGGCAGAAGCAAACAGAAGGATCGCAGCTTGGGAATCATGGTGAAGTGGTGGAAGGAAGATTATCTGAAATTGGAAGGAAAGTTGTAACAAACACCAGATGGGGGTGAATGTAGCTCATAACACAGTGAACTGAAGTAGCTGGTCAGTGAGATAGAGTGTGTATACGTGTGTGTGTGTGTGTGTGTGTGTTTTACATATTTCTACACGCCTTGGTTCAACTGGGTGCAGTTTTCTGCATTCATGTAATGTTTCTTTTAGACAGAATCCACAGAAGCAAACATAAAATTCACCATATGTTCAAATTACTCTCTGTAATATCAGTGGCATTGGAATACATTTTAATTTGCAAAATAAACATTGAAAGGAACCAATTGTACCTTACTTTATCTTGATGATTAACTGGCACCTTACTTTTCCCCTACTTTATTATTCTCTCCTCATCCTCATAATGTCCAAAAATATTCTGATTTTTACAAAGACTGATAAGAACATCTATCAACCAGATATTTAAACTTACTGAATATTGAATATCCTGTCTATCTCCAGGATGCTTGTCTGGGATATGGGAAGTAAAAAGGGTTTTGAAACCAAGGGTTCTGTCCTTTTATAGTTTCAATATGAGGAACCAAGCACAGACATTTGAGGCAAAACAAAAGTTCTTAAAAAGTAACAATATATTACAGAACTAGTACATCAGTGCTGAAGAAATAGGGTAAAATACAGTTAGTGAGGTAAGATTTCTTAGATTTAAATTTTGATCTAGATCTTAAAGTTGTGAACATGGTTTGGAAAAGAAAAGGAACTCCTAACACCTAGAAAGAATGTGGAAATCCCCCAGGTTTTTTCTGTTTTTCCTTTTCTTTGTTTTCTCATGCCCCAGCCCACAGATGATCTTATGGTGGCAACAAGCTTCAAAGGCAGTCACCAGAAGCCAAAACTACAAGAAAGGCAAAAGTTCTCTCTGTTCCTCCTCTTGTCCTCCTCCTCCTCCTCCTTCTTTCTCTCTCTTTCTTTCTCTCTCTCTCTCTCTCTCTCTCTCATAAGTAAGTAAAGACCCAGCTTTCTGGCTGAAAGACTGAAAACAAGAGATAGCTTCAGGGATCTGGAAGGTACCAAGAAGATCACAGGCACAGACAACCTCAAAGGAAGTAACTCCATAAAGTTGTTCTTGAGCACCTGTGCTCATCCCCCAAACTGGAAGGAAAGGATCTGAACCTAATGAGCATACCAAAGACTTTGAGAAGTGAAGTAAAATACCACCATCTAGGACCCAGATTGACTCCTGGGTGATGCACACATTGGACAGATCCAAAAAACACTGCCGCAGTTTTGAAAACTAAACTGATTCCAGAGCCTCAGCCCACAGAAAGTGGGTTAAGACTTATAGTCTAAACCTAATGAAGTCAGTTGCCTGCTAAAACAAAAGCATCAACATTCTCCATAGGATTTATTTATTTATTTATTTATTTATTAAAAGATTTTATTCATCCATTTGACAGAGAGAGAGATGACAAGTAGGCAGAGAGGCAGGCAGAGCGAGAAGGGGAAGCAGGCTCTCTGCTGAGCAGAGAGCCCAACGCAGGGCTCAATCCCAGGACCCTGAGATCATGACCTGAGCCGAAGGCAGAGGCTTTAACCCACTGAGCCACCCAGGCGCCCCTTCCATAGGATTTGAACAAGACCTATAGATTCATAATATACTATTCAAAATGTCCAAGATACAGTCCAGAATTACTTAGTATAAAAAGGACTTGGAAAATCTAAGCTTGCATTGGAAAAAAAAAAGATGTTAGCACTGAGCTAACACTTAGGGTAGAATCATATGGCAAAGACTTTAAAGCAGCTGTTGTATCAGTGTTCCAGTGAGCAATGGTGAACGCTTTAGAAATGAATGGAAAAATAAACAAAGTTTCTACAAAAAAAAATAGGAGATAGAAAGAAAAGCCAAATAAATATATTAGAACTGAAAAATATAATGACCAAGATAAAAACCTCACTGGGTGGGCTCAGTAGCATAATGGAAATGACACTGGAGTCCATAAACTTAAAGATAGATCAATAGAAATTACCCAGTCTGAAGAAGAGAGAGAAAAAGACTCTGGGAGGTTGGAGAGAATAGCACCTCAGGGATCTGTGAGATAATAACAAAGTCTAACTTTTATGTCGCTAGAGTCCCAGAGAAGAGGAGAACCAGACTGAAAAAAATAATTGAAGGAATAATGTGATTGTTGGGATGAGCACAGGGTGTTACATGTAAGTGATGAATCACTAAACTCTACTTCTGAAACTAATATTATACTATATGTTAACTAACTGGAATTTAAATAAAAACTTGAAACAAAGGAAAGAAGAATGTGAAAACTTCCCGTGTTTGGCAAAATACATAAATTTACCAATTAAAAAAGCTAAGTGAACCCCAAACAGAATAAACCCAAAGAAATCCATTCCCAGACACATCATTTTCAAACTTTTGGAAACAAGAAATGAGTAAAAAAATCTTAAAAGTATCCAGATATATTCTAAGGGAAAATGATTTAAATGATCATACATTTCTCATCAGAAACCATGGAGACCAGAGGAAGTACAAAAATGTTTTAAAATACTCAAAGAAAAGATTTAACTCAAATTTTTATATCTAGCCAAAAAAAAAAATCTTTAGTAGTAAAGATAAAAGAAAGACATTTTCAGATGAGAGAGAACTAAGAGAATTCATTGCCAGCAGACTTTCTCTGAAACAACTGATAAAGGAACTATTCAGACAAAGGGAAATGATACTAGAAAGAAACGTGGAACATCAAGAGTAAAGGAAGAGTAAAAGAAATAGTAAGTATAATATTTTTCTGTTCTTGAGTTTTTGATAGGTGTGTGATAAAGTTTTCATTGTATGGAGGTATAATATGTAAGACAGCTGCAACCTAGAAGGGAGTGGTAGAGGGAGAAGGCACTTTGATGGGTTTGTATGCTCTACTGAGTGTGGGAAAATGTTGATTCTAAGTACATTATCATCCTTAAGTATAAAATCTCCAAAGATATGTCAAAACACAATTAATTTAATAATACAAAATGTTAAAATACCCTAAAAGAGAGCAGGAAATTGGAAAGAAGAAGGAAAAACAGGGGGAACAAACAGAAAACAAATGATATAAACCTGAGTCTAAACATATCAGTAGCTACGTGCAAATGGTCTAAATATGTATACATTAATTAAAAGACAAATGGATTTTGTAATCAGAATGGATTTTGTAAATGATGCAACTCTAAATTATCTTCAAGAAACTCATTTCAGAGACGCCTGGATGGCTCCATCGGTTAAGCATCTGACTCTTGATTTTGGCTCAGATCATGATCTCAGGGTTATGAGATCAAGCCTTGTGTCAGCCTGCACACTGAGCGTGGAGCCTGCTTAAGATTCTCTCTCCATCTTCCTCTGTCACCCCCCCCCTCACCAAATAGATAAATAAATAAAATTTAAAAAGAAACTTCAAATACAGTATAGGTAGATTAAAAGTAGAAAATGGCAAAAGATATACCACGCAACTAATCAAACAAAATTTAGAGTGGCTATATTAATAGCAGAAGATTAGACCTCAGAGCAAAGAAAATTACTAGGGATAAAGAAGAACTTTACATAACGATAAAAGAGCTAATTCACTAAGAAGAGATAATCCAAAATGTGTATGCATCTAACAACAGTGCTTCAAAATACCTGAAGCAAAACCTGGCAGAACTGAAAGGAGAAGTAGACAATCCATAATTATACTTGGCAACTTTAACACTCCTCTCTCAGTAATTGATAGAAATATTGGACAGAAAATCAGCAAAGATATAGAGGAACTGACAACCAAGTGGATCTAATTGATATTTTATGGAACACTCCACCTGATAATAGCTCAGTCCACATTCTTTTCAAGTGCACAGGGAACATTCAGCAAGATAGACTATATTCTGGATCATAAAAGGGCCTTAATGAATTTAAAAGAATTGAAATCATTCAAAGTATATTCTCTAACCATAATGGAATTAAATTAGAAGTCAATAAGAAAAAGATAACAAGAAAATCTTCAAGTACTTGGAAATTAAACAATAAATTTCTAAATAATCTGTGGGTCAGAGAGGGTCTTAGGTGAAATTAGAAAATATTTTGAAGTGGGTGAAAATGAAAATAAAATAATTGTTGAAACAGTATATATACTGTAATGTATATGGTCATATAAAGTAGGCCAGTTACTGATATTTGAATGCTGATACCATTATTTATTCATCAGAGACACACACAAAATTCATAAAATACTCAAATACCAAGTGTCAAGGGATTATATATCTACCTAGTCGGTAAAATAAGCTAATTAATTTGGCAAGTACGTATTAAATAATCATAATTAGAATCAGGTGACTTTTTAAGGGATCAAGTAGAAAACTGAACAAAGGTAGATGATGCAGCTAAAGCACTGCTTAGAGGGAAATTGATAGCATTAGATGTTTCTATTCGGAAAGAAGAAAAGTTTCAAATCAATCTGCTTTCTGCCTAAAGAGAATTTAAAAAGAAGAGAAAATAAACCTAAAGCAAGCAGAAGAAAGGAAATTGTGAAGATCAGACCAGAAATAAGTGAAATTGAAAACAGAAGAGTAAGAAAAAACAAGGAAACCAAAATATGGCTATTTGAAAAGATCATTGGGATCCCTGGGTGGCTAAGTCAGTTAAGCGCTGCCTTCGGCTCAGGTCATGATCCCAAGGTCCTGGGATCGAACCCCACATTGGTCTCCCTGCTCAGCCGAGAGCCTGCTTCTCCCTCTCCCTCTGCCTGCCACTCTGCCTACTTGTGCATTCTCTCTCTATCTCTGTCAAATAAATATATAAAACATTTGGAAAAAAAAAACAGATAAGCCTCTAGCAAGGCTGACAAAGATGAAAAGAGAAAAGAAATAAATTAGCAGTATCCAGAATGCTAGACTGCCACAGAAGCTGAAACGATAACAAGGGCATACTCTCCATAGTTGACAACTCAGTGGTAGTGGACCAATTCCTCAAAAACCCTAAACTATACAAATCTATCCAAGATTAAATGGATGACCTCAACAGCCCTGTCAATCTGTTAATGAAGGAATCAGTAGTTCATTTTAAGACTTAGATAATATGGCTGTAGTGACCAAGGCAGTGTGGAATTGGCAAAAGGATAGACACCTCAACCAATGGAAGAGAATAGAATAAATTCGCTGAAGTGTGACTGTTTGGTTTTTGACAAAGATACAAAAGCAATTTAATAGAGAATATGTGGGAGAATATATAGTTCTTTAAATAAGTGAAGTTGAAAAAATTAACTTTGGCCATATGCAGAAGAAATTAACTCTGACCTAAATCTGTTACCTTATTCAAAATTTAAATCAAAATATATCACAGGTCTAAATATAAAACTATAAAATTTTAAGAGGTAATATGTAAGAGAAAATATTTATGACCTAGGATTATGCAAAGAGTTCTTAGACATGAGACCAAAACCATGATTCATAAAATTTTAAAAATTCATCTGGACTTGATCAAAATAAAAACCATTGCTTTACAAAAGATAGTGTTAGGGGAAAATAAGCCACTGATTTGGAGAAAGTATTTACAAATCACATATCCAACAAAGGACCTGTATCCAGTATATATAAAGAACTCTCCCCACTCACCAGTTAAAAAAAGCAGACAGTCCAATTTAAAAATAAACAAAATTGCTTGAAGAGATTCTTCACCAAAGAGGACATAAGGATGACAAATACGTATGGGAAAAGTTGTTCACCTTTACTGGCATCAGGGAAATGCAAATTGAAACCACAAGATTCTATTCTACACCTGCTGGAGTGGCTAAAATATAAAGTACGGTACCGAATGCTGGTGAGGATATGGAGCAATAGGAACCTTCATCTGTTGCTGGTGAAAATGTTAAATGGTGCCACCCATCTGGAAAACAGTTCGACTTTTTCCTATAAAGATAAATACACACGTAAAAAAAAGATAAATACACACGTAAACCATATGACCTAGCAGTCCTCCTGGGTATTAACCCTAGAGAAATGAAAACACGTGCTCCTTAAAAAAAAACCCTGTACACAAATGTTTCTAAGCAGCAGAATTCATAATAGCCAAAAACTGGAAACAGCCCAAATACACTTCAGTGGATAAATGAATAACCTTTGGTACTTTCATACTGCGGAGTATTACTCGGCAGTAAAAAGGGACGGGCTACTGATAGACCCAACAACTTGGATGGATCTCAGAGGCATTGTGCTGAGCGAAAGAGGCCAGTCTCGCAAGACTACAAACTGTATGAACCCATTTATAGGACGTTCCTGAAATTTTATAGAACTGTATTGATTGAGAATACATCAGTGGTTATCATGGATTAGAGAACGGTGTGAATACAAAGGGGCAGCACAAGGAAGTTTGGGGGCTGACGGAAGTGTTCTACATCCTGGTTGTGATGAGTGTTAACATGGGTTCAAAGTCATGGAACTGCATCCCTCTCCCCAATCAGTTTTACTGTGATAGTTTTGAAAGTTTAAAAGTAAAAATTGAAGAAAATCACACACAGTTCACAGATTTCTGCAGGCTGGTGATAAGAAGATAGAACTCTGCCTGTAGGACCTTTTCAAGTAAAAGGATTCCTTTTCCACCAAAAAAGTTACATGAATTAGGGGTGCCTGGGTGGCTCAGTCAGTTAAGCATTCTAAGCCTTCAGCTCAGGTCAAGATCCCAGGGTCCTGGAATTGAACCCCACAGCAGGCTCCTTTTCCCTCTCCCCTCTGCCTACCACTCCCCCTGCATGTGCTCTCTCGCTGTCTCTCCCTGTGTGTCAAATATAAAAATCTTTTTTTTGTTTTAAGTTACATGAGTTAAATATCCAGCATTGCGGTCACCGTAAGGTAAATCCCAAAGCTGCTAAGCTGAAAACCAGACACACCTAAACAGAAATGTTGTTGGGAGCCCCTGCTAAGCTATTTGTCAAGGAATATACACCATGAAAACAAAACAAAACAAGGCATCTACACCACGGAGGAAGTATCCAACTATGACAAAAGAAATCTCTTTGGAGGAACAACACATTGATGTTCTCATTGCTAAAGTAAAAACAAAGATCTTTACTAACCTTAGCTTAAGAAATAGGTGGAATAGATTTGGGCACCAGAGTGTCAGTCTACTCATGCAAGTTGTAACCTTTTCATTAAGAATGTAAAGCCTTAAAAACAATGACAGTGTTTTGAATAGGAGAATCTGGATATTGGAGCATTGTATTTTTTGACAAGGGTAGGTAGAGTTCAGGAAGCTCTGTGTTCTTTTATGCAGTATAAACATGTGTTTTCTAATAGTTCCCAATCTTTTATCTTACTTATTGAAAGGGGGCGGGCATAGCATCATAGAGAACAAGAGAATTTCAGTCCTGATTTGTTTTCTTTTTGTCTCACCATAGCCAGCATTCTGGAATCTCTTTCAAACATATCCCTTCCTCTTGGTTAAAGGTGATTATTTAAAAACAAACAGACCATATGAAAAAAGAACACAGTTTCTAGATTTTTGTAATAATAATTGGAAATGTAAATTAGTTTCAATCATGTTCCTTTTGTTCTTCTGGTTTAAAATTACTGGTTAAGGTTATTTTACATTCACGACTGTTAAACAGTGTGTCTGAGCAAGGTGAAATGAATTAAGGTGGAGTCGAATTGGCGGGTGAGACCTCCCCCAGGCCTGTGCGAGACTGCAGGCTCAGGTTGCCTCCTGCAGCTTCTGCCCACTTGTGCTAGCTCTACAGGGGAACGATATTCCAATAAAGATGTTTTCTTTTCTTTCCTTTTATGTTATAATGGTTGTGATTGTATGGCATTTCATATTAGGCTTAGCAAATTCACATCCTCATCTTCAGCTGGTAATGCACCGGTTCGCTCTTTTTGTTGCTCTCTGTTTGGAGAGCCTAGAGTTATAGCTCCTACACTGTGGATATACCTCAGGGGATGTTACCAGCTTTCAGAAGTGTTTGTAGCTGCATTCTGTGAGTGGAACCACAGACCTTATCCAAAGGTAACCCTGGAGGATTTCCACTTTTATATACTTTATTTATGAGGTTGCTCTATTAAAGTTTACCTATAAAAATACGTTCTATTCCTAAGAAACTGTTTGAAAACCACTCAGCTGGACAGATAAAATTCACAGATAATCAGAACTTGAATTTGTCACCAGTCATCTCCACTTCCCATCCATTTAAACTTTTAGGATGTTGCTAAAAGAAACATTTGATTGATTTCACGTCTTATTTACTCAGTATCGGCACAGTGTTTTTTAAATACCTACTACATTCCAGTACCATATTACAGGAAGGTGTATTACTTTTTCTCACTTTGCTGGTTGAAAAACTGCTGAGAAGTGAAGTGGTCTGAGGCAGGAAAGGGGAAGAACAAAGATGTGGATTATCTGCCTCCGAATAATTGAGCACCACAGCGCGTATATTCAGGGTGGTGGTGACTCAAGTGAGATAGGTGGGTGGTAACAAATGATTTGAGAGAAACAGACCTGCTGGAGCTCAAATAGAGGCACTTCTGTTGTAGTCATTGAGAATTACAGAACAATTAGAGCCGAGAGGAATGCAGAAAAAAACAGTAGACTTTTTCGTGTCACTGCAACCTGCCAAGGACTCAGATACGATGAGGCATGATGTAGGCTTAGGAACTGAGGAATGGTTCGTTGTTGATCCTTGAACTTTCTGTTCAAATCCCAAGTGGAGCATGATAGAGCATGAAAGGTGAGACAGAAAAACAAACTGTGGAATAGGGTCTAAATCTGTTAAAGCTGGAATGAAGTCTCTCTCAGGAACCTGAAGACGTTTTTTTAAGTGGAAGGAAAGAGTTAGTAGGATATATTATCAAAGGGCTCCCCATGCTTTGTGACCTAGAGGTAGAGAGCCTGGGCAGGTTTGTGGGTTTTGTTTTTCTGTTTTTTTCAAATATAATTTCTTAAGTCTCAAAGCTTTTTTTAAAAAAAAAGTTATAGGAAATTGCTGTGTCCTTTCCTTCAGGTGAAAGCAGTTGAGAGAAAACACATTCATAGCTGTGCGTTTTATTCCAGGGAAAGTCCATTAGCCAGTTTGTGTTTTAACACTTTACTGTAGAATGGTGTAGTTTCCCACCGAACGTAGAAGGAAGCCTAGGTAAGCTTTCTGTAAGGTTTTGAATATAGGCAAGCGTTGTTTCTAATGAAATAAGTGACTAATACTATAATTTATAATGCACTTTGAAAAGAAAGGACAGGGGCGCCTGAGTGGCTCAGTTGTTAAGCAGCTGCCTTCAGCTCAGGTCATGATCCCAGCATCCTCGGATCAAGCTCCACATTGGGCTCTCTGCTCAGCAGGGAGCCTGCTTCTTCCTCTCCCACTCCGCTGCTTGTGTTCTCTCTCTCTCTCTCTCTCTCTCTCTCTCTCTCTCTCTCTCTGGGTCAAATAAATAAATAAAATCTTTTTAAAAAAAAAGAAAGGAAGGAAGGACAAAGAGCAGCCAGATCAATTTTTGTTGGCTCTGTTTTTACAGTGCTAGTACCATTCTGGCATATTGGAATAATGTACACAAGGAATTAGTGAATTGCACATGTATATGTGTTAATACCTCCCTTTTGTTGCTGTTTTTTTCATTGCTTATCACAATTAATTGGCTGACATTTGAAAAGTATATGTACAGTGAGTTCTCACTGAATGTTTTGTTATACAAAACATCATGCAGGAAAATCAGGACATATCTACCATGAGTCTTTGTGTAATGGGTTTCAGTAACTAAATTATGTTAATAGCTACCTGAAATTTCCTATAAAAAGTCCAAACCATTGGGTCCAATAAATGATATCTCAATAAGCAAATTACTTCTTATCATGTGTTATTATGGTGGCTGGTTAGGAAAGGGAGTCTGTGGCCTTCACACCTAGTGGCCATGTTGGGGGAAGATACATGGATCTATTTCATTGACTGAGCTGGCTAGAACAAGATAATGGCCAAAGGTATTCGACCGGTAGAACTGAAGACTAACGGAAACTCATTCTTAACTAATGAAATAGGACAAGGGAGGCATAAATGTTAAATCTGCTTATGCCTACTGTATTTCTCTTCTGTCATGCCATCAATTACAAGGCACATCCTGATTTAGTAGTAACATTTCAGGGGAAAAGAAATTTGTTAGCAAGGATAGCAGCTGTAAGATAAATCTTTGTTTCAGAAACATTAAGATGCATTGATAGATGTCTTAGAATCAAGGCAAAGATATTACAGAGTATTATACTTCAGTAGTAGCCAAGGCAAACTGAATGCTTATCACCTGCAAACAGTATACTTTTGGCAAACACTTTATATATTTTATCTGTTTAGTCCTTACAGCACTCTCATGGTGTTTTACAGATGGGGAGCTGAGGCTTGGAGAGGTTAAGTGACTCATCCAGGGACTCTACCTACAGTAAATGTCAGAGCTGGGTTTTGAGGCAGAGTCTGCCCAACTCTAGAAGCCACACAGTTAACCACTGTTCTGTACATTTACCCCTTGTCTTTAACGTAAGATCTTATACCAAAAAGAAAGACTGAGAAGCATCAGCAAAGGCCTCTCCAGATCTACCTCTTCACGTTTTAAAGCAATAACTGACTTCCCCCAGCAAAAAATAAGCAAACAGAAAACACCACTTCTTGAATATTCCTCAGCATCAGTTTTTATGTTTATTGTTATGTACATGAGTCTACGATTTTCTGTGAAGCTATTAGTCACTTTAAAACAATTTTCATAGCTACAGTTTCTGTCTTCTAATAGGTTATAAGGTGTATAACCTCAGTACAGACTGACATATAAAGACACTAGAACAAAACAGAGACTGTAAAGGTACATTAAGGATTTGTTTTAGCCAAATTATACCCCAAAACGATTGAAAGTAATCATATGCAACGTACTGTTTCATATACTGTTGTAAGCTTTTTTCTCTATTTAAATTCTTAATCTGCATTATTATTCTGTGAGGCACTGTTGTCATCCCTGTTTTACAGATGAGGAAACAGAGGGGTTAAATGCCTTGCCCAAGATCACGTGTCTGCTAAGGGGGTAGAACCAGGAATTGAATCTGGTCTTGTTCCAGAGTCTGTGGTCTTAACAACCACACTGTACTTGCTTCCTTTCCTATTTTTACATTTAGGAGTTTAAAATCCCTTGGCTTTATTTTAGTACCTTCTAAAAAATTTATGCTACTGGCCTCCTCATCTTATGCCAGAACCTTGGGAGTCCTGAGGTATTGAGGATATAATCCCATCCTCAAGGGGATTACAGTACTTAAAGCAGAACTGATATTAGCTACAAAGAGATTAAAAGTGAGGAAAATTTGGTTCTATTTCAATTTGTTACTTGTTGGAGAGATAGTAATTAAGTCTTCATTTCTTTGCTGTCTTTGATACTAAAGTCTTACCACCCCATCTTTTTTTTCTTAATCACTTGTTCACATCATCAATGACTTTGATTTAGAACTGCAGGAGTATATCTTTTAGACTTGGCTCTTGAATGAAGAGCCAAAATTTAAAACACCAAAATCTAGAAAGAAAAGTCGAATTCTTGCAAGTGCCTACTTGGTTGATGATTTCAGGGAACTTCCCAAAGGCAAGTGTTTATAGCTACTAGTTACTGTGCTCCCTACCAGTTACTTGGGACTCCTTGTCACACATAGCGTCTCATTAAGGCCTCATAATAGTGCCTTGGGGTGGTTTTTCCTCCCAACTTACAAATGAAAGGAGAGGTTACTTGGCTTCTGTGCAGCTTAGTTTTTTCATTTGTAAAGCAGAGAAAAAGAATGCTTTTCTATGTTCTAATGAGAATTTCTAAGTCCAGATGAAAGTTATCTCAAGTGAACATACAGAGGCCTGTGTGGAACATAAACTTTACTTTTAAGAACTCACATTTGAGGGATGCCTGGGCGCCTCGGTTGGTTGAGCATCTGACTCTTGATTTCAGCTCAGGGTCTTGGCATCAAGTGCCACGTTGGGCTCCATGCTCAACCAGGAGTCTGAGGTTCTCTCCTTCTGCCTCTGCCCTTCCTCCTGCTTGAGCGTGCTCACTGGCTCGCTCTCTCTAAATAAATAAACAAACAAATAAATAAACAAAAACAAATAGATAAACCTTTTTTTAAAAACCTCACATTTGTTATCTTTCCAATCAAAGGCACAGCTTCTAAATATATAAATCTTTTTTTAATTTTATTTTTTTCAGTGTTCCAATAAATAAATAAATCTTTAAAAAGCAAAGGCACAGTTTCTAAAAAGTGCAACTCAGACTGAAGGTGAACAAAAATTATAAAATTAAATCGGTAACGGTTAAACTTTGGGTGCCCAGTGCAACAGTGATACACATTAAAAAGCGTTTTATTTGGCTTGTTCACTTTATCCTTTCAGCCTTTACCTCCAACCACAGGCCAGTACCCTTTGTGTTGGCCCTGTGCTTCAGTCATTTTGACTCCTGGCCTGAAACGTGGCATCGTGATAGCCTAACTGCGTCGGTGAGGTACCCGGTACATGCTGCTCTGGTACACTAAGCAAGTGTTTCAGGTTGAAAACTAGCCACAAAGGAACTGATTAACACAGAGAATGACATAGTTGCAAGTGTATGAATGAAAAGTGGCATATTAAAAAGATCAAGGGGCTTGGACACTGAAAACCTGGAATCAAGTCCTGGCTCTGCCACTTACTAGCTGCATGACCTAGGGCAAGTCCACAACCTCTTTGAGTCTCAGCCTTCTTATCTGTAAAATGAAGATAATCAGAATAGCTAGTTCATTTATTGAAGATAAAATGGGAGAAAGCATAATGCAAGGGAGATTGATCTGAAAACTAAAAAGTGTTAAATGGATATTAATACGGTATGCTAAACTTCATTAAGCCTCTACTTCAGTATAGTGTGATTTAACTCAGTCATAGCATTAAGAAATCTCTGCCAATTTTTTTTTTCAAAGACCCCATTTATTTATTTGACAGAGAGAGAGAGAGATCACAAGTAGGCAAAGAGGCAGGCAGAGAGAGAGGGGGGAAAGCAGGCTCCCAGCTGAGCAGAGAGCCCGATGCAGGGCTCGATCCCAGGGCCCTGAGATCATGACCCAAGCTGAAGGCAGAGGCTTTAACCCACTGAGCCACCCAGGTGCCCCAAGAAATCTCTGCCAATTTTAAATAGCATGTCTTTATGGACTTCACATTTTTATGTCAAGTAATCTTCCACCACATTTCACACCTAGATGTAAGATGTGGGGCGCCTGGGTGGCTCAATTGGTTAAGCATTTGCCTTCGGCTCAGGTCATGATCTCGGGGTCCTGGGATTGAGCCACACGCCAAGCTCCCCGCTGTAGCCTTCTTGATCCTGCTTGTGAACCATCATTCTCCTTTGGACTCCACCCATTTTTCTAAGAGATTATCAAACTGATGGTAACTACCCCATTCACTGACCAGATCTGGCATTGTGAACAGATGACTCCACCTTGATGAGCTCTGCAAAATAAGGCAAGTAATTCTAGTTTCCTCTTACCTCACAGAGCATCAAATACTTTGAAGAGCATAGCATCCTATACAAGTGCAAGGGACATGCATGGTAAAATGAATATACTCATCAAAGACCTGTCAGTGTAGCATCAGAACTAAAACACAAATAATGCTGTTAGAAAATGGAAGGTAAAAATGCCATTAATAGTGGTTGACACGAGGAGGAGGTAGATAAATGAAAATGTCCACAGTTGACGGCAATACAGTGTTGGGAGAAGACACACCCATACCAGACTCTAAGCTCTTAAAATCTTACACCGTTTCTCTCCTCCTCTGATGTAGCCTTAGCAGCTAGAATAGTGCCTGGCATGTGATAGATGCTCCGTTTGTTGGATGAATGAACACTAGTCTTTCTGATCAGTTCAGGTGACTATTGGTGTAAAGGTAGGCTGACTTTGGCTAACATCCTATGGCCTGAGTTGGTCATGACTCTCGTGTGCTAGTTTTCCATCTGAGGCAGTACTTGTTCTAAGACATTAACTAAGCCAGAGTTCACCGTAACATCCATGTCAAATTACAAGG
The DNA here is from genome assembly GCA_028533885.1 of Nasua narica. Lineage (NCBI taxonomy): Eukaryota > Metazoa > Chordata > Mammalia > Carnivora > Procyonidae > Nasua > Nasua narica. The sequence goes on from CM052801.1 coordinate 17,773,435, forward strand.
CCACATTTTCATCCTAAATGTTGTCTATTTATCTATGGTACTCACGTACATTTATTTTAGTAACTGTTGATATTGTTCATCATAGACCTTTAGGAACCAATTATTAAGATACTAGAAAGCTGGGGCTCCTGGGTGGCTCATTTGGTTAAAGCATCTGCCTTCGGTTCAGGTCATGATCTGAGGGTCCTAGGATTAAGCCCCACATGGGGCCCCTTGCTCAGCTCAGAGTCTGCTTATCCCACTCCCTCTGGCTGCCGCTCTGTCATGCGCACACACTCTCTCTCTCTCTTTCAAATAAATAAAATTAAAGCTTAAAAAAAAGATACTAGAAAGCCAACCAAGCATTATAGATGTCCATTTTGCCTATTTTTTGTGGGTGGGGTGAGATATGGTAGAGAACTTTCATTTTAACAAGGTAGATATATTTGGGTGGATATCCCAGGGAAGAAGGACTAGTGGCTGCTTTTGTGAAAAGGAACAAGTTGTAACTTTCAGTCTAGTTTAAGCCTGGAAAGAGACCCCAGAAATTACCTAATCCAGGAAGCTCTTTTATCAACATAAGGTTTTATGCAGAATGCCCATTTGTAAAACAGATGAATGTTTTTATCAATATAGATGTCTGTTTGAACTTTATAACATTTGTTTTGTTATTTCTCAGTGAGAGCACCAGTTAATATAGTGGAATCTTAAATGTCTTAAGATTTTGTATGTAGTACATGTGAATACCTATTTTGAATTTTTTATAATGAATATATATACTTTAATCAATGAAATAAAACATTTGGAGAAGCCTGGGAGGTGTACAAATGGAACATATTTGAAAAACAATGGTCCAGTAATACTATATATCAGCAGGTTAAAACTATGATCTAGAAGAATGCCGTTTGGTCTCCACATTTTGCTTCTTCATGTGATGATATTAATGACATTAATTAATCTGAACACAGTTGACTACCTCAGTGCTTCCAGATTTCAAGGGTTTCTCCTACCTATGCATAAATAAATGTTTCTAGGCCATCTTAAGGCTCCAGTGGAATCCCAACTACCTTACAAACCTTCATTTCTGTATTATTGTTTCTTCTGGTTTGAAATCTGTATTTAAATTTTCTGTCATGGTATTTATCCATGCTTATATATAGGACAGGGGGCAAATTCAAGTCTTTTGAGTTTTTTGGGGAGGCATGGGATTAACCTAGAAATAGGACATTTAACAAAAGGAAAACTTTTCAAGGAAGGGCAGCAAATTCAAAGTAGAGTCCCAAAATTGTCCTCAGTCCTAGGGAAGACCTCATGGCCAGTATTTGGGTATTTCGACATCTGCAGTGTTAAAGCCAGCCCTGTCTCCTAAGATGGAAATTGCCATGTGCAGAATGACTTGATAGAAAATGGTGTACATTCTATATAATCTTCTAACTGCAGAATGCGACCAGTGGCACTTACCCTAAAAAAAATAAATTACCCGAAATTTGCAACACATTCATATTCAATTTCATCACAGCAGATGCTCATTAGTATGTTGTTATTAATTGGTATTCACTTTAGGTTTTGTTTAAAATGAAGATAATAATTAGGTTTTAATTACTGCATCATTCATGGGGGGGGTTGTCTGTGGGGAGAGGGAATAGAGTGAAATGCTTCTTAAAGCACTGAGATATTTCCTGATGCTTATTCAGCAACGTGCATTGCCAAAGACTTTGAAAAATAACTTCATCTTTACCAAAAAATGGGATTAGGATTCTGAAATGAAGAAACTGCTGTGTGTGTTTTTTTCAGCCCATCGTTATCAAGAACTTGCTGTAAATTGTCTGCTTGATGGACACACTGAATCAGATGATAATATGCAGTACCATTCTTTCTAATCAAATTACCAAAAAGACTTCTTGGAAAAGTAACCCTCACAAGCGGCTGATTAATGAAGTGGTGGCAATGTTTTGTATTAGAACTAATTGAAGTAATCCAAATAAGTTATTTCTGTAGCCTATGGAAATAATTTTCTTTACAAAGAAGTACAGTGGAGTTGGCAAGCCAGTATTTTTTTTTTTACCCTCTGTTTTTCCATATTTGCAAAATAGCAAAGTTAAGACAGATATTGCAAATAAAATGGGGAGAAAACTAATTTAATTGAGTGTCAGGGGAAGCAAGAAAGCTGTGGCTCAATGCTTTCGTAATCAAGACTAATAATTTATATAAGGCTTAAAGGTGTATGGAAATTGAGGGGTACTAGAATTCTAAAAGCATATCTTTATTAAAACATGAGAAATAGCAGTTTTTAATGCATTCCTTTAAACGGTGGCATTCATATTCTAGAGTTTAAACATATTCCTTAGTTAAAATTTTCAGGAGCACCTATCATGAGCATGGCATTGGGTTTTCCAAATATGCACAAATTCAGACCCTCTGGAAGCTTATGGACTAGTTGGGGAAAGTGGGATCTGTCATGTATTCCCTGTGTGCTGGGTGCTTTCCATATGGTATCTCATGATCTTTGCAACATTCCCAACAGGCTTATTAGCCTCATTTTACCAGTGAAAAAATTGAGGTGTGGATGGGTTAAGCAGTGTGTTCAAAGTCACCCTGGCCTTTAAATGATTCAATCTGACCCCAAAGCCAGTCTGCCATGGGGAGATACATACAGGCTACATTAGAAATCATTTCAAGGGACTAGTGTTGTATCATTAAGCAATGTGTTGAGACTCAACGAGAGTGGGAGACATGTTGTATGAATCCCTTCCTTCCACAAACATTCATTGAGGGCCAGCTACGCTCCCGGCTCCGGCCGAGGCACCAGCAGTGCAGAGGAAACGCATAGAGTCCCTGCCCTCTGGAACTCACATCCTAGGAGGTACAAGGATGATTAAAACAGTGAGGACTACCTGGAATGTGATCTCTGGGCCAGAGGGATGTGGTAAACCATTGGGACCTTAAGGAAAGGCAACTGGGTTTGTCGGGTAGAAAGTGAGTAAACCAAATGCTGGAGGCTTCACAGGCTCCCCAGAAGCTGTGATGACTGTGAGGTCTGACGAGGTAGGTAGAAAGTCAGTGGCTCTTTAGGCGGGGCTGGAAGGATAGGCCTGCCAAGAGGGGTGGAATTCCCTGGGCCAGTGTGCAGAGGAGGGAAGGAGCACAAGGCCTTTGTGCTTGGAGCAGGCGATGGTAAGGAGTGGTAAGGAGCAGGCGATGGTAAGGAGGGGGCCGGGCTGGCATTGGAGGGGCATGCAGAGACCTCTTGAGTAGGTCTGATGGTTGGAGCTCTGTCTGGTAGATGGTGAGGGTACTAGTAGGAATCAATCCTTTCTTTCTTTCTTTCTCTTTCTTTCTTTCAGAGAACGCATGTAAGTGTAGTTGTGGAGGCACAGAGAGAAAGGGAGAGAGAGAACCCCAGGCAGGCTCCATGCCCAGCATGGAGCCCATCATGACCTAAGCCAAAGTCAAGAGTGGGCACTTTTAACTGACTGAGCCACCCAGGCACCCCCTAGTAGGGATTTTTCAGCCAAGGCTGTTGTAAGGCAGTTTTCCATTTCTAGACTTGTATCTTATGGTCTGTGTCAGTGCCAGCAGGGTTTAGAGTTCTGAGTCTGCTTCATGCTGTGATGCCTGGAGTAAATTCTGTCCTCAGCTTTGCACAGTTACGGGGTTTGATACCATTGTTATATTTTAAATTTCTAGTTAGTGCTGGGGTTTTTTTTTTGTGCTCATGATAGAAGAAGAATGATGTTTAATCATCAAAAATACTTTACGGCTATATTTTGGGAGTTGGGGCAGCGCATCTTCCTTCCCGATTGATATTGTTGAGGCTTAAACCAAATGGATTAACTTCTGTGAGTATATACTAGTTAATGTGAGAAGGCAGGCATTGCATGTTCTATGTTGTATGAGGAAGATATCTTGAGGTTAAGATTTTGCTGCGTACAATCTCTAGGGTTGTGAGCCAAACTCTTCATACCTCAAGGAATTTAATTCAGTAGCAAGTTACGTTTATTTTCAAGTTGATAAAATGGTAGTTTTAGCTGACTTCTACTCTGTCCCTACAAATGAGGGTGAAAGAGAGAATACTGGTTACATCGCCACACAACAGTCTTACAAAGCTAAAATAAAAGACCATGTGTTGTCAAACCAGTTCAAAAGAAAGTCAGTTGAAAATCAATACTGAGCCCACTTGAGAAACGGTTTGGCAATCGCTACCAAAGCTGAACATTCGCGCGCCCTGCGAGCCGGCGTCTCCATTGCCGGGTGTTACAATCAAGAGACATGTACAAGAACGCTCGCAGCAGCACCATTCCTAAAAGCCAAAACCCTGGAAACTACCTAAATATCCATCTTCCACAGAACGGCTAAGTAGATTGTGATCTGTTCATTCAGTGGAATACTCCATGGCAATGAGAATAAGACTCTTTTTACATGCAACAACATGGGTGGATCTCACAAACATAACGTTGAGCAAAAGAAACCAAAAAAAAAAAAAAAAAGAGTGAAAACTATATGATTCTATGCACATAAAGTTATTGGGTTTTTTTTTAAGGCAAATCTTTTATCCTTGTAGGGAAGATGGGGAGTAGCTACCAGGGGAACAAGGGGAGGACTCTGGGATGTTGGTAATGTTCTGCTTCTTATGGGTGCTTGTTACAGAGATGTGTTCGCTTTGTACGTCAAGCTGCACACTTACTATTTGTGCACTTTTGGTATATAGATTTTAATTCAACAACAACAAAAAATACACATTAAGTTTAACACTGGCCTGTATTAATGTAACAGAAAATATGTCCTATTCTAATCTTGAAATAACTTGCTTGGACAAGCAAGCGTCTTCCTCAACAACGGTTCTCAAGAAGTCTTCTCAGGCTATTTTGGCAAAGTGTAAATTCTTTTATCTCAAGCCAGGTTAGAGGGATAAGAGTCCATGGTTCTAAAAGTATCTCCAGGGGCGCCTGGGTGGCTCAGTGGGTTAAAGCCTCTGCCTTCAGTTCAGGTCATGATCCCAGGGTTAAAGTATCTCCAATACAGGTAATATATAGCACAGCGATTCTCATCTCATGCTACCCACTAGAACTACCTAGGAGCCCTTAGAAATGCCCATCCCCAGTGTTCCACCTTGAGTTAGTTGTTGCAGGGGTGAGGTCTGAGCATCAGTATTATTTTTTAAGCTGCTAGGCGATTCTCATGTGTGATCTAGAGCCTCATCAGAAATCTCAGGAGAGAGACCAGGGATTATAAATAAATGGAAACAGAACTTCCTTTTCATGGAAGGGTACATTGTCTTGGAGAGAGAATGAAGTTTGCATTGTTTCTAATGTAATCCAGTAACGGGATTTTTAAAAATGCATTAGAACCAGCAGCATTATAACATTTTCCTTTTCCATTCATTTGTTCCACAATATTTGCTAAGTGCCTCCTCTGTGCCAGGTATATCAAAGTGGAATTCCTTCCCTCCCCCTATGTATAGATGGGACCCACACTTATTACTCTGTTAACACTCTGAGCGTCCAACTTGAATGCAAAGTGTGATATACACAGTAGCTATTTCAGCTCAGCATTGTCCTTACTAAATCACAATCGGCCACTTTGATGCATGATGTTTGAAGTATAAAGGAAGACTAAAAGAAGCCTAGGCACCGTGTTGAGTGCAATTTTCAAGGAAAGAGCAAGAAATCGAACATTTTAAACCAATAAGTAAAAGCTAGAAAGAGAAAGAAATGTTAAAATATCATCTTATTTTCTTGAAGTATTTTCCATCCAATCTTGTACAGTCAAAAGAGCATTTAAGTGTGGGGGGAAAAACCCGCTGAACATCTCAGAGAAGACTAGAGGGTGTCAGGTTTCATGATTAGGAGAGTTTATCATCAAAGGCGAAAGAGAAAAGATGATAATAATAAAAAAAAAAAGCCCTCCAAGTGATCACAAATTAATGGTGCAAAATCAAGAAAACAAAAGTAGGTGTTCATTCTTGTTCATTTAAACTATAGTTTTCTCCATTTCATGTGTGTTCTTTAAAACCACTTAATTGTATTTGACATTGAAAATCTAATAGGGCCCTTTGTTTTCAGCCAATTTACTAATTGCAAAATATGTCAGGAATCAAAAGGGCAGGAAGTGTTGGTATATTTTTTAAAACTATATAACTCCTTTTTAATTTTTTTTCCTATTTTCCTTATCCATTTAGGCAGTGACTTTCAATTAGGCTGCCTACTAATATCAGGTCACTAAACTCCGTGGCTGACGCTTTATTCCTTCATGTGGGTTGTCACTCGTTTGCTTCAGTTGGCTGGCAAAGGTTGTTGTATATCCATTACCAGCAACACAGCACTTTGCATTTCTGAATTGACAAGCAGCTATATTGACCCAGCGCTTATTATGGGTCAACAGCTGCGTTAACCAACGGAAGGACTGAGGGGCAATTAAAATGAATTGGCAAAAATATATCTTCCTAATTTACTCCAATTTGTTATTTATGCTAACATTGTATGGCTTCTATGGTGACACTAAACAGAATGGACCCAATAATGGCAATTAACATAAAAATATAATGGCTAATCAAATTGACAGCAACTGTTTCTCATCATCTCGACACACAATACATTATCAAAACAAACTATTATGAAGGAGGTAATTTCAGTGTTCTATTCAACCTGCAGCATGTGTGCAGTCAGGGAGATGTGTACCAGCAATTACTGCTGAATCTAAAAAACTAAACAAATAACTTAATCGCTGTCGTCCTCCTTTTTTTTCCCCCAGGAAGCAGTAATCAGGATTCGCTAAAAATAACTGGTGTATAATAGTATAATGATGATGCATATTGTAGAATAGCTAATAAGAAATAAAATAGGCTTTAGGTGTATACTTTTTAAAATAGGTTCAGGTAAAGAAAGAGAGCCTCGTAGAAGGAATGAACACAAAAAAAAGACAATAGCCCTGGCTGATGAATAGCTCCATGTGGGTTATTCCTGTAGCCTAATATTTATAGATACCCTTTATAATGGCCAAAGATGTTTAAAATACACTAAATTTAGTAACAGATTTTGTAATGCAGTTAACAGGAAGGTCAGTCGTTGAGCTCTAATAAATGAATTTTAGTTACTTGTCTACCAATTTGGGTTGACTTTGGTTTTTCATCATTGATAGTGAGCTAGGATCCTTATATCTAATACTTGGTTACCCAAGAGATTCCCTTCAAAAATAATGCTGTTTTGTATCCAGTTTTAGGTAGTGGTTTTCCTTAAGTTCCTGGTGGCGTGCTAGTCTGTGGCTGCTGCATGGATTGTACAAATGACTTAGTTGTCATGGTCATTCATGGATTAATTCATTGATTAATGACTTGATTAATTCATTCTGCCAACATCTGTCTATGGAATGCTTACTGTGTGGGTCAGCAGTATGTGTGTTGGTCACTCGTGCCCAGTCTGGCACACAATAGGTGCTTATTCGATGTTGTTTGGATTTCATGTTCATCCACGGCAGCAAGCAAGAACTGGTAACGTGTTTGTTATTTGAACTTCTCATTTGAGAAGTCCTGAGAGTTCACTTGTTTCACCTTGGTAGGACACCCCCACCCCCAAAGAAAACATCAAAGCCCTAGGTCATTGTCCTGAGGGTTTCCCAAATATCTAACTTCATAGGAAGAAGGAAAGAAAGTTCCTAGGGCAGTTGATTTGAAATTAAGAGAAATGCCCTTGAATGTGATTCACCACATAATTCTTGCTGTGGTTGTTGAACAAGCTGCATGTGTTTTTTTCCCCCCACACAGGGTGAGGTACGGTTGCTTAGAAGAATACACAATGACTCTGGATAACTCCGGGAATATCAGTGTTCATTATATGTTTGCTGAATGAGTAGTAGTTCAGGCACTTCTCCTATGATGTTGAATTAGAACTTGCCAAAGTCGGGGCGCCTGGGTGGCTCAGTGGGTTTAAGCCTCTGCCTTCGGCTCAGGTCCTGATCTCAGGGTCCTAGGATTGAGCCCCGCATCAGGCTCTCTGCTCGCCGGGGAACCTGCTTCACCCTCTCTCTCTGCCTGTCTCTCTGCCTACTTGTGATCTCTCTCTCTCTCTCTCTGTCAAATAAATAAATAAATAAAATCTCTTAAAAAAAAAAAAAGAAGAAGAAGAAGAAGAAGAACTTGCCAAAGTCACTAAACATTTGTTTTGACGTGGGTGGGATAAAAAAAAAAAAAACACCTCAATTTCATTTCACCTGGTATTTCTCAGAGTTCATACGTTGCCCACCTAGGATTAGCATAGAACAAGTGGTTAGGATGTTCCTCAAGACTACGCTTAATTTACCATGTCATGTCTGTGAGCCAGTCCCTGGAAAAGGCAATAGATTTCCACCACAAGTCATAAAATTGGGCTCGTAGTATGGCAGTATATGTTAAACAGTTTTCAGAAATTGTTTAACTTCTTGCCACCATGGACAGGTCCCAGTTAGGAAGTGCAGTACCACTTTTCCCAATTAACAGTGCAAATTGTCAGGGGTACATAGGAACTTGCAATTTGACAAAATCAGTTTTTTGACAGCAAGGGTAATCAGTCTGCAGCTTCGCGAGTAGTAATCTATGATCAAAGTAGCAAGATTTATTCTGAATTATGAAAGGTATGTATGCTATATGAGGGGGACAAATCATTAGTATGATTCTCTCCTTCTTATTCACCCCCCTTCTTAAAAAGAAACTGCTTGATACAGAAGTTTAGAGTAGGGAATACATTCTGTTGAGAGTGATCTCCATCGCTCCCCTCACCAATAGTAGTATTCATTTATTTTCTGTTCTGTTGCAGTATTCTGACAAGTCCCTGTACACCCAGCTGTGCTTTTACCGGTACATTTTTGATTCGGACTGTGCACTGGAGAAACTTATTACCGATCATGAGAAAGGTACGTTAAAATACTGTAATTACCTTTGAGTTTAAAGTGGAAATTTGCATCATAAAAGCCAGACCTACTGTCAGGCTGTTCACGCAGCATCACACCGCTGTCTCAGAAGCAGGCCGTGGGGGCCCTTGTGAGCACAGGCTTCCCCTGCATGAGGGGCGGCAGTGTAGGAATCCCCAGCTTTGGTCCCCACAGCCTGTCTCACATTGTTCTCTATTAAAGCAGAGCTTTGGGGGAGGAACAGCACAAAAAGGACTCTTTAAATGCTATATTTTGAAAATGCTATTTTCTATAGAGTTTAGTAATTGTAATAAAGTAAGCATAGGCAACGTGATCATTGGACCTACAAAAACCAGACATTACCACAGAAAAATAGACCTGGAGTGTGTGTCTGCTGTTCACTAAAAGCCTAGGTTCGTTTTGAAAGAGAGACATGGGGTGGAGTTCTTTTATTGACTCCATCCTAAGAGAGCGTATCTGCACCTTTGCCCAGATGATACAGGGTGCTGCCTGTAACCGTCACGCAGGACTTGCAGGCACTGTGGAGTTTAATGGGTCTGGGAAAAGCTTTGTTACATAACAAAGTATTTGAAAATGTCATGACAAGTGTATGGTTTTTTTCTCCTACCTGAAAATCACATTGACAACTTCTCTATGACCTGTAAAAAAAATTAAAAAGGCAAATTTACACATTTTTCTTATTAGTTACCTGCAGAGTGTTTATGTTGTTTGTCAGTGACTATTGATTCAATATTTTGCTGGTCAATTTTAAGGCTGGAAGTAGCCTTAAAGATATAAAGAAACATAAAAACACTGCTGGATTTCCTCCCGTAAGAATCTCCATGCTGCCCTTGATTTGGTCTTAACTGTTTTCAGTTCTAGTCATAATTGACCAGTTTTTTCCATCTATAAGATAGGCTAAAAATTATTTTTTAAAGGTCTTGACTTAATTGGTTTCGCTGTCCTTGGATATAGAACAGTTTACCGACTGATGTAGTTGGAGTTGGTTCAAATATTAGTTTCTTGTTTTTGGATATTCACCAAGAACTTGGGCTACGTACAGCATATTTTCAGTGAATTAGTAAAATTTATGTAATGTGAAGGAAAAATTTCTTCTTTTCATTAATAACTGAGTTTTTTTTTTGAACTTCTGTTCATGGCTCATGCCTGGCCCATGTTTACTTGCAGTATCATTAATAGCTTTTTCTCTTTTACCCTCAAGGGCCTTTCCTTAAAGGCATGAGTTGAGAGAATTGTGTACAGGTTCTCTGATGAGTACATTGTTTCTGTCTGGTTTGTTACCTCTTTCTGAGTATCAGTATATTAGAAGTTGCTCTCCCCTTTACTTTCTGAATGTAGCCATTTCAGATTGTTCGCTAGGTATCTTAGACTCCAAGGGGATGGATTTCTCTTCCAAACATCTCCAAAATTCTTATCTGAGGCGGCTGAATCAGTCTTTAATGATCAGCCATTTTCAAAAAGTCCATTGAGTCTTGGAGACACATTGGAGTGATCTAGAAAGTCACTGGAGACTTACTCCGGCTTTTTACAGGAGTGCACATTGCTCTCCCTGAAAATAAGAGGGAATAGAATATCTACTTAGAAGCTTCTTGCTTGGCAATATCTATACCCTCACACAATTTACTGCAGTTCTCTTTCACAAGTTTAAGAGTTGGGATGCGTTTTTTTGTCATTTGCTTCTAGTAAGTACACTATCCAGGAGTTCAGCGTCATAATGGGCACTACATGTGAATTATTGACAGGTTCTTGTACATGTCAGAAGGCTAAAGAAAATAAACTAAGAGAATGATACTAAATGTATGTGTCACAGAAGGAACTTCATGAAATGTTCCTAGAACCTTTCATTTTATTTATGGAATTTTAATTTTGAAACTATTTTCCCTTTTAGCTTCCTTCTTATTTATTATTCATAAGTTTCACTTTAGGAATGAGTGGATTTAGTTGAAATTTACCTGCTCAGGGTGTTTGCAGATCACTTAGTAACGTTAGTAGGTATTAGGGTATTTATTAGGAGGGGGATATAAACTGAAACTCTGGGTCGTGCCTATCTATATTCCAAGATTAGAGGTTTACTGACAAGTGACATTTAATAAGTTCCCCTTTAAAAGTCAACTGGGGTGGGGCGCCTCGGTGGCTCAATTGGTTAAGTCTGACTTTTTTTTTTTTAAAGATTTTATTTATTTATTTGACATAGAGAGAGAGATCACAAGTAGGCAGAGAGGCAGGCAGAGGGGGGGGGGGAAGCAGGCTCCCTGCTGAGCAGAGAGCCCAATATGGGGCTCGATCCCAGGACCCTAAGATCATGACCTGAGCCGAAGGCAGAGGCTTTAACCCACTGAGCCACCTAGGCGCCCCAGTCTGACTCTTGATTTCTGCTGGTCATGATCTCAGGGTCGTGAGATTGAGCCCAGGTATGGGCTCAGGACTCAGCACTCAGTGGGGAGTCTGCTTAAGATTCTCTCTCTCCCCTTCCCTCTGCCCCTCTCCAGCCTCAAAAAAAAGGAATTGAAAATCTATGGGAACTGGAGGGCAAATATATTTATTCACTTTCGATCAAGGCCAGAACACCAGTAGATGTTACATCAGAAGTCTTATGAAGAGTGATGGTCATTACACACAGTTACATTATTGAGAGCAGAGTCTAAGTATTGTTTGTCAACAAGTGCCCTGGACTTGGCATGTGAAGTATTTACTGTATATTCTTCTTTACTGTCCGTACTTAGCAACCATTCCTTGACTAGGATTGTTTTACCATTTTCCTTTGTAAAGCCCATGTTATAAGGGTTGTAACTGGATGGTGGTTTTAATTTTTGTTTGACACTTGGCCATCTGACTTGGAAAAGTCACAAATTATTTGAAAGAAGTTTATTTTTATGGTAAAAAGTAGCTCTTGTCAGAGCTTTTTCCTGTGCTTTGCTTTCAAAGGAAGGTTTACAGGTCATTAGTCCATAAGGTTAATTAACCCCTTTTGGTATTTTTCCTTACCTTTAAAATGCTAAAGGACTGTTACTCACTTTAGTGAAGTGTTTACTGCATATTCACTGTAACTACATAACATTTTAAAAATCTTATTTTTGTAGGACTTTGGCTTTATTATTGTAACTGCCCCAGAATGTTACACAGATGGCATAATAGATCGGAAGGCAGTTTTAGAGAAACATAGTGGCAATGTATGAAGTAAAAATCCATTTCCACAATGGCAGCACAAAATGGTCCCATTTGACTGCCTCATCCCATGGGGCCTTGGCCAGAGTAGGGATAAGTGAACAGTTTGGGGGAGACATGAATCCATTCAAATCTTGTCCCAGTTGTCTAAATTAAGTCTGCGGGAGCAGAGAGAACTTTTTAATTTTGTTTATTCAGCAATGGTAAAAACAGTACATACATATTTTCACTTATGTGTCGAGTGCTGTCCCAGATGTCAGGAACTAAGATGGCCAGGGTTCCCTGCTCTGGAGGAGCTTACAGTCTATCAGAGACAGATTGGGCAGCAAGGTGTGATAAACCACCAATCTAGTCAGATTGTTATGGAAGCAAAGAAAGAGAGCCACTAACCAAGGCTCCCTTTGTTTTCAGTAGACTATTTTTTAGAGCAGTTTGAGGTTCACAGCAAAATTGAATGGAAGGTACAGAGATTTCCTGTGGACCCCCTGCTCCCACTCAGGCATAGCTTCCCTCATTGTCAGCATCCTCCACCAGAGTGGCACATTTGTGACAATTGATGAAGCTCCGTTGGCAAAGCGTTATCATGTACAGTCCACAGTTTACCTTAGGGTTCACTCTTGGAGTTGGACATTTGTTAGACAAATCCATAATGACGTGTATCCACCATTGTAGTATCATAGTGTACTTTCACTGCCCTAAATTCCTTTGTGCTCACCCCACTTATCCCTCCTTCCCCACTAATCCCTGCCAATCACTGATCTTTTTACTGTCTTTATAGTTTTCCCTTTTCCAGAATGTCATATATTTGGGATTCTATAGAATGTAGCGTTTTCAGATGGCTTCTTCCACTTAGTAAGATGCATTTTTAAGTATCTTCTGTGTCTTTTCCTGACTTGAATTTCATGCGACTTTCCTGACTTTTTAATGCTGAATAATATTCCATTATTTGGATGTACCACATTTTTAAAGAATTTTTTAAGATTTATTTGAGAGATAGAGAACGCAAGTGCGGGGAAGGGCAGAGCGAGTAGGAGAAAGAGGATCCCAAGCAGGCGCCATGCCCAGTGAGGAGGCTGACAGTGGGTCTCACAACCTGAGATCTCACAACCCTGAGATCATAACCTGAGCCAAAATCAAGAGTTGGACCCTTAAATGACTGGCCTGGGTGCCCTGGTATCTCCTTGTTTTAAGTTGCATTTCCCTGAGGACGTATGCTGTGGCGCAACTTTTCATATGTTTATTTTCCATTTGTATATCTTTGGTGAGGTGTCTTTGGCCCATTTTTTAATTGTTTTTGTTTTGTTTTGTTTTTTTATTGTTGTGTTTTAAGAGTTTCTTTGTAGATCAAATTCTAGATTCTGTCAATTCTAGATCTTCCTATATTGCTTGTTGTGTTTTAAGAGTTTCTTTGATCCTGGTGGCTCAGGATCAAGCCTTGCCTGGGGGCTCCTTGCTCGGCAGGGAGCCTGCTTCTCCCTCTGCCTGCCCATCCCCCTGCTTGTGCTCTCTTGCTCCTGCTCAAGCTTTCCCTCTGACAAATAAATTTTTAAAAAGGGGAAAAAATTCGGGTTCTTTGTATATTTTGTTGCCCCTGGATACACTCCATGCTGGTCATGGAGCCTGCTTAAGATTCTCTCTCTCCCTCTGCCCCTCCCACCACTCCCTTAAAAAAAAAGAGAGTTTGGGGCGCCTGGGTGGCTCAGTCGTTAAGCGTCTGCCTTCAGCTCAGGTCATGATCCCGGGATCTTGGGATCGAGCCCCGCATCGGGCTCCTTGCTCAGCGGGAAGCCTGCTTTCTCCCTCTGCAACTCCTCCTGCTTGTGTTCCCTCTCTTCGCTATGTCTCACTCTGTCGAATAAATGAAAAAAAAAATTTAAAAAAAAAGAGTTCTTTGTATATTTCGGATAATGGTCCTTTATCAGATATGTCTTTTGCAAATATTTGCCCTCAGTCTGTGGCTTTTCTTTTTATTCTCTTAAACACAAATTGCCTTTTAACTTTAGCGTCTGATTTTACCATATTCCTAAAACAAAACAAAACTTTTTTTTCTGTTCCTATTCTCTTCTCAGATGCTTATCTCCTCTTACTCTCTGTCAGCTATTTGTAGTAAGATGCTATATTAGTCTGCAATGCTTCCCTTAACAAGGTACCACAGACTCGGGGCATGAACAACAGAAATGTATTTCCTGACAGTTCTGGAGGCTAGAATGCTGAGATCAAGGTGTCGGCAGGATTGCCTTCTTCTGAGGCCCGCTCCATGGTTTGTAGACAGCCTGCGTCTCCCTGTCTTCACGTGGTCTTCCCTCTGTACACGTCTGTGTCCTGATCTTTTCTTACAAGGACACCAGTCCTATTGGTTTAGGGACCACCCTGGTGACTTCATTTTAACATAATTCCCTCTCTAAGGACCTTGTCTCTAAATATAGTCACGTTTGGAGGTACTGGGGGTTACGACTTCAACCACCACCACCACCGCCCCCACACCCCCGTACAGTATTATTCGGTGGGAGGTGGGCCACAATTCAGCCAGAACAGATTGTCTTCTTAGTGAATTTTTCCATAACCCTTTTTCAACATGTCCCCCATTATACTGATGAGGAGATTGAGTTATGTAGTACAGGCTTCCTTCCTTTCCATTCCCATTGCACCCTTTAAGTGCTCTTCTCACAGGACTTATCCTGAATTGTTTTATTTGGCTTTTTTTTCCACCAAGTTCATTGAGGCAGAGGGTTGTATCTTGTTTATCTGCACTTTGCCTATTGGGACCAGCTCACTAAATTTTCAGTGAATGAATTTTTAGTAGAAAATAAGACCACACAAGCAGTTTCAAGGATATTGGAGCAGTTAGTCCTAGGAGGTAATTCTGTCCGTGAAAGGAGGGCAACGTGTATTAAAAATTCTAGATCTTCCTATATTGCTTGGCTTGATTCAGGTGTGCTATAAATTAATGTAACTGAAATTCCTTAGACATTTTCAGATTTGTTATCTGTCATTTGAGCTCTTTGCAAGTTACACTGAAGACAAGTGCATTGTGTCCCTTATTTTGCTGATGCCAAATTTGAACTGAAGCAAAAGAATGTCATGAGCCGAACTGATTGCTCCTCACCCACACTGCCACAGAGTCCTGTTCTCTGCTCACCCTCAGCTAAACATTTATGCTCATGAAATGTAGTAATAGTTGTATTACCTCATAGGAAATGAAGACCCAAAAGAGAGACAACAGCTAGTACTGAAAAGTGAATTTATCTAAAAAAGTGATTTTTTTAAGTGAGAAAATTAGAGTTTTATGGAAGAAATTACATGATTTAATGTCTTTGGGAATTTGGAGATTTCTGAAGGTCTGAAGACAGATCCCTTTTCAGTGTTGAGAATTTCCCCTATTTTCCTGAACTGCTGAAGTGAAAGCTAGAGAGTTTTATTATTGCTGGAAGTACTGAAATAAAAGTAGCAAAGAGCTCCTGGAGTCCTCTCTAAGCCAGTTGACAGTCTTAGAATTTACGTTGTTAAATCCTCGCAAGGCATTAAAAAGAAGGCTGTGTCAAAGAGGCTGTCTGGTCCAGTTCTTCTGGTACCACTTTTTAAAGCCCATGATCCTCCTGAAAAAATTGTTGTCAAATTTTAGAAATGAGCCTTTTCTCTGTTTTTAAGAACTAAAAACAGATAAGGCACACACAAAACAATTCACTTCTACCAGATACATATAAAAGGGGAAAGAAGTTCAATTAAGCTCCAATCTACCCTTCTTTAAATCCTATTTTTTTATAATTGTGAAAAAGTTTTTTTTAGAAAAGTCAATTTTGAAACCGGTAACTTTTACAAATTCCATTTTCCTTTTGTTTCATTTTCTTACAGATAAAAAAATGACCCGAGGTGGGGTTTTTTTAACTATCCCTTTAATTAGTTGAAGTGAACTTTCATCATAGGAGACTACGATGGCAATTCAGAAGATAGTTAGCTCTCTGTTTATGATTATTAAGTGGTTGTAGAAAAACGTAAAGAATTTTGATAATAGAAAAAGTGCTTCATACAACCCTGACCTGCGGAGAGTTGTTGCTGGTGTTATTAGACATTACTTAGTTTTAATCTTTAAAGATTTATGGAAATACTAACAATATGTTAAAGTCCAACACTTAGTAATCATTATGATACTAATTTGTAGCTTGTATGCAAGGTAGAACAATTAGTAAGAAACACTGGAATTGTTCACAGTTGTCAGCTTTGGGTGGATTAGAGGTAATGCTCCTTTATACTTGTATATACGTTCTAAATTATATAATCTGAGCATGGACTGATTTTGTAGCAAGAAACAAATTATAAACACTAATATTTTACAAATAAATGTTTTACAGAACTTGAAATAATTATTCTAAAAATTTAGCAGTTGAGGGAGAAAATACCATGCAGAAGAACCC
The DNA here is from genome assembly GCA_028533885.1 of Nasua narica. Taxonomy (NCBI): domain Eukaryota; kingdom Metazoa; phylum Chordata; class Mammalia; order Carnivora; family Procyonidae; genus Nasua; species Nasua narica. The sequence goes on from CM052801.1 coordinate 17,789,892, forward strand.
AAATCCACTTTTTCTTTTTTTTTTTTTTTAATTTTGTTTGATTTATTAGAAAGAGAGAGATCACAAGCAGGGGGAAAGGGTAGAGGGAGAAGCAGGCTCCCTGCAGAGCAGGGAGCCTGATGCAGGATCCGATCCCAGGACCATGGGACCATGACCTGAGCTGAAGGCAGACGCTTAACAGACTGAGCCACCCAGGCGCCCCAAATCTGCTTTTTCTCTGTGCATTTTTTTTTCCCAAGTCAAACCGAAGACCTTGTTACTCACAATGTGATCAGTATACCAGCAGCATAGGCATCACCTGGGAGCTTGTTAGAAATGCAAAATATCAGGTCCTCCCCAGACTTTCTGCTTCAGCATCTGCATTTTAACAAGATTCCCAGGTGACACCTAGGCATATTAAAGTTTGAGAAGCACTGATAGAGGAGACATTCTTCACTCTTAACAACTAAAGCTTGCTCCCATTTTATTCATTGGTTGGTTAGGGCCATACTTTTGGCAAGACTTTAAAATGACAGGTATGCAAACTACAGAAGGCCTCCCAGGTTGAAGGTCGAATTGGCATGACAGCCTGGTCATTTGAAATACATTGTGTGATTAAGCTTAAAAAATGTATTGGCCTGACAAGGGCAAGGAGAGAGGGCAAAAAAAACAAGGAAGCCTGAGTTCTCCTGCTTTATTTCTTCTTAACTAAGTAAGAAGAAAAGTAAAGGAGAAGTCAGTTACAATTTTCACAATGGCTTTCAGCTTCTCAGGATCAGCGGCTTGTAAAAGAGAGAACAGGAGTGCAGTTCTACCCCCACTTCATCTCAGGGCCATTCTTTCTGTGCGTGGAGTGGCGGACACCCAGCTGCTGCATTCTGGGCCTCCTCACAACATTGGTCTAGCATGTCTGCAAAGACTTCAAGGCTTTGAACTAGAATTTTTTTTACTTGAAAACAAGATTCTATTTCTTACATTTTGCTACGATAAAGTTTACTTTGGAATTTACTTTTCCTTGTGTTGCTGATCTTTCTGTTCGATTTTTATGCTCAGTACAAGAATGACAACATTGATAATTTACCAGTGGCAGCATGGAGTTTCATACTGCTTTGTTTTTCTCTCTCAGTACTGCCTACTTAGTTTTTGTTTTGTTTTTTTTAACTAAAGATGACTTTGCAATGTGACAGAAGAGAAACATTTTCCAGCAAATTGTCACCATAGTTGCTTTGCCCGTAAGAGGAAGTGTCTTGTCTCTGTACATTTTCTGTCATCTTCTTTAAGATAGCTAAAGTACTATATGAAAGTTGCCGTGTATTTGAGTAGCAAACTTGCGGATTCTGAGAACGTTCCTTTTCCTTGAGCCCATTTCCGTAAGGCACTTAACGTTTTGCATTTTTATGTACATACGGACTTACAGGCATGCTATGATAACAGATATATTATTAGTGTTATGAAATCCATTCTTTTCAATGGGCAGGTTTCTTGTCCCTTTTGTAGTAGTAAGTACAGCCGTGCAAAGGACGGCACCGATGTTGCGGTGTCCTATGTGACTGTTCTGTGGTTGATGGTCCTCATTTGCAAAACATCGTCATTTTTGGACTGTTGAGGGTAAGAAACGCCCAATAAGATTTTTCTCGTGTACTTTTTAAAAATATACTTCTATCACCAATGAAGGAAAAAATACTAAACAATTTTCAGGCAGTTAGACCATAATGTGAGCTAATCACTTTATTTTGAAGAAAAGTATTTTTAAACAGTTGAGCTAGCGAATTTACTTTTAAAATGTATTGTGCTTACACAGTAGATGGTTTTATTTCCATGATGTTTTTTACTACATAATTATACATCTTAATTACGTAATTACTATCATAATTATTATGTAATTGCATGTACTTCCACTAATTACAAAATCAGGAAGTGTAATTATCTAGTAAAAACTTTATGAAATTTCATGCACTAAAAATTATTTAAAAGGCTATTCCAGTGGTCTCCTGGAAGGCTTTCCATGTTTAATCTTAGTCCTGACTTTAGTTGAGAACTTGAACGCACAGGCCAGGATAAGAAGGACAATTACAGACAGACCAACACAAAACTGAGTATTGTGATATAAGTAAAATGTCCTTTGTTCCTTAGGAGTTAAAGCCAAAGAGGATTTGAATTTCTTTGTGATTATCGAGTTGTAAAAATAACATCTTACGTTTGAGACTGTCAATGGAAAGGGCAGTTTTTTTCTTAGGAAAGAATTGATTAACAGAATTGAGAGTCAAGGAATTGAGATTACAAAACAGCCAGGCATTCTGTAATTCCTTAATGTGCGTGACTTATTTAGCAATCCCTGTCTCTCAAAGCAAAATAATAATGATGTCATTATTATTATTTAAAATTGTTTCTTTAGTTTGAAGAGGGCTTTTTTTTCCAGTTTGTGTTCATATTTACCAAGATAGGAGAAAACATATCAAAAGAGCACAATCTTTTTCTACCACTGCTTGATGTCAGAAGCAGCTTTTGAGACATAAACATATACGCACAAACATGTAACATCAGACCCTAAATAAAGACAGAAGGTTTAATTCAATAAAGCTATGATGCCTTTACCATTCAAAACGACATACAAATTGCACAGTGAAACAATAGTCATGACAGCAAATTAGATATGACATCTAAATTACACTACAAAGAGAAATCCCAGAACCATTTTTGGTCTGTAGGAGTCTATTTTAGCCCAGGTTTAAAACCCAGTCTAGAGACGGCTTTATTGTCTAAGTAGGTTAATGTTGTAGAAGACTAATTGGAGGTTGGTTGAATTAATTGCAGATTAATTAGGAGAAAGAGCTTATAATACTCATGGCAGAGAAGAAAGTAGATCCTTTTAAGTATCATGATAAAATGTACTATAAGTTTCAGGAATATTAAATTATCAGTATTTGTGTAACATCTATAATAATCTGTTATAACATGACTTAAAGCAATTGGGGTTACATATAGTTATACTAAATTTTCCCCTCAAAATTAGTGCTTTTCACCGGAAATGTATTGGATCAGCTACTTACAATGTATAATCAGTTACTTCTTTTAAAAATGCAACCTTCAACATTAAAAGGTCTGTGGTTTTAGAAGCAGATGACATTCCTTTTTTTTTTTTTTTTCTTAAATAATTCTAAAGAAGCACTCTTTGGTTTTATCAGTTACTGACTTTGTGTCCTTTTTTATACCAGCTCAAATTTGTAATAAATGTGACGTTTTTCTTAAAAGTCAGTGAAGAAATTAAAAAAAAAAAAAAAAAACAGCAGCCCCACTTGTTTCAAGTAAATTAGAGGATATGTAGTCATCCATAATTGTCTCATGCTCTCAGAGATATTTGGGATTTAAGTAGATTTGATCTGAGTTGTATTTTTCTCTAATCATCTGGGATTATTTCAAATTGCATACCCTTGGGGTGCCTGGGTGACTCAGTAGGTTAAGCCTCTGACTCTTGATTTTGGCTCAAGTTATGATCCTCAGGGCCATGGGATTGAGCCCCATGTTGGGCTCCACACTCAGCATGGAGTCTACTTGTCCCTCTCCCTCTGTTCCTCCTCTGCTCATGTTCTCTCTCTTTTGTCTCTCTCTCTCAAATAAATAAATAAAATCTTTTTTAAGAAATAAATTGCATACTCTTTTCCTATTGGGCATCTTTGCTCATTGACCCAACCCTGAATTTAATGTCTCCGTCATTTCTTAATTGTCGTAACTCGGTTGTGGTAACATTTCTTCTTAGAAGTGCTTATATACCCTCCATTGAGATAGGAATTACCTCTCCTGCATCTTCTTAGTCTTTTGCTTTGATTTTGGTTTTTACCAGTTGCATGTGCCATAACAGAATAGCCTTTAATGGTTAAAAGTTAAGTGTTTTTGTTTAATCTTTGTCTTTCTAACTATAGTGCAGATTTGATTTTTAAACTGACATAATGTTTAAATTGACAGGGTTGGGGCACCTGGGTGGCTCAGTCGTTTAGCTTCTGCCTTCGGCTGGGGTCATGATCCCAGAGTCCTGGGATCAAGCCCCACATCAGGCTCCCTGCTCCCCAGGGAGCCTGCTTCTCCCTCTCCCACTCCCACTGCTGTGTTCCCTCTCTCTGTGTCTCTCTCTGTCAAATAAATAAATAAAATATTTTTTAAAAATTGACAGGGTTGCTTTATTCTGTTTTGCTTTCATTATCAAAGGGAAGCAACCCTAACTTTTCAATTAGCAATAATCGCACCTCAGATAAACCTCATTGGCTACGATACTGCCGCTGCACAAAGCTTGCAACCCTAACTTTTGAAATTTATTTGTGTCCTTGTGATGGCTTCAGTTACCCAGTTAGCCCCAGGCTGAGATCTGGTGTTGATTTGCACGTGATTAGTCAGTGCTCTTGTATAATTTTAGGCTGTTCTATCGTGTCCATATAATAGGTGCTACCCCATATATACAGGGAAAACCCATCATCAGTTTGACTCATTCTGAAGGGACTTTTTCCTATAGTTGTTATGTGGATTTATTCACATCCATCAGCATTCTCCTACCTTGTGGTCGATAGGACAGTGACTAGACGGAATTAGTAGACTGCCACTGAGCTCACCTGAATTAACTTTGATTGCATTCTGCCCATGTAAAGGCCCTGGGAAACCTTTTTCCCCTTGGTCTGTGAGCCCTGCTAGCCTTAGCACTGTCCCTTAGAGCTTAAGGCTTTAACCAGCTGCGCTCACAAAAAGATAAGTTTGCTGGCTAATTTTAGACACTCATGTGCTTTGATTGTTTTAAGAAATTATTGTAAAACCAAACTCACAAATAGGATCATAAAACCAGGTCTGTGTGTGAGTCTGGTTTTCTCCGTTTCTCTCTTCTTCACACCCCACCCCCAAGATTCATTCAGTGAGTGTTGCTGCGCCTCTGCCTTGTGTGATCTGTAAAGGACACAGTGTCAGCCAGACCTGGGTCCTGCTTTAGACATAATACTTATGATCCTTTTCTTGTTTAGTGTTCACCCTCTAAACAGCTACTTTTTAAAGAGCTGAGCTTGTTACGGAGAACACTCAACATCCCTTATTTTTTACTTTTCCCATTAGATAGGATAGTTGACATTTTTCCAATGAAAAAACAACCTCAAATTGATGAAATGACCCGCCTGAGGTAGCAAAGCTGGGGAGCGTGAGAGCCCAGTGTTCTTTCTGCCATCTTGCAGCTACCCTTTTCTTCATCTAGTAGAGAAAATTCAGCCTGACGGCAAATGACTACTAGACGGGAATGGCTCGGGAAAGTTCCCCACGGAGGTGGAACCTGAACTCAGCCTCGAAAAGTGAGTGAGACTGTTAACATGCACAGTTGCAGGCATGTAGTCTGAGACTAAGTTTTTGTCTTTCTTGCTTTTCTTTAAGTGCTCTATTGCTTATCCAGCCTTTACAAATTAAAGAACATCGTTTGATAAATGCATGATGATTTTAAAACATATCTGAATTGGAGATTTGGTCAAAAAGTGCTTTTTAAGGGGCTGGTTTATATGAAGCTTTAAACCCAACACTGGAAGCTGGAGGCTCTTGTCTCTTTACTCCCCACATAACCGGTGGTGGTGCTTTGAAAGAAGTTGACTCCATCCTGTAGGATACATCTGTCAGAAGTGTATCAAAATGTTTTCCTATCTTAAATAATTTAACTCAGAATATAATAATGTAAGTATTTTGACATGAAAATGTTACATACTGTGATATATCCACTTAGCTTAAAACAGACATCTTTAACTTTGAAAGAAAGAAGTATGGCAAGACAAAACAAAACAGAAATAGGAATTAAAAGAGATGAATGACAAACTGAACTAGTTTTATTTAGAAGAGGCAACTAAAGTCCTGTTAACACTATGACCATAGAACGTAAAAATATTTTACTTTGAAGCGTGATTCTTTTTTTTTTTTTAAACTATCGTCATGGTGAATGTTTAGGCATATGCAGTTCGTAAAGTACATGTTTGCTGTTGAAATAATCCCAGTTTTATTGGTGGATTATGTATTGTCTTACCAAAAATATTGTAGACACTAATAAGTCAGTAAAACCCAAGATAAAAGAGGGGGTCTGCACCTGAGCCTGTGTTCAGGAAATTATTCAGCAGGGCACACTTTGGTCTCTCTTGGTGAAAGCTTTATTACATTTAACAAATGTGCCACAGTAAATTTATTAGTATGCTACAAAGAAATTTTCAAAATAATTAAGACTAAACTACACTTGTCAAAATAAATGAATGAAATACAATTTTGAATCATCTTTCTTCACTTATTGCTCATTTGCATAATTCAGTAACTTACACAGGAGTCTTTCAGTCATTGGTGTGAATTAGCAAGGTTCTGCTATTCCTTGTTGTACGGGTGGGAATTATGCTACCATGTAATTAGCTATTCCAGACATGGACTAACGGGAAATACCAAAGGGCACAGCAAAATCTAAAGAGACAAGGCAGGGAATCTGAAGACAAGAGACAATCAAAGACACCCAACAAACTCAAGCTGGTAGACCACAGGGAATTTTGAATGAAGCCTCTTAATTTATTTTGAGAATAAGAAATCAGTAGTATGAGAGAAATCTCAACAAGATTAGCTGACTAAGCCTACTTAAAAAAAAATATCTCTATAGTGCATGGTGCGCCAGGTTAACCACTCCTGTTTGTTAGTCTGTATACAGCTCAACAAATAGCCGGCAAGTTCTTTCATGGGTATATAGTGGCTTTCCATTGAGGTTTTCACTCTTTGAAGGAGGTCGTTTATACCAATGAGATCTGTAGATGCAAATTGCTTTCCCTATATGTGAGGGGTCATTCCTTTCACAGCCGACTTGCTCATCTCTTTTATAGAGGTTTTGTTATTTTTCTACTGCTCCCAAAGGAATGATGTTAATCACACCCACCCCCACACCCACCCCCCAACTTAGCATCCAAATCTTTTCCCTCCAGCTCTGTGAAACTTTTGTGTGCTGATCTTTGGGAACAAAACAAGCTATTGGCAGCAGCCTTTAGCCCTGAATTAGGAAACTTCTTACTTCTCTCAACCTGGAATTTTCTATTTATTTATTTTATTTTTCTTAGATTTGCTTCTCTTTTTCACCTCATTCGAAGGAAGTACCTTTCTCATTGCAGCAGAGTGTCACTGTAACATGCTGGGGCGTGTGAGAAGTCTTGGAAGGGAAGCAGTGTCCTGAGAATGTCATTTTCAGTTTGGATTCCCAAATGATGTGAGCTCATAGGAACTAGAGGAACAGAAAAGTGAAGGGAAGAATCTAAGGGTTAGCTGTGAAAACCTAACTTCTGATCCTGTTACTGAAAGGGTGGGGAGATAATGTTAGTCTTTTGCCTAGGCTTAAAGAATCATACAAACACTCATAGGGTTTAGCCTATAATGTTCGGGAGACTTAGGAAGAAGGGGTTTCAGACGCATGGTAGGAGCACTCTGTAAATATTTGTTTTTTCCTTCTTTCCTCCTTGCCTTTCATCCTCCCTTCCTTCTCTCTGCCAGCATCTGTTGAGTACCAAGGGCACTGACCGGGATTCCTGAAAGGCAGTATAGGGTAGTAGTTAAAAAGCCTGCGCTCACGAGCCAAGATAGCCAGTTCAAGTGTTGGCTTTTCACTTCTTGTTAAATAAGTAAGCTCAGGGTATGTGATGAACCCCTCTACTGCCTCATCCGTACAGCTTGCATAAGAGTAACACCTGCCTCATAGGACTCTAAATTGAACAGGATAATATCGAAACACAGTGATATGTAAAATGCCTAGAACAGTGCCTGGCACACAGTAAATATGCACTACATGTCAGCTGGTTTTATTACTTATAAGAATAACACTTTATCCAAACCACTGTTACAGTACTTAGTATTACAGTTGTGTGGGTTTCTATAGCCTCTCATTGACCATGCTTTGTTCATACTTGTATCCCCAGCATCTAGCACAACACCAGACATGTTCTAAGTGATCCGCTCTTCATACTAAACGGTTACAGTATGAAACAGGCATGGTCCTTGGTCTCAAAGAACTTAAAATTGATCTCGGTAACTCCTTTTTTCGTTTTCTTACGTGAGGTATATTAGAAAAGGTGAATTTAATTCTCCTTGTTAGTGCTAATGGAAGAGACTGAAATACAAATAATCTGCAAATAGTTTCCATTTTGTTGAGATATGTCCCTTCGTATGTGTTCCATTAATATTAAGCAGTTAGTACCAACTACTGGCTCCTTTCTAGGGAGGGTAAAAATAGTTCTCTTTGTGTCCTAGAAAGCAGCCAAACCAAGTTCCCAAATCATGTACCTTTTAGCAGATTTCTTCTTAAGAACCAGGATGGTTTGGGGATTTTTTTTTTTTTTACACTTCTAAAAATAACACGTGCCCAGATGCCACTGTCAGATATCTGATTCAGTAGGTCTGAGGTGGGACCCCAGCGGTTGTGTATTTTAGAAAGCTCCACAGTGACTGCGATGCACACCCACAGTGTTGAGAATCTTGGAGTTAGTGAAACTCTTCAAACTTTAATATTGCTTCTTGTCAAATATGCATTAAGTTTGACTTTGATATAGAAAGGGAGGTTGGGTGGCATCTAGATAACAATTTAAATAGATAGTAGAAGGGAAAATGAAGTCAAATACATGAATTATTTCCTAGATAAAGGAATCATTTATGGTACTGTATGAACTAATACAGCATTTGAGAATAAAGTGAGGGAAAAAAATGGGCTGGAGAAAAGTAAGTAAGAAGAAACTGTTTTCTGGTAATGAGCAAATGGAAGATGAAATAAATGCATTTCAACAAAATTGGCTATAAAGAACATGTTACTTTCCCCATTAACTTACATCCTAAAAGTAGGAATGGGCTGCCGTGGAGGGTGGAGAATCCTCCAGAAGACTGGATGGGTAACAGGGAAGGTATTGAGTTAGAGACTAACCCAACACTGGTATTTAGGCATTTCTACAATTGGATTTTTGGGACTTTCCTACCCCCTGTCATTTTACCCTTATAGCTGGGCCTAGCCAGGTGGATCCTGGTAGATCAGCCTGTAGTTTCATATTGCTTCCTGTCCGCAAAAGGTCTGGGACCGGATGGTATCCTGGAGGTATTAGAAAGACACCTCTGAGCACCATGGTCATAGGTTGGGCTTACTTTGGATATCCAGGTAGAAGAGGTAGCTTGGCTCGCTCCCATTTCCCAGTGTTGGGGTCTTAGAGCTAGAAAAGAGTCGCTTTTGGCTTTCACATCACTCCCTTATGCCTAGAAGGATTGAGACAGCACCTCCGTGGTACTCGAAAAGTAGACCCCTCACCGGTCCCTGAGCGGACCTGGAATCCACCATGGCCACCACTCCCAGCACCTGGGTTTCCCCTACCTGCATGGCCCACCTCAACCCAGTCTCTCACTGTTGGTATTCCTTTCACCCTTTAAGGCCTCCCAGCTAGAAGTGAGCTCTTTGGCCTTTGAACTCCTGCAGCTCTTAAGCACTGCCTCTCATGCATTATAATTTTGAGGACTGCACCATGCTTGCTATGTTACTGTATGTCTGCTGGCAACTTGCACATGATAGGAGTCTGAGGAATGGTATGTGAAATTAATGTCTTCTAGGGTACTGCATAGTAGAAACACTGTTTTTTTTAGAATGATGTTTATAGAATTGTCTTCTGACTCCATCCTGTTTTCTCTGCTGTTTATTTCCCATCACACACTCCAACCTCATGACAAAATGTTTTCTGTCCGTGTATATCCATACATTCATCCAACATTTAGCCCCATGCCCTCACAACACAGACTTAATTTCCTACCTTAATTTATCTCCTTTCTGATAATTCTTAATAGAGTTGGGCTGTGATATGATGTACCTCCAGGACATTTCATAAATTCCCCCCTGGAAATTTATTTGCTCAAACTGTTAGGTTATATAAATCACACTGATACCCTACTCTATTAGTGGGGAAAACTAAAAAAATCTACAAGTTTACCCTGTCCAGATCTACCTGTTGCCCTCCAGAAAGTATATACAATTCACAGCAGGTGGCCATTTTGCCTGCAGAGTTTTCTAGTGATGTACAGTTTTTAGCTCTTTAATGACCTTGCTGTTTTCTGAATTTCTTCCGGCACTTCAAATGGGTTGCTTGGTTTACAAGTCTTTACGATGTCTTGAAATGTCCAGAGGCTGTCTCCAGGGAGGTGTCTCGAGGCCAGGAGGTGAGCGGCTGCTGAGAGGCTTGCACACTGCTCTTCCCTAGTCTCCCCAGCAGCCCCTCAGTTGAGCAGCATGCAGGCACACATACTGATGGTGGGGTCAGCTTGTAAACACGGCTCTTACTAACAGGCTGGGGCCGGGGAGAAAAGTTGTAAGCCTCTGTGGTACCTGTGTCTTGGGTATAACCTGTGAGACACCCTCTAACGGAGTAATCCTTGCACGATGCCATTGCAGGAGACTGAACAAGTTAGAAAATCTGTTCCTGGTTTGCCCCTGACTCACTTTGTGGCATGGGAAAACCATTATTACTCCTTGATTTAATTGTCTTATTTGTTCAAAAAAGGAAAAATAGTATGTGTTTAAAAAGCACTCCAAAATTCTTCTGAAAGCAGGTCTCTAAGTGCAAAGTACTATTGTTGTTTTTATCATTGTTATTAGTGTTCTGATATGATTTAGTTTTGTGCCGTGTAGTTCACAGATATTTCCATTCTCACTGACGAATTGCAAAACATTCTGTGTCGTTCTTAGAATGATGTTTATAGTCTCATTGCGTTGGTGATAGTTTAGCACATCTTTGTTTTAACCCCAGTTAAAATATATGTCTAAAATAGATACCATTAATAAAAATACAATTATTAAATTAAATGTATCTATATGGCTTTCTATTGTTTTTTAAGCCTCCTTAAAAACATAGTTACCAACAACTACTAAATAAGACCTTTAATTACTGCCAATCTTCTCTTGAAAGTAACAGTGCTTATCTTGAGTAGTTTGAACTGTAAGTGGTATTCAGTACTCAGTGGGGTTGTAATGCGATTACGAAGTGTACCAAGTTGGTGATAAATAACCATGACAAACCACATACTTGTATGAGAAACAATATTTCAACTATCAACTGAATAAAAAGGCTACAACTGCTGGTTATTTCAGGTGGGTATATCATAAAAATAAAATGTAGTTAAGTATGCTTGGAATAAAAAGTTGTGTATGCTTCCATATGAAGTATAGAAACTTCCAAATTTAATGGGCTCTTGAGTATACAGCCTTTCAATTACTGGGAGAATTAAAAGATTTGCTTTGCTTTCTGGCTTTAAGCTTTCCAAAAAATTAGGATTTTTTTAAATATGTCAACTCATTCATCAGAGACCAGTGGTTTTTATATAAATAAAATATAGTTCTCCCCCAGACATCCAGTAATTTTCCAGTGAAGTAGCAATGAAAAAAAGAAAAATCATTTCTTTAACTACAGTAAAAGCTGGATATAAAATTATGTAAGAATAATAGTATCTTCTTTTCTGGGCATTTGGTTTAAGAGGACATAAACTATTTTCTGAATCTGGTTCATTTGTTTGTTTTTTTTTTTTTTTTTAAGATTTTATTTATTTATTTATTTGAGCAAGTACGAGTGTGTGTGAACAGCAGGAGGGGCAGAGAGAGAAGCAGGCTCACCCCGAGCAGGGAGCCCGATGCATGGCTGGATCCCAGGACCTTGGGATCATGACCTGAACTGAAGGCAGCCGCTTAACTGACTCAGCCACCCAGGGGCCCTGATATGTGTGTTTTTTTAAGTGTTATAGTTTAGTAACCTTACAAATAACTTTGATACTAGGGAATAGTAATCTATATAAAATAAATAACACTGTGAATCTCATTTCCATTTTACCATGAGGGTAATAAGGAGTAAATTGTGTGCATTTATTTGTAAGAGTGTCCTAAGACATGGGACCAAGGAGAAGGAAATATAGGTGCCATGGGGTCTTACAAACCAGAGATCACATGGTGGAGCCATAGGCCACATATGACCTCTAGTTGTGTTTAATTTGCCTGAAGAATACTTAACATTTTTAATTAGTTGCTAATATTTTTTAAACTAGACATTTTGTATAAAAAGCCAAATTTCTGGCCTTTTTTAAATTTTAATTTTTCAATGTTTTTAAAAAAGATTTATTTTAGAGAGAAAAAGAGAGTGTGTGAGTAAGGGGAGGGGCAGAGGGAGAGGGAGAGAGGATCCTCAAGCAGATTCCATGCTGAGTGCAGGGCCCAAAGTGGGGCTCAATCTCACAACCCTGAGATCATGAACTGAGCCGAAATCAAGAGTTGGATGCTCCACCAACTGAGCCACCCAGGCGCCACAGTTTCTGGCTTTCGTTTAAAAATTTGTAGTTACCTACTCTGAGTCAGTGTTCCTAAATGGCAACAGTGGCTGGAGCTGAGTAGCAGCTAGCAGTTCAGACAGAATGTGAGCTCTCTGTTTGCCACAGCCCACCTCACTCTGCGCTTACTGCATTGCTACTGTAGGCACTGGTTTGCTAAAAATATCTGGAGGCATTTTTTTCCTTTTTTTTTTTTTTTAACAAAGAAAGAAGAAAAGTGTAAATTTGAGATTTAAACAGTAAAAAATATCCAACATTAAAAATGCAAAAAGAGCATAACCTTGGGGCACCTCAGTCGGTTGGGGTTCTGGTTCTTGGTTTCAGCTTGGGTCTTGATCTCAGGGACCTGGGTTAGGCCCCTTGTTGGGCTCCACACTGGGCACGGAGCTCCTTAAAAAAAAAAAAGGTGAGAGTAACTTTAATAGTACAATGTCATTTAGAAATATAGAACTTACTAGTGCTAACCTTTTTGTAGCACTGATCCTCATGGCATTCTGTGGAATAAGATAACAGTTACATACTCATTTCACCAAGGAGAAAATTGAGTATTCATGAGGCTCATTAATTTGTCCAAAATCACAACCGCTAAGTGTTGCAGCTGAGGTGTATGTCAGCTTCAGATGTTAGTCTAGAGTAGTAACACTGTCCACTAGAAGTGTCTGCGGTGACAGAAATGTTCTGTATATCTGATGTCCCATGTGGTAGCCTCCAGCCACATGTGGCTCCCGAGTACTTGAATGTGGCTTGGAACTGAACAACTGCGTTTCTAAAATTTTATTTAATTTTCATTAAATTGTGATTAGCGACTATTTTATTGGACAGTGCAGGGCCCTAGAGGTCTTCTTTTCTTCAGCGTATTGTCTCTGTATTCATCAGTCTTACTCTGTTTAATGAAATTCATCAAGAAGGGGCACCTGATCAGTGGCTTAGTTGGTTAAGCGTTGGACTCTTGGTTTTGGCTCAGGTGATGATGTCATGGGTCATGAGATCGAGCCCTGCATTGTTGGGCTCCACACTCAGCAGGGAGTTGGCCATAGATTCTCTCCCTCTCCCCTCCCTCCACTCTCACTTTCTCTGTCTCTCTCTCTCTCTCAAATGAGTAAGTAAATCTTTTTTAAAAAAGAAAAAAGGATTTCTCTAAGGGGCCCCTGGGTGGGCAGTCATTTGAGCCTCCGACTCTTGAGTCTGATCTCAGGATTGTGGGATTGAGTCCCACATCAGCTCCACGCTTACTACAGAGTCTGCTGAAGTTTCTCTCTTCCTCCCCGCTCTTTCTCACTCTCTCGCTCTAAAGTAAATAAATCTTTAAAAAAGAGAGAGAGATTTCTGTAAGGTTTTCTTCGGTTACTTCCCAGTGGTAAGCATCCATTCCATGAGGAGTTCAAGATATATTATTTTCTGTATCTGCATAGATTTTCCTTCATAAAGGTTTTGATTGTACACAGTTGTGGGTGGGTTTTTGTTTTGTTTTGTTTGTTCATTTGTTTGTTTTGGTAACAAAGTTAGGGGCCCCAGTAGAGGGACCCACTGGTTCTTATATACAGAATCTAAAGATTCCTAATCCAGATAAAGAGCATAATTCAAGTTGTGTTTAGACATCAAAGAAGGTGACCAGGACAGTTTCCTGATCTTTTCTTACGGTGTAGGATACAAGTGATTGTTACGGAATCATGGAGAAAACTAAACATTCTCTGATGCTTAGCTGGTCTCAGTTGGACCAGAGTGACTTTTAGAAAGGTGGCTGTTACTTAACCTCTCTGTTGATTAGCATGTATCATTAAATCTAAAATGGAATTGATTTAAGACACATCCTGGTTTCAGAGATCTTAAAACATGGAGGAGGGGTTTCATCTTAGAACTGGTGAAATATGGTTTGACAGTGGCCTTCATCTCCATTTGGTCAACCTATAACCAGGGACAGCATTGAGATGCAAATATCAACTCCTGCTTTGTCCTGTGGTTAATTAAACTATTCACTTTGGCTGTCCCCTTCCACACCACCTTATGTTGATTATGTTTAATTAATGGGAGACTTTCTCTTGGTTAGGAATAGGTTTAAGGTCTTGTCCAGTAACAATTTGATCACCATATCCACTTTCTTTTTTTTTTTTTTTAAAGATTTTATTTATTCATTTAACTGAGAGAGAACACAAGCAGGCAGAGAGGCAGGCAGAAGCAGAGAGAGGAGCAGGCTCCCCGCGGAGCAAGGAGCCCAATGCGGGACTCGATCCCAAGATGCCGGGATCATGACCTGAGCCAAAGGCAGTTGCCCAACCAACTGCGCCACCCAGGCGTCCCTCTTTATTTTTTTTTAAGATTTTATTTATTTATTTATTTGTTTGTTTGTTTGTTTGTTTGACAGAGAGAGAGAGAGATCACAAGCAGGCAGAGAGGCGGGGGGAAGCAGGCTCCCCAGTGAGCAGAGAGCCCGATGCAGGGCTCAATCCCAGACCCTGAGATCATGACCTGAGCCGAAGGCAGAGGCTTTAACCACTGAGCCACCCGGGTGCCCCTTCACTTTCTTTAAAAATCCTTCAGCCCCCATAAATGCAGACAAGGATATTTTATTATCATGAAGAGTACCGGAATAAGCTTAACCAATCACCTTCTAGGATACAGGCAACTCTTCAGCACTCCTTTTAGAATATCACATGCTGTAACTCATATTACCATATTAGCTCTCCAAATGCACCATTTGTTTTTAAATACCGAAGTATTTACCTGAATTTTTCCCCTTTTCATTTTCCCACCCTACTTCACCACAAGTCTATTGTCACTGCAGTGACAGATTTACTTATATGCCTTGATAGCCTCACTTTCTGTTATTTTTAAAAATAATGGTATTCTCCATAATGGTATTCTTAAACATCTTAAAATATTAGTTGTTATGAAGCAGGTTCGTGTCTATTTTTCATTGTGTTCTCTTGAATCTTGCCTCTATTCAGACTTTGAAATATTTCGGCACTTCTAAACTCCTGCCTTTAAAATTTCTGTACCAGTCTCACTCTGGAAACTGAGCATGCCTTCTGAAATCTTAACTACCCTTGAAAGTAATTTGGGAGTTTGAATCTTTAAATACGGAAGTGTTTCTTACCCACAATGGAGTCTGGCACCTAATGGTTACCGTTTCGGACCCTGCTGTGAAAAGTTCCCAAATACAAGCCATTCGTAGTTAACACTTAATGTAAAATGCATGGGTTAGTGAATATCGTTTATTATGTAGTAACAAGGAGTCATAAGTGCTTTGGTAAATGTATTGGTTTGAACCATATAAAATTGCTGACATTTGACCATTTTGACCTACCAAAATTAGCAACTTCACATGATCCATCCTAATACTATATTTAAACCACTTTCTCTACTTTTGCTGTTTTCTCTTATTTTTTTCCTCAATTAGTACTTTTCTTTCTTTTTTTTTAAAGTTTTATTTATTTGACGGAGAGAGAGATCACAAGTAGGCAGAGAGGCAGGCAGAGAGAGAAGGGGAAGCAGGCTCCCCGCTGAGCAGAGAGCCCAATGTGGGGCTCAATCCCAGGACCCTGAGATCATGACCTGAGCCAAAGGCAGAGGCTTAACCCACTGAGCCACCGAGGCACCCCAGTCAATTAGTACTTTTCATCCATCAGCCTTCTCCTTGCTACTACCCTTTTATATTTTGTAGTTCATAACATTTTTTCTAGTGCTCTTCTCTTGTCAACTAATTGCCCAAATCTATTTAGCTTCAGAATTAGAACAAAGAAGGCAAGTTGCATAGTACCTCCATGATACAGCCAACACTTAACCGTTTCGAGTGTTTGACCTGTTTTGAGATTTTCATTTTCCTAAAAGGTTGTTGTCATTGAATACGTTTATTGCCCAATAAATAAGCCACCATAGTTCCCTATTTCTCAAATGAAAAAGGCAAAAGGTAAAAATGTTACCTTTTTTTTCAATACTGATAGAGGCCATGCTATGTGGTATCTTTGTTATGACATGATTTGGCTAAAGCACCTCTTGAGAGTACAGTTAACTAAACACCCATTGGTATATTCATCTTTCATTCAACTGAATGTAAATTAATAAGTCCCTGCAGTTTTTTTTAACATTTTACCGTCTTGGGGTCTTTGTCTTAAAGAAGAAATGGGATCTATTACATTTATTAGAAGCAATAGAGGTATCAACTATCACTTGGTCTGAAACTAGAAATTGCACCATCTATATCTCTGTCCATTTGTACTTATAATTTTTCCTAATTTACAGGGGTATATATTGACTGTTCATGGAATCAAACTCATCCATATTTTTGTCGTTAGGAATTTGCCATTTTTATTTGAAGACGATTTGTTAGTAGTAGTTGGTAATGTCAAGTGAATAAAAAAAATTAAAATCCCTGTTATTGAACTATTCAACCCCTTACATGTGGTAATGCTACTCTTCATAATAATCTGCTAAATAGATGTGATTTTCCCCATTTTACAGATGTGAAACTAAGGTCAGCTTAAATTATTTCCTAGGGTGGTAATCTAAATCTAGGACAGAGCCATAATTGAAACCAGGAGCTGGCTGACTCCGAAGACTTGAACCCCACCCACCATTCCATTCTTCCCCGATGGCATACTTCCTAGCTATTTAAAAAGAAATCCTCGGGGCTCCTGGGTGGCTCAGTGGGTTAAAGCCTCTGCCTTCAGCTCAGGTCATGATCTCAGGGTCCTGGGATCGAGCCCCGCATCGGGCTCTCTGCTCAGCGGGGAGCCTGCTTCCTCCTCTCTCTCTCTCTCTGTCAAATAAATAAATAAAATCTTTAAAAAAAGAAAAAGAAATCCTCAAATATCTATTTCACTGTGGTGTATCTCATATATTATTGTCCTGTATTTTGTTATAAGTTTGTTTATGACTTAACAGATATTCACTGATCCATCAGGGAAATGCAAATCGAAACTATATTGGGCTATAAACTCAGACCTGTCAGAGTGGCTAAAATCAACAACAGGAGAAACAGTAGGAGTCAGTGAGCATGCGGAGAAAGGGGAACCTTCTTGCACTGTTGGTGGGAATACAAACTGGTGCAGCCACTCTGGAAAACAGTATGGAGGGTCCTCAAAAAGTTTTAAAAAAAGAACTACCCTATAATCCAGTAATTGCACAACTAGGTATTTACCCAAAGAACATAAAAACCCTAATTCAGAGGGATATATGCACCCTGATATTTATAGCAGCATACCTATAATAGCCAAATTATGGAAAGAGACCAACTGTCCCTTGACAGATGAATAGATAAAAAAGATGTGGTGGTTAAAAAAAAGAGAGAGAGAGATGGGGTATATGTCTCTCTCTCTCTCTCTCTCTCTCTCTCTCTCTCACACACACACACACACACACACACACACACACACGGAGTATTACTCAGCCATAAAAAAGAATGAAATCTTGTTATTTGCAGTGATGTGAATGGAGCTAGAGAGTATAATGCTAAGAGAAGTAAGTCAGAGAAAGACAAATACTGTGTGATTCTGCTCATGGGGAATTTTTTTTTCATGTGTGGAATATAAAAAACAAAACAAATGAGCAAAGAGAAAAAGGATGGGGCAGGTGGTGCAAACCAAGATACAGACTCTTAACTCTAAAGAACAAACTGCTGGTTACCAAAAGGGAGGTGGGTGAGGGGCTAGGTGAAACAGGCATTGGGCACTAAGGAGGACACTTGTGATGAGCACCGGCTGATGTATGGAAGTGTTGGATCACTTTATTATACACCTGAAACTAATATTACACTGTATGTTACCTGGAATTTAAATAAAAACTTAAACAGATAAACATAAGTGTAGATACAAAACAAAACAAATATTTACTGATGGCCTCCCATGTACCAGACATCCCATGGCATATTCTACAGGAGAGACAAGATAATTTCAGACAGTAACAACCCCTACTGGGACAATATAAAGGGGGGTGGTTTAAGGGATACGAAGTTCTTTATAAGGAGGTAGCAATTGAGCTGAGACCTGAATGCCAAGAGGAAAGAAGCCATAGAAACCTCTGCAGGCGGGATATTCTAGACCAAGGGTAAGGTGGAAGAGCCTGGGGCTGGAACATCTTGCAACAGCAAGGGGCAGGTGCAGCTGGAGTGTAGCAAGGAGGGAGTAATACACATGAAGCTGAAGAGTTAGGCAGGGGCTATATCCCAGGTCAGGGGTATGAATAGTATTCTCAGCACAGTGGCAGGCTCTTCGAGGCTTTTAAAAAGGGGAGTGGCGTGATCTGATGTAAGACTTAATAAACTCTGGCAAATGTTTGGTAAGTGACACTGAATTGTGTGTATTTCCACCACTTTTGGAAGGCCTTCTCTACCAAGTGTCCAATGTTTTCCCTCTGGAAATGACACACGCAGACTAGAGGAAAATGTGGAAGCCCTGACAATTGTGTATAAACTAGGAAGAGTTTAAAGCCCCACAGCTTGAAAAGGTGATGGGGATAACCAGCCTCATTCCTCTCTCAGCGTGGTGTTTGTTGCAGGCTGTGCACACCTGGAGTGGGACAGTGGCTACCTTTGTGAAAAGAATTGTGTTTGTATACACAGTCTTTTTTTTTTTTTTTAATTTTATTTTTTCAGTGTTCCAAGATTCATTGTTCATGTACCACACCCAGTGCTCCATGCAGTATGTGCCCTCCTCAATACCCACCACCAGGCTCACACATTCTTGCTAGTTAGTAATAATCATTGTTGGAGAACTGTCTGCATTGGTTCCGAGAGTGCCCTCTTGTTTATAAGTATCACAAATACGCCCTTTTTATTTTCTCATATATATATATATATATATATATATACACACACACATTTGATATATATACATTTGATATGTATACATATGATATATACATATATATATACATTTGAAATATGTCATTGGCTTTTTAAAAAAATTAAATATATCTCTTACTTAAATACATCTTTTGAACTTTTGAGTATGAGGGTTGAATTTTTTGGTGAGGAGATAATCATGTTTGGGTTTGTTTTTGATTACTTAAAAAAATACTTCCAGCAGTAGTAGAAAATATTAATTCCTTTAAAAATCCGGCTGTGTTGTTAGATCCACATTTGCTTTTCTGTGTTTTTGTGAACAACTGATCAAATTAGATTCGGCACTCTTGGCTTGTGGTGATTTGAAATTGAAATGGAATATATTAAAGCAGCCAACCACACTGATTACATTGCAAGCCTCATTTAATTTCATACATTCACACATTACAGTGAAAGGCGGCTTTTTTTTAATGCGTGATTGTGACTATACCTTGAGCAACTCCAAAGGTCATCTGTAATGGGTGCGTAATTTGTTAGTGTTAGATAACTGATTTATGGTAGGTGTTCCTCAGCCTGATTTGTGCTAGGAGTAAATATGGTGAGCATCAAAAGTCAAATCTGTACGAAGTTCAGCCTGTCACATTTGGTGGTATTGTCTTATTCTTCATTGGGCTGTAGACCACAGTAAATCACAGAATAGCTGTCATCCTCAAATCGAGAAAGTGCTAGTACTGCGCTCCTATTGCACAGGGGTTAAATGAGCTATTCTTCTTAAGAGGGCAGGCTGGCCCAGGTTAGGGTAGTAAGAGTAGTACCAGCTCAGCTAACAGCACTTGCTCACAGCTACTTGAGCCTTAGTCCCAAAAAAGTCTGTAAAAGGACTTTCTCAGCTTCACACTAGCAAGAACATTTGTGACTTTGCTCCTTTCTCCCTTTTTCCTCCCTCTTATCAGTGAGTTTTAACTTCATTTACTCTGTGCTTTTCTGTGTGACAGTCACTGTGGGGAGGCCCCCAGAGATCCAGAGCGTGATTAGGACACAGTCTCTGCCCTCAAGAAGAGGACGATCAAATATAGCCATTTGTCCCACCGTGCAGTTGTTATGACGTGAAATGGCTCTAATGCTGCCAGCGACTCAGGAGCACGGCTCACTTTAGCCAGCCCTCATTGTTCTGAACTTGATCACACGTTGGGCTGAGCACTGTGCTCTGGCGAAAAAGCCGTGAGCTGCTTTTTGAGGACTTGCCTGTAGTGTTGCCTTTTATTCTGTTTATGATAGGAGAGACATGTTCGTGTTGATTTGGTGTTACTTGCAGTTTACGATTTGTTCAGAGATGCGTGGATTTGTTTTGGTGGGCTTCAATCAGCCAGTTTATTTTTCAGCTTTCAATAACAAAAGGCTCCTAAACCATTTTTTACAGCTTTATTGTTGAAATTCCTGAATGGGGGGGAGGATAAGAGGAGTATTCTACCCAACTCTTATTGAAGGACTTACTTTTTAAAGCTTTTTTTTTTCCACCTCACAGATGTATCTGTGTATATGAGAACTGTTGAACTTCTACGTCTTAGTGAATTTCTGTTCTACGATAGTGTTACCGACTTTGACCACTGCGCTGTCCACTGGGTCCTCCCACCTTACTCGTCTTAGAGCTGCACGTCTGCACTGTTTTACCAACTTCTATCTGTTTCCCACAACTCCTAGCAACTATTTTTCTGTGTTTCTATGAGTTTGATGTGGCTTTGGTTTTTTGCTTTTTGGAGGTTTTTTTTGTTTCATTTTTTGTGTGTTTTTTAGATTCCACATATAAGTGATACCATGCAGTATTAGTCTTTCTCTGGCTTATTTGATTTAGCATAATGTCCTCATGGTCCATCCATGTCATCACACATGACAGATTTCTTTTTTTTCTTATGACTGAATAATAGATACAGCACATCTTTATCTTCGGTTAGGTTGTTTCCATGTCTTGGCTATTGTGAGTAATGAAAACTTTTAAAAATATAACTCATGGTTTCCTCGGAAATTAATTCCATTGTGAGAAGCAAAATAGACTTTAGAGGCTAATGTAAGGAAAGAAATAAAAACCGAAGGGGGATTGAAACAGAGCTGTGTTCCTACTCTGCATTCTGTGTAATTCTACTTCTACTATTCCTGGTCCCCTTGACCAAAGAAGTTTAGAAACTGCTACTTTTTAAAAAAGATTGTATTCATTCATTCATTCATTCATTCATTCATTGGGGTGGGGGGTTGGACAGCACCAGCAATGGGGAGAGCAGAGGGAGAGGGAAAGAGAATCTCAAGTAGACACCATGCTGAATGCAGAACCTAACACGGGTCTCAGTCTTAAAACCCTGAGATCATGACCTGAGCCAAAATCAAGAGTGTACGCTCAGCCACCTGAACCACCCAGCCACCCCTAGAAACTGCTACATTTGATTTCCCTTTCCCCTTTGTTGTTGTTAATGTATATTGGCGTATTTAAGGCTCAAAGACATCCTTCAGTAGAGAAACCTGCATAATTTTGGCTTAAGCCAGCTCTCTGTGTATTTTACTGGTTACAGGAATAGTTTGAGAAATGCCAGAATCATATTTTAGCAATTGCCTATTCTCTTTTACCTTTGATTAATAAATAGCAGAAATTCAGGTCCCTACTATCTCCCGAAATACCTTGCACAATTTTTATTCAACACCTTTTATGTGCTCTGTCCTTGTGAGAGGTAAAAAAATAAGTGTCAGTGTGGCCCTGATTGAACACTGAATGATGAAGTGAGCCCCTGACTGCGAGACAGCACAAAACCATGTGGAAAAGTGTCTTTGGCAGCAGCAGAAGCATTGACACAGCTCTGAAGTCCAGCATTCTGGTTGCCTAGAAATGTTGATAAAAAGCCAAAAAAGTATGGAAGGAGCAAGAGGGGACTAAGCACGTAGGCAGAAAAAGGTCAGGAGGAAAGACGTACTTAGCGCCCATGAAGTAGAATTAATAGTAGTGATGGAATGAGGACGAGGAGGACAACCAAAACAAAGAGGCCGGCATCTGCCTGGATGAGAACAGACAGCACCTGCACCTATGTCATCACGTCACCTGAGTGTTTTGGGTGTTGCCAGCTCGCAGACCACAGGACTCATGGACACCAGCATACCACATGGAAGGCCGTCGGCTGAGATAGTTCAACGTTTTAACAGTGTGCCATGGTCTCCAAATGCAGGTATCACAGACCCACATGGCTTTAGGGACTGCGTAAGAAAGCTAATACAGCAGGTCAGCTGGAGGAAAAATGAGCGATAGAGACCATTGTAGAACATGTTTTCATATAGAAAACATGAACTCTGTTTCGCCACATACTTTGTTTTGTTTTGTTTTTTAAGATTTTATTTATTTGACAGAGACACAGCGAGAGAGGGAACACAAGCAGGGGGAGTGGGAGAGGGAGAAGCAGGAGGGAGAAGCAGGCTTCCCTCTAAGCAGGGAGCCTAATGCAGGGCTCGATCCCAGGACCCTGGGATCATGACCCGAACCAAAGGCAGATGCTTAACGACACCACCCAGGTGCCCCTATACTTTGGTTTTTAAAGGGGAGCCAGGAATATGGATGTTTCTGGAATTACTTGGGTTTTTAAACTTTGGCTCCAGTTGTTATTTCATCTTGTTATGTTTATAAACACCAGGGGATGCTGGGTGAGAATGTGTGAACTCTCTTGCATTTGCTGAAAGTAAGAAGTTGTTATAAGAAATCTGGCAGTGGGGCGCCTGGGTGGCTCAGTTGGTTGGGCAACTGCCTTCAGCTCAGATCATGATCCTGGAGTCCTGGGATCGAGTCCCACATCGGGCTCCCAGCTCCATGGGGAGTCTGCTTCTCCCTCTGACCTTCCCCCCGTCATGCTCTCTCACTGTCTCTATCTCAAATAAATAAATAAAATCTTTAAAAAAAAAAAGAAAAAAGAAATCTGGCAGTATCTAATCAATTTGAAGATGTGCACACATGACCTATCAGTTGCAATTGTCCATATGTGCCCTGGAGACCCTCTTCTACCATGCTCACGGAGACTTCTAGGATGAATATCTCTGCATTGTTTCAGACTGTCCCCTGTAAGCAAGTTGCAGATAGCAAAGTGCATATGAAATGATTTCTGTGTGTTTTATAAACAATGCTAGAACAACCTCTGTGTACTGTTTATGCTTACACAGAACACACAGCAAGGAGACAGATCACCTGCAGGAGAGTTGTTACCTATAGGAAATAGGGTTGGGAAGCCAAATGTACTAGGAAGTCATTGAACATTTTAAGCAAAGGAAGGATTTGACATGATGTGGTCTTTTATAAAGAGGTCACTTTGAGGTACTTGGGTGGCTCAGTTGGTTAAGCGTCTGCCTTCGGCTCAGGTCATGACCCCAGGGTCCTGATTTTGAGCCCTGGGTCTGGCTCCCTGCTTAGTGGGGAGTCTGCTTCTGCTTCTCTCTCTACCACCACCCTCACTTATGTGCACACTCTGCCCCACATCACCAAATGAATAAATAAAATCTTAAAAAAAAAGAAGAAGAGGTCACTTTGACCACTCTATGGACGGTGTATTATAGGAGGACAAGAGGGGAAGCATGGAGAGCAGGTAGAAGGTATTAAAGTGGGAGAGATGTAGCTTGAATTCCTTGTGGTGTAAATGTACCTCTAAGCCAGGGTTTCTCAACCTTGGCACTGTGGGCATTTGGGGCTGGATCATTCTTTGATGTGGGGACTGTCCTGTGTACTGTAGTAGGCATAGCAGCATCTCTGGCCTCTAGCTACTACTACACGCCAGAAGCAGTCCTCACCCCCCACTTGTGACAACCCAAAATGTTTCCAAATGTCTCAGTTAAGAACCACTATCATCACAGTATGTTATTGTGAGGTTACAAGTATAGATTTCCAGTCCATATATAAGGGGACCAGGCCGAGCTTGAGTGAGTTGGGAGATTTTGTGGAGGAGGTAAAATCTGAGGTAGTCTCTGCAAGCAGCTGGAACACAGACAGACTTCCCAGAGATGCTACATCTCGAGTGTTTTAGAATATAAAACAGAAAGCTTTTCTTTAATTGTATATTCCCCTCTAGTTTACTCCCTGCCCCTGCTTCTCCATGACTTCCGAGATTCTTACAAGAGGTCTGTTCATCGGGCGCCTAGGGGTCTCAGTTGTTAAGCATCTGCCTTCGGCTCAGGTCATGATCTCGGGGTCCTGGGATCAAGCCCCCATTGGGCTTGCTGCTCAGCAGGAAGCCTGCTTCTCCCTCTCCCGCCCCCCCCCCCGCTTGTGTTCCCTCTCGCTGTGTCTCTCTCTGTCAAATAAATAAGTAAAATCTTTAAAAAAAAAAAAAAAGAGGGCTATCCATCCACCCTTTACTTCCATAGCTTTTAGTTCAAGTAGCAGCTCTTTTGGTCACACCAGGGTCCCCGCCAAATCCAGTGGGATCTTTCCAGTCTGTTTTTATGTTACCATCACCTTCACTCCCCCGGTTGTTTTCTGCTCTTAAAATTATATTTCCTCTTGGGCGCCTGGGTGGCTCAGTTGGTTAAGCAACTGCCTTCGGCTCAGGTCATGATCCCAGAGTCCTGGGATCGAGTCCCACATCAGGCTCCCAGCTCCACGGGGAGTCTGCTTCTCCCTCTGACCTTCTCCCCTCTCATGCTCTCTCTCACTGTCTCTATCGCAAATAAATAAATAAAATCTTTAAAAAAATTATATTTCCTCTTACAAAATAAAAAATGTAAGCCACAGTTCATGTATAGAAATATTAATCTCCACATTATTAAAATTTGAAAATTTGTGCCTCCTCTGCTTCACAGAATATTACACAACCATTAAAATTCAACTGTTACAGAAATGTATCATGTACAAGGAAGCGTTACAGCATGGATTAAGAGAACCAGGTTTCAAATTTTTGCAGTCAGTATACTGTCAGCCACAGTAGCACACATGTACTTTATGCACATGAGTTTAGCAAAAGGCTAGCAGGGAGTGCGCTGAAATGTTAGCATTCATTTCCTGACAGGCAGTGTGTTACTTTTATAATCAGCAAGGAGGGAGGTGTACTGAAAACACTGGCTTCTCCAGTTTCCTGCATTCTCTTCCTTCTGTGTGCATTCTTCAGGCATCCTCTCATCTGTACCCTACACACTGAGAATTCCCAAAGCTAACCCTCTACCCATCCGGTCCTGTTTCAGACTGACTTAAGACTCTCCTACCTGATGATGTGCTGCTGTGTCCACTTGGATGTCCCAGGAATAGCTGTCAAAAATCAGCATGTCCCAAACTGAAGCTGTTTCATTCCTCTTTCCCTATAAGCTTTCCTTTTTGCCTTCCCTGTCCCAGTCACTGGCATTCACCATTTGTCCTGTCACCCAAGTCAGAAGGCGTCTACCCTTTTTTGGTCCTTCCTCCACATCCAGCCCACTCCAAGATTTGTGAGCTGACTCTGCCTCTGAGTCCATCCCATAGCTCTCTCCCTCCCCCCCATTTTCACTCACTACCCTTTAGTTCAGGTAGTGCTCTAAATAGGATTCCTAGACAAATTCTACTGGTCTTTCTGTTTCTGGACCAGTTCTGTCCAATATGGTAGCCATTAGCCCCATGTGGCTTTTGAGCGCTTGAGATTTGTTGTAAATGGCAAATACTCTTCATTAATATTCTTTTATTTTTTATTTATTTATTTTTTAAAAGATTTTATTTATTTGAGAGAGAAAGTGAGAGAGAGCATGAGAGGAGAGAAGGCCATAGGAAGAAGCAGACTCCCCATGGAGCTGGGAGCCCGATGTGGGACTCGATCTTGGAACTCAAGGATCATGACCTGAGCCGAAGGCAGTTGCTCAACCAACTGAGCCACCCAGGCGCCCATTAATATTCTTTTATTGATTACATGCTGAAATGATAATATTTTAGAGGTATTGGATTAAATGAGACATACTCTTGAAATCTTCCTTACCTGTTTTATTTTAGGGTTTTTTTTAACGTGTCCAGTAGAAAATTTTAAATGTTGTACGTGGCTTGCATTATCTCTCTAATGGACCTTGCTGAATCTAACTGCACCCCGCTCCCCCGCTTTGATTTGTTCTCTGCACTGCTGCCAGAGTATCGTGCTGAAAACCAGACTCCCCCAGCTAAAAATCATTTGAAGTCCTTTGGGATAAAATGTAAGATTAGTTTATCATACACTGCCTTCCCTAAAGGCGTTTGGTTTCAAAAACTTTTGAAACACTGCTGTCCAAAGTATCCAGCTAGATTGAGCAGGTAGGTTGGCAGCTTTCAACCCCTAATCTAATGACTGCCATCTCTGTGGCACCTCTGCCTTCAAATACTCAATAGCTATTAGACAGCTGGTACACTGTAAATAGATTTCAATAGAGCCCTGTAGCAATTCTGCCTTGGTACTGAACAGAAGTTTTAATACAAGCCCTTAAAGGACAACTACATTCCTAATACTCCTATTGAAAATTCTCTGCTGTCCTAGTGGACCAGATGTTTAACTGGGCGTTCTGAAGAGGTGGAAATGGCGGTGAGGATCTAGCCTCCGCCTACAGGACATGATGGTGGGCGAACTGGGTGGGAAGAGAACCCCCAGTGTATTGATCGTGCCAGAAGGATTAGATGAAAAGCTACAAGATCGGAAAGTTTGGTGTTTATGAGATGATCTGTGTTTGGGAGGGGGGACCATAAACAGGAGGATGTTGGGTAAAATGGCAGAACAAAAAAAAACAGGTTGAATAAATTTATCAGTATTTAGTATGAATACTAAATAAACTTATAATTAAAACAGCTGTCAGGGCACCTGGGTGGCTCAGTCAGTTAAGCAGCTGCCCTCGGCTCAGGTCATGATCCCGGGGTCCTGGGATCGAGTCCTACATCGGGCTCCTTGCTCAACAGAGAGCCTGCTTCTCCCTCTACCCCTGCCCCCTGCTCTTGATCTCCTTCTCTCTCTTAAATAAATAAATAAAATCCTTTTTAAAAAATAAATAAAACAGCTGTCTCCTAACTCTGTTTTGGCTATCCGGAATGTGTCTTATTTGTCCATCAGTATATGTCTAGGATGGCTGACAAACTAAGAGAACCATAGCTGAGGATATTTACCAAGGGGGAGGTTGCTAGGTTGTGTTCTCATGGGCATGATTTGATACACATATAATGCTGTGGCAGCCACCTAGACAGAACTGAAGTTCTTTTCACATACTGAAATACCATTTTTACTTTGGCTTTGATGTTGAACCATTGTCAGAGGTTTGATTTTTCTCTCACTGTGTTACTTTTCCTTCCTCAGGGGACTGTGATAGGTTGCCTGTTCAGAGAAGGGCATCTTCACCTTTCTCGTGGTATAGTAGCACTACTTTTGTAGGGGAATTTGCTAGAAGTTTGCTGCTAGAAGTTTGCTGCTAGAAGTTAGCTGCTAGTTACTCCTTCCGTAAACTTGTGATGGGGCTTCCATAAAGATGCCTCCCGCACAGCTCTTTCTTTCCTCCCACAGCAAAACTGTAACCTCAGGAATATTAGTCTATGGTTTGCTCAGTTCCATTTCTGTGCCCCTCTCCCATCTTGTTTCAGTGGTGTCTTATGTGTCCAGAAGCCTTCTGCTCCTGCCTCCCTCCCAGCTTCTAAAATAAGGATAAACCCTCTATTTGCGCTTTTCAGAAAGATAAAAAGATATCATTTGTGTTGTGATTGTATTCCTCTTTCCAAGATTACTTGTACTGTCAGTCTTCACTGTTTTATGTTGAAGGAATGTCAGGCATCAGCAAGTAGGTGATAGGTTACATTTGGAGCAGGGATACTTCCCTCTTCCTAAAATTACGAATACACAAAAGTACCCTTAAGGCCAACCCTAAAAGCACACCTGACTTACTTCCTCTTAGAGTTCCCGGGAGAGTGAGAATGGACCTCTTCTCTACTTCTTCTATAAGAATAAATAAGCAAGGGACACCTGGGTGGCTCAGTCATTTAAGTGTCTGCCTTCGGCTCAGGTCATGATTCCACGGTCCTCCTGGGATCGAGTCCTGCATTGGGCTCCTTGCTCAGCAGGGAGTCTGTTTCTCCCTCTGCCTGCTGCTTCCCCTGCTTGTGCACTCTCTCTCTCTGGCAAGTAAATCAATAGAATCTTTTTTAAAACAAACAAACAAACAAACAAACAAACCAAGCAAGCAAGCAAGATGCCTCATTCCTGACTAGGGCTCTTCCTAGCCCTCCCTAGAACCAAAACCAAATTTTACCTCCGCACAGCCAACCCTTCCAGCAGAGGTTCTGTACCTCAAATACCCAGTAAACCCTAACCTGAGAGCTTAAAAAAAAAAATTTCAGAAGCCCAGGCCACACCCCAGGCCATTTAGATCTGACTCTCTGGCTGGGACCTAGTCACCAGTATACTTTAACGTCAGTGTGTGCGGTGCTTGAAAACCACTACTTTAAAGGTCTTTGTCACCTTCATGCCTCTCAGAGCTGGTTCCTAGACTTAAAGTTTTGGAGAATATGGCCTTTGGGTTCCATAGGGAAAGAGCATTATGTTGTTTGTCATGACTATAATGCTACACCCGCTGACAGCTGTCATTGATCGGTTACATGTTACATGTCAGGCTCTCTGCTGTCTCCTTCTATGTTGTCTTCATGTTTTTAGTGCATCTTTATATATATTATATTTACTTTTTGTACTTTATTCTTTTTTACTACATTTAATCGTAACTACAAAATGGTTCTTATTACCATTTAACAGAGAGGAAAAGAAGTGTTAGGAAGGATAGGTGATGTGGTCAGAATCACACAACCAGTAAATGAGGGGAAACATGATAATGTGGGTCACATGTTAGATTGAGAACAAAGAAGAAAAATCTGTAAAACAAATAGTTTGTACGCTAATTACAATTACGCCAACAGTTTACCATTTGTGCCTAATTACAATATATCACAATAATGATTATGATTATAAATACTGTTAAACAGATAACATTAACTTGGGCAAATTTCTTTTGATTATAGCACAACTCAAATCTTTATTTAATGAATAGCTAGTAATTATAGCTAATATTTTATTGAGTATTTATTATACACTAGGCATCAGAGTAAGTACTCTATGTATATTTCATTTAACCTTACTGAAAAAGAACACTGAGTTCTGTACTATGATTTTCCCCATTTTACTGAGATATAATTGACATAGAACATTGTATAAGTTTAAGCTATACAACATAATGATTCTGTATGTGTATATATCTCAAAATGCTTATCACAGTAAGTTTAGTTAACATCCATCACCACACATAAACACTTTCTTTTCCTGTGATGAGAACTTTTAAGATCCACTCTCTTGTCTATTTTCAAATATACAACACAGTACTGTTTAGAGTAGCAGAGACAGCTTAGGAGAAATTGAGTAGCTTATGTGGTAAATGGCACATCAGCATCTTGAACCCAGTATGTGGAACTCAGACCATACTCTCCAGCCCTTGCCTGTTCCACTTCATTGTTTAATAAGCTGTAAATAAATACCGCGCTTCAGTGTGCTCAGCCTTTGCATTTCTTCAGCCTATCTTCTTAGATTAAAAAAACTGTAACTTTCAGGGGCACCTGGGTGGCTCAGTCTGTTAAGCATCTGATTTGGGCTTGGGTCATGATCTCAGGGCCCTAGGATCAGCCTGCACGGGGCTCCCTGCTCTCTCTCTCATGAGGAGTCTGCTTCTCTCTCACCCTCGGCCCCTCCCTCCCTCTCATGTGCGTGTGCACTTGTGCTCTCTCTCAAATGAATGAATAAAATCTTAAAAAAAAAAACAAACAGTAACTTCTAGAGTCATCTTAGTTCTTGAATTGTGTGTTTCAATAAGGAATGGTAGAATCTGTGTATATTTAAAATAATCATTTTGGGGGTGTCTAGGTGGCTCAGTTGGTTGAGCATCCAACTCTTGATTTCCACTCAGGTCATGATCTCAGGGTCGTGAGATTGAGCCCCTTGTCGGGCTCCATGCTGGACATGGGGCCTGCTTAAGATTCTCTCCCTCTGCCCCTCTCCCTCTGCCCCTCAGTCTCCGTGTCTCTCTCGCTCTCTCTCTCTCTCTCTCTCTCTCCCCCCTCCTCCTTTTCCTTCCTCCATCTCTATACACAAACATTTTGTATTAAAAATTGACCCCAAAACATGCATGTTGAAAGACTTGATTAATAACAAATATTTTATGAAATGTTTGAGGTAGGAGGCATTCAGTTTAAAAGATCATCTATGAAATAACAAAACCTGAATCTAGAGGACCCTCAAATATCAGCATATTAGTATTACAAGAGAGTAATTGGCATGTCTGATCCCAATTCATGGTGATGGAGAAAAAGCCACCTTCTTCCAGCCCTGGTTCAGTCACACAGGGTTGTAGGTGATCTTTTCAAAAGACTCCTTGTTTCATCTTGATCCAGCTCCTCTTTCAGGGGTTACACACTGAAAGGATGTAGAACCCATAGGCTTGGGGTTTAGAAGACCTGGATTCCTATTGTTATATCTCTTAACTCTAATACTTTGCTGTGCCGTGAAGTTTCCAACATTGCTCAAAGAGATGTTGCAGAATCAGGGCTAACTTAGTAATGCTTCAGTAATACCTTTCCTTCATAGTGTTAGTGCGTGTAGACTAAGATACTGTATGTACATGGTTGAGATCCAGTGAATGCAATATATTTGATGTACAGCGGTAAATATGCAATAATACAGAATTCTTTGTAATCATATATGGAATCTATAGAACCTTTCAAAGATCCCTTAAAAAGAGAGCTGGTTTATTATGTCAGGAAAATCCCATCTGGAACCATTCAGAAGTAGGTTGTACCTAATTTTTCTCCCAAACTAATAACTTCTCATTTTTGTGTGGGAGGGGGGCTTTTTTTTGTTTTGTTTTTGTTTTTGGCAGCATAGAACTCATTTTTAAATCACTGAAACTCTCATGACCTAAAAGCTTTGCTGTTTGAATGTATTTGTGCTGCTATTACTCTTTGGGTGTGTCCTCTATGCTAATTTGAATCAAGTTCCTTCTGCTCTATGATCTGATGCAGGGGTTGTCAACTCAAGCTCCTTCAAGGATCAAATATCAGTTGATGATGTCATGGGAGATACTGGTTTTCGGGGCTAGGGAATGCATGGCCCTACCCGAAGACATTCACATTTTTTAAAAAATTGAACACCATTAGGGGCGCCTGGGTGGCCCAGTCAACCAATTGAACATCGGACTCTTGGTTTCAACTCAGGTTATGATCTCAGGATCTTGGGAATGAGTATGGGCTCGGTACTCACCAGGCAGTCTGCTGGAGGATTCTTTCCCTCTGCCCCTTCCCCACCCCACCCCCACCCCTAGGTGTCTCTGTCTCTGTGTCTCTCTCTCTCTAGCTTAAATAAGTAAATTTTTTAAAAAAGAGTCCCTGGTTCTTAGGAGAAACAAAAGTATCAAAGAAAAGTCCTCTTTCCTCGATATTCTCATCTCCAGTTGACAATTCAAATAAGGAAAACTTCTGAAACGATCTCACATAGCTTGTAAGATGGCAAAAGCCCGATATTTAGTATTGTCTAACCAAAGTTTATCTTAATAATTTAGGTAATGTCCTAGAATTTATTACCGTATTTATACTATATCGTTCTCATTTGAGAAACTAGTAAGTTGCCTTTAAAACGACAGAACTGGGGCGCCTGGGTGGCTCAGTTGATTAAGCAACTGCCTTCAGCTCAGGTCATGATCCTGGAGTCCAGGGATCGAGTCCCACATCGGGTTCCCGGCTCTGCAGGGAGCCTGCTTCTCCCTCTGACCTCTCCCCTCTCATGCTCTCTCTCTCTGTCTCAAATAAATAAAAAATAAATCTTAAAAAAAAAAAAAACCCACAGAACTGGGGCACCTGGGTGGCTCAGTCGGTTAAGCATCTGCTTTGGGCTCAGATCACGGTCCCAGGGTCCTGGGATCAAGCCACGCATCCGGCTCTCTGCTGCTTCCCCTGCTTGTGCACTCTCACTCTTGCGCGCGCTCTCTCTCTCAAATAAATAAAATCTTAAAAAAATAAAACCACAGGACTGTATCTTTCTTGAAGTTTTTTTAAAACACTTTGGTCTAGCTTACTGGACTTTGAAATTTGCTTGAGTGCTAGCCTTGCTTAGTAATAAAACAGTTCTTTCCACTGCCACTTAATGGAAAGTCTTTTCACATTCCTCAGCAGACAACTGCTCGAAGTGTATCTGAGTTATATTCTTATTTTCTAAAGGGGAAAATAGGAAAAATATCACTGCCACCACCCCACCCCTGTCACCTAAAAGCAAGTTTATTAGACATCTAACACTCCTCTCTGGTCTGTTATACTTTACCCTTCAGGATTATCAAGTCCTTTTCCCCTTCCTTCCCTCGCTCCCTCCCTTCCTTCTTTCATCTTTCTTTCTACATTTATGACGAATGCTTAATGTTATAAAAGTTACTTGGATGGTTTTGACATCAGAGTTATAAAATAGGTTTTAAAGGGACAGCACTAATCTGGGTGAATGTAAGAGCAGCTAGATGATGTGGCAAAAGCGGACAGCAATCATTTCTTCACTCCTGCCACATTTCCCCTAAGCAGATCCACTTAGGGTGCTTCTCAGTGACAGTGTATATTAAGGATGGCCTCTAAAATGAGATTGGCAGCTTTAATTTGTTTGATATGTGCAATCATAGTCTGTGTTAAATTCAAAATGCTTGTCCAATCAAGGATTCAATATAGAAAAGAGGCAGTAACAAGCATGCTGCACGCTGTAATAAAGAAATCTGTTGATTGAAAACAGTTTGTATATTTTGGAAATGATAGGGAATGTAATTGGTAAGAAAGAAAAGGATAAGGCTTCATAAATAATGGGAAATAGAGCATAGTTTTTACTGATAACACTAACTCGATTTAATAACATTTTGGTGTTTAGTTTTTGTGTGCCAGAAAATAAGAAAGGTGGGTCTTTTCTTGTTACTCAAAATGTCATGATTAACGGAGTGACTTTTTTTTGTTTTGTTCTGTTTTGTGGAGAGCATCTTTCACGGTCAAGTCTTAGGCAAGGGTGCTCTGTTCTTTAAGAACTTTCACAGAACATTTTTCCTTTGTTTTCTCAACCAAGAAGACTAGGTATATATTTAACGTTGTTGTTGTTGTTGTCATTGTTGTTGTTACAAAGTTTTCCGAGAAGGTATATTTTTGTGGTAGAAGAGTTAACAATAGAGAAGTGTACAGGCTAAGGATAATGGTCCTCCTTCCCCCACGGCACTTCCACTCCCCTCCGTGAGGCTACCGAGGCTACCGCGCTTTAGTGGGTATCCTTCCAGCGCTTTTATACATGTATATCTGGATAGAGATTCATATGCAAATCATTTGAGGGGCTATACTATTAAGAAATGGGACTTTGCTCCTCCTGCCATTTGCAAGTGTGCTTTTTGCACAGATATAAAAATATACATGTATATCAAGTCACTCCCTGGAGGGCTGGTAATAGCAGCTTTGCACTAGAAACATGCTGTTATTACGGACACCAGCAGGTGTGTCTTGGGTGGGTTAGCAAGGAGCCTCTTTACAAAGCTCTGCCTCGGGGCACAAGTGTCCCTGTAGGGTTCCTCGACTCACACGCCTGGTTTCCAGCTTTTCTCTCTGAAGAATAAATTCTTCAACAATTGGAACTTTCCCTTAACTAAATAGCCTTAACAGTGCTCTTACTTGTCTTCTCTTACATTTACCTTGTCTCCTTTTTTTTAAGTCCCTTTCCCCATTAATTTAAAATCCTGCATTTAGGAGCACCTGGCTGGCTCAATCAGTAGAGTGTGTGACTCTTGATCTCAGGATCACGAGTTCGAGCCCCATGTTAAAAATTAGAAAAATAAAATCCTGGGGCATCTGGGTGGCACAGTTGGTTGAGCATCCAACTCTTAGTTTCAGCTCACATCATGATCTCAGAGTCATGAGATCGAGTCCCAAATCGGGCTCCACACTCAGCACTGAGTCTACTTGGGATTCTCTGTCCCTCTCCCCCTCCTGCTTATGCTTTCTCTCTCTCTCTCTCTAAAAATAAATAAAATCTTTTTAAAAAATACTACATTTAGACTTAGTAATCTCATTTTATATAAAAATCCAGCTATTCAGAAAATTCTAACTAGAAATTTCCACTGTACCATATTAGTGGGTGTTCATAATGATAGAATACTATCTGACTCATAGAAGAGACTTTGAGAATGTAAGTTATTAATATATGATACTGTATGACCATTTTAAAAATTGGTAAGCAATCTTTTATTTCCTTTCCATTAACCCTCATGTTATAACCTCTGAGAATACTCAATTCTCTCCATCCATTCTAAATAAACTGGACTTGGGGCACCTGGATGTTGTAGTCAGTTAAGCATCCAACTCTTGGTTTCAGCTCGGGTCGTGATCTCAGGGTCCTGAGATCGAGCCCCACCTCAGCACAATCTGCCTAAGTTTCTCTGTCTCTCTCCCCTCAATGTACTCTCTCTCTCTGCCTAAAATAAATACATAAATAAATAAATCTTTTCAAAATATTAATTAATTGCATGACTATATAAAGAATGAAATTACTAACCAACGTTAAAGTGCCACATTTAGTATATCTTATCAAGTAAAGTAATTGCTGTAAGCAGAGTCCGTTTTCTTGGTAAGCTCTGTGTGCGACTGCGTTTCTCCCTTGCCAAACACCTAGCAGTGTAGCACTTTCTAAAAAAAAATGTTTTCAGTTTTTTATTTATTTAAGTAGACCCTACACCCAACGTGGGGTTCAGACTTACCCGCCCCTCAAGATCTAGAGTCACATGCTCATTCGACTCAGCCAGCCAGGTGCACCTCTAGCACTTTTGATTCCAAGTTCACCGAACTTGCCCTTCTATTCGGTCTCATCAAACATGCATTGAGCATGTTCTCTCCACCAGGCCTTCCTTGTTCTAAGAGACAAGCACGTAGTGTCCTCTTTCTCTGAGAAGCCATAATCTAATGGTGGAGGGGGAGCCTGCGAAGAAGGGTTCTTAATTCTGCTGGAGTGGTGGGATGATTTCTGTTCTGCTTCTTGTGGTGAAGAAGGGAAGGTTAGAATAGTCTGTGGTCAGGGATGAGGAAAAAAGCAGCCCCCTGTACCCCAAGATTCTAATGACAGAATTCATCCCTACAGGGAGAAAGGGAACTAAAATGGCATCCAAGGCTACACCAGGAACATTCCTCTCTGAACTTTTTTATTTCTTATTCTAGCTTCATTTTTTTTAAACTAAACTCTCTTAAATATTTAATCATACATGTATAGATAATTTGGAAGAGCACTAGTGTACTCTTCCTGTATAACGTATTCTGTGGAACATACACAAAAGATCAGTTCTTAAGTGAATAAGGCTGAGAAACATTTTTATTTTATTTTAAGATTTTATTTATTTATTTGACAGAGACAGTGCAAGCACAAGAACAAGTAGGGGGAGTGGCAGGCAGAGGGAGGAGAAGCAGACTCCCCATGGAGCAGGGAGCCCAAGGCGGGGCTCAATCCCAGGACCCTGGGATCACGCCCTGAGCCCAAGGCAGACGCTTAACCAACTGAGCCACCCACGAGCCCCAGAAACATTTTTTTTAAGCATTTATATATGTTATCTTTAATCCAGGCTTTTCCCCACCCTTAGAATCTTTTAAAAGCCCATTTGAGAGGTTTAGTTCAAACTAGTTTAATTGAGCTAAAGCGTCTTAACTAAGCAAACAGTGGCTTCACTGTTTCCCCTTGTGATAAGAGCAGACCAGTGTCTGAGGGCTCCCTGTGAAACCCTTGCCCACAGGACAGGTTAGAGAAGAGGGTACCTTGAAATCTGAGTTGCACATGTAGCATCTGAAACTCAGACCCAGCAAGTGCAGCCCGCATCCACCCAAATAGTAAATATAGGAAATCTTAGGGTCTTTGTTTTAGTATTTGGAAATAAAAAGTACAAAGTACATAAAACTAAAAGTACAAAGAAGTGTTGGTCATTCTTCCCATAACTAATAGAAGACACACATTCGAGGTGCCGTCGGCACACAGACCCATGTA
Organism: Nasua narica; assembly: GCA_028533885.1. Classification (NCBI taxonomy): domain Eukaryota; kingdom Metazoa; phylum Chordata; class Mammalia; order Carnivora; family Procyonidae; genus Nasua; species Nasua narica. Next base: position 17,826,033 of record CM052801.1, read on the forward strand.
CGCATAAATTAGTCCAGATTTGTGATCATCAGTAGCCATCTTGTGATTTCATCCCATCTTTTGTGGTCAGAAGAGCTCAGTGTGGTGCCCGCTGTACCCTGTGGTGCCCCACGCCTGGGAGCGTCTCTGTGTGCCCTGAACTCTGTGAGGCAGGGGACAACCTGTAACGTACCTGATGCTGTTACACCGCACAGGTGGGGATTGACACCAGGGCATCTGGTCTCTTACCTGCTGGTCCTTTACCTGCGGCTCATGGACACTGCAAAAGGGGTGTGGCTTCTTTTGATGAGCATCGTGATCAACCTGCACCGGAATATATTCACATTGGGTCCAGTGAGATGAGTAGTGGGTGACGTGGAGCTACTACAAAACAACAGTTCATAGCCCAGGCAGGTTTTTAGAGGGCTCTCGCCTCACACTGTCCCCTGGCTTTGTCGACCTCTTAAAGCGTTCGTGGCAGTGCTTGCCAGCCTCACTCTGCCAGGCCCCCGTGAGTCCACCTCCCAGCCAAACATACATCCAAGCAGACATGCATTGTAGCAGTGTGAGGGCAGACTGGCTCTTTTTACATTTACTAATCATGTAAATGCTATCATTGTGAGTAATCAATATTTTTATTGCCTTAAGCTTTTAATAATGGCTTAAAGACTATAAAAGTTTATAAGAATGCTGTTAGTATTACCTCACGACTCTAATAGGTGGACCAAGATATTATTCAGGATTTGAAAGCTAATTAAAGGAAGGATTTCATGAGAAGAGGAAATCCTTCACAAAGGCAAAAGTCAGGATATGATTGTTAAAATTCCTAGAATCCAATGGGGTGCCTAGCTGGCTCAGTCAGAGGAGCGTGCAACTCTAGATCTTGGGGTTGTGAGTTTGAGCCCCACTCTAGGCCCACTGGGGGTAGAGTTTACTTGAATAAATAAAAACTTTTAAAAAATAAAGTTGCTAGAACCCCAAAATATGCTTAAGACAACGTATTCAGAAGAACTTAGGGAAAATTATGAGCTGCCGTTGTTTCTACAACCAGACTTCTGATCTTGGTGAGTTTTCTGACTTTGCAAAGTGCTCGTGCAAGTCTATCCACTGGGTTTCCCTCCATCGCCCACCCAGGTGCTTTCCTGTCTGCTGGCCTCTTTCTGAGCACCTGCTCTTGTTGGACCACCTCCATCCCTGGAGTTTTCACTTAGGTCTCTTTGACTTAGATATGACAGAAACCATCATGAGTTGAAAGGGGAGGGAGTTCATCATGAGGATCCAGAGACTCTCTGAGCTTGGGGCCAGGAAGGCAGCTGATCTAGAGCCTGGGCGGCCATCTGGCCTCGTCCCCACCACCCATCTGCACATCAACTCATTCCCTTTCTCTCTCGAGTTAGAGGGTTTTTGTCTACTCTGGGCACACTGGACAGAGTTTGCTCACGCTGCAGTTCCCACACCTGAACTGAAATAGGACCTCTCCCTAATTTCCCATCTCAATTCTGAGTCCCTAGAAGAGGGGCCCCGACCCAGGGGGCAGCATTACCTTGTATAGAATAATTGCTAGGGGCTTACTGTGGCCAGGCAAGGAAACCAACATTCCAGGAGAGGTTTTCCGCAGACCTGGCTGCCATAGGTTTATAGATGGCTTTGCTTGTCTAACCAAGGTCTCCATAAAGACTGTGCCATGTTTTCTTCTGACAAGACAAGAGGGATTTTTTAAATAACTTTTCCTGAAGGAGTCTGTAAAAGGAAGTACGTTTACAGGGTGAGTCCCACTTTCTTTCATCAGCAGCTACTTTGCCTTTCAACAGTTAGCTCACATAGTTGACAGGGCATGTGCTTACTCACCCTTTTTCCTTCCATCGCCCAGTTCTGGCTGGCATATTGGAGAAGGGACCCTAGACAAAGAAACTTAGACTTTGGGGGCGCCTGGGGGGCTCAGTCACTTGAGCCTCTGACTCTTGGTTTCAACTCAGGTCATGATCTCAGGCTTGTGAGATTGAGCCCCGAGTTAGGCTCCGCACTCAGTGGAGAAGAAGGAACTTGGACTTTGGCCTGAGGAAGTTATGGGTAAGGGCTTCTTGTGGGGCTGGAGAAGGCTGTGATCCTATCAAGAAACTCCTTTCAAGTTCTCTATCAGCATCCGAGCCTTCTAGGTTGACCCCGCTGGCCTCAGGCTGTGTTCACTCTTAACAGAACTCTTCAGTGTCATATCTTGCCTTTGTCGTGACACGTCTGGAGGGGCCTTCGTTTTCCCAGACTTCTTCACATATAGAGCCTGCAGGCACCTCTTCCCTCTCCAACCTCTCCCACTTACCTGAGAAATAGAAAGGCGTGCTCTCCCCTCTGGCTGTTCTGAATTGGCTTCTCCATCTCCACAGTCAGGAGTCCTCCCTGGGAACCACCTTCTTTCTCTGATCACATCTGCATTATATGGGCTTCTCTCACTGACCCAAAGCAAACCCACAAGTTCAGTTTTTCTCATCAGACCTGCCTGCTCATTTGCCTCCTCCCAACTAGATTACTGTTTCCTCTTGGCAACGCCTGTAGTTCTCAGCCCATTTCCAGAACAGAGATGTCATGAATTCGAGTATCTGACCAATTCTTTCCTAGCCCCAGATTCTCTTAACTAGCTTACTGTTCATCCTCATTCAAGTTTCCTTTTTTCCCATGAAATCCCCACCTACCCAAGAGAGTATTTCCTTTTTTTAAATAGTCACTTAACGGGGCGCCTGGGTGGCTCAGGGGGTTAAAGGAAATAAATAAATATTTATTTATTTATTTGTTTGTTTGTTTGTTTGTTTGTTTGAATAATTACTTATTATTGTCAAATAAATAAAAATCTTTTTTTCTCCCCAAATTTGTTTATTTTAATTTTTCAGTGTTACAAGATTGATTGTTCATGCACCACACCCAGTGCTCCATGCAGTACGTGCCCCTCTCGATACCCACCACCAGGCTCACAA
>CM052801.1:17829477-17866448 GCA_028533885.1 Nasua narica
TTTATTTATTTATTTATTTATTTATTTATTTATTTATTTGAATAATTACTTATTATTGTCAAATAAATAAAAATCTTTTTAAAATAAATAGTCACTTAACAATTGAATGACAGGAAAAATTCTCACCCTGAGGAGGAATTCTGGTATTAGTTGGGTACATGTGAAGAGTGAGCCTATGCAAGTGCCCTCAGACAGTGGTTCCAACCCAGGGGTGATTTGCCCTCACAGGGAAGAAACATTTGGCCAAATCTGGAGACATATGTGATTGTCACAGTTGGGGGGTGTAACTGGCATCTAGTGGGCAGAGGTCAGGGATGCTGATGAACATCCAACAGTGGACCCAGGACAGCCCCACAACGAATTACTGGCCCGCTGTGTCAGTAGGTTAAGAACCCTAACTAGGGGCTAGTGAAGCGGATGTGGGAAGGCGAGCTGGTAAGGGAGGGTCTGGGGGGCACTGTGCTAAATACCGAGGAAACTCTAGGTAGTATTTTATCAAGTCAAAGGTCACTAGGAGAAGGAAATGTGATGATGATTTTCTGGCCGTGAGGAAAGCAGCCTCTGTCTTAGAGTCACTAATTTTGTAGAAGGGCAGCTATATTATTTGCTGTGGAGCAGTGGTTTTCATACTTCCCATTCGAGGACTCCTTCACATCTGTAAAAAGTATTGAGGGCCCTAAATTCATTTTAAAGTAACAATAATAGGGGCACCTGAGTGGCTCAGTGGCTTAAAGCCTCTGCCTTCGGCTCAGGTCATAATCTCAGGGTCCTGGGATCGAGCCCCACATCGGGCTCTCTGCTCAGCGGGAAGCCTGCTTCCCCCCCTTCTCTCTGCCTGCTTGTGATCTCTCTCTCTCTCTCTCTCTGTCAAATAAATAAATAAAATCTTTAAAAAAAAAAGACGAAAGTAACAATAATAAACTCACTACGTATTAACACAGAAACCCATTTTATGAAAATAACTACATTTTCCGAAAAAAATTATGAGGAGAGCAGCATTTTAAATGTTGGCACATCTCTGTACTGTCTGCCTCAATAGAAGACAGCTGATTTCGCATATCCGCTTCCGCATTTAGTCCGAGGCGGCATCACACATCTTGTAGCCTCTGGAAACTCCCTTTAGAGACTCAGAATTAGAGTAAAAAAGACAAATTAGATAAAGTACATCTTTATAAAGTTTTCAAGAAGTTTTGACCTTGGGGAGCTCTGCAAGAGGCTCAAGCTCCCCCTCAGGGGACCCTGGCTCGCACTTTCAAGAACAGCTGCTCTACAGCCAGGGGGTCAGTGAACCTGAATGGGAAGAAAGGTACATCTTTATTTTGCTCAATCTCTAACTGGAATTTAGTGCTGCCTTTACTTATGGACAGAGGCCTCAAACTACAGTGGTGCTAGCACTGTGTATGACTTTGTCACCAGTAGAAGTCACAGGTATTTTCAGATCGCATTACAGTTCTTGCAGATATCTTAAATATTACTTCTCATCTGTACTTTGAAATTGCAGTTGGTACAGCACCAGACCTTGTCATTTAACACCCTCAAAGGAAAGTACATATACTACTATACCCTAAATATGTCCTTTAAATATTTTGATAAATGTATTTCACTTTAATTGCTTTTCTTTGTAATCCTGTTTTATTTTACCTATTTAAAAACATTCTGGGGCATGTGTGTGGCTCAGTTGAGTAAGCATCCAACTCTTGATTTTGGCCCAGGTCGTGATCTCAGGGTGGTGAGATCAAGCCTGGCATCAGGTTCTGTGCTCAGCACCAAGTCTGGTTAAGATTATTTCTCTCTCCCACCCCTCCACCCGCTTGTGTACGTGTTTTCTCTCTCTCTTTCTTTCTCTCTCTCTCATATATATATATATATATATATATATATCTTAAAAAAAAAAAAGATAAAACCATTCTGAGAAGGGGTCCATAGGCTTCAGTAGACTGCCAAACAGGCCATCAGTCCAAAAAAATCCTTCAGAGGCCCTGCCCTAGAAAGTTACAGAGCCAGAGTGGGGTTACTAGGCCATTTTGGGGAATTGATCTGGCCCTAAAGCAACCTGAAATGTGGAAGTGTTCCAAAAAGCAAGTTCCAGTGCCATGCGGTCGGCCTGTATGCTGCCCACGTCTGCACACAAAGCTGCAGCTTCGGGTCATCATAGTAAACAGTGTTCAGAGTTCACACTCTCAGTTTTCAAGAGAGTTCAGCACCTTGTAATGTCTATTTTTGAAAGTTTGCCGGGGTGCCCGGGTGGCTCAGTCGATTAAGCGTCCAACTCTTGGTTTTAAGTCATGTCATGATCTCAGGGTCCTGGGATTAAGCTCCGCATCACACTCCGCACTCAGCATGGAGTCTGCTTGAGGATTCTTTCTCCCTCTGCCTCTGCCCCTCCCCCCTGCTCACATTTTCTCCTCTCTCTCAAATAAATAAGAAAAGCTTTAAAAAGAAAGAAAAGGAAAGGTTGCTGTCGTTCACATCATAAACTCATCTTCTCAGCAAACTCAGCTACCCCAAATGTTCTAGATAGCCAAAGCTTTCCTGCCACTTTTTACAAGTTAATAGAGCTTCCTAAATATTCCCAGGCAGGCAGAGAAATGGGCTAACATCATTGCTTCTGAGAAGGGGCGCAGGGTGGATGGGAGACATTTTGTTGGGTGACTCTTTAATTTTAGCGGTTATACATGTGTGCAATTTGAGGTATGAAAAGTTCAGGATAGGGGCGTATGGGTGGCTCAGTTGGTTAAGCATCTGCCGATCACACTTCTGGCCAGCCAGCAGTCAGTATTTATACATACGGACCCTTCCCCTGGTTATCACACCTGTTCTTCATCCAGTTCAAACATACCTGGTAATCCAGGCTCGGGGCCCTCATTGCCTGGTGCACAGCTGTTATCCTGGGGACCTCCCCTTAACTTCACCCAGAGTCCTTGTGTCTTGGATTCTCCATCTCTGCTTACTGTTCCTCCTTTGGGGAGAGGTAGAGTACTTCTTCCAAGTAGTTTCCTGGAAAAGGATCTATGACAGATAAAGTGTTTCAGATCTTGCTTGTCTTAAAATGTCCTTAATCTACCCTCAAACCTAATCATTAGTTAGAGAATTCTAGACTGGAACTCCGTTTCCTTTGTAATTTAAGAAACATTGTTCTACAGTCTTTTTTGAAAACTTACCTGATTTTTTTTAAGATTTTATTTATTTATTTGAGATAGAGACAGTGAGAGAGAGCATGAGAGGGGAGAAGGTCAGAGGGAAAAGCAGACTCCCCGTGGAGCTGGGAGCCCGATGTGGGACTCGATCCCAGGACTCTAGGATCATGACCTGAGCTGAAGGCAGTTGCCTAACCAACTGAGCCACCCAGGCACCCACCTGATTTTTAATCCTTTCTATATGTGACCTTCTTAAATTGCTTGTTCCTTTTCTAAAACTTAAAGGATCTCTTTTGCGCGCAGTCATGGACACATTCACAATAGTGTATCTTGGTTTGGGGCAGTTTTTATCCACCGTGCTAGGCTTTTTGTGGGGCCTTTCCATCTGGAAAGTCAAACCATCCAGTTTTGAGAAGTATTTATTGAACACTAAGTGCAAACTGAGAAATATTTATTGCACACTAAGTGCCAGATGCTATTGTAAGCATTTTCTGCATTTTAATTATTTAATTCTTACAACAGCCTTATGAAGTAAGTACTGTCATCCCTGTGTTCAGATGAGTTGGAGGTACAGAGAGGTTAAGAAACCTGCTCAAGGTTAACACAAGTTAATGGCAGCCAGGATTTGCTTCCAAACAGTAGCTCTAGAGCACATTTTAAACTTAACTACCTTGTGCACAATGCTAATGATTTGTAAATTATATAAATAATTAAAACTAAATCCCCAACTTTGTTACCGATGTCCCCAAACTTCCTTAATGGACCAGTTGTCTTAACTTCACCAACTTGTATCTTAGCTCATTTTTCCACATAAACCTTGCCAAAGATGTCCTTAGACTTGGGGGGGAGGTGGATTTTTTAGCTGTTTACCTCAAATAAAATTTCATTAGCAGAGAACAGGTTGATATTAAAATAATTGCATAAAACTTGATTTTCATTACATGATAGTATTGCAAATTGTCCACTTACCCGAAAATAGTAGTAGAGAATGCAAGTGATAAAGCATTTGTATCCCTCTTTTTCCCTTCCTTAAGAATTGAGGGAGCATTTTTAAATCATAAAAGTTTAGGGGCCCCTGGGTGGCTCAGTCAGTTAAGTGTCTGCCTTCAGCTCAGGTCGTGAGCCCAGGGTCCTGGGATCAAGTCCCGCATCGGGCTCCCTGCTCAGCGGGGAGTCTGCTTCTCCCTCTGCCCCTCACCATGCCCATGCTTGCTCGCTCTCTCTCTCTCTCTCTCTCTCAAATAAATAAATAAATCTTTGGGGAAAAGTAAATCATAGAAGTTTACATAAGGGTTTTAGAGGAATTTAGATTTTCTTTATTGGGCAATCTTCATTTTATAAAACTAACATCACTAAAACTGTTTTTACCTCAGGTTAAAATTTGACTGACCTATTCTGTGGCTGACCTGAGTCATACCAGGTCACTGGAATCCAAAATAAGTATGTCCTAAGTATTGGGTAACCATTATAACCTTTTTAGAGCCAAGATCCCATTAAGACACGTTGACTTCTTTTCTCCATCACTGAGATGGTGGACACGTTCATCAGTAGTGTCCTGATGTGCTCCCTAGCGCTCTGCACAGGGAGGATTGCCGACAAGATGTTCAGAAGTAAATCCATTGGCTCTCAACCGTCAAGAGTTAGGACTGTTGTTCTGTATGTCAGCCCATGCACTGGTAACTTTTTTTTTTTTTCGCAGTAATGTATTTTGTGATTTGATTTGGCCCATGGTTTGTCTGAATGCAGGCAATTACACTTGTAATAAGGTTTCTGCTGTCCAGGTTTTCTCCATCCTGAGGAATGTCAGAAGGCAAGTGTTCTGCATGTGAAGGAAACATGAAAAATAAAAATGGGAACACCTGAAGAATGCCTTCACTTACATTAATCAAAGGGCAGCTGCTGCCATTGGTGATGAGGGCCTGCTCCGTGCTTAGCTGAGCGGGCAATGTGGGCCTCAGAACAGGAATTAAATCAGGCTGAGTGATGCTGCCTCTGTGTTTAGAGGGAAAGACCAGGTTAGGAGTATAATAAAATGTACTGGTTCAGAAAAAATTATAAGGGAAATTTTGCTCTTTGAGTTTGGGATGAGGGAAATGACCTGTAAATTGCTAATTATCTGTGCACTATGGAAAAGATTTGGACCCTATATTTTCTCCTGTTTCCCCCTTATAAGATAGTGATTTTCCTTGGGGAATTTCTCTGTGTATCCACTAATAGATGGAAAGAGAGTCACAAATTAAAATCATTTGATGGTAAGTGTGTGTGTCTCTTCAACTATATGCTTCTCTTTGTAGAACTCCCTAAGTCAGGAAAATCATTCAGGTGAAGTCTCTGCATTTCGATGTTAACAGATTCCACTCCTATGGATAGACAACCAGTTAACAACGTGAAATGAGGGTGGTGATAGTTTTCAAAATGAAATAATGCTTGATGTAACTTGGAGTTTTCTCTCTGAACTTTGGCCACACTATAGAAAAGCTAGGAGGAGGGAAGCAGCTCTGTCGAGCGCAGAATTACACACAGAGGAAAAAAAATTAATCTAAATACTGAGGGAGAAGCCTGTGTTCTCTTGCATGATATTTAGCAGCAAGAGCAAGGAGAGGGATGTTTCATTCTTTGTGTAATGTGCAGTAGTTACAATAAACACAAGATTTCCAAATCTCAGAGGACTCTCTTGACAGTTGCTTGATAACAGCTTTTTTCATTCCATAGTTTTGACAGTTTGTGTGTGTTGCCATATCTAGTGTAAACTAAAACATCACTGTCATTCTGTTTTTCTTTTATATGTGGCTTCTTTTTTTTCTTCATCTTTAGGATAATGAAAAAGATGGGCTTTTCACTTGTAGACTAGAGTGAGGCAAGTTGTGTGTGGAGATTAACATGTGTTTATGAGTTTTGAAAGACTCAAGTTGACAGCAGAACACTGCTTTAAATAATTTTCTTCCCCATATTGCTTCAGTAAAAGTGTAAGTAGGATGTGTAAGTTTTTCTCCTAATCTTTTGATAAATAGCAAATCTAAGGCATCTGTGTGGGTACCTATATTATTTATCTGTGGTTATTGAAAATGAATGACTACAATAAACATCTCTAGCGCTCCTGGCTGTGCAGCCTTTGAGAAATGGGAAGCGTTGCATTCCTTGTCACTCACCCGGTCTCACCCTGGTGCACCCTTGGTGCTTTTCAGTCCCTCATTTGATGAGTCCCCCATCCCACCCACTTCTGCCAAGTTCATAGCTGCATGACATCATTGGTCTGTTTTAGAAACAATAGGGTTCTGCTGCCGTTGTCGATTTATCTGGTCTTTGGTTTTCTAGAGCAACTCTAGAAACTAAATTGCATCGACTCCGTTTTCAGGCTGCAGGGGAGTTGACAGGCCAGGAGCGCAAGCAGGGTCACAGCAGTCTTGACTCCTCAGGCGGAAACTGAGGTTTTGCACATTCCAGAAAGGGTCCCGTGGAATTTATCCTGGGAGACCTTCTCCCTCTCCAGCCCCAATAACCTTGGATTTACAGAAATCTCAGTGAGGTTATTTTGCCATCAAACCAAATTTGCTGTAGCGTAGCAAAGCTCCCAATGCCGTCATCTGGCATGTTACAGACAAATTCCAATTACTTTTCTACTTCGAGCTATTGTTAAACACTACAAGCTAGCTGACAGTAAAATTATAAATACAGGTGTTGTCACACTACACTATAATCAGAATTTTAATTTGAATTTTCATTCGTAAAGCCTTTTTTTTTAACATGAAAATGGGAATAGAATTAGTTTTATTGACAGTAAAAAGACATTTTGAAAGCTTCCTAAATCATTACCTGTATTTAGCAGGAGGAAAAATTGTATATGTCCGTGTAAAAAGAAGAGTTTTATTATCACATATTTACTCATTATATTTGGTGGTAAATAAAACGGGGAAGACGTGTTTGACACATGATTGATGGAGCTCACTGGGTTTTTGCTTCATCAGAACAATAGACAGACATAAATATATATTTTGCTTTTGTTTTCTTCTGCTAGTGCTAATGCAGACCTGTAGATGAAATCTTCTTCTCACAAATTAAGTACAGCCTGTTGGGAGTCTGCATGCAATGCTCAACTTTTCATTTGGCAATTTTCTCTTCTTACCCAGATTCATCATCTGTGGCGCTTTTTCCCCCTTGCGTGGTGGTTGGAGTGGGTTCCCCCTTCTCAAGTCCCTTTTTTTCCCTCAAGGCATTTAGTGTCGTGTCTGCCAGATTTCAGTGATGAGCAGCGAATTGCTTTTAAAGTGGGCATTATGCCAGTTCAGCAGCACAATGGAAAACCAATCTTCCACCATTCTACTTTTGATGCTGTTATTGTAGCATTTTAGATAACTGCTGCCGCGGGAAAAGGGGGGGGGGATGTGCTCAGTTGCTACCAGTTAGTCAAGTTAAATCCAGAGGAGCATTAAAATTACTCTGAGAACTGTTTGTCAGAGGTCATGTGCCGTCTGTGGCTGCCGCACATGGGACGGATGCTCTGTTCTAGTGGCGGTTTTCCCTTTCTTGTTACCGTGACTGACCAGCTCTCTAAATAGCCCTTCGCTACCTGTTTACTTATTGTCTTCACCTCCCTGTTGAAAAAATGTGTCAAACAAATGTTGAAAAGTTTCTTTAAAGTGCTGGAAATAGCAGGAGACTGAGTTGTTCGGGGTGCTAGAGTTTGCACGGTGTGAAAGCAGAAAAAAGTGGGGGAGAGCGAGAGCTTCATTCTCCAGTTTCTATAGCAAGATTACTGTTTTCTTCTTCTTCTCCTCACTTTTCAACCACTGGGTTTACTGTTCTACTTTTTTTTAATAGCACAATGGAATTTATCCTCTCTCCATCTCAAGTCCCCCCTCCACTGGCTCTGCTTGTGAACGAAAGCGACTCCTTACGATGGCTGTAGGCCGATGGCATCTGGATAAGTTGCATCGGGTGTCTTTCGGAGTGAACCATATTTTTAAAATCAGGGCCGATATAGACGGACTATTTCAAGGGTGGCAGTAACACTGCTCCATTGCCTCAGAATTTATCTACGCTTCAAAAAGTACATAAATATCCTGTAATCTGGGCTGAAAATAATTGGGTTGTGATCTGTTAGGCGTATTGCAGTAATAATAAAAGCAACTCAGATTTCTGGGATGCCTATCTTCTATTTTATTTAGCTTTCTCCTATCTCTCATGGATTGTTCTCTTTATGTCAGTCGTATCTGTAACCTCGCCAGACTCTCCACCTTATGAAGGTTGGCATCTTTGCTGCTCTGTTGCGTTCCTGTACACCCACGGCTTAGAACGGTATCTGGCGCGCAGTAGGCACTCAGTAAATATGTGTCGAATGAGTTAATAATTGGTGCTTCTCTTGTGGGTTCATGGAGTTGTACTCTCTTTACTTGTTGATATCTATTTTTTAATCCAGCTAGAATGCCAAACTGTGGTGCTGAAGTACAGCAGTCACAGTAATTTATCTTTTGATTCCTTAATTCGCCCCCACCCTATCCCAAGTTGTACTCGACACCCAATTGGGTACTCAATAAATATTCGTTGAATGGGGCGCCTGGGTGGCTCAGTTGGTTGAGCGACTGCCTTTGGCTCGGGTCATGATCCTGGAGTCCAGGGATCGAGTCCCATATCGGACTCCCGGCTCTGTGGGAGGTCTGCTTCTCCCTCTGACTTTCTCCCCTCTCATTCTCAGTCTCTGTCTCTAATAAATAAATAAATAAATCTTTAAAAAAAAATATTCGTTGAATGAACAAGTGGAGAAGTCCACACACAGGTTATTTGCCAATAGGGGATAGAGCCGTTTCGTGGTAGAGATGGGAGTAGCCTAATGCCCCACAGGTCAGTATTAGAGTAAGAGTCTACAAATTCTCAGTCTTACATTGGTCCAGAGTTCTTTCCCAGGTATCACACAGGTGTTCTGGGCTTATTTTCAAGCATGTTTCAGGTCCCCATTTTCCTTCAATTTCTACTCTGAGGGCATTTCAATTTTTGCTAACGCATGCAAGAAAAGACTCCGGGGATGCTACAGGCAGTATTCAGGAGCAGCCCACTCGCTAGTGCCATCTGAACGGATCCCTTGCACACTCTGCAGTGTCAGTGGTCCTGTCTTAACACGGGAAGGCGGCTGCCCTGCATGATGAGATGCGTGCACCGGCTAGCAGTTAGACCTCCTTCGGCACCATTCTCCTGTTCTGGGCAATTGGGCTTCAGGTATTCTGACGTTCTACTGTGTCCTTACCTACCTGCCTTCCCCCGGAACTCTCTGCTTCCATCTGCACAGTGAGGGAAATGCAGGCCTCCAGGCTGCTGAACAAGGTCAGCAGTAATCCAGTGACTTACTCAAGAACTGTACCTCGGCAGACATACTGCTTTCCCTTTTTAATCATTGAGTTGTAAATGTGACATAGCTTTAAATGGATAGCAACAGTTTGCAAATCAGGAAGACCCATTTTGTAATTGCCTTTGGACTAAGCATTAAAAAGTATACATTGAGGATTCTTATAGTTGTTCGGGATGCAGAGCACTATGGGGATTCTTGGCAACGAGAAGTGTGCATATTAAACATACAGAAATGGAGGTGATGAGTTTCTTTAGCTACTAAGAGATTCTCTCAAAAGAATGCCTTAACTATGGTGAGTGCTGTGAAATGTGTAAGCCTGATGATTCACAGACCTGTATCCCTGGGGCAAATAATACATTATATGTTAATTTAAAAATCCTTGAAAAAAAAAGAATGCCATAATAAGATGCCTTTTATTTTTTTATTTTGGGGGGCTATTTTTAATGACTGAAACAAAACAGATCTGAAACCCACAGCTTCTGGAAGAACCACTTGTTCTTGCTGGTCTTGTACCTCTCCTCGAACTTGACCTTGGCCTCTGGTCGGGCCTTGCATTTAAGAGCAGGGTCTCTGAAGACATCCTTGTTGACAACAGTCTTGTCCAAGGGGATATCCACAGAGTACCTTGTGGGCATGAGGTGATTGTACTTATAAACTTTCACAAAAGATTTGATCTTTGACCTCTTGGCGATTTTCTTCTTGCCCATGGCACCTGTCACTTTGCGTGGATAGCGGTCGATTCCAGCCACCAGAGCATGGCTGTAGGGACGGTCTGAGGTGCCATCATCAGTGTTCTTCATGATGACTGCTTTGCGTCCGGAGTAGCATCCGGCCAGGACCAGCACCACCTTCCCGGGTTTCATGAACTTGCCCATCTTGACACCAGCCACTTGAGCCTATAGCAGAAAGCAATAAGATGCCTTTTTTAAAAAAAGATTATAGTCTTTAAGTAAATCTCTACACCAAACGTAGGGCTCAAACTCATAGCCACTAGATCAAGAGTTCACTCTCTACTGACTGAGCTAGTCAGGTGCCCCAGAAGCTTTTTTTGCTTCTTTTTAATAGCGGATATAAGGGGAGCACCTGGGTGGCTCAGTGGGTTAAAGCCTCTGCCTTCGGCTCAGGTCATGATCCCAGAGTCCTGGGATAGAGTCCTACATCGGGCTCCCTCTCAGCGGGGAGCCTGCTTCTCCCTCTCTCTGCCTGCTGCCCCCCCTGCTTGTGCTTGTTCTCTGTATGTGTGTCAAATAAGTAAATAAAATCTTTTTTTAAAAAGTAGCAGATACAAGGATTTTCTTAAGTTTTACCACGGGGTTTATGCATTCATTCGAGAGGAATTTGGAATATGCAGTAGGACATTCCCTGATGTACTCATTCCATCTCTTCTCTAGTATCGTTTGACCTTCATCCAAGAAAAGCCAAAGAACATACTGAAATAAGGATTCTGATTTTAATTAGAGCAAATTTAAACATCTATAAAGTGGAACATTTTGCCTTACATGCCCTGGCATCAACATTTTACACGGGAACAAATGAGGGTGTTCATTGTAGCATCCTGCATCAGCATTTGTTAAAATTCTAAAGACTTGCAGTTGCCTGAGCCAACTGTGGAAAATCTTATATAAGAGTACTGTGAAGAGAACTTGTGCCTTAAAAAAAAAATGAAAAATAAATTGTGCAGGCTAGGGAGTAGGAGAATAAGAGTTTCTCTTCGTGTCCCTTCGCAAAGAGACTTTAGAGGAAAGAGCATGAACTAGATTTGTGACCTTGCAGAAAGCCTTCTGGTCCGGTTTCCTCATGGGTATAGTCTCCTCTATTCAGCTTACTGGGTTGTTGTTAGAATGAAACAGTAGGGGACACCTGGGTGGCTCAGTCGGTTGATCGTCTGCCTTAGACTCACATCATGATCCCAATTGGGATTGAGTCCCGCGTCAGGCTCCTTGCTCGGCGGGGAGCCCGCTTTTCCCTCTGCCTGCTTCTCTTGCCTGCCATTCCCCCTGCTTGCGCGTGCGCATGCTCACTCTCTCTCTCTTTCTGGCATATAAATAAATAAAATCTTAAAAAAAAAAAAAAAAGATGAGGGGTGCCTGGGTGGCTCAGTTGGTTAAGCATCTGCCTTTGGCTCAGGTCATGATCCTAGGGTCCTGGGATCAAGGCCCACGTTGGGCTTCCTGCTGGACAGGAAACCTGCTTCTCCTTCTCCCACTCCCCCTGCTTGTGTTCCCTGTCTTGCTGTGTGTGTGTCTCTCTCTCTGCCAAATAAATAAATAAAATATTTTTAAAAAATAAAAATAAAATTTAAAAAAGGATAAAACAATAGGATATGTACCTTCGTAACCCTCTCTATATTAGGAATTGAGTAGTGTTTTTCTGTAAAGGTTCAGGTGGCAAATTTTTTCAGCCTTGAGAACCAGATGGGCTCCCCTGCCGCTACTTAGCTTCACCATTATAGCCAGAGACAGTGCAGAAGCACATGGGCAATGGCTGTGTTCCAGTAAGACTTTATTGACAAAAACAAGGGGCAGTGTGGATTTGGCCTTCGGGTCATAGTTTGCTAATCCTTGACCTATAATAATGGAAGGTATAAAACATAAAATACCAGGTGCCTGGGTGGCTCAGTGTGTTAAAGTCTCTGCCTTCGGCTCAGGTCATGGTCTCAGGGTCCTGGGATCGAGCCCCACATCGGGCTCTCTGCTCAGCGGGGAGCCTGCTTCTCCCTCTCTCTCTGCCTGCCTCTCTGCCTGCTTGTGATCTCTTTCTCTCTGTCAATAAATAAATAAAAATCTTAAAAAAAATAAAACATAAAATACCAAATATTTGCTTACTGCTCCAAGTAAATAACCCCCCATTTTGGAATCAGCACCTGTGGTCAGTGCTTGCCCCTCCTTGTAAGGAAGAAGCCTCTTTCAAGAGAAAGTCGTCTTCAGTAGGTTTTAGTCCAGCCTTCCGAAATTTTTATAGATTCTGCAGGGAGAATTTCCTTCCATCCAGTTTATATGTATTGATGGCTTCACTTAAGCTATCTAGTGTCACACAAGCCTCCAGCCTTTTCTTTAAGGAAGTGTTCCTTCCTTAGGACAGTCCCTTTCCACGGAGCCTTGATGTTAGTTGTGGTCGAGGAGGGAGGCCAGTGTTAGAGTGGCTGAGTAGGGAGGAAGAGCTGCTGCCCATTACCTTCCCCGGACAGTCGTGGAGTCTGGAAGAGTTGACAAAGAGAGCAGTGGCCATCCTGCTGATTAATTACTTAAGCTTTCAAGGTAATGTGGTCAGTGCTATGGAAACTTGTGGAGAATCATATTGAAAGAGTCTCACTGATACATTCTGGAATTAGTAATACCCCCACAGTCTTCAGGTTTCCAAGGACAAAATCACATTAGCTTAATGGAAGACCTCATCTCAGAGAGATTACAGTGTATCAGTTCATAGAATTTAAGAAGACACAGGTTACTAATTCTGATACCCTGACAACACTGGCATTTGAGGCTTCATGGTTGGTTCTCTAAGTGGCTGGACTTCTTTAATATTTATATTATATCTGATGAGTCAGAAATCCAAAAACACATCCATTTTACATAAACATTAAATCCAGAGCAGCTGAAAAATGTATCTGGTACAGAATTTGCCATCCTATATTTTCCTTGGGTAATGAGTTTGATGGTAAGCAGTCATTTAAAAGTCTGCCTTTGACTTCCTCTGCTGCTTCTCCCGATTTCTTAAGGCCTTAGATTTCCCCCATCTCTTAGATGTTGCACACTGAATCTGTGGGCTTTTTTGTAGTGGCATATTACAGAATATGTTACATAATACATATCCCAACAAGTTGGCAAATAATATATTTATTCATGTTTTCCTGTATTCCCACCATTTATCCAGAGCATCAGCCCTCTCTGATAGGCAGTTTCTAAGATGGCACCCAGTGATCCCTGCCTGTTAGTTTCACTCTTAGGCAGTAATCCTTTTCCCTTGAGTGTGAGCTGGACTGAGTGACAAAAGGGATGGAATGTTACTTCTGAGACTAGGTTACAAAAGATTGTAACTTCTGTCCTGAGTGTGCTCTCTTGCTTTCTGGCTGACCACTGTGCTGGAAACCAGCATGTTAACGCGCTGTCCTGAGGTAAGCCTGCCTGGTGAAGAACTGAGGGCTCATCTAACAACCTGAAGGAACATATAGTCACTTACTATATTAATATGTTGCCAGAATACTTGGGGCGCCTGGGTGGTGCAGTCGGTTAAGCAGCCTCTTTTCTGTCCTCTGTCCAGTAAGTGATAGTGGCTTACACCCTGATCATAGCATGGCTGTTACTTTCATGTCCAACTGTGGCCCAGCCATATTTCATGCGTTTATGTGGATTAGAACTGTCCCTGACGCAGTAGCCTAAGCTATGAGAACAGAAGGCTGGTGGGAAGGGAAGATACCCAGAGGATCAAGGAGCCACCAGGGCAAGGCCTGTGCTCTTTGCCTTTATCCCCAAGAAGACAAGTGCTTAGCTGGTGCCACAGCCTTTGGCCCAGACCTGGAGTGTGGAACCCATTCCACAGGTGCCTCTTGTGCATATTTGCTAGACCTTGAAGACTCTTTCTTCTCCCACCTCTGGAATGTGGCTGTAGTTTTTACCGCCTGTTGCCATCATTGTCTGTGACTAACACTTGTTGAGCGCCACTCCGTCCTGGAAACTGCCAGCACACTAACCCTTCAACCTGCTCATCATTAAAGTGAAGAAAAATAAGCAGGGGCTGACATCTGGAGATGAGAGCCCAGAAATGTGTCCAGAATTTCCCATTCTGAAGCCAGTGCCACCTTCCAGTCTGTATTTCCTGCATTTATTTATTTATTTATTTATTTATTTATTTATTTATTTATTTATTTGACAGAGAGAGGGATCACAAGTGGGCAGAGAGGCAGGCAGAGGGAGAGGGAGAAGCAGGCTCCCCGCTGAGCAGAGAGCCCGATGTGGGGCTCAATCCCAGGACCCTGAGATCATGACCTGAGCCGAAGGCAGAGGCTTTAACCCACTGAGCCACCCAGGCACCCCTGTTTCCTGCATTTAATACCTAGGCATCCTCTTTCCCTCCCCTGCGTGTCGTTCACTCCCAAGAGTATGCTAGCCCATGTACATACCCACACCCTGTTCACTCTCCAGGGTAAATGATTTCCAGATCCTGTGGTTAAGGCATGTCACCAAATAGCATATTAATCAGTCTGAATTGGTTTATGCACCCAGGTTTAGAAACCATGTAAGTAGAGCTTAAGATCATTAAACATCAAGATTAGAAATGGTCTGTGAACCATAAATGTATGGTGTATACTTCTTAGATATTGTTGCCAATATGAGCCTTTGTAAGACTGAGGTCTTCAGGAAGAATGGTGGCAGTGGAAAATGCTATTTCAGCGCTACGAGGCTTCGAGGCCATTGTAATCTGAAATACCTGAGAAGTTGGTAGTTCTTGTCCTCAGTGGAGGAGGTTTAAACTCATTAGAATCTGCTAATCTTTAAAAAACCAATGAACAGGGGCGCCTGGGGGGCTCAGTCGGTTAGGCATCCTTTCTCGGCTCAGGTCATGATCTCAGGGTCATAAGATTAAGCCCTGTATTGGGCTCCACACTGGACATGGAGCCTGCTCAAGATTCTCTCTCTCCCTCTCCCCCAGCCCCACTCGCATGCTCTCTCTCTTAAAAAAAAAAAATAAAAAAGCCAACAAACAAACAAAATTTTCAGGTCTCTTTTCTTCACAGGAACCTACCAGAATGAGTTGGGTGGTGGCCCTGGTTGTATGTTGGGGGGGCTCCCCAGGTGATGGCTACTTTCCAGCCCTCCTTGAGCAACACTGACCTAGGGCTAACCATCTTTGTTCTTGTCTGTCACAGAACATTGATCCGACATTAAGATATTTAGAATATTCCTGTTTTCTCATGGCTTCCTGTGTATTGAAAAATAGTGCTCGCATCAAATTCCCCGGCAGTTGCTATCTATCCCATTGGCTTTGATTAAATTACAACTTATAATTTGTAATGTAACTTGTAATGAGCACTGGGTGAGGTATGGAAGGGTTGAATCACTATGTTGTACACCTGAAACGAACATTACACTGTATGGTAAGCAACTGGAATTTAAATAAAAACTTTAAACATTTTTTTAAAAACGTAAAAATTACAAATCAATCACAGGCTCGTAGAATAGGATGCCGTGAAGGCCGTTGGCAAACGGCAGTAGTAACCCTGCTGGGCCCTTGGGGGGCGGGCGCTAACCTGTGGTCCGATGGGTCCCTAACTCAGATCCATGGGGCTTTGGTAGAGTTTATCCTTGACAAAACTTAGTTTCATGTTGGAAAGCGCTTGTTGTTCAAGGTCAGCATTTTGTTGCTACTTTTTCCGCCCAGATGCAATGTAGAACCATTTGGAGAATAAAATTTTGCTGGTTGTTCGCCGTATCCAGAACAGAGTTCTGATAGTTAAAGTGTACAGTACTCTTGTATACTACACTGATGGCTCTTTTTAAACATTAGGTAATTTTGAAAAATTGCAATAAAGTCATTGTAATTCATAGAACATGCTGTAATGCAGAGATACGTGTAAAATACAATCTGTGTACCTGATTGCAGGTAACAGAGTTAAATGTGCCAGCAATTTCAAACACAGTTTGATATTTCCTATACTAAAATATAATGCAAAAAAATTAAATATCCAATATCAATGGATTCTAAATGGTTTTGATATTTCTTTTTGTCCTTTCCCATGAAGAGTAATTTATTTCCCTTTTTAAAGTGTGGGCAGAATGATTACTAGCGCACTGTAATGCAATTGTGTTGCATTGATAAAATAAAAATTGTCCTTTATCTGTGTCCTGATAATGTTCAATTTACAGGCTGGCTTCTCTGCCACCTCTTCAGTGCTTTGAGTATTCCAGTTCTCCTCCCTTCCTGCTCTGAGAGCGCACAGAACTGTTTGAAATCCACTGGTACAATTGTCAAATCAATTATTCATTCTCTGCAATTATGCTCGCACAAAGAACATTTTGCTGGTCTGAATGATGATTAAATTAACAGCTATTCCAGCTGCCTGATAACATCTAATAGAATATTCATAAGCCCAAAATGGAATGAATTATCTCCATTAACTTCATCATGCTCACTTAATTACATGCTTGTTATTGTATTTACACCTTGTTAGATACCGCTGAAGCTGATCCAGTGGCTGGCCGGGAATTGGAAGCGTCTGTCATGGGGCAGTTGGAGCGCGTTTTGTAGGAAATGCTATTTATTTTAAATGCTCCACCTGCTGGGAGCCGAGGTTAGTCAGCAGCACTGAGATGAATTGGGAAACGGGGTGTAAAAAGAAATAATGTGCTTCTGACAGGCTCCGTGGCTTTTAAGTTGCTCTCATTCAGCCACTTCACAAAAAATTATTTTATTCCATCTCTCAGTGATGATGACATGATTGCTTTTGGGTAATCATTTACCATTCTGATTTTATTTTTTGAAGTAAATTGTCTGAAGTAATAGGTTCTTGGAATTACAGCGTGCCTTGCTTTTTTCTTAGAACTTTATTTAAGCTTGTCTTCCAGCATTTAACCCGAGTCCCCTCTTTCGTTTGATCTTCTAACTTTATTTATACAACAGTGCTTAATGATCCTGCACAATGTGTTTTTTCCCCTCTCTGCACCCCCCCAAAAAATTCTGTCCAGTGTGGTTGACAGTACTTTTTATAACCTCAGCAAGGGGGCTGCATGCGCAATTTTCTTCCGACATGACAAATACAAACACCCCAAACCCAACCCTGATGGAATCACTTCATCCAGTTGAAAGGAAATTTTTGATCTCTTTCAAGGTGACTCTTTCTCCACTGAAACATGGTGAGGGGCGCGACTCTCCCTTTCTCTTTTTCACTGTGGAAGTGGCATTCTTTACATCTGCTCCCCCGGCTCCTCCCTTCTCCCATCACCCTCTGCTCTCTCCCACACTTGCACTGACCAGCCCTTCCTGGTGGGGGGGCCCTGCAGCACCACCACCAGGCTGCAGCAAGCCTGTGTTTATTGAACACGAACCAGGCCAGTGGTGGAGAGAATTATAATCACACTTCTAAAATACTTGTCACATCAGCCTAGTAGAGTACTTGAGCTAAACCATGGATATTTTATTCCGTCTGAAGGCTGTATTTTGGTATCAACAAAAAAAGAAGAGAAAAAGAAAACTGGAGATAATTATTTAGAAGTAGGAATGGAGCTGGATAGTGGGCTAACAGACTCTTCAGCCCTTAGAAATCTGGTAGCGCCTACCATGTGATTTCACGGACGAGACTTGGACCTCGAGGCGTTGTTCAGTCAGTAAATGCCTTGTACGCGGAGTGGGCCTGGCACTGTGCCTTGTGAATTTGTTTCTAAAGAACTGAATGGAAGATAATGGTTTTTATTTCTTATTTTGAGAAGTGTTTATATACTTGTTAGTTGATTGGGGGCCCGAATGCATTTGTCTTTGAAACGTGGATTATCTCTTAAGATCTTTCAGATACTGTGCATTGCCCAGACCCAGTTATTGATTGATATTCAGGACGGAGCTGGCCAGGCCAGAGGC
Source organism: Nasua narica (assembly GCA_028533885.1). Lineage (NCBI taxonomy): Eukaryota > Metazoa > Chordata > Mammalia > Carnivora > Procyonidae > Nasua > Nasua narica. The sequence continues at coordinate 17,847,523 of CM052801.1, forward strand.
TCCAGCAGTTTTCTATAGTTTGGGTGGTTTTAAATCATAAAGTGGCTTTCTTTCAGAATTCCTAAAGCTTCCAGCATTCCACCCCTTGAGGCAAAGCTCACATTGCATTGAGAGAGGGAGGCTATGGATTAGAAACGGTGGGAAAGCAGAGAACTGTATGGTGGGAAGCCATGCAATTAAAAAACTGACTGAAATTATTACCTGATTTCATAATTGACAGAATATTTAATTCAGATATAGTAAATTGACACACCTCTACACAGAGACAATTATGACTGACTGTATAACACCTGACAGAATCAATTATAACTGACTGTTGTTTGATACCTTTGCACGGAAATAAATGAAACAGACATTCAGAACAGAGACGGCTGCTGCCTGTGTGCCTAAGCCTGCCTTAATTAAAATAAAATAACCAGTAGGTGATGTTAAAATGTCTTTGCCTCGTGGTTTCTAGTTGAATGTGTTTCCTTAAGTCCAAAGGGGGTTTTTTACAAAGAGTACAGCTGAAAGAGACTTTTGGTTTACTGATAAGGAAATAAAATCTCTGAAGTAGAGATGCTTTCCTTCGATGGGAAAATACTCCATTTGATCAAACAGTTCTAACATTTGCTTGGATCCGTTACTTCTAAATAAAATATTTAAGACAGGCTCGACCTGCTGGTGATGGTCTAGTTCATCCCGTGTAGAAAACACTGTAACTTGCCTGATGATGAGGTTTTTTTATTCTAATCAGTAGAAACCACCTTTTAAATTAGCAGCTCATTTTAGTATCTGGTAAAATACTGTCAATAATTACTGTCTAGGCTACCTTGTTTTTCACTGTTTTCATAAGGGTTGGGGACAGGATGTTTTAGATAATCAGTAGATGACTCTAAAGAGTCAGCATGTCGAAAGCACCGGTAAGCTGTAGATACGTGTTCCTCAGAGGTTATTCCCAGGAAAAGTAGATTCGCTTCACTGAGGTACTGAGATGAGTGATTTTCGGGTGATGTTGAGGCCACTGGAGTTGATTTCTCTGATGCATTTGTGTGTAGAAAGAGCATTTCCTTCTCCAGTTGACAAAGTTTGGATTTTTCTATGCCGGTTGTTGAGACAGCAACAGCCCCGGCCCCTGGCATCACTGTGGACCGGGCTGGGCTGGTCTTCCCCACCTCCTGCTGGATGGCCTCTTGGAATCTCTTAATAGTTGTTGTCATCAGGTGCCTGACCTGCAGTGCCGGGCCCAGCGCCTCTTTACCGACTCCCAGAACCAGAGCAGGGAGAAGGAATCATGTGCTCCTGGCCACATTAACTGGTTCCCACCATTTAATGCTGGTATTTTCCCTTGAGTTCTATGGTGATGGGCGTTGCAGTAAAGGAAACAGGAGAGCGGTCTCATGCGAAACTTAATGTGGGGGCCCTTGGTGCCTGAAGGGGGCTGAGAAAAAGCACAGAGAAGGGGTGAGCCCTCCGCCCCCCCCCCCAGTCCTCCCTCTGATGCGCCTGTGCCGGCTCGTGCAGTTCCGTTTCCTAGAAGACCTTCCATATGTTATTGATTAAATTCTCACTGGGGAAGCAAGTGGGAGCTTTTATCTGCATGTCCAACGGGCGTGCAGTGGTGCCTTGGCTGTATTGACCGGCTGTGGGATATGCTTCTGAAGAAGAGCACTGAGTGACGCTGGTTGTCATTCTGACTCTGCTGTGCGGCAGCGTAAATAGTCCCCTTTCTAACCAACCTGGTGGGAAAAGTCAATATCCCATCAGCAGAGGAGGTAAACACATCAGGAGCAAGGCCCTCTCCCTTCCTCCCCTGCTCAGGATTCCAGCGGCTCTTGAAATGTGCGCCCCAGTCAGCACCTGCGTGTGTGTCATTCACATGCACGGGGCACTGGCCGCCTCTCTGGCCTGCGGGGAGGCGGCCGCCACCGCTCAGGGCCATTGTGGCGGATTCCCAGACTCCGATAATTAGAACTTTCAAAGTGTCTTTCTGTAGTCGGCGGCCGATGCCTCCCTCTCTCCCCTCTCTCGCTAGTTGCTCCTCGCTTGCTCCTCGCCTCTCTTTTTCCACCCCCCCTTGGGCATTCAAATCCTCGCCACAAAACTTGTTGTTGTTTCTTGAAAGGCAATTGATGTAATTTAGAAAAGGTTGCGGAGAACAAATGTGAACGTGTAGCTAAGGAACAAAAATCTGGAGACCCAGCTTTAGTTTTCCGGGTGTTTTGTAGACTTCAGTGTTGCTCTGTTGTTTCAGTGGGGTTTTTCTTTTGTGGTGGATGTGCACTCCCTTCCGTGTTTTCTTCCCGATGCTTTCCTATTCCAGGCCACTGGGCAGCCTGGCTTGGCACAGGCCAGTGTCTGGGGGCCTGCGCGACACATTGTGGGAGCCGGCACTCAGGGTAGGGTGAGAGCGGAGCACAAGTGAGCCTGGCCGCCCGAGTGTGGACTCGGGGTTCTGGATACCTGGGCTTGCATTTCTTCATCCCAGACTTCCAGCTATGTGTCCCTGGGCGAGTGACTTAACCTCCCACCTTCAGCCAGCAAATGGGGATCCGAAAGAAAGAAAAGAAAGAAAGAAAGAAAGAAAGAAAGAAAGAAAGAAAGAAAGAAAGAAAAGTCGTCATCTCCAAATACTTCAGGGGGTTCCTGAGCAGCTCTGAACTAAAACTGTGTCATCTTAAGCATCCAGGCAAGGACGCCTCCCCTAGGGATCACCCTTATCCTCTTGGCCCTACTGTTCCTTTAAAGGAACCAGATGCAGAGGTAGCAGGCTCCGGGGAAGGAAAGGAAGCCTCTCCTCTCTGGCTGGTAGTGCCCTTGTCAGAATGGGAAGGCCAGAGATGAATGGGTGAAAAGGGCAGGACACAGGAAGGGCTGCTGCATACCCAAAGTTCACAGGCATACAGTGTGGACAAAGACGAAGAAGGACTCTTACCAGTGGACAGGTGCTCTCTGGACAGCCTACCCTCACCTCTGTCAACAGAGGCATTTTGTGTTGCAGAGGGACACAGGCCAAAGGGCCTGAAAGCCAACTAGGCCCAGCTGCTCTGGGGACTTAGCTCCGGGAGGCCCTGGCTTCCTTTGAGACCAAGTCTTTCCTACCACGTCCATCCTTTGCACGCAGTTGCGCATGTATGCTCGACAGCGCCGCGGGAGTGGTGGCCGCGAGTGGGCCTCACCTTGGCTGCCACAGCCCGGCCTGCACCTGCGGCTCACATCGCTAGAGCGGGGCGCCCTGCCTGTCCCCTGGGGCGCTGAGTCGGCTAGGTGGTGAGAAGTGGCGGGCAGGGCAGAGGAAGAAAGGCTCCCACAGAGGAATCTAGGGGTCTCACTGACCCCCGGCATGGGACTGGCCCCGAGTGTAGACCAGCCACGGGACCATGAGGACATCTGAGACATGGAACTGCAACCCGAATCCGTGCCCTCTTCTCTAGTGCTTGTCCAGTAACTACTCAATGGTCTTTTAAAGACGCTACCTCTGAGACTTGTAAACCTTTTATTTTTATTTCTTTTTAGATAAGTGGAAGAAGTTTTTTACAAACCCCAAAGTTCGTCAGGACTACCAAAAACTCAAGAACACTGCAGAGCAGTTCTTGGCCCGAAGTGGCTACTCGGAAGTGAACCTCAGCAAACTCTTCGCTGACTGTGCCGTGAGGCCATGAGGGCACCCCAGAAGTGGGCAGCAGGGTGGGTGAAGACGGACACCCAGCTTCCTGGCCACTCCACCTCCTCCGCCGGGGCGTACCTGCTTCTCAGGCATCACATCTCCTTTAGGACTGCGTCTGTCTCCTTTAGGACCGTGTCTCTCGTCTCGTCTTTGTGCGCCTGGGGCTTGGGAGGGGCATTACCAATGGGGGGGGGGCACCTGGGAACTGCAGCAGTCATTCACCTGCCAAGCATCGAAGAACATCAGAAGAGCCTTCCTGTCACAGTATAACCCCCCCCCCCCATTGAAACACAGCCTAGAGCCCTCTGCAAAGTGGCTGAAGAACTGGCCGCTTTGTATTTGGGACTGGATTTCGAGGGGAGGGGCCGGTGAGGGACAAGAAATTAATTGAGAGTGGCTGGAATGCAGGGGACCCCAGGCTTTGCCCCAGGGCCTTCAGCAGAGATGCCCCCAGAGAGAGAGAGAGATTTATGAAGCCTGGTAGGAGCGCTAACATTCTGCCTTTTCACACGCCAATTAAACCCAGTCTGAACCCAACTGTTGCCCCAGCCCCTGGCTCCAGGAGTGGCTGTCCTTTTCAGTCTTGTCTTTTATATAGGTAGCCGAGGGGGAGATGGAAAAGCCTTGCATTTACTAAATAGATTAAACAGAGCTTACTTGTTTATTCAATTGGCCCAGAGCTGCACGTGCACACACGTACTGGGCAGGTGTTTTACACTCACATTCCTTCTTTTCCCCCTTAAGTAGAAAGTCCAGGTAAGGTTTATACAGTAGAAAAACACATTTAAAATAATTTTATCTCCTGTAACATTTTCTTTAAAATGTGTAGAGGTTGGGGCAAGGATCATTGTGTTGTGTTCAGAAGAAATTGGGAAGAGGTTTGGTTAATTAGCCCCGGTGCTGTTTTGGTTTTTTCTGTTTTGCTTTCTTTTTTTTTTTTCTTTCATTTCTTCACAGTGGTGCCTCTTTGCCGGAAGCCAAATGTATTTCAGTATAGCAGTCTTTCCATTCTTACATTATTGGAAAAACTACACTAACAAACAAAATCTATTTCCCCTGTACACTGTGCTATATATTTTTTTAAATGTCTACCTTTTTTTCTACAAGAAAAATATGTTGTGCTTCCCCCCCACACACACACCAGTTAAATAAAGTTTTCTGAAAGGAAAGCAGTTGCAGTGAATCTTTATCATATGCAAAATGTTGGCTAGAGGTGGCAGCCAGGAGTAAGGGATGAATGGAGCCCATCCCCTTCCCAAACCTCAGCCCGGTTCAGAATCAGCTCTGAGATGCCCGAGTGATATATGCCCAAATGTTCTGAGCAGCATTTGAGAGAATTTCTGTGGACTTTGGGTCCTTTAAGAGATGACGTGAAGTTTCTCATGTGCTTTGCTGACTTGGACAGCCAAAGAGCTAAGCCAAGAGCCCAGTGGTATCTATTTTTGGAGAATGAGACCCAGTGGCTCCTGGGAGAAAGGCCCCCACAGGAGAAAGGTCACTCAGCACGGACACTAGTGAATCCCCCTGTGAAAACGGTAGAGATGATATCGTCTTCTGTCTTGCTTTGCTTTCTCTTTCCTCTCTCTATCTTCTCTGTAGAAAAGACAGAGGTTCTAAGCAGAGACACTTTGGGTGTAGGGTCCCGTGGGTTAATTAGTGAATGCCTTGGCACCTCAGGCTCCCCAACCTGTCACAAGTAGGAGCAGCCACATTCCTTCGGGAAAGGAAGGGAGTAAGTGTGGTTTTCATTGTTTCTGTCATATAAGGTTCTAGAGATGGTTCCCTAGTGTGTGTTTCTGGAGCCCACGCCCCCACGCCACTTTCTGAAGAGAAGGCATATTTTCCTTGGTTTCTGGAACCTGGGGTTATGGTAAATACAAATAGAGATTTATCCTGAACTTGGTCATCAAGAAACTCCAGGACACTCAAATAACTTCTTACTGCTCTGTTTCTTGTCTCTGCATCTAGCTAGTAAACACTATGAGGGCAGGACCTGTTTCTGTAGCAGTCTATAGAAAGTTAGATGTAGCATGGCCGAGGATAGCTAACGGAACCATAGATGCTTTCTTTCTCTCTCTCTCTCTCTCTCTCAGATTTTATCCATTCATTTGAGAGAGAGAGAAAGAACAAGTGGGTGAAGGGGCAGAGGGAGAGGGAGAAGCAGGCTCCCCACTGAGCAGGGAGCCCAACCTGGGGGGGGTGCAGTTGCGGGGTTCCATCCCAGGACCCCCAGGGATCATGACCCAAGGTGAGCCAAAGGCAGCCACTTAACCCACTGAGCCAGCCAGGTGCCCGGCCATAGATGCTTTCTCTGCTTTCTCGTTCAGATCTGGACCTCCAGGTTACTTGAGGGGCTTTTCTGGGAGGCACGTAGAGAGTCCAGAATTTTACAGAAAATCAAAACTGCAACTTTGATTAAGAATTCCACTGAATCGGGACGCCTGGGTGGCTCAGTTGGTTGAGCAGCTGCCTTCGGCTCAGGTCATGATCCCAGCGTCCTGGGATCAAGTCCCGCATCTGGCTCCTTGCTCTGCAGGGAGCCTGCTCCTCTCTCTGCCTCTGCTTGCCTCTCTGCCTGCTTGTGTTCTCTCTCTGTTAAAATAAATAAATAAAATCTTTAAAAAAAAAAAAAAAGAATTCCACTGAATCTATTAGAACACTGGAGAAGCACTCACTTTCACTAGTGCTCACTTTTCTCCAGAAAGGTTTCTACTCCTTGATTTTTGTCAGTTGATAGGGCAGTGGGTGGGATGGGTGCAGAAATGCCACCCACTTCTTTGCAAGGGGGAGGTTACCCAAATGTCTTCACAGGCTCCTGGGTGAGGATCTTTTTTTTTTTTTTTAAATGCTTTATTTTTTTTTTTAAGATTTTATTTATTCATTTAACAGAGAGAGAACACAAGCAGGCAGAGAGGCAGGCAGAGGCAAAGAAGCAGGCTCCCTGCAGAGCAAGGAGCCCGATGTGGGACTCGATCCCAGGACACTAGGATCGTGACCTGAGCCGAAGGCAGCTGCTCAACCGACTGAGCCACCCAGGCGTCCCGTAGGGCGAGGATCTTAAGCTCAGGTGCTAACACTGAGCGGCTGAAATGAGCCAGGCTCACACACTGGAGTGGCAAGGACTGTGGTGGGCCAGAGTGGGCACATCCTGTCCAAAGAGGGCAGAGGGTATTTGGTGGTGCTGGAAGGGCTGGAGCCCAGGGTGGCCCCATGATCCAGTTTTCAAGAGAAGCCTGGAATCCAGATATTCCATAGAGAGGCTCAATTTCTAAGCTTTGGCAACCCATTTTTTTAAATAAGATTTTGAACACTGGGCCAGACTAAACCTCTGGGCTGACTTTTATCTGGGCCAGTTGGGAAATGGTACCCTAAAAGCACCCTCCTCCTCTCAGGGTCCCATGCCTCTGAGAAGGGCACCTCTTATGTTGAGCGGAAGCAGTAGGATCTGGCCAGGACAGGGTACACATCTGTCTGGGACACTGCGGGCTAACCCTCACCTCTCCTTCATTTAAAGGGGGCAGAAGGGAGGCCAGAAGTCGAAAATCCTTCAAAGATCATGCTCAAGATTTTAATTTGTCCAGGAAACAGACGGAGTTAATCTTGTGACTCTTGCCCAAGACATGGGGGCTAATCAAAGTTCACAGATGGGGGTTCGGGAGGGGATGTGCATAGGGGATGAGTTCACTGCCCTTCCGCACCACCCGCTTCTCTTGCCCGTCTCCACCTCTTAACCTCCAACACACGCGCACGTCAACATGCCTTTTCCAACACGGCATTTAAATTCCTTCGGTAGGAGAGGCAAAGACAAGGAAACTCCAAAAACACGTCTCCCTATCTTGTGTCAGGGTTTTAAGAAAAACACACCAAGCCCCAGACCCTCTTGTCAGACTCCCCCAGTCTCTCCATTCAGTGCTCCCACCCCAAACTTAAAGCCACCTTGCTTTCCCTCCCTCCCTCCTCTCCCTCCCTCCTCTCCCTCTCCCTCTCTCCCTCTCTCTCTCTCTTTCTCTGTGTCCCCTCACCTAAATATTTCTTAATTGAACAGTTTGCTGTGGAGCTTCCTTATAGCAGTTTAATAGATTAACTCATCTGAGCCAGCCTCAAATTTCAGATTAAAATTCCTTCATCCCGAAGGCAGCATTATCAGGTTGTTGGAGGCTGTTTTCAAACCTTGGTTTTGAATAGCAGCGGCTCTGCATTAATTTAACCACTAAGCTAATAAGTAGGTTTCGTTTTGTTATGCTAAGCTTTATTGCTTTTCTTTTGATCAGAATGGTGTTGTTGAGCAAAGCAGCAGACAAGGCATTCTTTGATGAGGGAATTAGCGCTCCATTCTTCCTCTATTATTCATAGCACAGTGGAATATGTAAGTACCTGAGGGTGTCAAAGGAGCGCAGGTTCTATTGCAAAGTGCTCGCCTTGTTTCTCTCAATAGCTGACTATGAGATGATAAACCGCTTAATACACTGCGCTAATTGGATGAGAGCAAAAAGAGATGGGAATTAAGGCGAGGCAAAAGGAGAAAGTGCAACCAGCCTTCAATTCACTCTTTCACCACTTTACCGGCACCAAAGGAGGCACAAGCTTTCTATAAGCAGACTAGAGGTTTTGTGCGGAGATAAAATGAACATGTTAGTGGATTCAAGTAATACACTAATTATTGCACAGTATAAATACCACTACTGGTTTTATAACAGGGAGGTAAACTTCTTTTGAGAGGGTTATAGGATTGCTTGGCAGTGGTGTAGAACCTAATAAGGGCCCAGAGTAATAACCCCCTGGATTAACAAAATTGCTGCTTGTAGAAGTATGATTCAGGCTTTTACGAAGATTTCCGGAGAATTGAATAAAAATGACTGAATGACATTTCGTAATGTATAACTGGTAATCGCTCCCTTTTCTTTAAAGGAAAAAATGTATACTTCAAAGTGGACCTTTAACGTCCAGAGACAACACCACTTTTTCCTTTGAAAAATGCTTTTTCCCCCCACCCCGTCAGGTAGCGGGTTGCCTACTCCCCGCCCCCCAGCCGGCCTGCCACTGGCAGTGAAATACGCAGTCGTTCCATGGGACTCAGGGTTCCAAAATACCCTTTTAGGCCCCATTTAAGACCCCCTTCATCCACACACATTGTTGTATATACACATGCACACATGCTCACATACACATTTGTCCCCTCTAAACGCAAGCTCAACGAACCCATGCAGGCTTTTCTTCCCTCTAACATCAGCACCCCCTTCCAACCCGGTAAGATCTGCACTGAAAATGATACGAAAAGGAGAACCACGGCGCCTTGTCTCTGGGTTGTACGAATCCAAAACAGCAGTAATAAATGTTTGCCCCAGTTAGGGAGAGGAGTGGGCTAATAGGAGGAAAAAATGGGAAACTAGCTGGGGCCAATACTGGTGCCTTTAGCTAAAGTCTGAGTCTCAAGTCCCAAACCTTCCCCAATAGTCTCTCTCTCTAATTCACGTACCTTCCGTCTTCCCCAGCACAAACCTACAATCCTCGCCCCAACCATCCGGGCTCCAGGCCTTGGGTGGTTGGTGACAGAAGAACACAGGGGCACCTTCTGATAGTATTATGGCAATCTTAATCCCTTCTTGCCTTTCCTTCCAGGGCCTCATCCAGATCTGGCCAGCCTTATCCATATCTGAAAATGTAGCAAGTTAACTTTCCCCTTCCCCTCATCCTTCCCACAGAGGCTCCCAATCACCCCTCATCCCAGGACTCTGTAGGGGTGGCCCTGGGAAAGCAGGTGGTGGGGCATTCTGCCTGGGTGTGACGGGGAACAGCCATGCCCCCATCGCAGGGGCTCTCCTGAACTCCCCTGGGCTCGGCATGTCCTCCTCTAGGGTGGAAGAGGTTTGCTTAAGGTTGGGGGGGCGGTCAGCAGCTCCCAGCATTGTGACTGCGTTCCCAGATATTGGGGCCAAATTGGGTTGCCATTCATTAATAATGCTCACAATAAGATTAAATCATTCTGGAAAATCTCATAAAATCCCCCTAAGTACGCTCCAGTGGCTCTTTCCAATCCCCATCATTCAGCACTTGGGGAGGTTTGGAAGGAGAAGAAAATTGGTTTCTTTGCTTTTAATGCTGCTTTGAAAAGATACTCAGAGTTTGTCATGCGTGACATGTCACATGTTTAATGTGGACTTGCTGGAAGTCAGGGGGTCTTTAGCGTGTGATATTTATGGGGAATATTAAGTGCAGAATGAGGTCCCTCCAGCTGGGGAAAGTTGAAAGAATAGGAGGCCCAGGACCCGGCTTGTTTGTGGCATCAGAATGACATAGGATTAAGAGTTTGTAAAACAAGGCGAGGGGTTCTCATTGGCCAGTAATAAATGTAATCCTTGGAGGTAATTTCACGCAATTTGCTTCTGCTCCATGGAAGGGTCAAATGAGAAAAAATGACTTAAAAAAGAGTTCATTAACAGGAAGAATGGTACTGTTTCTCGTATACCATCCAACTGGCAGCCTGGAAAGGAAAAAAAAGCCGTACCTAAACAAAAAGCCAAAATCGACGGAAAATTGATATTGACCACAAAAAAAAAAAAAAAAAAGCCTTTCCCTCACTCCCTCTTCTCCTGCTTTCCCCCGTCCCCACCTCCAAACTCCTGAGTAACCCTGCCCACCCCAGGAAACGGACCTTCCCACCAGGAGATCCTGTGGAGCCTGGAGGTTTGAGGCACTCAGATCTCGAGAGGATGTCCTAGAAAGTTCCCGCCCGCCGAGCCTGCTAAACTCGAGAAGGGGGTGTGTGGCCCAAGTGGCTGAGGAGAAGTGGTTGGCGGCCCGCTCCCCCTACCCCAGGCCGGGCTTCTGTTTTCCAGCCCTTGCGAGTCCGGAGCCGGGGCTCGGCGGCCGGCAGTGGCCCACCCGACGGCCCGGGGCCGGAAAGCAGCCTCGGCCCGCGAAGCCCGTGGGCGCGTTCCCCAAAGTTCCCAGCAGGCGGGGGTGGGGGGAGCCGAGGGCACCCGGGCCCGAGCGCGGCAGCTGCGGAGCGGGTTACCCGCCCCCGAGTTGCCGCCGACCTCCGCCCGACCCCGCACCTGCCCCTCGGCCGCGCACACTTGCGCTCCCGGGCCTCAAGGGGACCCGCCCCCCTTCTGCGGGGCGCGGCCCGGGAGCGCGCGCGGAGCCCGACGGCCGGCCCGGAGACTCGCCCCCGCCCTCCGCGGCGCCCGACTGGCCCACGGCCTGGCGGGGCGGCTGGCACCCGCTCCGCGAGCCCGGTAGTCACGCCGCGGCGGCACCCCACCCCCCGCCTGCCCCTCTCCCCAAAGGTCCGGCGCGCTAATTACTACAAATTGAAACTAATTAAGCTTCTCTTCCCTTTCCCATCACCCTGGGAGCGTCGGCGAGACCCAGCCCCCGCGGGCGGGCTTCCCCCGCGGTCACCGGGAGGGGCGCAGGAACGGGCGGGGGGCGGGCGGGGGGGAAGCCACGGTTCCCGGCGCCGGGAGGAGTGCGCCGAGGGGGTTACAGATTGCAAATCTGTTTGGGTCTCCTCAAGAAACCTGAGTTGTTTAGATTTTTTTTTTTAATGTATACATTTCCCAATGCCTGGATAAGTGATGTAATGACATTTGTCGAGTTAAGACCTGCCACTTGGATACCCCTCGCTGCCTTTCCATCACTGTTTCTGCGTTTTCTCTCTCCCTCTCCCCATCTCCTCTCTCTCTCTCTCTCTCTCTGCCACACACACACACACACACACACACCCTCCTCCCCGCAGGATAGCCCGCCCCCTCAGAAGCCAGCGCCTCGGCTTCCTGCTCTCGCCATTACCTGTCATCTCGGACTGCGCGCTTCCTTGCTACGTGGCACTTTCCACGAACAGTTTCCTTCACCTTCCGAGCCAAGGCTCCCGCTCGCTTCAACTTCTTATCTCCACCGTCAACAACGCCTACGGTCCACCCACTGCTCCCCGCTCGGGCCCACCCCACGTCCTTAGCCCCGGACCCTCAGCTCCCGCCGCGGCACGACCCGGGGGAGCCGAGATGCGGCGGAAAGCGCTGCGGCGGCGTCCTTAACTCGTGGAGGAAACCCGAATCCCTTTGAGGATCAGATTCAAACCTGGGGCCTCTGCCAGGAAAATGCGCTTGCAGATAAACCAAGGAGGTGCCTGGGCGCCAGAGCCCCCCCCTGGCCTCGGCCCCCCCCCCCCCCCGTCTGCTGACCCCAAAGCACCTGCATAGAGCATTCACACTTCCTTTTGTTAAACATATAATTTTTTTTTATTTTGAGCGTGACACTTCTCCACTAGATAGCAAGGAAAAGTGATAACAATTACACATTACACAAAAGTACTGTACCATTGCCTTTATCTTGAAGGTTTCGGAAGCCTCTACAGTTAATAAGTTAAATAAAGGGCTTGAGTACATAAATATTTGTCTAGGAACCCTACCGTATCTACAACACAGTAAGAATCTACAGGAGGACAAACTTTTACCATACCACGCTGAGTGCAATTGCGTTATAACATTTCAAATATACAAAGCTCTGTTCTTTTTTTTTTTTTTAATAACAATGGTATGTACAGAATCAATAATCACAGTTTGGTGACTTCAACAGTCCATATTCTAGCAGAGTATTTCCCTTTGGTTTGATATAAAAACCTTGGTTGGTGTATGATAAAGAAGAGAACAAGAACAAGACGCCCCTTTCTGTTAAGTGCACTGTTAGCTATCTTACAGATTCGCGTTCGCTTCCCTGGCCCTGGCTTCACACCGGGGCCCAGGCTGGGGAGATCAACTTAGAGAGCCAAAATGCTGTTTAAAAAAAAAAAAAAAAAAGCTAAGTGGGGTGCCAGGAGGGAGAGAGGTTGAGTTTTTAAATTTTTTAACTTCAATACCAGGCGTCTTGGAGAGAAAACCTCCCCGATATTTTCAGCAAAGTAAGAACGGGAGAGAGTGGGCGTTCGAGTGGGAGCGAGGTTGGCAGTGGCGGGGGCGGGGGCGGGGGCGGGTGGACAGCCAGCCGAGGAGGTGCCACGTCCGGTAGCGCCAGGGGCTGCCTTGCCCGCATCCAGGCTGCTGCGAAGGCGGCTGCGCTCTCTCAGTGCCGTCTCGGGAGTGTGCTGGTCCTCTGTTTCCATTTGGTCTTGAGTGGTGCTGAGTGAGGTGACCTTTCGGGGTGCGCCCGGGGCGCGAGGGTGGAGGGCAGCCTTTAGCACACCTCCTTGCCCGTGCTGGTGCCCGGCAGGATGTTGAGCTGCGTGAGCTGCGCGGCGTGCTCCTTGGCCTTGAGCCTCAGCGCCGCTATGCTAGAGGCGCGTCTGTCTGCGGCCGCAGTGGCCGGGTCGGCCAGCGCGCCCGACGCCACCGCGCCCTCCACGGCCGGCGTGGGCTGTCTCAGGAGCGCGGCCGCGGTCGACGCGCTGGTCAGGGGGGCCATGGTGGAAAAGAGCCTGCAGGGAGAGCAAACAGCGCGGTCACGGCCTCGGGAGCAGAGCGCGGCGCAGGGGAGCAGGGGTGGGGGTCGGGCGGGCAGCTCCCGACCCGGGGAGCAGAAGGCCACACAAGGGTGCAGACGGGCGCCGCCGGAAGAAGCCCGGAGTCGCAGGGCTAGGGTGGGCCCCGGGCTGGGGAGCAGGTGGGAGCATGGGCTAGGGTGCTCTTAGAGGGCTTTACTAGAGCAGGGAACCGACGGTGTGTGGCGAGGGGCGGGGAGAGGCCACTGGGACAGGTATCCTGAAGGGATCAGAGCCAGGGCGGAAGGCAGGTCCCGTGGCCCAAACCCAACGGCCCCATTGCCTGGATTCTGCACTTTCGCATAAGAAGGGGCTGTATTCTCAGACCGGGAGCTCCAATTGCCAGGAGAGGAAAGAAAGACAAAAAGGAGAAGAGAGACAGAGGAAAGAGTAAAAAAAGAGAAAGAAGGGAGAAAGTGGGATCGAAACCGATCAAGACCTATGCTGCAGAGTTTGTACTCTCCCTGGGGCGCCTTCTCGGCCGGGGACTCCTTTTGCCCTGGAAAAGCTGGCCTGGTTTGCTGGCCTTCCCGCCAACAAGGCCACCCTCCCGCGCCCGACTGAGCCGCCAGTGCCCAGCCAATGACCGCGAGGTGGGGGTTGGGGGCGCCCGCCTGTTGATTTCCGCTCGACCGGCTGCTCGGACCCGCCCAGCCGCTCCGCATCCCGGCGCGGCGACACTCTTTCCCTATTGCCTTCCCTGCGTCCTGCAGCCTCTTACCCAGAGAGCCCCCGAACCCGCGACCCCCGCGCGCGGTGCACGGCGACGCGCAAGCCTGGGACCCCAAGCCTGGGATCCCAGTCCGAGCCACCAACTCCAGGTGGCACCGGGATTGCTTCTCGCGGCGCCTCCACCCCCTTCGCACAGCACATTGGACCTATAGCTGAGGCCAGAGCCACCCCCTGGCCACCCGACACTACCACCCACAAACCTCCCTCATGTCTCCATCCCACCCCCCCCCACCCCCGCCAGGGTTCTGGCTCCAAACTCCCGCAGTGCCGACTCGGAGTTTCCACGATTAGAAATGAGCCCACTAGGGTTCGAGGCCAGCCTCCTGCTTATCCCAAGCCACCCTCCACCCCTCATGCCACCCCCACCACCCTCCTCTTGCGGCCTCTCCAAATCTCGAAGTCTGTTACTCCAGCCTTGGTTTGCCAGCTTTTACAAGTCACTTGTCCGAAGGAAAAGGGGGCGGGGGGGGGGGGGCAGTTGGTTCAAGAGACACAGGACTTAAGACTTAAGGTTTTTTTTTCCTCCCGGAAGAAATAATAAAGTGTGGCCTGGAGGGGGTAAGATGCCCTGGTTCCATAGGTAAACTGAGTCACTAACTTCAATGCACTCGCTGTTTATCGGTTTATTCCATGAAACTTTTACTTAGTGTCTTTTTTTGAAACTTTTCTCTAAGATGATTTTTGTTAAGTGGCTGCGCAGTTGGATGAATCTATTATTTCTTTGTTCTCCCAAAGAGAGATCATTGAAGCTGCATTCAGTTTTATTTTCACTGCACTTTCCAACTTAATACATCCCTCCTTTGTTTCTTTGTCTGGGTGATTATACAGACTTTTTATTTCATCATTCGATGTTCATTTAAAGAAAGGGAATTATAATATACGATGAACTGTTTCTTTTATTTCGTTGTCTTGTGCCGCCGTGAGGGTCGGGGGTTGCACATATAGGGGTATGGTTGGCAGCGGGTCATTTGAGTGACAGGGAAGTTAGAGTCTGAGGAAGAAGAAAGAATTCTTTGCACCCAGAGGGCCGGTGGCTCCAGGGCTCCTGTGGAAACCAGAACTGTGTCCCTCTGCCAGGCTTTGGGGCGCAGGGAAGGATTTTTGCAAAATCTGAAGAATCATCCCAGCTCTGTAGGCTACACCTGCGCGAGGTTACACACAGACCAGCTATGGCCTGAGCGGCCGCTGCCTTCAGCTGGTACTTGTACAGCTCTCACTGAACGCTCCCAGTTGAAAGGTGGTTGTTACTGCCACCGCCCTCCCCTTTGCTGCTCACTCCCAAGTCATTCCCTTGGAGATCCACACTGTTTGAGGCAAAATTAGAGAGTATTTTCTTTGGCTAAATCTCTGCGGGTTGGCCAAAGAGCGAAGATGTGTATAGTCGCAGCCTGTCTCCCTCCTCCTCCCTGACCCCAGCCTCCGTGTGTGTATGAGAGAGACAGACGGACAGACAGACTCCCCGAGGCCGCGCGTTACCTGCCAAACGCAGGGCTGATGAAGGCCGGGTGTCGGAACACAGCGGCTCCGAGGAAAGTGCTCAGGCCCAGCGGCGCCCCGCTGGGCGGCAGGCTGGCCGAGCCTGGAGGCGGAGGTAGGCTCGGAAAGGCGGCGGCGGCGGCGGCGGCGGCGGCCGTCCAGGCCGAGTCGAGCGCTGGGTGGTGCGGGGGGAAGGGGCTGGCGTCCAGGTAGGGGCTCAGCGGGTGGGTGGCCGAGAGCGGCCCAGGGAAGGGCAGCCCGGGAGGATGGGTCTGCGCGCCCGCCTTCTCCCGCTTGCGCCACTTCGCCCGACGGTTCTGGAACCAGACCTGCAAAGCGGAGAGAGCCGCAGTCGGCGGGCGCTCAGGGGGTGCGCCCGGCCTCCTCCCCGCCCCCCCTCAGTGCTGCGGGGCCCTTCCTCCTTTCCACCGAGGCCGGCGCCACTCGCCCCTCTCTGGCCTCAGGCTATTCAAAGACACCTCTAGGGCCAAACAGGTGGCGAAAAGTAGCCCAAACTTAAAACCAGCAGGAAACACGGGGCAAGCAAAGCCTTTCCGGCAGCGCGTATTTCCAACAGCCTAGTTCCTTTCCAAGTTGGAAGAGGTCCCGAGACTTTAGAAAGGGGGAGCCCGGGGTTTTAACGTCTCTGCGGCCATCTGCGTGCGGTGCGGCTTAAGACGCATCGCTTAAACCTCTCTCAACCTCAGTTTTCTAATCTGTAAAATGGTGATAATAAAACTTTACTCGTAAGGCTGTCGTGTGGAATGAATAAAGTAAAGCATGTGCAAGCTCGCCTTGGCCCGTGACTCTTGGCCGTGGGCGGCCACCCAGAGATGAACACATATCGGTTTCCGCCTTTTTCACGTTTACCCAAGAGCTGGCAAAATCCCCACTGTGTTGAAAAGGGCATCTTGGGGAGGCGGTTCATTTAGTCTTTCCAGAAATATTTGTTGAACACCCAAGAGCACGAAGCTGGATTCTGGGGCTTGAGGAAAGCTGGGCGGGAGGGAAAAGCTGGGTTTGCCCCCGCAAACAAGCATACAGTGGAAGGGCCCAGTTCTCCGGGAAAGGAAATAGGGGGCCTGTGGCCTGCTCTCTGCGGGGGCTGTGTGCGGGGCCTGGGTCTCGCCAGAATGGCGCTGACTGCCAGGCCGAGGTATGCAGCAATCCCCGGACGAACCAAAGTCAGGGTGCGGGCTACTGTAGACTTCACGCGTCTTCAGAGCTAACGGGTCCTTGGTTTCTCTGCGGCATGTGGTTTAAACAGGTTATTTAAATAAGACAGTTCTAGGCTTGGGGGAGGTTTCCAGCATAAGGTATCTTCCTAATTGTTAATAGAAAGCAGTTTTAGTAGAGACCTTTACCTGAGATGTGGCAGCTACCATAGTCTAAAAATAACTCCCAGGAGCATAAAATTATTTTTATGTGACCTGCTCATCACACCCACAGCTAATAAGATATGCTCCTTCTCCCCTGAAGGCATTAATATTTTTAGGCTTGGGTTGATGCCTGCACACAAGTCTAAAAATTAAGAATGAACTCCAGGGCTATCCAGAGTCATATGAAAATATAATGTAAATGATCCCAGAGGGCTCAGTGTGTTTTTTTAATTGAAAGACATCCATGCCTTTCATACATACACACTCAGAGGTTGTCCTACTAGCACTGGGAGCTAAGCTGGGCCCGCCTTCTCAACAGCCCCCTAAGGCAAGAGAAGTCGAGAATCCACATCGGTTGATTATTTCAAATGCTGCTGAAAAGGGGGCCATCCATAAGATTCCACAGCCCTCAAACAATCTATTTGTGAATTGGAGAAACACTCTAGTGCGGAAATTCAGAGGCTTGGAAAAGTAAGACTAGATGGGACCAGGCTGGGTGGGCAGCTTTTGTGTATCCAAATCTGTCTAGACGAGAATATCCGCCACTCTTCCATGGCAGTGAAAGGAGTGAAGGAGGGGAGGGGGGCGGGCGAGGCAGAATGCCCTCAAAGAACGTGGAAACCTTTTACAGACAGATCGTCTCTCCCGGCTCAACTGCAATCATCAAGATGTCCCCCTGCAATTCCTCATTATTGAATTAATACCTCTGAGGCCCCCCAAAGGTAAACGAAAGGACTCTAATAATTCATATTCACTTAATTACATCTTCTCCAGTGAATAGGGAGAGAGGAGAAGGGGAGGGGGCGCTCTCTTTCTTTTTAAAAGTTATTTAACTTTCCCACGACTCGTTCCCCTGAGCTGAAAATACGGAGTTGCTGTCACATCTCTGTTTGACAATGGAGAAATGTGTCAACAGAAAGGAGGGGACAGGCCTCATCATTAGCCCTCTAATGCAAGAAGCTGTTGTGTATTAAATGAGCCATATGGAATTTATTGTGCTTTATCAGCGCTTGATTTTGACTGTAAAGTGATTCACTCAGCTCCTAACCCAGGGACATCTGTTTTCTGTTGGCCATCGGGGCTGCCCAGTGTTGATCGTCTCTTTGGTTATGAGGCCTGGGTTCGGAAATGCACTCTGGTATGGGGCTGCAAACACCTTTAATAGCATTGCACTCACTCCCTATTAGATCAATGTGGGCTCATTGCTATAAAAAATGGGAAATCAAATAGCATTAGCCAGCTCCTTGTGCGGGCGGAGGGGAAATCAAACAGCATTTTGCCTTCAAATGGCCCTGTTTGTTCTAGCACTAAGTGGGCTTTTATGAAGCCCGATTGGAGACTTAATCGCAGCCAAATACCTGCTTGCAGCTGAGCGGATTTGTCTAACAACCAAATCCGTGCGCCATCCCATTATTTCAATCAGGAGAAGTCAGTCCTCCGATTGTTTCCTACGGGCGCCGTGGAGCCGGGGGCTCCTGACTGCAGTGCAGAGACCCTGAAACCCCTCTTCTGGTCCTGGACTCCTTCCTCAAGGCTCCCAAACCCAGAAAGCTTCCCCTCCAACCTCCCAGGTCTTCACATTTTCGTTTTTCGGGTTTTTTGTGTGCACGAGTGTTTGGGTCTATTTTTTTCTGATTCTGCTTCTCTCCGTTTTATGAAAGGGGTCTCAATCCACCCCAATCAATCCACCCCCCTCCTCTCCCACTCTTCTCCCCACCCGCCCCCTCCCTCCTCTCTCTCTGCCGGAGCAGCTCACCTGGACTCGGGCCTCAGTCAAATCCAGCCTCATGGCCAGTTCCTCCCTGTAAGAAAGCGACACACAGACAGGCGGTCACAGCAGGCTCCGGCAAAGCCCTCTCAGCCACCTTCCCCTTGCCGGCAGGCCTCCTCCATGAGGGTCTCCCCCCCGCCCCTGCCCTCACCCCCAAGCAGACGGGCATCATGAGCCCTTCACCACCGAAGTGCCTACTATTTGATTGAAAACATAAAAACACACAACACATTGCTGGACATAGGATATTATATCCTATTATATTATTATAATAATATATATTCAAGAGTGGCAAGGGTGGCTTCTTGAGTCCATAAGCCCAACGGGGTACTCCTCGGACTTCCCCTCACTCTCCCTTAAGCCAGAGTTGGACAAGAAACACATGCGCACACAATGCTTACTGCCTGTTCTGTCCTCATATTACACGGGAGAAGAACTCAGTAT
>CM052801.1:17866548-17912483 GCA_028533885.1 Nasua narica
CTCTATCCACCCCCCCCCCCGCCGCCTCCCTCCCTCCCTCACCCCTTAGGTCATACTCCCCATTACCCTCTGGAGATATGTTAAGCTTGTTAAGAGTTCAGTGGGGTAATTTTTTGATTAAACAAAATTTTGCGCACCTCCTGACTCCAGTGCCCACTACAAACCCTGCCCATCTCAGGGGAAGTCAATTTAACTGAAACCCTACCCCGTCATTGCAGTTATTACTGCGACAATTAAGGCAAATAGGAAACCATTAAGATGCTGTAAAATGGCTTACGACCTGTTTACCAAAAATATGAGCTCCAGAGAGTAATTGGCTCTACCCCTGCTACTGTGAAAGGTTGGGCCCTGCCCCAGCCTGGGGCCTGGGTCTGCACTGCCAGAAGGGCCCCGTCCACACCTGAAACTTCAGGGCCAGGAGAGAAAACCGGATCACCAAGCGCTTTCCCTTGCCTCCCGATACCATGAGCACCAGCAAATCTAAAGCCACGCTTGTGGCCGGCTCCCCCGCCTGAGCCCAGGAGCTCTACGTAACCCCCAGCGGGAAAGAGGTGGGCACCGGCTGGCAGAGAGCAGCTGCTCCCCTTCCTGCACTCTGGTTCCCCCTGGACGAGCTAAAAAAGGGCAGACCTGGATGCCCGGTGATGCTTCATCATTTTCTTCTTTGAAACACACATGTGTCACAAATGCAAAAAGCAGGTCGGCCAGTTAGCCAGTTGATAGCACACACCGATTTTTAAATTTATGTTCTTTTTTTTTAAAGATGATGCAGGGAGCGGATGGTATAGGGGAGGACCAACTTCAGCTCGGGGTGACCAAGTGTAGTGCCTGCCAGCATCACAGCCACTCTTTTCCATGTCTGCTTAAGAGAGAGTTTGGCAATTCCTTGCCAGATCAACCACACTTGAGAGTTGGCTCGGGCCTCCTGAGCTCTGAGCAGAGATTCCTCCTCCAGCTCAAAGGGGCGGCTAGCCTTCCTCTTCTGGAACGCTTATTGAAAAGCTGCCCGCCTCTTGAGCGAAGGTGCTGCCCGAGCTTGACAAGCTCTGCGCTAGGCAGACACCCGTGGGTTTCTTCCTACCCACCGAGGGAAGTTTGCCCGGACCCTGGCTTCTCCTCGGAGCCCAGACCTTGGCCTTCCGGTGGGAGAGGAAGGCCCCCCAGGCTGGCCAGGGCCCCAGGTTGGATGAACCAGCTGGGGCCCTGGGGTCCAGTCATCTCACCTCTTTCCCCAAAACACTCAGGCAAGAGGGAAGTGGAGCGTGACCAGGCGGAACACCCCGGCTGGACAGCCGTCCAAAGAGAAAAATCCCCCCCGCCAGCTGTTTTGTCTACTGCCCGCCAGGCCGCCAGCAATCCCGGCCCACCCTGCAAACCCGCGTACAGTAAAGAGCGCTGGGCTTAACGTGTGTGTGGGAAGAGAGGACAGTGACGAGCCAGGAAGACTCTGGCTGGTGCCCGGCAGATGTGCAGATACCAAACCCTGCCCAGCTCTGACTTGCTTCCGTTATTTCAGAAGTCCTCAAACGACAGAACTGGAACCTTTTTAAAGGCCTTCTCCGCAGGCACGGGCTCCAGCTTCACTGTGAACAGCGAACAGCGTAACTGATACGCACCAGGCTCCCGGGGCATCAGGCGGGGGTGGCGAGCGCGCACCACACAGCGGCCAAAAATAGCCCCTGTTTTTGCTTTGGCGGCGAGAGCCCACGGCGCCTCCTGCGCCTGACCTGGGACCTGGCCCGGACCGCAGCGCCTGGGGTCCGGCGTCTGTGCTCTCGGGTGCGCGTGCCTCCAAGGTGGCGCTTTCGGGCACTGTTTGGAGAGGCCGTTTTTCTCTAACTAAAACTTGTAATTTGAAAATAAATAAATAAATAAATAAACTGGAGAGACTCTGGGAAGCAAAGGAATCATCCCAGTCCAAACTTAAAGCCCGGAGTAGGGGTGGGGTTGGGCGGGGGTAGTTTTCTGTGAGTAGGGGTGGGTGCGTTGGGAGGGCACACCTGGGTAGAGTCCAGGAGCCAAGTCCCTGCCCTGAACCCCAGGCCCCCGCCCGCCCGTCCGCCTTCCCGCGGGCGTTCTCCTCCAGCTACCGCCGCGCCCGCCCCTCTCGCGTACCTGGTGAAGACGTCTGGGTAATGCGTCTTCTGGAAGGCCCGCTCCAGTTCCTCCAGCTGGTAGCTGGTGAACGTGGTGCGGTAGCGCCGCTGTTTGCGCTTCAGCAGCCCCTCCTCCGAATCGCTGCCCGCAGACAGGCACACGCTGTCCTCGCCGTCCTTGCCCTCAGCGTCCTCTGGGTGCAGCAGGAGCTCCTCCTTAGGCGATAGCTCGCCGCCCTCGGTGGCCACGGCCGCAGCGGCGGCGGCGGCGGCGGCCACCCCGCCAGTGGCGGCCACGGCGCAGCGCCGGGGCTCCTTGAGCAGCGCGCGGGCGTCGTCCTCCAGCAGCTCTTCCTCGTCGTCCTCCAACAGCTCCTCTTCCTCGTCTTCGTCCTCTTCATCCTCCAGCAGCTCTTCCTCGTCGTCCTCGGCGCCCGTACCGCCACCCGCCGCCGGGGTGCCACCGGGGCCGCTGGCCGCGCCGAGGCGCTCGTCCGGGTGCGCGGCGCTCCCCGGGCCACCCAGCTCGTCTAGCGCGGGCGGTGGCGGCACGAAGGGCGCCCCGTTTTCGCGGTAGGACTTGCTGCGGCTGATGCTCACCTGCGGTGCCTGGCTGATCTTGAGCGTGTCCCAGGCCGCGGCCGCGGCGGCGGCCGCGGCCACCGCAGCCCCCGCGCCGTCCGGCCGCTCCCCGGGCCGCGCGGTTGGCGGCTGCGGCGGAGGGGCCTCCCCTCGCGGACCCGCCGTGGCCGTGGCCGCCGCCGCAGCCGCCGCCGCCGCCGCCGCCGCCGCCGCCGCGGCGCCCTGGAGGAGGCGGCCCCCGCCCGGGCCGTACAGGCGCCGCAGCTTGGGCGGCAGGTGGAGCTCAGCCTCGAACGGGGCGCTGCTGCCCTTGGGGGAGCCTGCGGGCGAGGGAGAGTGGTCAGCGCGCTAGCCAGCCGGGCGTCCCCGCCAGAGCCGCCCCTAGGCCCCGGCCCCCTCTCCCGCGCGCTAAGGGACTTGGACCCCCTTCACCTCCTTCCTCACTTTTCAGGCTTTTTCTTTTTCCCTTTCTCTTTCCTTCTCTTTTTATCTTCTGTCCTCCTCCGTCCCTCTCCTCTCTCCTTTCCCTCTCCTACTCTTCCCTTCATTTCCTTTCTTCCTTCCTTTACCTCTTTCCCTCTCTTCCTTTTATTGTTATTTTCCTTCTCTTTTTCTTTCCTTCTCTACCCGTCTCTCCCGTTCTTTCCTCATCTTTCTCCTCTCCCCCTTCTTCTCTTTTTGTGCGCTTTCCCCGCTCACTCTCCTCCTGTCTTCCTTTTCTTTTTCTTTCCCTTTGCGCTCTCTCTCTCGCTCTCGATCTCTCACTTTTTTTCCCCTCCCCATTTCAGGGCAGGGAAGAATCTGAAAACATTCAATGACTTAAAAAAAAAAAATCATTATCACCCTGAAAACTTTGCGCACGACCTCTGCCCGCTACTCTGCCACGCAGGCCCAGGCGGGCGAGAGGGGCGCTGCCCGTGGGCGACCCCTGCGGGGGCTGAGGAAACGGCCCAGTGGCCCAGAGCGCGGGCGGTGCCGCAACAGCCCGCAGCGGGAGGGGGCAGGGGCTCCTTGCACAGAAAGGCAAAGAAAAATCGTCCTGGAGAAAATAGGCTCGGAAAGGCCTGGGAGGGGGCAGAAGGAGGCACAACAGGCACAGGCCGCTCTTTCCCTTCGAGGAAGCGCCTGGCACAGGTGCCACTGCAGGCTAAAAAAAGAAAAGGAAAAAGTCAGTTTTATTTTAAACCGCTCCTTCTCCGCCATCTGCTCCTGTCTTCCAAGGGGCGCTGCGGCTGGACCTCTGGTTTTCGGATTTTAAAAGAAATCAACAATTCTTTCCCTGTGATACTTCTGAGGGCAGCTCAAGGCGAAACTTGAGAGTAACAGGTTCGGGGCAAAACAACGGTTGTTTTGGAATTTTTAGTTTTAGAAAAAAAACTTTTAAATATTTAACTCTATTTTTAAAAATAACACAGCAGAGAAAAAATAGCACCCAGAAGCTACACATTTCATACACTTCAAATACAATAAGGAGCATTTGGGTAATTCCAGGGAGATGTTTTCTGCAAAGCTTGGGTTTAAAAGGTCACAAGTAATCTACAATTAAAAAAAGAAAGAAAGGGCGGACAGGCGGGTGGGGAGAGCACCGCATATAAAGAAATCTTCCAAAGAGGAAAGACCAAGGTTCACTCTACCTGGAGACCCCTATTCACAGCTTTAGGGGTCCTTGTCTTCAAGTTGTTGTTACAAGGGTCCACCCAACACCTGCTGTTTCTGACCTGTCGCCCCTCTTCAGAGCACCCCCAAGGCCACGAAATGGAGCATTTAAACGATCTAAAGACCAATTCCGAGAATCTAAGCTCCTCTCGCCCCACCACCAAAGCGAAGCTTGGCCCGTGCTTCAGGAAGCTGAGAGGAAGGGAGAGACAGCCCCTGGCGAGATGTTTGCCGCTCTCTGAGGCACCAGGCCTCAGAATTGTTCTCTCTTTCCTCCATCTCCAGCTTAATAACCCCAGGCCCCTGGCCCCAAACATCAAACATCCAAACCAGTGCCCAGCACTCTTTGTAGGTGCCTGGCGGGAGCAGCCTTACCTTGCACGGCCTTTTCCTGGTCGGCGCGGCTGGCCAGTGGGGCGGGCAAGCTCTGCGCGGCTCCCAGCAGCCGCATCTTGCATGGGCTCCTTCGGCCCAGGATGCTGTCGATGCAGTAGGAGGAGAGCAAAGTTGGAGATTTACTTTTGCACTCGGGCCTCTCGGAGCAGCCCTCCTCCTGGTACTGATTGCTCATGGCTGGGGCTTTTTCCCTGGACGCAGAGAGCGGGGCCGCTGGCTGCCTCTCCTGGAGGGTGGGATGGATGGGTGTGTGTTAGGGAGTGGGGTTAGATGGCTGGTTATAATGGATATTACTGCGATCTCTGTGCCTCTCTGCCTCCCTCGGTTGCTGGCTGCTGGCTCCCGCCCTGCCCGCGGCCCGAGCTCGCCCTCTCCGCGCTCAGGACAAGCAGTAACAAGTGTAGTGAGCGGCGGGCGCGGAGCTCTGGAGTCTCTCTCCTCCACGTGCTGAGAGTCGCCTTCTGATTGGCTCTCGCCAGAGGCCGGGCTGCGCCTGGGCTGCGAGCTCAGAGGAAAGCCTGGACTGGATTCCGGAAAGGCCGGCGGGGGGGGGGGGCGGTGCGGAGGATAAGAGGACAGCCGGCACTCAGCCGAACCATTTTTTTTTTCTTGTTTTGTTTTTAACTAACAATTTTTTAAGTTCCCCATCTTCTTCCTGTAGATTCCCCTTTAACCCATCAGGGCTGCCCCGAAGCTCTAGCTTATTCTGATGTCAGGCCTGTGGGTGCCACTTGGGCGCTGTGCGCCCCTTCCACCAACCAGAGGACCTCGCTTCCTGGAGGCAAGGCCTTGAGGCTCGCGTTCAGACCGACTTGGTACTGTGCAAAGCCAGGGCTGCGCTCCCAGAACAGCGCATCGATCTCAGTGGCGCCCAGTCGCAGTGCGCTTAGGCCGGACGGGGCCTCCGAGGTGTAAGGTCTATGGCCGCAAGCAAACATTACTGTTTGGGCGTTCGCTTTTCTCTTGTGGCCCAACGCCTTGAACTGTTAGTCTTCACCCTGAGCCGGGAAATTGCTCTCTGGTTCGTAGCGGCCCCCAACCTCTCTGGTCTCCGTCTTGAACTCTGGAAATAGTCCCCTTGAGGACAAAGCTCTGCCAAAAGCGCGCGGCCTTCACTTCAGCACCTACGGGGCAGAACGGGACAGGCGAGTGTCAACTGCGAAGTCTGGGAGTCTCCCCCACCCCCCCCCCCCAGACTCGCTTCTCTCTTCCTCCCGCAAGTTCGTCTCCATTAGTTAGGCTGTCACCCGGAGGCTGGACACTCTCAGATCTCGTGCAGGGAGCAGACCTGTGGGGGCCCTGAGTGCTCCCGGGTGGGAAGGACCCAAGTTCGGCTTCTACCAAGCGTAAGCGCCTAAAATTCTGAATTCTTAGGACCTGGTTCCCATTAGCAAAGGGAAGAGAATGAGGCTGTGGTTGAACGCTGCGTTTCTTACCAAACAACTTCCTGCCCGTCCAGCGCTGAGAACCTAGACCAACTGAGACTGAAGTTGGGCCAATCCTGGGCGCGGGGCTAGCACGGACGCCCTCCTTGCCTGGGTGCAGGGCTCAAGGGCTGGCCTGAGGCCCCCCTGACCGTGGCAGGGTGGGAGCGAGAGTGGTGGGTGGGAGAGGGGTCGGGGAGAGGGAATCCACGCCGGGTTTTCCTGTCTCAACCCCTTCAATGTGTCAAAGAGAAAAGCATTTTACAAAGGATTATACTTGAATCACTTACAGTCAGTATTTAAAAATACAAGGATGCATAACTGGGATTTTTTTTTCCCAGCCATAAACATCTGCATAACTCTTGGACGCTGGTGGGTGGGTGGCCAAAAGATCGGGCTCGCTTGGCAGGAGTATTCAAGACACAACTTGAGGGGGAAGAAGGGTTGGGAACAGGTACATTAATAATGTTAATACTGATGCTGATGTTACTACTACTGTTAGAGGCCAAGAGGGAAACGACGTCTCTCTGTCCCTCTCTCTGTCTTTCTGTTTTTTAGTTTAATTCTCACCAGTTTTTCCTACACTTGGATGATGGGGCTGGGGGACAGAGCTGTCCCTGAACTATACCTAACATTTGATTTTCTTTTAAGCCCTGCCTGCTGATCCAAGGCACCTGGGATCTCCTCCTGCCTTTCCTGCATTCTTCCTCTTTCCATCCTTACCAACGGTTCCAGTTTCTATACTGTCCCATTCAGCTTTCACCTAACATTATGCGCGCTGATTCCCTCCCCAGCCCCGAGAGCCCACTCCCGGCGAGCGGGTCTCCACGCAGCTGTAAAGACGCAACTGTCTCCTCTAAGCCTCCAGCCGCAGACCCTCGCGGGTGTCCCTGCGGCTGGTCGCTGGGAGAAACAGAGGCACTTTTCCCTCCCCGCCGGGCCCTGCGTCGGAAATCCACAAGACCCGGCTGCTGGGTGGCTCCGTGACTTCAGAGTCGGCTCCGCACACGCAGGGAGTGGGCTGAAAAACGAGTCCAAAAAAGATCGTGTTAAACAAAAAGAGACACAAATGCACAAATCATTTCTGAGAGTCTAACAGGGTTTCAGCTCTCTCGGTGGAAGATTTCTTTGCTTCCGTCTCCCTCCTCCCCCTTGTGCAGCTGTTCTCCTTTTTTAAAAAAGAAGTCGGACTTTCTGCTGGGGTGTATTCTAATTTTAATCATCCACTGTAAAAGAGGAGGTTAACATAGAATTTCTGACTCTGACTTAATGACCCCTGGAATTAAATCTAATTCTATTAATGGAATATAATGTGTTTCTTTGGGAAATCTAGTTGAAAACACTACTTGGTTATTTTATTTTGTTCATTTTTGGTATTTCTAATTAGTCTTCCCCTGTGAGGATGCTATTGGGAAGGCCCGTCCATTCACTTTGGGGAGAAGGGCCCGACCCTGTTCATTTTACACCCAACAGCCCTGAGATGATCTTTGTCACAATTCAGTACCAACTTCAAAATCTACAATTGACTCTTGCTATTCCCGAAAGATTAAATTAAAAAACGACAACAGAAAACTTTTCCAGCATACCCACCGGGAGACAGAACCTGCTGGGATCCCCATAATGTCTAATCAGATTATGGGTTTAGGATGATTCTACTATCCTATTTGTTAATTTTAATTTTTTTAAGGTAAGCTCTACATCCAACATGGGACTTGAACTCACGACCCGGAGATCAAGAGTCACTTGCTCTACAGACTGAGCCAGCCAGGCACCCTTCCTATTTGTTATTTTAGAAAACAAAAATGACACTTCTAATATCTAGGAAGAATTTAATTGATTTGTTGAATAGGTAGACTTGTAAGAATTGGGCTATAGGATAGCTATAAAAACTTTTAGGTTAGCCAATTTCATATTTACTGTCAGCGAAATGACACTTCACTTTCCTTTCATCTCACTTTCTTTTTCCTACGGATCAAAATAATTTCATTTTAGTGGTAATATTATTCACAACTCCTGGCTCCTCTAGTCTTTGGGGTCTGTAAATGTTTTTTTATTTTCCCTGGGCTGCCTAGAAAACAATAGTTTGCAGTTTATCTGCCTTAACAATCAATCACTGAAATAAAAATGACGTTTATGGCCAGAAGTGAGGGTCAGAAGTGTTTAAAACTGTTGTTTATGGTGAAAGATGAGCCTTGTCCCCAGGACTGGAAATAATAATTACCTAGAAAAAGCAGATGGAAGAAACTCCTTTCTTTTCCATGGTGAGAACTAATTCTATATTGCAGTTTCAAAATTATATTTGCAAGAAATGCAGGATAAAGGGGTGGCAGTAAATGTCATTATGGGGGGGGGAATGTTTGGAGGAGAGTTAACCTTGCACATTTTTCATTTGAGATGTTTTAATTTACTGTGCAATACACACATAGATAAATAAAGCAGTGATGGGCTTCCAGCCTCACCGGACACTCAGGTCCCCTTAAATTATGCTCAACCTGTTCAAAACATATATTTAAACAATAGAAATAAACTTCACTGGAGTCTGGCGACCAATTTGGAAGCCATTGGAAGGGAAGACAATAAGTCCTGATTACACTCAAGGAGTCTCTGTGATGTGATATCCCCTTTGCCAAGTCATTTTGCTGTTTTATTTATTTATTTTCTTTTTTCTTTTTTTATTTTTTTTTTAACAAACTTTCATTCATTTATGGTCTTCCGCAACCTGCTAATTTAACACTGGAGCGCGTTATTGCAGTGTTAGGAGGAGAGAAAGAGGGAGAGAAAACAACAATACTGCAATGATCCAAATGATACAGTAGAATTATAGCAATTATAGTTCTACTTGTGGAAGAAAACCTTGCTGAGATCAGGCAAACAAACTGAAGCCTTGTGAGGATAACAAGCGTCGGGATTGACAGCCGGTGCTGGGAAGAGCCCGAGGGCACAAACAGAAATATTTGCCTCACCCCTACCCCCCTTAACTCCAACCAGTCAAGGTTAACCTCCTCAAATGCTGCCTTCAGAGTCTTATCCACTTCGGGGTATACATTTTATGCACAAATCGTGGTCTCTCCTTCTGGAAGTCTGATAATAGGAGGAAGTACAACATAATCCGCTTGCCTAGCACTTGTCCCTCTGCCCCCTGCTTGCCCTCCCCTCCACTCCCTACCCCTGCCCCAGTTCTCCCCAAGGCTGCGGGGATCTGTCTGTGGACGGTGTTTGTTTGTTGATGTGTTTTCTGAGGATCAGCTCGTGGAAAGGTCCAAAGGGACTGACACCTTGGATTTCCAGGGAAGAGTCCTTGGTGTTTCCTAGTTACCCCTCTTCTCCGTATGGTCCGCCGGAACCCTGGGTTCCACCAACAGGGCTCGGCTGGGAGAGGTTGGGAAGCAGAGCTTTCGGAAGCGTCGGGAGGACCACGGCCGAGCCCTCAAGTTACCGACGTGTGGGTGTGATCACTGCGTTAAGACAGCTCCCCTTATTTGCAAACTTTGCCACTTTTGGTTACCCTTCAGCAGGCAGGGAAGGGGGTGGGGAGCGGGAACTAGAGAGAAAACAGACCCCACCCCCCGCCGCAATCATCCCCTCAGGCGGCCAACCGAGCATTTTCTCTAGCCTTGCTCTACGCACAAAGCCCGGAGAGCGGGTCGCAGCTCACGTCTGCCCTCGGAAGGCGAGGGGGGAGAGGGAGGAGCGGGAGGTCCCCCCTTCTCAGGGGCGAGAAGCAAGTGTTTGGGCTCTCACCCTGAGTCCCACGGCGGGACCTCTCCCCCCCGCATCTCCTGCCGCACCGTTCCCCAGGTTTCGAGACCAGAGACGGAAACTTCTCGGCGCCCTGTAATCGCCACCATCTGGCTTCTCCTCTCCAATGCCGCGGGACAGCTGGACCCTGGGTGCGCCCAGGGTCGAGGCGTCCCCGGTGCAGCCAGGGTTATTCTGTAGCTGCTGCTCCTGACGCCCCCGGACTTGGGGGGTGTGTAGGGGGCCCGGGTAGGAGCTCACGTCAGGAGCAGCGAGGGACCCAACGCCGGCGTCAATCCGGAGGCCCATGCCGGCCCCCGCTGTCGGCGTCCTTGCTGCGGAGCCCCCCTCTCGGGCTCGGCTCCGCGCCACGGCCAGAGCGCGCCCCCTAGCGGGGGTCTCCGGGTGGGCCGGGCCCTTCCGCCGCAGCCTCTGGGCACTGAAGTTGGCAGATCCTAGTGATACTGCAGGAATGAATGGGGGAAGAAAACAAAAGCCTTGGAAACATTTCCAAGTGTGCAATAAAAGACCCATCTGTACCTTTCTTCTCCAGCGCGTTCGTGGTTAATGTCCCCCCATGCGCGCGAGAGGGGAGATAATTGCTGGGTGGATTCTTGCTGGAGAACCTCAGGAAACACTGGCCTGAGAAGTGGAATAATTGGGGGTGGGGCGAAGGCAAGCGTGCAGAGGCTGCAACACCAGCCTGAGATCTGAATCCGCTGTCTCTGCGGTGTTCATGGAGTCCTGGCCGCCTGCGCCCTCAGGTTCCTCAGTCCTTAGTGAGGGGTCATCTGAAGGTAGCTACTCTTAATATTTCTTTTATTTGCCGTCGGTCTCTGTGGCACCCCCACATCCTGGCTCTATGATCCCCTCCCACCTTCTGACTCTAGAATACCCCACGTTCGGATTCTAGGATTTTCCAGTTTTTGCCTCAATGCTTCCCCCGCCTTCTGTCTTCACGATCCCTCCACCTTCTGCCTCCATCCCCCACCCCTGACTCGATGGCCTCCCGGGAGTCTGGGCACCGCCCTGCCCCAACTCCCCCAGGAACCCCCCCCCTCTGGCAGCGTCTGCCTCAGGAAATCGTCAACCCCAGATTCCACCACCCTCCATTACTCACACATCACCTACTCGCACTTGGTCTGACCAGAAACAGACAGAAGAGAAGGCAGGCTTCCTGTCCATCCCCCGTGGACTGGTTCAGCCTGGAAATGGTGAGTTTTCTTCAAGCTCTTAGAGCCTCTGGTGGAAAGTTGCTAATGAAGACTTTACAAAGATGAAAAATGATCAGTTCAAATCAATCCATAACTTACTTCTTTTGCACTAGTGTGTTAAGCCTCACTCATCAATCAGAAAAACACAAATCGAGCTTAAGACATGGAGTGTCTGCCTGTTCATGTCCTCAGTCCTGCAGGATTTTAAAGTCTTGCTAAGGCCACCAAAACATTTAATAAGTAAGGCCTAGAAACGAGGGTCCAAAAATAGGAGTGATAACGGTTCTTTGGAGTCTCTTATTTTGCCATGTGTCTCGACATTGTGAAGTTCACCACGAGACTTTCCCTGTCCAGAAAAGGCTGGTATTTCAGAGGGGGGGGGGGAGCAGAGGGAAGGGGTCCTGTGAGAAGGGAGACGTGGGTGTTCCCGTGTTTAATTGAGAGTTGCATTGTGTTGAAAGGAGGAGGGAAGGTGCCAAAGCTGAGCAGCTTTCTGTTCCCTTCGTCACAGAATAACCTGCAAGCAAAAAAAAGAAGAAGAAGAAGAAGAAAAAAAAAAGCCCGCAACTAAGACCGAGCCGGCTTTGCAATAGATAACATTAGAACCACAGTGCCTCTGGAATACAGATATCTAATTTCCTGCCGCAAATCACTTACCCGATCAGAAAACACAAATAGCTCAACAGAAGGGGAAAAAATAGAGGAGGAGGACGAGGACGAGGAAGAAAGGCCCCGGAATAAAAATAACTGCGCAAAAGGGCTTGCATTCCACGCGCTGACAGGCGTCTCCTCCAAATCTGGGGCAGTTGCGTCCTCCCCGAACGGCCCCCCCCCTTCTGCCCTCGGACTTTCCAGCCCCCCGGGATCCGTTTCGGGGACACTCTGCATCTTTGGGAGAAGGAGGGCGGCTCCCCAGCTGCGAGGAGGGCGACGGGAGCGGAGAGCTGCGACCCTCACGGCCTAGGGGCCTCTCGGGGCGGTGGAGGCAGGGCCCGCTGGCAGCAACTTCGACTCCTCGCGCATCCCGGCACCGCTCGGCCCGCGCGGCCTTGGTGTCCCTGTCGGGAAGAAGGCGCCCCCACGTCGTGTCGCCTCCCGGCTCTCGGGGACCGGGGAGCTGAGCCCGCTGGAGCCGACGATTGGCGGCGGGGGTGGGGGGGTGGGTGCGGGCGGTCATCGCGGGGAGCCGGAAGGGCGCCGGCGACAGGGCGCGGGCGGGGAGGTGGCCTGCGGGGAGAGGCTCACGGAGCCGGCGCCCCCAACACCGCCCGGCCCTTGAGAACGACCGCGGTGGTGGATGCAGGCGGAGAGTCGGGGCAGTAAACGGCTGCCCAGATGCAAATGCACCCGAAGTGAGCCTTGGCAGTTTTTCTTTGGGGATGCAGTAAGCAGGTCCCAGATTTTTTGTTTTGTTTTGTTTTGTTTTGCTTTGAGTGGGAAGTCGTAGATTTCTCACAATCGCCTGAAATGTTGTGTTGCATGCCTCTAAATATCTTAGTCTTTCCTGCGCTTGAGACTCTGCGGGTCTAGCACAGTTTCCGGCACCCGGGAGCAGCCTAGTAATCTTGTCTGCCCCAGAGAATTGCGTGATGGCTGTGGGAGGGTAGAGGGTACTTTATTTGAGCAAATGACCATTGATTTTTCATTCTCATGAGGGTGGGCGCTGATTGGTCTCCTGGCCGTCCCCCTTTCTTCTTTGGGCCTCATTTTCTTTCCTCAGTTCTCCCTTTACTGATATTGGGGCCATTTCATGGTTTATTACTCGCCCAATTTAAGGCTGTCAAGGCGCTAAGAAGAAATTAAAACCAATGCATTCTGCTCAGAGAATCCCCAAAAGGCTAGAAAGATTGAAACTCCCAGTTCAAGTGAATTTGAGACCCAGGAGTGATTTTTACTTATTTCTTTTCATGGATAATAGAGAGTTGGTGTTATCTGTCACTGTATGTTCTCTCTAATAGCTCCAAGACTATAATCTAACAGGTGTAAAATTTCCCTTTTCTGAGAAACGAAGAGACCACCAACACTATCTTTTAAATAGTACAAATAGAAAATGCAGTTGCTGACAGTCTTCCACACTGGAGAATCAATTCTAGGCCAGCTTGCTTTTCTCTCTCTCTCTCTTTCATTCTTTCTTTCTTTCTCTCTCTCTTTCTTTCTTTCTTTTCTCTCTCTCTCTCTCTTTCTTTCTTCCATATACAAGTCTGGTTTTAGGGGTAGGGTGGTGTATACCCCACACAGAAAGTTGTAAACTAAGATTGGCTGATTGGAGTTCTGGGGCCCTAGGCAAAAATATCCAGAAAGGGCTTTTAACTCTCTGCCAGCTGCAAAAGGGACTGGTCGTCAAAGAAAATGCCTGTGCTTTCTTTCCCGCACTTCCCTTTATCTCCCCTCAAACTGCTTAGGTATCAGGCATCAAGGGATGGGGAGAGAAAAGGCAGAGGAGACTCTCCTTTCCCTGCAAGGTCTCTGCAGCAGGCCTCTGCTAGGCACCCGTTCCCTCTAGGATGGGCCTTGTTGGTAGAGGCCCATCTGCTTCTTCATTCTCAGGCACCCCTTCTACAACTCCCCCACCCCCGCCTTCCAGACACCCCATCAGCTAGGTCTGGCTCCCACGGCACAGAAGGCAAAAGGATCTCCCCCAGAATGTTTTATGGAAGGCAGGAGAGGAGCCCCGCGGGGTGGGGGGGTGCTGCCCATCGATCTCACCATGGGCCAGCTCCTGCCTGCTTCTCTTCTACCACCTCGTTTCTTCTGTAGCTTGTGGGTTGACGCATTTTGATGTTATTTATATAAAGGAATCGACATCGGAATAACCTTTTTATTGCACTACACTAAAGGGAGATTGAACTATAACTTTGAAAATTGTGACATTCCAATGAGAGCTATATTAAATTGCTTAAAAACATTTTGAAGGCATCATTGGTCTTGTCTGTGGTGGTAAGTGAAACAAAGGATTTCACAGCACGTCAGGTTTAATACTATGTTCATATTTAAGACTTTCAGCTATTAAACAGAAGAGAGGAGAAAGGGAGATGGCGACACAGTGAATTAGGGGGTGGAAGAGAGAAGACAGAAACCACCTTGGGGAGGACCATCCTGAGAATAAGAGCGGACACGTTGGGCCTTGACTGCGTGCCAGGCATTGTCCTGAGTGCTTTTCACATTGACTAATTATTTTCCTGACAACCCTATGAGGAAGGTTCTATTATAATCCCTCTTTTACAGAGGAGGGAACTGAGGCATGGAAGGTGTGACCAGCTGGTCCCAGTTTTCCTGCGGGTTGCCTGGTTTTCACCCGGAAAATCCTGTGGCCCAGCCAGTCCCTCAATCCGGGGACCACTGGGGTGGTTGGTCACCCGAGAGGCACGGGAAGGAGTAGTTTGCCCAAGGTCACAGAACCCGAGCCATGTTGTGAATTCCCGCCATCTGACTCACATCAGCAGTGCCAACCTCAGTGAATCTTGTCCATTTTACAGATGAGGAACTGGAGGACCAGAGAGAAGTGAACTGACTTGTCCACAGTCACACAGCTTGCGAGTGGCAGGCGGGACACTACAATTTGGGACTTGTGAGTCCACTGCCTTTCTACCCTCAGCTACCGCCGATAAAAAAAGAGTTTATGTAGAAAACAAGGTGGCTTTTTAAACGCCTTAAAGATGGAACTAAGGGGCCAAAAGAGATAATATCCAAGAAAGAGATGTATATCATATTCAGACCTACAGATCATCACCACCTAGAAGTAACAGAACATGTAGAAAAGGGAGGTCACCTAAGTTGTAAACACAATTTGTAATGAAAGACAACTTCCAAATTGCAATAACCACACAAAGAAAATAATTCTATGGAACATGTGGCCATTAGGCAGGGAACATTTTAACTCTCCAAAGCATTCCATGTCTGGCTCTGATACCATCATTGTTCAGTCTCGGTTCTCATGGCTCTACCTCACCCCACCCTCGAAACCGGCAGCCCCCCGCACTGTTCAGTGTTTCCAAACAGCTTCTCAGGAGCCTTGCACACAAAACTCTGAGAACGGATTCTACTCTGTGCACGGAGTTTGCAAGCAGCTTGTGAAGCTGGGCACTGGCCAGGAATGGATGCTGTCTCTGAACACAGCTCACTGGAGAAATGCAGCTTGACATCAATACAAATAATCCCTATTTGAGATATTTCTTGTAATTATAGGTCATCTCTGGACGGGGTTTCCCAGCTAGCAAAGTTGTGATTTGGGCTCTGTCCGGCTGGTGTGGGAGGCAGGGAGGCCCCCGTGCCTTTCTGAGTCCTGGCAGGCATCCTGAATGCCATAAGCTTATGTCCAACTTCAGGGAAGAAAACATTTTGGAAATGACGGGAAAACTGTGAAGGAGTTGCAACCGTAAACAGCAAATGTGCTAAAGAGTGGGGACTTATGCAGAGCTAAAAGAGGGCAGGTGGAGCTTGTTCTCAGTTTTTTTTGATGTGAAGAAAACATTGGGCTGACTTCATCCTGGTTCTGCAGAACTAAATGGCGTCTCACTGATTGCTCTTGCTTTATTTTCCACAAGCACCCGGGGCAGTGTGAGGGTCATGGCTTGAAGAGCCAGAGGCTTCTGAGAAAAAAGGTGAACAGCTGTGGTTCTCGTCAAATACAAAGACTTAATCATTGTCTAATCCTCCCCCCATATTGGAATTGGGGTTAGTTTAAGTGTTTTTGCTGTTACAGACAACAGGATAGTGAGAACCGCTCTGTGCCTAACTTACTCTTTTGCATTATTTCCTTTAACTACTTTCCTAACAATGAGATTCCTGATTGAAGAATGGGAACATTCTAATGTCTCTTTTGAAATATTGTTAAACATTTCTCTAACTGGTTGAACCAATTTATACCACCACTAGCCATATATGGACATACCGGTTTAGCTATAACCTTGTCAACATTCATGTACTCTTTTTTAATGTACTTTTTTTAAAAAAGATTTTATTTATTTATTTGACAGAGAGAGAGAGAGAGATCACGAGTAGGCAGAGAGGCAGGCGGAGAGAGAGGGGGAAGCAGACTCCCCGCTGAGCAGAGAGCCCGATGTGGGGTCCGATCCCAGGACCCTGAGATCATGACCTGAGCCGAAGGCAGAGGCTTAACCCACTGAGCCACCCAGGCGCCCCTTTATGTACTCTTTATGTACTTTTTGTTTCCCCCTCAAAACTTGTTAATTTAAATAGCTCTATATTTGAATTTAGTTCTTCTAACTCCACATTGGGTAACTTTCCCCCCTCACTCCAGCAGTTCTAGCTCTTGCCCTTGGGAGTGGCTCGAAGGACCAGTAAGACGGCGAGGGTAAATGGGAATAGAGGTAATCCCACAACAGGGCACATCTGCCACACTCGGGAAGGCTTTGGGAGACATCTGTGATAGAAGGCGCGGTGTCTGAGACCTCAGGCTCTGGAATCAGCCAGGCCTGGCTTAGATCCCATTCCTTCCACTTCCTGGCTGTTTGGTCTTGGGCAATCTACTTAACCTCTTAAAACTCAGTTTCCTATGAGATACCACCTTACACCATCCGGAATGGCTAAAATCAAGAACACAAGAAACAGCAAGTGCAGGCAAAGATGAGGAGAAATGGGAACCCTCTTGCACTGTTGGTGGGAAGGCAAACTGGTGCAGCCACTCTGGAGAACAGCATGGAGGCTCCTCAGAAAGTTAAAAATAGAATTACCCTATGACCTGATCATCACACTACTGGGTATTTACCCAAAGGACACAAAAACTCTAATTTGAAAGGATATGTGCATCCTGATGTTTATTGTATTATCTATAATAGCCAACATGTGGAAGTGGCCCAAGTGTCCATTGATTGATGAATGGGTAAAGAAGTGGTGTATATACACAACAGAGTGTTACTCAGCCATAAATGTAATGAAACATGGCCATTTGCAACAACAGGGATGGAGCTAGAGTATAATGCTGAGCGAAATAAGTCAGTCAGAGTAAGACAAAAACCATATGATTTCACTCATATGTGGAATTTAAGAAGCAAAACAAATGAACAAAGGGAAAAAAAGAGGAAGACAAACCAAGAAACAGACTCTTAAGTATGGAGAACAAACTGAAGGTTACCAGAGGAGAGATGGGTGGGGGGGCATGGGTGAAACAGGTGATGGGGATTAAGGAGGGTGCTTATGATGAGCCCTGGGTGACGAATGCAAGTGTAGAATCACTATATTATACATCCGATACTAATATAACACTGTATGTTAACTATGCTGGAATGGAAATTTAAAAACTTTAAAAAATTTAAATTATGAAAACACACACACACACACACACACACATACACAAAGACTCATTTCCTCACCTGAAAAGTGAGAATGAGAAAAGTACCTGTAGGTACACTATAAATGCTAAATAAAAGTTGACTTACTTCATGTGATGTACGAATACTGAAATTACATTACATGCATTTTTGAGTACTCATACAATTATGTTACGGAATACTGGCTTGGGACTGGAATTGCTCCATTAAAAGGTACGTACAGTTCAAACTTTATAGATATTGACAAAATGCCCTTTAAAAAGATCATTCCAGGGGCACCTGAGTGGCTCAGTAGGTTAGTGGCTCGAGCCCCACTCAGCGGGGAGTCTGCTTCTCCCTCGGCTCCTCCCTCCAGGCCCCCACCACTGCTTATGCTCTTTCTCTCCCTCAAATAAATAGATAAAAATCTTTTTTTTAGAAGATTTTATTTATTTATTTGACAGAGAGAGATCACAAGCAGGCAGAGAAGCAGGCAGAGAGAGAGGGAGAAGCAGGCTCCCCGCTGAGCAGAGAGCCCGGTGCGGGGCTCGATCCCAGGACCCCGAGATCATGACCTGAGCCAAAGGCAGAGGCTTCAACCCACTAAGCCATCCAGGTGCCCCAATAGATAAAAATCTTAAAGAAAATAAAAATAGAAAGATCATTCCACTTTATACTCCTACTATAAACGTTGATAATACTGAACATTTTCTTTCTTTCTTTCTTTTTAAAGATTTTATTTGTTTATTTGACAGAGAGAGAGAGAGAGAGAGAAATCACAATTAGTCAGAGAGGCAGGCAGAGAGATAGGTTCCCCCTCTAAGCAGAGAGCCAGATGCGGGGCTCGATCCCAGGACCCTGAGATCATGACCTGAGCCGAAGGCAGAGGCTTTAACCCACTTTGAGCTGCCCAGGCGCCCTTCTTTCTTTCTTTAAAAAAAATTTTTTTTCTTTAAAAAAAATGTTTTGAGTGTAGTTGAAACAGTGTTACATTAGTTTCAGGTGTACAATATACTCATTCAATAAGTCTCTATGTTCTGCCGTGCTTACCATCTGTCCTGATACATTGCTATTACGGTACCACTACTGTATTCTTTATTCTGTACCTTTAATCCCCAAGATTTATTTATTCCACACCTGGAAGCCTGTATCTTTCACTCCCCATCACCCATTTTGCCCAACTGCCACCCCCCTTCCCTCTGGCTACCCTCCGTTTCTTCTCTCTATTTACAGGTTGATTCTGCTTTTTGTTTGTTTATGTATTAGTGGGGTTTTTTTTTAGGTTCCACATACAAATGGAATCACATGGTATTTGTCTTCTCAGTGTAACTTATTTCACTTAGCACAATACCCTCTAAGTCCACCCATGTTGTAAAACCATGGTTGCATCCTTTTTTATGACTGGGTAATATTCCCCCCCCTGTGTGTGTGTGTGTGTGTGTGTGTGTGTGTGTGTGTATGTGTGTGTGTGCGTGCATGTGTGTGTACACCACATCTTCCTTAGATGTGTATGTGTACACCATTCATCTCTCAGGGGACACTTGGGCTGCTTCCATATCTTGGCTCTTGTAAGTAATGCTGCAGTAAACATAGGGGTACATATATCTTTTTGAATTAGTGTTTTTATTTTGTTTGGGTAAGTGCCCAGTAGTGGAATTACTAGATCCTATACTATTTATATTTTTAATTTTTTTTTGAGGAATCCCCATACTGTTTTCCACAGCGACTGTACCAATTTATATTCCCACCAATAACATTGGGTATTTTCAATCTTGTGAAACCTTGCTAGTCTGGTAAATAAAACCTAATAGCTTATGATTGTTTTATGTGCATTTCTTTTTTTTTTTTTAAAGATTTTATTTATTTATTTATTAGGAAAGAGAGAGAGTGAGAGAGAGCATGAGAAGGGAGAAGGTCAGAGTGAGACGCAGACTCCCCATGGAGCTGGGAGCCCGATATGGGACTCGATCCCGGGACTCCGGGATCATGACCTGAGCTGAAGGCAGTTGCTCAACCAACTGTGCCACCCAGGCGCCCTTATGTGCATTTCTTTCATTATTAGTGAGGTCAAGTATTTTTTCATGGGACAATCGGCCCAATTGCATTTCCTCTCTCCTATGAATTGCTTGTTAATGTTGTACACAGGTTATTTTACCCACAGTTAGTGTATAAAACTTTGCTGGGGTTTTATGAAGAGCTGACATGAGGATGACTCTGAAATGATCACTTTCCTTTCGGTTCTAAGCATCATGGCCAGTGTTTCTTTTCATGAGTTTTTTTTTTTTTTTTAAGATTTTATTTATTTGTCAGACAGAGAGAGAGAGAGCGAGAGAGCGAGAGCGAGCACAAGCAGGGGGAGCGGCAGGCAGAGGGAGAGGCAGGCAGAGGGAGAGGCAGGCTCCTCGCTGAGCAGGGAGTCCGATGTAGGACTCGATCCCAGGACCCTGGGATCATGACCTGAGCTGAAGGCAGACATCTAACTGGCTGAGCCACCCAGGCATCCCCTGGGTGGTCTAAAAAAAAAAAAAAAAAAGACATAAATCAGATCCTAGAGATGGCAGAGTGGCAATCTAGAAGGTACCTGGATCACTGGCAACTTTATAGAGCTGTTGTCCTCCAGCTATGAACCTCCTACTTCCACACATATTTTATATGACAGGGAAATAAACCTCTTACCTAATTTAAGCTGTTGTCTTTTCTCTATTCTGTGTGGCTGAACCTAATCCCGAGTGACACAGGGCAAAACCAAATTGCATTATGAAGCATGTTACCTTACCTTTGCAACAGGAGCCCATGTCACAATGATTTATTTACGTACTTCATGGGAATTGTGTATCAAGATACAACTGTGAGCGAAATCAGACCTGCTCCCTACCCCCACAGAGCTTACAGTTAAATAATCACAAAGCACGCGGAAAACTAACTGTGACCAGCCCTTGACAGACAGGCTCATGGTGCCCGGAGAGCCTGGAATGTGGCCTTTGCCAAATCAAGGAATCAGGGTCTGGAAGGGATGTTTGAGCTAAGGTCTGAGGTGCAAGTGAGCTCTGTGATGAGGGCACAGAAGAACATTCCGGGCAGAGGTCACAGCATACAGGGAAGCATCCGAGTAAAATGGGAAGAAAAATGATGCGGCTAGAGCCAGGACAATCAAGTGAGTCGGATGTACATGAGGCTGGAGGGGGCAGCAGAGGACAGAATGTAGGTCACGTTTGTGGGTCTTGTCTGTTTTCAAACCACTGACGTTTTTAGCTGGCAAGGGCAGTGATCTGAAAGAGAGGGTGCTAGCAGAAGAGGTGGAGAGAAGGAAAACAGTGAAGCACTACTCCCCACTCTCACTCTTGGGCTTTGGTCCCTGACTTCGGTTTTTGTTTGTTATCATGAGGTTGAATTGAACTAACCCCTTAATGTGTGGTGAAATCAGGCACATTTGTCAGGGTGTGGATTGGAGTGCATGAGACTCAGTGACAATAGTGACTTAAACATGTTGGGAGCTTCTTTCTCCATACAAAAACTGGAACCAATACGGTGGATCTACTCCAGGAAGTCATCAAAGTCCCAGTCTCCTATCTTGCCGCTTTTTTGTTCCTAGGATGTTGCCTTCATCTGTGTGACCCAAGATGGCTTTTAACATTCCAGGCAGTGGGAAGGAAGGAGGGGAAGAAGAGGTCCCATTTCTTCCCTTTGGGGGCATGGGTTAGGAGTTGCCCATATTGCTGCAGGCACTAAGGGGCCTCTGAGCACCAGCTCGGTAGTAGATTTGGAGCTGGTAGGTGGGCAGGCCTCCCATGACTGAAACGGACCTTCATTCCTTAGCACACTTGTGCTGACAGCTGGAAGGACCGTTGGATCTCCAGTACGTGTATAGGTAGGTGTCGGATGGAATCCAGGAATGTGGGCAGACTGGTGACCCAAAGGGCCCAATGGTACCAGCACAAGGCTGGACAGTGACTGGAAGGGCCCCCGGAGCCCCCAGTGCACAGTAGGGACAGTGGCTGAAAGAGCTGCTGAGTCGATAGGCTCCCCAGTGCCGCGCACCTGCACAGTTGCCAAAAGGGCTCCCCGGCAACACACAGGCAGACTGATAGCCAGATGACCCTTTATGCCCCAGCCTGTGGGCGGGCGGGGGGGCGGGGGTGTGAACGAGAAGACACATGGAATCCCAGCGAGTGGCCGAGTTTCCGATGGAAAGATCCCTTAAGACACCATCACACGAGGAGGATGGTAGCCGAAAGGGCTCTTGTTTTCTCAAAATGCGGTTGGTATGAAGGCAGGAAGAGCTTTCAACTCTACAGCATGTGAGGCTCATATGGTGGTCAAAAGGGCTTTCACTTGCACAGCTATGGGCAGGAGAATTACTAAAATAATGCACGGTGACCCATCACTCAGAGAGGCTGGGTGCCAGAACAACCCATAGCACCCAGGCTGGGAGTCAAGTTGGTAACTGGAAGGCCCTCCGGAACACCCGAGCACTGGAAAGAGGGTCACCAAAAGGCATTTGTCTTCCGCAGCACTCTGAAGCCTCTTGTTCTGTTGGGGTGTTGGGTGTTTTGTTCTGTGCACCTCAGGCTGGGGCCCTGAAGCATCCAAGAAGACAGGGATTTCAGGTTGGGCATGGTCAGAAGGGCAGCAAATCTCGTTCTCCGGTGATGGTAGGTGGATAGTAGAAAGGGAAGTGAATACTCCAGCAAGCTGAAAGGATGGTGGCTGACAGGGCTCTCACTTCCTCAACACAGGGGCAGGTTGTTAGCAGAAAGAGCTTAGGGCTCCACACTGCGCCAGACAGGTGAAGTGGCCAAAACAGATCTCATTTCTACAGCGTGTGGGCAGGTTGAAGGTTGGTTAGCCCTCTGTTCCCAAGCACACGGGCCGGTTGGGGACCAAATGACCAGTGGAACCCTAATGGGTGGCCCCCTTTGTGGCCGGAAGATTCCTCGAAACCGGTAGAGAAGGATGGTGGCCCAAAGGCGTCTCACTATCACAGTGAACATGCGTCCTGGGGCTCGAAAGGTCCTCAGCTCCCTAGCCAGTGAGGCCCATATGGTGGCCAAAAGGGCTCTCACTTCCATAGCTAGTAGTCCCCGGATGGCTGGTTGGCTCTCTGTTTTTCAGCACAAGAGGTCAGAATGGCTTGTGGAACCCCAACGGGTAGCCAGGTTTCAGACAGGAAGTTCATGCAAGACACCAGTACCCTGGTAGGATGGTGGTCCTAAGGGCTCGTTTTTCCTCAAAACGCGGGTTTTTTGTTTTGTTTTGTTTTGTTTTGTTTTTTTTTTTTTTTTAGATTTTATTTATTTATTTAACAGAGAGATCACAAGTGGGCAGAGAGGCAGGCAGAGAGAGAGGGGGAAGCAGGCTCCGCCCTGAGCACAAAGCCTGATGCGGGGCTCCATCCCAGGACCCTGAGATCATGACCTGAACCTTAACCCACTGAGCCACCCAGGCGCCCCAAAACGCGGTAGTTGTGTCGGCACGTAGGGCCATCGGCTCTGCAGCACTCAAAGCCGGTTGGGTGGTCAGAAGCTTTCAGATGCACAGTCATGGAGAGGAGAATTGCTGGAATAACCCATGGTTTCCCGGCACAGATGAAGACTGGGGGCCGAAATGACCTGCGGAACCCATGCGGGGAGTCAGGTTGGTGACCGGAAGGCCCTGTAAAATACCAGAGTGCAGGAAGGACGATCACCAAAAGGTATTGATTTTCCATAGCACTCTGGAGACCTGAGGGCGAAAGGCCTTTTAGTTTCCAATTCCACTGCAGATTGGGCTCCTGAAGAAGCTATGGATAGGTGGATTAGGGGCTGACTGGTGGCTGGAAGGGCTTGCAATTGAGTTCTGCGGATGAAAAGCATCGGGTGGCCGGAAAGGTGCTGGGTGCACTGCCAGGCCGGAACGATGGTGGCCGAGAGGGTTCTCACTTTCTCCTCTCACAGGCGGGTCGTTAGCAGGAAGGGTTCTCCACTCCACACGACGCAAGGCCTGTAAGGTGGCCCAAAGGGATCTCATTGCCACAGCGTACAGGCAGGCTGAAGGCGGGTTAGCTCTTCGTTTCCCAGCACACTGGCGGGTTGAGGGACCAAAGGACCCGCGGAACCCTATCACTTGGGCGTGTTTGTGCCCGGAGGAGTATCTGCAAGTACTGCAGGAGAAGGATGGTGGCCCCGAGGATCCTCTCTTCCGCAGTGCCCGCATGGCGGGGGGCGAGAAGCGCCATGGGCCTCCCACCGTGCGAGGCCCCTAGCCGGACCAAAAGGGTCTTGCTTTTCCAAGGCGGGCCGGCGGGCTGATGGTGGTGGATCCTCTGTTCTGCTCCCTGCAGCAGTCAACGTCATAGTGCTGCGTCTCAGCCGCTAGCCTTTGTTGGCGATTTGAGCTTTGGTGAGTCGCTTCTTTGAGCTGTACTTTCTGTGCGCGCCGCCTAAAATAAGATCTTGCATTTAAGCTGCCAACAGCCTAGGCGGAGAGCATGTCTAGTTCGATATTTTTAAAAGGCTTGAGGGCTTGTCAAAAGGAGAGAGTGTTTCCTTATTCTTGTTAGTCTTCCTTGCTCCCCCACTCCATTTGTCCACGCACTGTGCATCAAAGTAAATAAAACCAAATTGGTCTTTAGCTACCTAGAGATTACAGTGTGTCGTGGAGACATGAACCAGATGACTACACAAGTAATTGGTAGTAGTTAGCATATGTGTTGTGTAGGAAAGGTACTTTGTGCTGTGAAAATAAACAGTAGGGGGATCTGAGCTATTGTGGGGTGTCATAGAATGCTTCCTTGAGGAAATGAGAGACTTGAGAGTTGAACAGGAGTTATCTACAGTGTTCTCTAGACCACTGGTTCTTTTTTTTTTTTTTTAAGATTTTATTTATTTACTTGACACAGGGAGAGATCACAAGTAGGCAGAGAGGCAGGCAGAGAGAGAGGAGGAAGCAGGCTTCCCCGCTGAGCGGAGAGCCCAATGCGGTGCTTGATCCCAGGACCTGGAGATCATGACCTAGAGCCGAAGGCAGAGGCTTAACTCACTGAGCCACCCCGGCGCCCCATAAACCAGTGATTCTTAAACTTGAGTGTGAGTCAGGATCAACCAGAGTACCTGTAAAACACAGATGTCTGGGCTTTACTCCTGAGTTTCTCATTCAGTAGGTCTGGGGTGGAACTTATTTCTAACATGTTCCCAGGTGATGCTAATGCTGTCTGCCTTTCGGGGACTACACTTTGGGAATCACTTATGTGGGCCATATCTCCTCAGAGTGTTCTGGGGCACAGTGCTAAAGGTGGGTTAAAGGCCACCTGAGGAATTACTCTCCTCAGCTCTCACGTGCAGCCAGACTTGGGGGCTGGGGCAGAAGGCAGGGGTACTGATTTCCTGCTGTGGATGGTCCTGTCTGTTTCCCCAGCATGCTCTGTAGACATTATACTGACTTACTGTGATACTGAAACAATTTGGGAAGGACTGACCTGGTCAGATGGCGTGGGGACCGGTGGTCAGTATCAGGGAGAGAGGAGTTTATCTGAGAACTCTGCAGCAGGAAAGAAGGCTGCACCTTAAAAGAACTGAGGGAAGGCCAGTGGAGGTGTACAGGAGAGGGGCTGGGTAAGATGGTACTAAAAGAATATGGAGGTTCAGCTCATAAAGGATTTGGAGGACCTTAGTAAGGACCCCATACAATGGGAAATCAATGAAAAGTTGTCGTCAAGGGAATGACTTGGCAGGATGTAACTATGCGTGTTGGAAGACCAGTTAGGCAATGACTGAATAGTCTAGGATGAGAATGATGGTGGTTTGGTCCAAGGTAGATAAAGTGAAGATGGAAGCACTGGAAAGATATTTTGAAGGCAAATCAATAAAGCTTGGTGATTATTGAATGTAGAAGTTGAAGGATAAGGGGGTGACTGATAGGATTCTCAGATGATAGCTTGAAATCATAATCTTTTTTCTCAGATAAACCACAGTGGTGG
This sequence comes from Nasua narica, assembly GCA_028533885.1. Classification (NCBI taxonomy): domain Eukaryota; kingdom Metazoa; phylum Chordata; class Mammalia; order Carnivora; family Procyonidae; genus Nasua; species Nasua narica. The sequence goes on from CM052801.1 coordinate 17,891,878, forward strand.
TCAGATTTGGGAGAAAGCAGTTTTGGAGATGCTGAATATGAGGTACTCTTGTCTCTACCGTTCAACTGGAGATTTTTTGAAGGCAGCTGGATATGTCCCTGGATCACAGAGGACATATATGAGTAAAGTTAACTGCAGGGGCCCTGTGGTGTGTTGTCTGGACGTTAGAAGATATACAGATATGTGATCTGGACCTCAGGACATACACGTATGTGGAGCTGGACTTCAGAAAATGTCCAGAATGATACTGTTAGTGTGTAGAGAGGTGGTCCCTGAAGCTGCAGTAAGTACATGCCACAGAGACTGCAAACTCCATTGTCTCTAGGGGCCAGGGAGGTAACAAATGAGAATGCAGGCCAGAGCATATTTTACTTAAGTCAGTGATTGAGACTGTCTACTCATTTTCCAGACATAACATGTCATGTGGTTATTGCATGAGTTTTCTTTTTTTCTTTTCTTTTCCTTCCTTCCTTCCTTCCTTCCTTCCTTCCTTCCTTCCTTCCTTCCTTCCTTCCTTCTTCAATTTCAGCTGAAGATAGGAATGTGGATTTTACCACAAAATGTCTTGGTTTTTAATGTTGACTCAATTTAAAGAATTGATCTGGGCCAAAGGAAACACACATATATAATAAGTGGCTCACTTCCTGCCAGATGATAGTGTCTGTTGATGGGTAGGAGGGAGGGGTGTCTCAGATCAAGCCTCTGGGGAATCCAGTTGAATGAAATTCAAAGGTCTGGTGGAGAAGGAGGTGGAGTGCCAGAGAGGTCAAACCGGGGTTACTTGGTGTCCTGAAAACCAAGACAGGAGGTTGTTCAGTCTTTAGTGCTCTGTGCTGTCCCAGGTCCCAATGCTTCTAGGATGGATGTAAAGAAAATACAACTAGGTAGACAATGTTTTTGGAAATGCCCATGGGGGAAAATGTTTGTGCTGTGATCCCTTTCTCTTTAGAGGACAGGGCTTCACGACATTAAAGACTTGTTTGAATTCACATGGAAAGTCTTATAACTCTGTCATGAGTCCCTTTCCTTCCACTGTCCCAACCTCATTGACTTTATTTTTTAATTTTTAATTTTTTTTAAAGATTTTATTTATTTATGACAGAGATAGCGAGAGAGGGAACACAAGACACGGGGGAGCTGGAGAGGGAGAAGCAGGCTCCCGCTGAGCAGGGAGCCCCATTTGGGGCTCCATCCCAGGATGCTGAAGGCCTATGCTTAATGACTGAACCACTCACTGACTTTATAATTAAAAATACCTTCTTTTAGGGGGGCATGGCAGGCTCAGTCAGTAGAGCATGTAACTCTCGATCTGTGGGGTGTGAGTTTAAGCTCCACATTGAGTCTAAAGATTACTTAAAAAAATGAAAAAAAAAATCTTGTTTTAATCTTGGGTTGTAATTTGATTTGATACAGAGAGATAGAAAATTTAACTCTTGTGGGGATTATTGTCAGTGCACAAAAAAACTGTAGGATTTGTTTCCAAGGCCTCTTTTTGCTAGGAAAGTAAGGTTGAGTTAAAACTTAGAATAATAAGCTGAATGATGTTTCAAATAGTGTCACACCTCAATTCTATAGATTTCTATTATGACTTAGTAGTGTACTTCCAGAGTAAGGAATGAGGAAGCCTTACTGTATGGCCTCAAGGCAAATCAATCATTTTTGTCTTAGCTGTAAATGAGGATACTAATATCTCTATTCGCACTATATGGGCTTGTTGTATGGATCCAAAAAATAAAAATGAGAGTACTTGAAAGTGACTTAAAAATGTCAAAGTGTCAATATGAAATATCAATATAGTATGTCAATATAAAGTTGAATTGCTGCTCTAAAAGTTGAGAAGGACTCCCAATATGGATATCCACAAATTGTGTTAGCCAGTACTTGGTTCCATATGCTAATGATGAGAAAACAGCATAATTAATTTATCATCTAAAGGACACTTTTTAGTGTGAAAAGAGTCACTATTAATAGTTCTCTGGGACAACAGGCAAAACCCAGGAGTGTCCTGGGTGCAGTGGAACCCATGATCCTCCAGGCATAGGTAAAATGTTGCCATATATCTAATTGATTTGTCAGATGGTGTGGTGACATCAAATCTGCATATGCAAAATGCTTTTTTCTACTAAAAACTCATTCACTTGGATATAAGGACATAGCAGTTTCACAAACAGGAAACCTGGGCTAAGTGAAAGCAAGGTACCATCTTTGCTTCTAAAGGGCATTTAGAAATTGATCAGAAGGATGTGCTTTGATCTAGTGTTCTCAACTTTAATGAAGTAATTTGGTTTTTGACTCTTAGAGGAGACCGCGGTAGGTGAAAAGAAGATTGGATAAGTCTTCACTGACAGGAAGGGAAAATATTAAATAATGGAATTAGCACGCGAAAGCTGGTGGGTTCAGTACTGTTGGAGCCCAGGCAAACTAATGTACAATGCATTTATATTCTCATGCAAGTAGATGAGGTGCAATGGTATGCACAGAATTTGAATGTTTCAGTGATTCATTTGGAGCCTGGCTACAGCTCTAGCTAGCCCCTTTAGGCTGCCGTGATTTGGGGATTGGTAGGTGAGATTAACAGAACAATAATTTACAAAGGTTTTCATTTGATGAGTTTTTATGGTTCTCAAGTTTGAGGTGGGTTTCATACCTTTGTTAGAAGTCTTTCTGGAATGTGATTGAATCGCAGTGGCAGCTGATGTACTATTAGAAGACACTGCTAAAGATGGACATTTCTCAGTAATCAGGTAAGTAGGCAGGCTGGCCTTTGTTCTCGGCATAATCTGAATCGCTCTTGGATCTGCGGCACAGCACATGAAAAGCAGCACATCTGAATTGACAAAGAGATCTTTATTTCTCTTCCACAATGCACGGCAAAAAGGTAGAAAGAGAATTGGGGTGTGAATTCATTTCCTTGGGAGTGTGTGCCATCAGTTGGAGCAAAGGAAATGCTAATGGAAGTTGTGTTCCTGCCTTACAAGTGCGTTTCCTGTCTCACGTTGTTGTACTAGGTTTTGTGCTGGGTCTGGGTCCAGAAGCACAGCCTCCCACTCGGTGGAGGGGTGGAGCAGTGCAAAGAACAGCTGCCTGGGAGGGAGGAGGGATCCCTGCTGGCTCCAGCTCAGCCTCTGGCTGAAACGGATAAGCCCGTAGCCAGGCTGGGCCAGAGTTTCCCCATTTTGAAAAGCCACGTATATAGAGAGATAATTGAGAACATAATAATATGGTTTACGTGCTAAGCCTTCGACTTTGTGGAAAGAAAGTTGCCATCTAAGTATTTCCTTTGGATAAGCTATTGGTATAGTATTTATTTATTTTCAGGACCAAAGTTCTGTCTTCTCTTACGTAGGTGATCTGCTGAAGTCAATGGAAGCATCTTGGGCACATTCACATACTGACTTTGACTTGGCGAAATAGTAGTGATTGGAGACACTTATCACCATTTTATGTCAGTTTAGTAACTAAGCGGTAAAAACAGTTACTTCTGGTTTCATTGTGATATTTTGAAAATTTTCTGACTACCCTAATTTGGTGTCATGATAATGGTTCTATTTAGAGCAGTAGCATTTTTTTTGTTCTTATTGTTGTGTTGTTATGGGTCCCATGTGGTGGTTCTTATACCAAATGGTAGAGATTTATTTACTACTGTTTATTCAGTCTGACATTGATTTAAAGGCTTTAAGTTTACGTTGGGAAAACAAAGTTCATTGGAACTCCATTGTTCACTTTGACGAGCATAACTTTCTATTAGCTTTACAGTTTTGTTTTGCTTTTTTTCTTGGTTGAAAATCAGTAGCCTTCCATTCGTGAAGATGTTTCACCTCCAGTACTTGCAGCAGTCGGGGCAGCTCCTAGAACACTTGATCATGTAAGGATGATGATCATCCATGGGCGAAGCGGCGGCTGGGGTGGGAAGTGGGGCGGGGCATCTCGGAGCCCTCCTTTCCGACACAGTGTTCAGTCATTTGACTACTGGGCCTTGAACTCATCCATTGAATCAGGTATTTTTTAGGCTCTGGAAATCCAAGAGGGAAAGCTGGTGAATCTTGTTCAATATAGGCTTGTCAGTTAAAAGGCATCTACTCCCTAACCCATTTCTTGGTAGTGCTTTGGAGCTCTGTGAGGGGAGCAACCATCCTGGGAAGCACGGGAAGGTTTAAAGCCTTTCGTCCTTCAGTAAAGAAGTCTTTTTCTCTTTTATTTTAACTGTAGAACATTCAGCGCAACACTAGCAAGAATCTGAGTGGATATTGAAGTATACAGGTTTCTACCGGATGGCTCTTGATTTGATATTACGTGTGGAAGGGTCAGAGTTAACCATGGTGGTGTTCACTTCAATTCCTGGGGCTTCCAGTTTCTCTTACCTTCTTTAGAAGCCATTTCCTGGTGTTGTAATTCTGTATCTTGCCAAGTAGCGGGAGCTCAGAGGAAAACCCCGGAAGTAGCTTGTGGTGCAGTTTCAAGTTTTTTGGCTCTTGTCCAAACACTCGTGAGCTTCATTTGTGTTCACATATAAGAAAAGCCAACTCAGATCTCCTAATAATGTTTTATTTAGTGCTTAAACTTTAATTGCAGGGTATAAATGATACCATTAGGAACCGATATCAATACTAATGCCACCTATATTATTATTTACTCGGCTGAAAACTAAGCTTGTTGAAATATATTTATTAACACTGCACCCTAGAACTACACATTTAAAGCTTAATTCTGTGGCTGTTCGTGAATTCTCAGCATACTACAGTGTCGGGGCTTCCTAGCTTGAGATAAATTCATTATTGAAATTCAAGTGATGAAGCACGTTAGGGCATTTCTTGTTTCAGGTAACAAATGCAAGCTGCTTTATTCAGAGGATGAGACATCCTTTGTGGAATTCTAGCCCTTTTAGCCAACAAACAGTTAAATTCAGCATTTATGATGTATAAACTTTGCTCCTTAGCATTAAAATGTACCTTATTCATTCCTTAGATTTCTCTTTCAACCATGGCTATTGTTTGTCACTAACAGCTAGCTTTTGTGAAGTTAATAAATGTGCATAATAAGGACATAAAGGTATGGAGAAGTAATACTGTAATCCTTTTGTTTGGATAATCAGTCTAATGTATGCAAATTAAACCTTATTAGTACTAGGGTTTTGTGTCTGCTTATCAAAATGTGCCATTTTCATGAAAATTGGAAGTCCATTATATAAAGTTATTATTAACAATCATTTAGGAATTATATACGGTATGCAAATTAAAGTTGATTACAACTAATTAAGGGCTTTCTTTGTTATTTGACCTTGTCTGCTTTTTATGTAAATATGTTTCTTTTGGTCTGGCATATTTTTAGACTCAGAAAAGTATATTAAGACAAGTTACATTATGTATTTTTTAATATATCTTTGTGTTGCCATTGTCTGTGCCCCTCATTTTACAGAGGCACACATGATATGTAGAACCATGCATCTCTCCGTTTCGAGATGGTTCTCTAGCTGAGTAGAATTTCAGAAATAGAAAACAATCAAATTTCCAAGTCTCTTCAATAAGTTTAATGGAATATGAGCACAAATCCAGTATAACGTATAAACAGTCTTCATGCCAGAATGCCCTTTTTTTCCACTATTTATTGACTTCCTTGAGTCTTGGGTTGCAGATTTCCAAATGGAGCTAAGTAATAATTGATCATTACTTGCTTACAAGGTGCCCTGCAAAGCCTAATTGTTATCCATGAAGGCATTCACTAAAGATGAGTAACTTCAGCACTGAGAGTGTAACAGGTCTGGTACCTTTGGCCTTTAAGATGAACTGTGTGCTCGCTGTGAAAATAAGGGAAGAATTTCTCTTCTCAGTTGCCAAAGAGGAAACATTTGAGGTGAGGCTTTTTAGCATTTATTAAATTATATTTTTCCTTCAGTGCAATTTTCTAGTTGTTTTCTGTGAACAAAGAAGCTTGATCCAGTGACTGGGGCAAAGGATCCTGGGGCACTAGGTTTAATGGTGTGATACAAGAGACCTGTTAATCAATGGCTTTCCATTTGCCTTAAAATGTATGGGTGGGAAAAGGAATAGTGATGATACACAGCCCAAGAAAAGAAACAAGTGTATTGCATGGTATCTAGATATTTATAAGAGGCAAACTGTTCAAAACTCTTTAAAAGAGAAACTAAGAACCGAATCACCTTTGAATTCATCCAAATTTTGAACATTTTCTGGTATTTTTCTGCTTTGAACATTAAGTTTATTTGTTTTTTGAACAATAACAATTTAATTTTTTTAAAAGATTTTATTTATTTATTTGACAGAGAGAGAGAGAGAGAGAGATCGCAAGTAGGTAGAGAGGCAGGCCGAGAGAGAGAGAGAGAGAGAGAGAGAGGGGGAAGCAGGCTCCCTGCTGAGCAGAGAGCCCCATGTAGGGCTGGATCCCAGGACCCTGAGATCAGGACCTGAGCCGAAGGCAGACGCTTTAACCCACTGAGCCACCCAGGCGCCCCAATAACAGTTTAATTTTTGAAAAATGTCATTCATACTCTTGCAGAGGGATTGAAAACAAACTTGTAGTTGAAGTATTATATATAAACAGAAAAGTACACATATTATAAATATATAGCTTGTTAAAGTTTCACAAACTTGATACTCTGATGTAACCAGGGCCCAGATCAAGGAACAACACATTATAGTACTCCAGTAGCCTCTGTTTTTCTCATAAGCCAGGTAACAGTATATGTGTGGGTCTGTTTCTGGCTTGTCTTGGGGAGAAATGATACCTCTACAATATCAAGTCCTTCAATCTATGAACATGGTATATCTTTTATAAAGGGAAGCTTTATGATTCGTTAGTCTACCTGGAAAACACAGGAAAATCAAGAACAGAGAGACTAAGTTCGTATATTTCTCTGGAATTTGGATGCTCCCTAACGGAGTAGATGTTCCACTGCTCCATATTGTCTAGGAAAGCTGTGGGTGTGCTGCTGGACTTCATGGAGTAGATGAGGCTTTCATATGGAGCCCCCAATTTTCTAGGCACTGCATGCTTTCATCACCCTCTCACTGCAGGTATTCTGAGTCTTCCTCCACAGGGTATTTTGGCTATTGTTTCTTGCTACTTTTGTTCCAGTTCCTGTGCAGAGTTTTCAGTATAACACAGCACAGTGCCTTTGATAGTCTTCCACTCTAAGGTTCTGGGCTCTTAGCGAACACTTTCTTCTTTTTCCAAAAGGAAGCAAAATTTGTCCTTCTCAGGGTCAAACTGTGCCTTGCTAAAATGTATAAACCATGACTTGGTTTTTATGTTTCTAGAGGCCAAGATTTTTGAAAGTTCCAGATATTCTTCATAACAGGGAATAACAGGATGTAGAAAACTCGAATTCTTATCTCCATGGAAATAAAATAAAAAGTCCTCATTTGCACTGTGGCTCAATAGGTACAAGTGGAAAAATGATCTCATGATAGTGGCCTCACAGATAATACAGGCTGTGTCTGAATTGTACTGTAATAAAGGTGCTGCTGTGGGTGCAGCTTTCCGCCTTCTAAGAAGATCTTCGCTCTTGGAGGAGTTGCTGGGTGTGCCTGGAGAAGCTCCAAAAAGGTTAATAAGTGCTTGTGGTAGCAAGAGAAGGAAGATTGAAAGAGAACCCAGGAAATTCTCACAATGGTGTACGGAAAAGGAGGCGAGCGCCAAGTCTCTAGCCTGCCTTTAAAACAATGTAGAGAAACAAACACTAGGAGAGGTGTGGGTGACGCCCCCTGCTGTCAGGTGACTGGCTCTGTAATCCGCACTTCCTTTCCCACGCACTGACTGCTTCCCAGCCTGGGGATGGGAGCAAGGGATGCTAAATGCTCTCTTCTCTCCTGGACTTCTGCAAATGGAAACAGTTGGGCTGGGCTGACTACAGTGGAGCTGTAACAGCCCCGAAGAACAAGGTCCTGAAAGTCACCATTTTGCTTTAGAAGGTTTATTATTTTACATTTCTCAAAATAACACAGTAAAATTACAGGCAACACAAACAAGATTCAGGCTATGTGAGTCTTTTAATTCAGGCAGAATTTAATGTGTAATTAAGATTAATTATACCATAATGGAATTGTAGACACATGATTATTGCAGCATATTCCTTGCAGACATGCATCTTGCTTTCACATCATTCTGGCTTCTCTAGTCGAGGAGCATGCTGCAAGGCAGAGCAATGGAATTTGGCTGCATTTTGCAGGATGTGTTTGTTACACATTATTTTGGAAGTTAATTTTTGCCAGTGCTTGTTTCAGAAGTGTTTGAAATGTGCCCAAATGTGATGGCCTTAAAAAATAATGCCTTTTGGTTTAAGAAGCCAAGCCCTAAACTCTCTGTTAGAAGCTTAAAAATTTATGTTAATGGAGTTTAGAACATCACCTGAGTGTTGGTGTTTGGGAATTGTGTATGAAGTGTTTGGATTGTGTGTGAAGGTAAAAACAATTTCTCAGTCATAAATTCAAAATATGGGTGAGAGTCTAGAAATGATTTAGAACAGGCTACTTCCTGAACCAAAGGGGAAGGTGGGCTAAACTTTCACAAGCAGTTTTGACTCTCCTATTAGAAAAAGAAAAAGAAATAAAAAGAAGGAATTTCATTATATGCCATAGCATATTATTTAAATATATAACAAATACAACAACTTTCAATCAATACTTCAGCCTGTATAATTAGGCCTAGAAAGAGAATTTTGTTTACTTCAGTTTTCTTGGCTGTGGTTTTAATACTGAAAGGGAATATTTCTCAAATGTGAGTAAATTATACTTCCTTTTGTTATATAATTAATCATATACTTTTTGTTATGGAAGTTTTCAGACCTACATAGTCAGACCTTTTTTTTTTTTAAAGATTTTATTTGTTTGACAGAGAGAGAGACAGAGATCATAAGTAGGCAGAGAGAGAGGGAGAAGCAGGCTCCCCATTGAGCAGAGAGCCCGATGCGGGGCTCGATCCCAGGACCCCGAGACCACGACCCGGGCCGAAGGCAGAGACCCCAACCCACCGAGCCACCCAGGTGCCCCCAGACCTTTTTAAGAGGAAAAAATTCTCTTGGTCTCTAGTGTTGACTTAAATTATTTTTGTTATATGCTAATACAACATAAGTTATCACTCCTGCTTTTACCTCTTGGATAAGTTTAAAGCTAAATAAGCAACATACGTGAAATACTATCAATTGTATACCTATAACAGTTATTTTTTTCTCATAACATTTAAAATAACATTAATTTAAAGAATGATATCCTTTTTCTCAAACTAATTTCTTTTAAAGATTTTATTTATTTATTTGACAGAGAGAGAGATCACAAGTAGGCAGAGGGGCAGGCAGAGAAAGGGGAAAGAAGGGTCCCTGCTGAGCAGGGAGCCCGATGCAGGGCTCCATCCCGGGACCCTGAGATCATGACCTGAGCCGAAGGCAGAGGCTGTAACCCACTGAGCCACCCAAGCGCCCCCCTGAAACTAATTTTTTTTCAAAGCTTTTGTTTATTTATTTGAGAGGGAGCAAGAGCAAGCGAGTGAGAGAGAGAGAGAGAGAGAGAGAGAGAGAGCGAGCGAGCACGCAGCGTGAGCATGGGAAAGGGCAGAGGGAGAGGGAGAAGCAGACTCCTTGCTGAGTTTATACCTGATGTGGGGCCCTGGGATCATGATCTGAGCCCAAGGCAGATGTTTAATCCACTGAACCACCCAGGCACCCTCTGAAAGGACTTTTTTCTTAAAAAAAAAAATTTATGTATTTGTCAGAGAGAGAGAGAGCGTGAGCCCACAAGCATGGGGAGCAGCAGGCAGAGCAGGCAGAGGGAGAAGTCGGCTCCCCGCGGAGCAGGGAGCCCAATGCGGGACTCGATCCCAGGACCCTGGGATCATGACCTGAGCCGAAGGCAGTGGCTTTAACCCACTGAGCCACCCAGGCGTCCCTGAAACGACTTTTTAAGTGTTCTTTTTTCACTAGTTTATAATCGAAGCAATCTTATTCTGACTGAAGTGATTATAAATTCATCTAAAATCTAGCACATTTAAGACTAATAGCCTTTCACTAAAGGCAGACTATCCAGGTGAACCAGGACATTTGTTAAAATGATCATCCAAATCAGTGATCAGTAAACTTTTTCTATAGAGTACCTGACAGTAAATATATTAAGCTTTGATGGCTGGTCTCTTACAACTCTTCAACTACTGCTATCCTATTGTGAAATTAGCCATAGATATATAAAGGAATGGGTCTAGCTAGGTTCCAGTAGAACTTTATTTACAAAAGTGGTTGGAAGGTGGTGTTTGGCCACAAGGATAGTTTGCTAATCCCTGATCTAAATGAAAATAAAGGATTACAAATTCTTGGGACATCTTGCAGACCTCCATTTGAAAAACAACCTATATCCTAAATTTTTGAGAGATTCTTTTTTTGCATCTTTGCGACTACTCTTGAGATTTTGTAACCCATTACATAATTTCTGGCCATTTAAATGTCCTATTCCTATTCTTTGTCCATTTCTCTCTGTATTTCACCTTGTTTATTATGGTCTTATTTGCTAGGTAAAAAATTAAGATTTCTGAAGTGTAATGATGTCTTTTTCCTTATCGTTCTTGATTTACCTGTCTGCTTTAGAAGATCTCCTCCACTTAAGATACTAAAAAATTATCCTGAATTTTCTTTTATTATTATTTGGATTTATATTAATTATATGATATGAGGTTAAGGTTTAGTTTTGCTTCCTTTTGGATAGTTACCAATTATGTAAGCACCATATATTAAATGGTCCATCCTTTTGTCAAAGATTTGAAATTCCACCTTTGTAGAAGTTCAAATTTGTGGAAATTCCACTTTAGGGGAATTTCTGCTTATGTGCTAAGTTCTCACGTATGTTTGATCTATTTCTGCTTCACTTACTTATCTATTACTGTGCTAATACTAGACTATTTTTACTATCATGTTTTTCCAGAAACTTTTAATATTGGGTAAGATAAGTCTTCACTCTATTTCCCTCTTAACAATATTCTGGCTGGGGCCTGGGTGGCGTACTTGGTTAATCATCCAGCTCTTGGTTTTTGGCTCACATCATGATCTCAGGGTCCTGAGATTGAGCCCTGTGTAGGGCTCTGTGCTCAATGTTGGGTCTGCTTGAGATTCTCTCTCCCTCTCCCTCTGCCCCTCCTGCTTGTGCTGTCTTCTCTTTCTCTAAAATAAATAAACACCTGTTTAAAAATTGTCCTGGCAATCAGTTTACAGCCATCTATACTCTTTTTTTTTCTTAGAAGGTTGTATTTTTTTAAAGATTTTATTTATTTATTTGACAGAGAGAGAGATTACAAGTAGGCAGAGAGACAGCCAGATAGAGGGGGAAGCAGGTTCCCTACCAAGCAGAGAGCCCGATGTGGGGCTGGATCCCAGGACCCAGGGACCATGACCCAAGCCAAAGGCAGAGGCTTTAACCCACTGAGCCACCCAGGCACCCCTAGAAGATTGTATTTTTTTTAAAAAGATTTTATTTATTTAACGGAGAGGAGAGAGATCACAAGTAGGCAGAGAGGCAGGCAGAGAGAGAGGGGGAAGCAGGCTCCCTGCTGAGCAGAGAGCCCGATGTGGGGCTTGATCCCAGGACCCTGAGATCATGACCTGAGCCAAAGGCAGAGGCTTTAACCCACTGAGCCACCCAAGCGCCCCGATTGTATTTTTTTTTAAAGATTCTTTTCATTTACTTGAGAGAAAGAGAGCAAGAGACAGTATGAGAGGGGAGAAGGTCAGAGGGAGAAGCAGACTCCCCATGGAGCTGGGAGCCCGATGTGGGACTTGATCCCGGGACTCAGGGACCATGACCTGAGCTGAAGGCAGTCGCTTAACCAACTGAGCCACCCAGGCGCCTTAGAAGATTGTATTTTTAAGTAATCTCTACACTGAACTTGGGACTCAAACTCACAATTCTGAGATCAAGAATCATGTGCTTCTCTGACTGAGCCAGATGGGTGCTCCCACAACCATTTATTCTTCCATATAAACTTTAAAATCATTTTTCAGGAAGCCCCTGGGTGGCTTTGTTAGTTAAGCATCTGCCTTCGGCTCAGGTCGTGATCCCAGAGTCCTAGGACTGAGTTCTGTATTGGGCTCCCTGCTCATTGGGGAGCCTGCTTCTCTCTCTCTCTACTCCTCTCTTCGGCTTGTTCTCTCTCTTTCAAAAATAAATAAAAATGCCTTCAAGAAAATAAAATCATTTTTCAGGGATCCCTGGGTGGCTCAGCTGGTTAAACATCTGCCTTCAGCTCGGGTCACGATCCCAGGGTCCGTGATCAAGCCCTGCACTGGGCTGCTTGCTCATCTGGGAGCCTGCTTCTCCTTCTCTCTCTGCCTACCGCTCTCTCCCTTTCTCTGACAAATAAATAAATAAAAATTAAGAAAGTAATAAATAAAATAATTTTTTAGCATTCCCAACCTACTTCCTTAGGATTCTGATTGGGATTGTATTAATTATATAGGCAGATATATGTAAAAATGTGTGTGCGTGTGTGTGTCTAATAAATTTAGGAGGAGAAAATAAACTTGGGAGGAATTAACCTTTTAATGTTTAGATAAATATATAGGTATATAGTTGACACTTGAACAACACAGGAGTTAGAGGTGCGATCCCCCCACTCAGTCAAATACCCCCCTGTAACTTTTGGCGTGCCTTGCTGATTCAGTTGACTCCCCAAAAACTTAACTATGCGTAGCATACTGTTGACTGATAACATGAACGGTCGATTAACACATACTTTGTATGTTATCTGTGTTGTATTTTATATTCTTTTTTTTTAAATACCATTTCTTTTTTTTAAAGATTTTCTTTATTGTTTTCTTTTTTCCCTTTTTAATTTAAAATCAATTTAGTTAACATATAGAATAATATTAGTTTCATAGGTAGAGTTTAGTGATTCATCAGTTGCAAAAGATTTTATTTGAGAGAGAGAAAGGGAGCACAAATTGGGGGAGGGACAGAAGGAGAGGGGAAAAGAAGAGGCAGGCTCCTGCTGGCAGGAAGCCTGTTGTGGGGCTTGATCCCAGGGCCCCGGGATCATGACCTAAGCCAAAGGCAGTAGCTTAAATTAATGAGCCAGCCAGGAGGGCCTTATACTTTATATTCTTACTTTTTTTAATTAAAGATTTTGTTTATTTATTTGAGTGTGTGAGCACAAGCAAGGGGGCGGGGCAGAAGGAGGAGGAGAAGCTGACTCCCCACTGAGCAGAGCACCTAATGTGGGGCTCAGCCACAGGATCCTGAGATCATGACCTGAGCCACCCAGGTGCCCCTATTTTGTATTTTATTTTATTTTTTAAAGATTTTATTTATTTATTTGACAGAGAAAGAGAGAGATCACAAATAGGCAGAGAGGCAGGCAGAGAGAGAAGGGGAAGCAGGCTCCCGCTGAGCAGAGAACCCGATGTGGGGCTCGATCCCAGGACCCTGAGATCATGACCTGAGCCGAAGGCAGAGGCCTCAACCCACTGAGCCACCCATGCGCCCCTATTTTGTATTCTTAAAGCAAGCTACAGAAAAGAAAATACTAAGAAAGTCAAAAGGAGGGGATGCCTGGCTGGCTCATTCAGTTGAATGTCTGCCTTGAGCTCAGGTCATGATCCCAGTGTCTTGGGATCAAGTCCTACACCAGGCTTCTTGCTCAGCGGGGAGCCCGCATCTCCCTGCGCTCCCTGTTCACCCTGCCTGTGCTCTCTATCTCTGACAAATCAATAAATAAAATCTTTTTTTTAAAAAAAGAAAGTCATAAGGAAGAGAGAATAAATTTACAGCACTCTTTATTTAAAAAAAAAAATCTCAACCCATGTTGTTCAAGGATCAACTACATACATAAATGTATATTATCCAGAGGAAGGATTAGCAAATTACTGATAAGTCAGATGACATTGAAATGATAGAGAAAGAAAGACTTGATCGTGGTGAATTTCTGCCAAAAATACTTTCAAACCAACAGTGACCAAAACTCGCAAAAATTTAGTTTTAGTCCAGAAGACAAAATTAAAAGATTTTGGTGTCATTGGAGTACAGTTTTCTTTTGAATTGTAAAGGTAAAGTGTTTTTCTGTATGCTTTGGGAATAAAAGTGTATCAGTGTATTCTTGTAATGTGTCAGTAATGTATTCCCAGGTGTGCTTGAAAACTTGTCTAGATACTATTAATGTCTTAGTAAATCCATTTCCATCTGTCACACTATAATGTATCCTCTCTGTGTCACCCTCAACATACAGATACTCATTTTCTCACTTCATGTTGGAGACTTTTAGCACCAGTCAAATACCAATACAATGAACTCTGCACGTGTGTCAGATGCTTCCTTTTTCATTTGGAGTACGGATCAGAATCGCCTTCCCAGCTCACGCACCCTGCTGCTCGTGGGTCAAGGGCTGGGAACACACAGTGCCTCCCCTCGCAGGGAGCCAAGATTTCTGTCACCAACAGCAAGGCTTCTCTGACTGCGGCTTTTCTAATTCCAGCTGTTTGACCATCCAGGCCACTGACTTTGAACAAAGCCCTCAGGGGCCTTACAAATTTAGCAAGGGTTCCTTAAGCTGAATTTGTTAGAAAATGAATGTTTTATTTATAAGAAATATAGGTCACCAGTATGGGGGAAAGCCAGGGACTTTGGGCCTGTAGTATGGGGATCTGAACCCTGACCTCACCATTCCCTTGAGAATACTGGTGTGGGTATGACTAAGCCAGTCAGCATCTCAGTTTCCTCATGTGCAAAGTGGAGGTTAAAATGGTACTAAAATCACAGGGCTATTTTGAAGATTAAATACCCAATATATAATGCATTTGAAACTTCCTGCCACATACGGAGTACTCTTTTTTTTTTTTTTAAGATTTTATTTTTTTTGCTATCTCTACACCCAGTGTGGGGCTGGAACTCACAACCCCGAGATCAAGAGTCACACACTCCACCCACTGAGCCAGCCAGGTGCCTCCACAATGAGTACTCTTTAAGTGTTACTATTATCATTAGTTCTTGAAGGGAGAAATTGAACACAAAGTCTGGGATTATAAGGGGAAGGACAAGAATGACACAGTGTGTGAAGGTGTCAGGTAGGTAGAGCTTTAGAATAGAATTCTATTCCATGAGAGAGCTAGGGTAGCAAGACGATGAGATAGAAGTACCTTTGTATGGACCACTCCGCAGGGAGTAGGGAAGAATTACAATGCTGAGAGCTGTGTGTGTTCAGTTATTACCATGATCACTCTGGATCCTGGGTTGATCTCTTAGTTTACCTAACTCCAGATATTATTTCCTTATGGTCCTGATGCCCCCATATACCTTCAGCCCCAGCCAGGATTGGGAGAGTTACTGGCTGAGTTACTCAAAGTGAAGGGCCTTATCTGGCTGACCTGGACATTGTATGGCAGAATGTGAATTAATCTTCCCTTTCTCCTTCTCTTCTTCCTCTTTTTTTTTTTAAGATTTTATTTATTTATTTATTTGACACAGAGAGAGAGATCACAAGTAGGCAGAGAGGCAGGCAGAGAGAGGGGGAAGCAGGCTCCCTGCTCGGCAGAGAGCCCAATGCGGGGCTCGATCCCAGGACCCTGAGATCATGACCCGAGCCGAAGGCAGAGGCTTCAACCCGCTGAGCCACCCAGGCGCCCCAAGAGTTATCAATTCTTGTTTAATTTTTACCCTCATTCACTTCTCCACCCTGAATATTTAAAAAAAATTTTTTTTATGTTATGTTAGTCACCATACAGTATATCATTAGTTTTTCATGTAGTGTTTCATGATTCATTGTTTGCGATAACACCCAGTGCTCCATGCAATACGTGCCCTCCTTAATACCCACAACTGGGCTCACCCAACCCCCCATGCCCCCTCCCCTCTAAAACCCTCAGTTTGTTTCCCGTGGTCCATAGTCTCTCATGTTTCACCTCCTTCTCCGATTTCTACTCCTTCATTTTTCCCTTCCTTCTCCTAATGTCCTCCATGCTATTCCTTATGTTCCACATATAAGTGAAACCATATGATAATTGGCTTTCTCTGCTTGACTTATGTCACTTGGCATAATCCCTTCCAGTTCCATCCATATTGATGCAAACGGTGGGCATTCATCCTTTCTTATGGTTGGTTGAGTAATATTCCATTGTATATATGGACCACATCTTTTTTTTTTTTTTTTAAGATTTTTATTTATTTATTTATTTGAGATAGAGACAGTGAGAGAGAGCACGAGAGGGGAGAAGGTCAGAGGGAGAAGCAGACTTCCCGTGGAGCTGGGAGCCCGATGTGGGACTCGATCCCAGGACTCCGGGATCATGACCTGAGCCGAAGGCAGCCGCTTAACCAACTGAGCCGCCCAGGCGCCCCAGACCACATCTTCTTTATCCATTCATCTGTTGAAGGGCATCTAGGCTCCTTCCACAGTTTGGCTATTGTGGACATTGTTGCTATGAACATTGGGGTACATGTGGCCCTTCTTTTCACTACATCTGTATCTTTGGAGTAAATACCCAGTAGTGCAATTGCCGGGTCATAGGGTAGCTCTATTTTTAACTTTTTGAGGAACCTCCACACTGTTTTCTAAAGTGGCTGTGCCAACTCGTATTCCCACCAACACTGTAAGAGGGTTCCCTTTTCTCCACAGCCTCTCCAACATTTGTTGTTTCTTGCCTTCTCAATTTTTGCCATTCTAACTGGTGTAAGGTGGTATCTCAATGTGGTTTTGATTTGAATTTCCCTGATGGCTAATGATGTTGAACATTTTTTCATGTGTCTTTTAGCCATTTGTATGTCTTCTTTGGAGAAGTGCCCATGTGTTCTGCCCATTTTTTGGCTTATTATTTTTTAAAGATTTTATTTATTTATCTGACAGAGAGAGAGAGAGAGGCAGTGAGAGAGGAAACACAAGCAGGGGGAGTGGGAGAGGGAGAAGCAGGCTTCCTGCTTCGAGCAAGGAGTGTGATTCAGGGCTCAATCCCAGGACCCTGGGACCATGACCTGAGCCAAAGGCAGTCGCTTAACCAACTGAGCCACCCAGGTGCCCTGGAGACGTGTCTTTAAAGAACTTGCTGTGGCCTATGTTCTCCTCTAGGATTTTGATGGATTCCTGTCTCACGTTGAGGTCTTTCATCCATTTTGAGTTTGTCTTTGTGTATGGTGTAAGAGAATGCTCAAGTTTCATTCTTCTGTATATAGCTGTCCAGTTTTCCCAGCGCTATTTATTCAAGAGTGTCTTTTTTCCATTGGATATTTTTTCCTGCTCTACGGAAGATTAGTTGACCATAGAATTGAGGGTCTGTATCTGGGCTCTCTATTCTGTTCCATTGATCTATGTGTCTGTTTTTGTGCCACCACCATACTGTCCTGGTGATCATAGTTTTGTAATGTAGCTTGAAATCAGGTGATGTGATGCCCCAGCTTTGTTTCTCGTTTTCAACATTTCCTTGGTGATTCGGGGTCTTTTCTGGTTCCATACAAATTTTAGGATTGTTTGTTCCAGCACTTTGAAAAATGCCATTGGTGTTTTGATCGGGATGGTGTTGAAAGTATAGATGGCTCTGGGCAGCATAGACATTTTAGCAATAAGGAAATCACAGACATCACTATGTCTGCATCTTTAAAAGGTAGAGACTCTTTATTGTTGTAAAATATATATAACAGAATTTACCATTTAAACCTTTTAAGATTGTTAAAATTTATTTTTGTTTGTGAGAGAGAGAATGAGCGCACAAGCAGGGGGAGGGAGGGCCAGAGGGAGAAGCAGGGAGCCCAGTGTGGGGCTCGAACCCAGGACCCTGGCATCATGACCTGAGCCGAAGGCAGATGCTTAACTGACTGAGCCACCCAGGCTCCCCATTTAAACCATTTTTAAGTGCACAGTTTAGGGGCATTAAGCACATTCACATTATTGTACAACCATCATGACCATCCATCTCTAGAAGTTTTTCATCATCTCCAACAAAACTCCATATCCATTAAACAATAAATCCTGATTTTTCCTTTCCCTGAGCCCCTGGCAACCACCATTGTACTTTTTGTCTTCATGAATTTGGCTGTTCTAGATAACTTATATAAGTGGAACCATACAATATTTTTCTTTTCGTGTTTGGCTCATTTTTCACTAAGAATAATGTCTTCAGGATTCATCTAAGTTGTAGCAGGTGTCAGAACTTCACTCCTTTTTAAGGCTGAATAGTATTCCATTATATGTATATATGACAAAGGTTCTTTTTTTTTTTTTTTTTTAAAGATTTCATCCATTCATTTGACAGACAGCAAGAGAGGGTACTACAACCAGGGGCAATGGAAGAGGGAGAATAGGCTTTCCTCTGAGCAGGGAGCCTGATGCAGAGCTCGATCTCAGGACCCTGGGATCATGACCTGAGCCGAAGGCAGACACTTAACTGACTGAGCCACCCAGGGGCCCCTGACAAAGGTTCTTTTTAAAACATAACCACATTACTATACTCATACCCAAACAGTAGTAATTTCTTAAAATCATCAAATATTCAGTGTTTAAATTTCTCTAATTGTGCCATAAACATCTTTTTGTAAATTGCTTTTTAAATTTAAATTCAATTAACATTTAGTGTATTAGTTTCAAAGGTAGAGTTCAGTGATTCATCAGTCTTATTAACACCCTGTGCTTATTACATCATGTGTCCTCCTTAATGTCCTCACCCAGTTACCCCATCTACCAACCCCCTACCCTTCAGCAGCCCTCAGTTTGTTTCCTATGATTAAGAGTCTCTTATGGTCTGTCTCCCTCTCTGATTTTGTCTTGTTTTATTTTTCCCTCCCTTTCCCTATGTTCCTCCGTTTGTTTCTTAAATTCCACATATGAGTGAGATCATATGATAATTATCTTTCTTTGATTGACTTATTTCACTTAGCATAATACCCTCTAGTTTTGTCCATGTTGTTGCAAGTGGCAGATTTTTTTTTCTGATGGCTGAAGAATTTTCCATTTTGTGTGTGTGTGTGTGTGTGTGTGTGTGTGTGTGCGCGCGCGCGCGCGTGTATGTGTATATATACACCACATTGTCTTTATCCATTTATCTATCGAAGGATAGCTGAGTTCTTTCCGTAGTGTGGCTATTGTGGACATGATTACTGTAAACAGTGCCCCTTTGGATCACTACATTTGTAACTTTGGGATAAATACCCAGTAGTGCAATTGCTGGGTTCTAGGGTAGCTCTATTTACAACTTTTTGAGGAACCTCCGTACTGTTTTCCAGAGTAGTGTACCAGCTTGCATTCCCACCAACCCTGGGAACCTGTAGGAGGGTTCCCCTTTCTCTGCATCCTTGCCAACATCTCTTGTTTCCTGAGTTGTTAATTTTAGCCATTCTGACCACTGTGAGGTGGTATCTCATTTGTATTTCCCTCATGCCAAGTGATGTGGAACATTTTTTGTGTGTGTCTGTTGGCCATGTGTTTGGTGGAATGTCTGTTCATGTCTTCTGCCCATTTCTTGACTGGATTATTTGTTCTTTGGTTGTTGAGTTTGATAAGTTCTTTATAGATCTTGGATACCAGCCCTTTAGCTGATATGTCATTTGTGAATATCCTCTCCCATTCTTTTGGTTGTCTTCTGGTTTTTTTGATTGTTTCCTTTGCTGTGCAAAAGCTTTGTATCTTGATGAAGTCCCAGTAGTTCATTTTTGCCTTTGTTTCCCTTGCCCCTGGAAATGTATCTAGCAAGAAGTTGCTGCAGCTGAGGTCACAGAGGTTGCTGCCTGTGTTCTCAAAGTCTCCAGGATTTTGATGGATTCCTATGTTCCATTCAGGTCTTTCATTCATTTCAAGTCTGTTTTTGTGTACGGCATAAGAAAATAGTCCAGTTTTATTCTTCTGTGTGTGGCTGTCCAGTTTTCCACACAAATGATTTTAATTCAACAAAATTATTTGTGGAAGAGACTGTCTTTTTTTTTTTTTTTAAAGATTTTATTTATTTTTGCGAGATGGAGAGAGAAAGAGAGAGAGCATGTGAGCGCATGAGTGGTGGGAGACGGGGACGGGCAGAGGGAGAAACAGACTCCCCCGCTAAGTGGGGAAGCAGAGAACCCGATGTGGGACTCAATCCCAGGATCCTGGTATCATGACTTGAACCGAAGGCAGTGTTTAACCGACTGAGCCACCCAGGCATCTGAGACTTGACTTTTTTCCATTGGATATTCTTTTTTTTTTTTTTAAGATATTATTTATTTATTTGAGAGACAGAGAAAGTGAGAGAGAGCATGAGAGGAGAGAAGCTTAGAGGAAGAATCAGACTCCCCGTGGAGCCGGGAGCCGGATGTGGGACTCGGTCCCGGAACCCTAGGATCATGACCTGAGCCGAAGGCAGTCGCTCAACCAACTGAGCCACCCAGGCGCCCTCCATTGGATATTCTTTCTTGCTTTGTCAAAGATTAGTTGGCTGTGGAGTTGAAGGTCCATTTCTGGGCTCTCTATTCTGTTCCATTGATCTATGTGTCTGTTTTTGTACCAGTACCACACTGTCTTGATGATTATAGCTTTGTAATAGAGCCTGAAGTTCGAAATTGTGATGCCACCAGCTTTGGCATAAACATCTCTCTTTTTTTTTTCTCCCCAAATTTGTTTATTTTAATTTTTCAGTGTTACAAGATTGATTGTTCATGCACCACACCCAGTGC
>CM052801.1:17912583-18046556 GCA_028533885.1 Nasua narica
AGTCCACAGTCTCTCCTGGTTCATCACCCCCTCCGATTTCCCCCCATTCACCCTTCCCTTCCTTCTCACGATGCCCTCCATGATTTTCTTTATACTCCACACGTGAGACCGTAAGATAATTGCCTCTCTCCGCTTGACTTATTTCACTCCGCATAATCTCTTCTAGCCCTGTCCATGTTGATACAAAAGTTGGATATTCATCCTTTCTGATGGAGGCCTAATATTCCATCGTATAGATGTACCACATCTTCCTTATGCATTCGTCTGTTGAAGGGCATTTTGGTTCTTTCCACAGTTTGGCTATTGTGGCCATTGTGGCTATGAACATTGGGGTACATGTGGCCCTTCTTTGTACTACATCAGCTTCTTTGGGGTAAACACCGAGTAGTGCAATTGCAGGGTCATAGGGTAGCTGTATATTTAATTTCTTGAGGAATCTCCAAACTGTTTTCCAAAGTGGCTGCACCAACTTGCATCCCCACCAACAGTGGAGGAGGGTTCCCCTTTCTCCACCTCCTCTCCAGCATTTGTTTAAACATCTCTTTTTAACACTCTCTTTGTTTTAAATAGGATTCAAATGAGATCCATTCATTACAATTTTGTTGATATGTCTTAAGATTTTATTTATTTGTTTGACAGAGAGAACACGAGTGAGCACAAGCAGGGGGAGTAGCAGAGGGAGAGGAAGAAGCGATTCCCTGCGGGGCTCAATTCCAGGACGCCAGGATCATGCCCCAAGGCAAAGGCAGATGCTCAATCAACTGAGCCATTCAGGTACCCCCTTTTAATCCACAAATCCCTTTATTTTTCTAAATTTTTTATTTGTTGAAGATCCTGGGTTTTTGACCTGTAGATGTCTTCACAGAGTCTAGATTTTGCCAACTGCATCCCCCCAGTGTCATTTAACATCTTCTTATGTTCCCTGAATTTCCCGTAAAGTGATACATTGGTAGTTAGATATAGATACTTGCTCAGATTCAGGTTTGATTCTTTGGCAAGACTATTTCATAAACAGAGATGGATAGAAGAGGCACATGATATCTTTTGGTTTCTTTTTCTGTGATGTTAACCAGCAACTGATGATCATTGTTGTGGTCCACTGACTAATTAGGGGATGTTCTAATTCTATCATTTCTTTGTTTATTTAGCTGAAATGCTAATGAAGAGAAACTTTCTTTCATTCAGAGTTTGGTTATTCTGAGGTAGTATTTGTAAAGAAAGGGAAAATAAATGCTTGTTTCTTTTTCTTTTTTTCATTTTTTTACCAATTTTCATGCAAATGAATTCGTTCTCATGTATTCTACAAAGCTAATCATTCAGAGTTAAAACTGTGTGTTTTTGAGTATAGTTGACATACAATGTTACATTAATACCAGTTGTGCAACATAGTGATTGGACAAGTCTGTACATATGCTGTGCTCACCACAAGTGTAGCCACTGTCTCTCCTCATGCAATGCTATTACAGTATCATTGACTATATTCCTTATGCTGTACCTTTTATTCCTGTGACTTATCCATATCATAACTGGAAGCCTGTGTCTCGTACTCCCCTTTGCCTATTTTGCCTAACGCCCCACCTGCCTCCCCTCTGGCAACCATCAGTTCTGTGTATAGATCTGATTCTGCTTTTTGCTTGTTTATTATTATTATTATTTTTAGATTCCATGTATGAGCTAAATCATATGGTATTTGTCTTTCTCATTATGACTTATTTCACTTGGCATAATACCCTCTAGGCCCATCCATGTTAGAAATGGCACAATTTCATCCTTTTTTTGACTGCAATAGTCCATTGTGTGTGATATATACATATATATAGTGTGTTTTTTATTTGAGTAATTTTGTGAACTCATGGATTTTCAAATACTTGATATATGTAAACACATTCCATTGTTAATGATTTTTTTTACAAGATTTTATTTTTATGTAGTCTCTTTAGCCACTGTGGGCCTCAAACTTACAACCCCAAGATCAAGAGTTGCATGCTCCACTGAGTGAGCCAGCCAGGTGCCTCTCATTGCTAATGATTTTGAAATGATCCCCTCTTTGGTCAATCGGAGACTCTTCAAGTTTGTGCCCTAGTTTTTTGTTTTTGTTTTTTTTATAAAACATCAGAATTATTATAGTTTCCTTGCTTCTTGATATAAGTTGGTACAGGCTCCTATTGTACATTTCCTGACCTTGTTATTTCTCCAAAAAGTCCTGGTTCCTTTTAATGAGAAGTGATAGTTAGAGATCATAGTTGGGGTCCTGGGGTACTCATTATTATTGTGTAAGTCCTTCTTAATAGTACATTATTTTTTTTAAGATTTTATTTATTTATTTGACAGAGATCACAAGTAGGCATAGGCAGGCAGAGAGAGAGGGGGAAGCAGGCTCCCTGCTGAGCAGAGAGCCCGATGCAGGGCTCGATCCCAGGACCCTGAGATCATGACCTGAGCCGAAGGCAGAGGCTTTAACCCACTGAGCCACCCAGGCGCCCCCATTCTTTTTTTCAACGATAAAGATAGTATGGTTTCATTGTATAAGCAAAGATTTTGGAAGATACCAAAAAGAGCATACAGACCGTCACTATTTATATTTGATGTACCACGTATGCCCAAATATAAGTGAGGTTTTCTCTTAAAAATTACTATTCAGGGGCCCCTGGGTGGCGCAGTTGGTTGAGCGACTGCCTTTGGCTCAGGTCATGATCCCGGAGTCCCGGGATCGAGTCCCGCATTGGGCTCCCAGCTCCATGGGGAGTCTGCTTCTCACTCTGATCTTCTCCCTTCTCATGCTCTCTCTCACTCTCTCTCTTTCCTAATAAAAAAAAAAAATCTTTAAAAAAAAATTACTATTCAGAAAGGAAGGCATCACCTTATATGTGATTCTTATAAAACATCTTCACCATGGGATGACCTCTGTTTGGGGAAGCTATATCATTTTGAAATGACCTTAACTATTGTTAGTCTTGGATGCTTCTATAAGTTATCTGATAGAATTGGTACAAGGGAGGAAAGAAATTTAGCACAGATTGAGTAATTAAGCCTGGGTGTATGACCTCAAAGTACCAAATATTAGATGTTAAAGGTCAACTTTATTTTGGTAGAAAGCGTAAGTATACATTCACAAGATGAATGAAAAAATTCAGTATCCCTATGTTATAGAAATAGATAACTTTCATTTGGGATAAAATATCCAGTGCGGACATCCTACGAAGGCTCAAATAATTATGTGCCTCAAACAGAATGGGTTTGATGGCAGTGAAGCCTCTAGAACTGTGGTCTTCAAACTAATTTACTTGTCAGATCTCTAAAAGAATATTGGAAACAGTATACTTTCTCATAATTTAAAATTGACATTTAAGATTTTTTAAAACTATTTTTTAAAGATTTTATTTATTTATTTGACAGAGAGAGAGAGAGAGATCACAAGTAGGCAGAGAGGCAGGCAGAGAGAGAGGGGGAAGCAGGCTCCCTGCTGAACAGAGAGCCCCATGCGGGGCTCGATCCCAGGACCCTGAGATCATGACCTGAGCCGAAGGCAGAGGCTTTAACCCACTGAGCCACCCAGGTGCCCTGACATTTAAGATTTTTAATTTTAAGTCTAATTGTTTACACAGGATATAATTCTAGTATATTATAAATATTGACATTTTAGAATAAAACTATTGTATCATTTCTTTAAATACATTTAGCAAAAATCTAAATTCTATAATGATTTGATAATTCTATCTTTCACTAAAAACTTATTTTAAAAATTTACATTGTTTTACATTTACTATGAAGTAATAATTACATTTGATTTTCCCTATAGAATTTTATCCTGATGTAACACATTTTATGCATGAAAGTATTATATTAACTTCTCTGTCATATTTCTTGAACATGGATTGTGCGTGTGTGTGTGTGTGTATGTGTGAGAGAGAGAGAGAGACAGAGAGAGAGAGTATTTGAAATGTTAAAAAATGTTCTTAGGACCATGCAGCTATATATATTATTAAATTGATTCCAGGTGGAGTTACACAATTGACCAAATCACAGATATTTGATACATTTTGGTAAGTGCTTATCAAACTTAAAAGATTATATTGGAAAAGAATCTCTCAGTGAGATAGATGAGACTCTCTTCTATTTATAATATATATTAAATGAATATTATATACTGCAAGAATGAGACAGAGTTTGGCATCAATTCTGTTACTGGTTTTAATTTTTTTTTCAATTTTGTTGAAAATGAAGGCTTGAAAACCACTGTCCTTGCAAGAGAATTTGTTATCTAGCCATGAACTTCTTCCACTGTCTGGGTACAATACCCATACTGTATTTGGATTTGTCCCTTTGTTTGGCACCCTGGAGGACTTTACATCTTGGGGCGATATGCCTTGGGAAGTTTAGAAATGGGAGATTGTAAGAGGGGATGTCGAAATAGAAAATCTGTTCCTCTATTAGAGACAGGTATGCAGGAGCTCAGTTCTAGAAGAGTCTAGAAATTTGAGGATCTAGAAACTAATTCTTTTAAAACCGTCACCATGTGCCACTTGAAGAGCTTTTAGTGTACTCCTAGATGTATACATAACCCAGCTTGAAGATTTATGCTCTAGAATCTAAAATAGATTCCTGAATCTTACTGTGAGAAGACTCAAAACATGGTTCTGGTGTTCATAAGCATGTGAAAAATGTAAATAAAATTACTTTTGTGTAACGTTAAGTGGGGATAAAAGCAGTATTTTTAAAAAAGATTTTATTTATTTATTTGATGGAGAGAGAAATCACAAGTAGGCAGAGAGGCAGGCAGAGGGAGAGGGGGAAGCAGGCTCCATGCTGAGCAGAGAGCCCGATGTGGGGCTCTATCCCAGGACCCTGAGATCATGACCTGAGCCGAAGGCAGAGGCTTTAACCTGCTGAGCCACCCAGGTGTCCACAAAGCAGTATTTTTAAATTAATATTTGGTTTATATTAAATGTGAGGTTAGATAGGTATGTATAAATCAATCAATCATTCAATCAATCAAATACTGTAAGTAGTTATTTGACTATTTCATCCATGTCCATAAGGGCTCATATATTTAAGTTTGACAAAATCATTTTTAGGAGTAAGCTCCAAATTGTGAAATAGGGGCAATGCATTTTTTTTTAAAGATTTTATTTATTTATTTAACAGAGAGAGAACACAAGCAGGCAGAGAGGCAGGCAGAGGCAGAGAGAGGAGCAGGCTCCCTGCCGAGCAAGGAGCCCGATGCGGGACTCGATCCCAGGATGCCGGGATCATGACCTGAGCCGAAGGCAGCTGCCCAACCAACTGAGCCACCCAGGCGTCCCAAAATGATTTCTTTTAAATGAAAAATTATGCAGAACTCATATAAGAGATAATTTGAAAGGCAGATGTTTTAATAGTATAAATTTTTTTTATAAATATCTATTTTATAATCCATTGATAAAATATTATTGATTTAATCATATTAAACTATTGATATGCTAAAATTTTAATGGGTTTACACTTCTCTTTGTACATATATAAGTTGTTAATCTCATGTCAGTATCAGTAGTCAATTTACGTATTTTTAACTTAAAAAAATTTTTAAACTATGGTGAAACACAGGTAAAATGTACCATCTTAGGACCCTGAAATCAAGACCTGTGCTGAGATCAAGAGCTCAGGTGCCCCTCTGTCTTAACCATTTTAAGTGCACAGTTCAATATTGTTGTGAAACCATTGTCCAGATCTCTTTGCATCTTGCAAAATTGAAATTCTGTACCCATTAAACACTAACTCCCCATTCTTCCCTCCCCATAGCCCCTGGCATCCACTCTTCTACTTTCTGTCTTTGTGAATTTGACTAGTATAGGTACTTCATGTAAGTGGAATCATACAGTGTTTGTCTCTTTTTCTTTTTTTTCTTGAAGTATAATTAACTTACAGTGTTATATTATTAGTTTCAGGTATATAATATAACGATCCAGCAATTCTGTACATTACTCAGTGCTCATCCGAAGTGTACTCTTTATCCCCTTCACCTATTTTACCATCCCCCCATCTACAGTATTTGTCTTTTTGTGACCTGTTTATTTCACTTAACATTGTCTCCTCAAGGTTGTAGTATTGTGTCAGAATTTGCTTTCTTTTTAAAGCTGAATAATACTCCATTGTACGTATACACCACATTTGTTTATCCATTCATCCCTTGATGGATGCTTGGGTTGCTTTCCCACTTTTGGCTATTGTGAATAATGCTACTGTGGATGAGTGTACAAATATTTCTTTGAGGCCATGCTTCCTGTAGCCAGTTTACTTTGAATTCGCTTTGGCTATACAGTATAAAAAAGCTTAACTCATCTAGTTGAATAGTTGCAAATGGTAATAAGTTGCAAATGGCAGTAGTTTGTAATAGCTTGCTATAATGTCTTATGACTCATCTGAATGTCAAATAGAATCATGCAAGAGGAATTATGAGACATTTTAGTTTTAAAGTTAATCATTAGCAATAGCTAAAAAACTCTTCTCTTTTTTTCAACTGGTAAGGGTAATTGGGAGTCCATGAAAGAGTTTCTAGTCAGTTAAAATGTGTATCTTATGATATAATTTATGGTGTCATTTGTGGGAACCTTTGACCTCTCATTCTCCTTTTTTTCTTTTTTAAGAGTTATTTATTTATTTGAGAGACAGAGCACAAGCAGGGGCAAAGGCAGGCAGACGCTTAACTGACTGAGCCACACAGGCACCCTCACTGTCCTTTTCTGTAAAATATTTTCTCAAACCTTCAAAACTCTCATATGTATTTTGTTCTAATGATTGCATATTTTGTTTCAGTTTCTTTTTTTCTAAATTTTAAAATTTTTTTAATTTTTAAATATTTACTTATTTGAGAGAGAGAGAGTGAGCACGAGCAGGGGGCAGAGGGAGAGGGAGAAGCAGACTCCCTGCTGAGCAGGGAGCTAACGTGAGGCTCGCCCAGAACCCTGAGATCATGACCTGAGTCGAAGGATGAGGCTTAACTGACTGAGCCACCCAGGCCCCTTTCAGTTTCTTTTCTTTCTTTATTTGAAGTTTTAAGTCTTGGTAACAGTGTAACTGTATTGCTAAACTGATTGCTGGACATATTAAACATCAATTCAACAAATTTATAGGATATCCATACTAAGTCCATAATTCACAAATGAAGAAGAAAATAGATATGATCTTATGGAACACACAGTTTAGTAGGGTTGATGAATAATAAGTAAACTAATAATAATAATAAACTAATCATAAAAAATAATAAGTAAACAAACAACTAGATAGATGATTACAAATAATGGGTTTTTTTTATGATGGAAAAGGACAGTATATTGTGAAAGAGATTAAGAATGGCTGCTCTAGATTGGATTGACACAGAAGGCCTCTCTGAGGAGCAGGCTTTTAGGATGAGCCCTGATTGCAAGAAGGAATCTGCCATTTAGTAATTTGGAAGAAAACAAATTATTCTAGACAATTTGAGGTGGTGGGAACACTGTAGGTAGTGGTTCTAAGCCATGAAAGCACTTGGTGTGCTTGAAACATTGAAAGACCCATGTGTCTGATACATAATATTAGCAGAAGCAATGTATTAGTTTCCTATTGCTGCTGCAACAAGTAACCACAGATGTCTTATTTTATGGTTCTGGAGGTCGGACATCTGACTTGGGTCTTCTGGGGCTAAAATTAAGGTGTCAGCAGGGCTGAATTCCTTCTGCAGGCTCTAAGGGGGAACCAGTGTCCTTGCCTTCTCTACCTTCTAGAGGCCACCTGCTTTCCTTTTCTCATGTCACCTCCCTCCATCTTCCAAGTGCATTCCTTGAATCTCTGATTCTATCATCACATCTCCGCCGCCTCTGACTCTGACCCTCCTGCTTCCCCTTATAAGGACCCTTGTGATTGTATTGGGCCCACCAGTGTAATCCAGGCTCATGTCCCCATGTCACGATCCTTTAACTTCATCACATCTATAAAGTTTCTTTTGCCATGTAAATAACATGCATATGTTACAGAGAAATTTGACGGGCCATCACCCTGTCTCCCATATTCAGGGAGTGGAGAAATGAGAAACAAAGTGACTGTATTATGTTCTATTTCTGGAATATTTTAGTTTTTGGAGTTTGTACTCATTAAGGTTTATTTTATTTTTATTTATTTATTTATTTATTTCCCATATATGTTTATTCTATTTTTATTTATTTTTTGTAAATATTTTATTTATTTATTTGACAGAGAGAGAGATCACAAGTAGGCAGAGAGGCAGGCAGAGAGAGAGGGAGCAGCAGTCTCCCTGCTGAGCAGAGAGCCCAATGTGGGGCTCGATCCCAGGACCCTAAGATCATGACCTGAGCCGAAGGCAGAGGCCCCAACCCACTGAGCCACCCAGGTGCCCCCTCATTAAGGTTTAATGTAAGATGTTATAACAAAAAGACTCCACAATATTGTGGTTTAAATAAGACAGAAGTCTATTTTTCTGTCATGTAAAATCCAAAGGGAGGCAATCCAGGACTGCAAGTGTGGTTCTACTCTCCAAGGTCATTGAAAGCTCCAGGAACATTCTGTCTTATTGCTCTGCCAGCCCCAACATATGGCTTCCTGGTCATGTTCTAAGATGAGTCCATACTGTAGCCAGTGAGAATGTGGGAGAGCTTTGTCACTTGATCATACCTGGTTGCAAGGGAGCCTGGGAAATGTAGGGTTTGGCCAGGTGGTCATGGGTCCAGCTACAACTCAGGTCTCAGCTATTCCATTATTAAAGGAAGGAAGGGAAAATCTGAATCTGTCTCTGCAGCAAATTTCATTAAAAATATACTGATTTCTTGTTTCATCTGAAAAATTAGTACTCACACCTTGCCTTAAGACAGCTATTGGCCTTTAATACAAAAAAAGGAAATTATGGTACTTGCTGCCCGTATAATTACAAACATTTCTGAAAAGTCTGCAATTTACAGTCTGTTCCTTAATAAAATTGACAGTTAGCATGGCATTTTTGAACCCGATTTTGAAAGATGCTGACATCTTCTTAATGGTGGAGCTAGTCTAAATAGAATAAGAACTACTGTAGTTAAGATATTGTGGTAGCAGCATTGATTGAAGCTCCTTTTTCTCCAGTTTCTTCAGTAAAGGATTCACTAGTATAAAATTTCTTTTAATAAACTAAAACTTGTCAACATACTTAAGACTTATATTCCTTTTTAAAAAAGATTTTATTTATTCATATGGTTTCACTTAAGTGTGGAGCATAAAGAAAAACAGGGAGGACATTGGGAGAAGGAAAGGAAGGGTGAATTGGGGGAAATTGAAGGGGGAGATGAACCAGGAGAGACTGTGGACTCTGTGAAACAAACTGAGGGTTTTGGAGGGAAGAGGAGGTGGGGGGTTGGGTGAGCCTGGTGGTGGGTATTGAGGAGGGCACGTATTGCATGGAGCACTCGGTGTGGTGCATGAACAATGACTCTTGGAACACTGAAAAAATAAAATAAAATTAAAAAATTTGCAAATGGGTTTTTAAAAGAGAGCCATTGTTTAAAAAATTATATGCATTTACAATTAAATAAATGATCTTTAAAACAAAAACATAAAACAACAAAAAAACTATTTTATTTATTTATTTGAGAGAGGGAGGGGGGAACACAAGCAGGGTGGATGGGGAGAGGTAGAAGCATGCTCCCCGCTGAGCAAGGAGCCCATTGCAGGACCTCGATCCCAGGACCTGGGATCATGACCTGAGCCGAAGGCAGATGCTTAACCTACTGAGCCACCCAGGTGCCCCTTAAAGAGTTATATTCCTGTAATAAATGATAAGTGGTTTATATACTAAAAGTCTTCTTTGTAGTGACCTGGAAGAACATATATAAAAACAAGCAAAAAGAAGAAATATACAAATCCATATTCAGTGCAGGTAAATTATGGACTTCATATAACATCAGCCCTTGAACAGGTTTATTTATTCAGAACCATTCATTCAGCAAATATCAATGGAACATCTATTATGTTTCAGGCACTGTTCTTGGTTTCTATTCTAGCCGTTGCAGGTAATGGTATAGATTGTATGTTTAGAGTAGTCTGCTTATCTACCATTCATTCTGTTGAACACCTGCTCTGTATCTGGTACTGTTGTCGGTGCTTAGGACACATCAGTGAATAAAAGAGACAAATATCTCTTTCCTTCATGGAACTTCCATTTGTGTTGCAATATCAGTAAATCAGAGTTTACTGAGCATTTCTTAAAAGTGTGAAATTTTTATTGAAATATGACATACATAGAGAAAAGTGTACAATTCACAATGGAAAAGCTTAATATATTTTTATAAAGCGAACATGCCAGTGTAAGCAGAATCCCAGATCCTGTTTGTGTAGCTTCAGCCTGTCTCCTGGGAGTAACCACTATCCTGACCACTAACCCTATTAGATTAGGGTTGCCTGCCTTTGAACTTTATCTGAATGAGATCATATAATACATTTCTCTGGCTGCATTCTTTTTCTCAAAGTATTGTTCACATGGGGGTGCCTGGGTGGCTCAGTCAGTTAAGCACCTGCCTTCAGCTTAGGTCATGATCCCAGGGTCCTGGGATCGAGTCCTGCATTGGGCTCCTTGCTCAGCGGGGAGCCTGCTTCTCCTTCTGCCTCCTGCTCCTCTTGCTTGCACTCTCTCTCTGACAAATAAATAAATAAAATCTTAAAACTTTTGTTCATGAGATTCTTTGTGTTATTTTGTGTAGTTGTAGTTCATTTATTCTCCTTACTCTATCATATTCCATTGTGTGAATAAACCACAGTGTTCTTTTCCATTCTCCTGTTGATGTACATTTGGTGGTCTCCTATTTTTGGTCATTACACACAGTGCTGCCATAAGCATTCTTGTGCATGCCTTTCAGTAGACATTTGTATGCACTTCAGGTGGGTATATAAGTAGGCATGGAATCACTGCCTCATAGGGAGTGCTTATGCTCAGCTTCAGTAAATACTGACAAAGAGTTTTCCAAAATGTTTGAGCCAGTTTATTCTCCCCTGCCCCCAGGAGTGGTGGAGAGTTTTAGTTGCTCCATGCCCTTGTCAACACTTGGTATTGTCTGTCTCTTCCATTTTACCTGTCCTGTTTTTGTGTAGTGATATGGCATTGCAGTTTTAATTAACATTACCCTGATGACTTAGTGGGGCCCCTTTCCCTATGTTTGTAACACCTGTTTGGATATCCTTCGTGGTGAAGTATCTAAATTAGTCTTTTGCCTGTTTTTAAAAGCACATTGTCTATTTCTTTCCAGTAAGCTTTTTTCTATGTGCGTTGTGGCATTTTGCTTTGAAAGATCCTATGTGTACTTATATAATCAGATTTAAATTTTGTTTGCATAATTTTTTCAATAACATTAAGTTGTTTAATTTATGCTGAAAGAACCAAGAGCCTTATTTTTATGCTCACTGTGCGTTGTTTCCAAATGATGTTGTAACTTGGCAAGGACTGCAGAACTATTTTGAAAAATTTCACTGCTTCAGCTCTGCTGATGACTCGTGCACTGTTTTAACATGATAAAAGCTTAAAGCCTGCAACGAATTCAGCCACCATTTTCTTCTGTCTTTAAATGACATCGTGAGAGCATTTTAGGTACATTATTTTCATTTTATATACTGTCGATTGCTAGAGAAGGATTCATTTGATTCCAATATGTTATTTTTTGTTGTTTCATCTCCAGCCCAATCAATCTCATTTCTCAAATCACTGACTTTTTTGTTTAAAGTGTCCTGTTTTTCTTTAAAGACCTTATTTATTGGGGGCGCCTAGGTGGCTCAGTTGGTTGAGCAACTGCCTTCGGCTCAGGTCATGATCCTGGAGTCCCAGGATCGAGTCCCACTTTGGGCTCCCAGCTCCACGGGGAGTCCGCTTCTTGCTCTGACCTTCTCCCTTCTCATGCTCTCTCGCACTCTCTCTCTTTCCTAATAAATAAATAAAATCTTTTTTAAAAAATAAAGACCTTATTTATTTATTTGAGAGAGAGAAAGAGAGTGTGTGTGTGTGTGAGAGAGAGAGAGAGAAAGAGAGAGAGCGCACAAGCAGGGTGAAGGGCAGAGGGAGAAGCAGACTCCTTGCTTAGCAGGGAACCCGATGTGGGACTTGATCCTGGGACTCCGGTATCATGACTTGAGCTGAAGGCAGACACTTAACAGACTGAGCCACCTAGGTGCCCTAAAATGTCCTGTTTTGTTTTTTTTTTTTTTTAAAGATTGCATTTATTTATTTGACACAGAGAGAGAGATCACAAGTAGGCAGAGAGAGAGGGGGAAGCAGGCCCCCGCTGAGCAGAGAGCCCAATGCGGGGTTTGATCCCAGGACCCTGAGATCATGACCCAAGCCGAAGGCAGAGGCTTTAACCCACTGAGCCACCCACGTGCCCCAAAATGTCCTGTTTTTTTTTTTAAATTTTTAATTATTTAATTAATTATTTATTTTAAAAAAGATTTTATTTATTTATTTGACAGAGAGAGAGAGAGAGAGAGAGATCACAAGGTGGATAGGCAGGCAGAGAGAGAGGGGGAGGCAGGCTCCCTGCTTAGCAGAGAGCCCGATGCGGGGCTCGATCCCAGGACTCTGAGATCATGACCTGAGGTGAAGGCAGAGGCTTTAACCCACTGAGCCACCCAGGTGCCCCTTTTTTAATTTGTTAAAAAAGATTTTCATTTATTTATTTGACAGAGAGAGAGAGATATTACAAGTAGGCAGAAGGCAGGAAGAGAGAGAGGGGGAAGCAGGCTCTCTCCTGAGCAGAAAGCCCGATGTGGAGCTCCATCCCAGGATCCCGAGATCATGACCTGAGCTGAAGGCAGAGGCTTTAACCCACTGAGCCACCCAGCCATCCCCAAAATGTCCTGTTTTTAATTGTAATCCATTTCTGGCTAAAGGTTATAATTTGAATTCCTCAGAATTTGTCAATCATGATAGCTCACAAGCTTTTGATGATGTACCAGGTTCTATTTGGTGCTATAAGTGTTTTAACTTATTTAAATCATATGACGTGCTCGGTTCGGCAGCACATATACTAAATCATATGAGCTAGGCGCCATTAGCAGCTTCATTTTACAGATGATGAAATTGAGGCCTGGGAGAAGTAACTTGACAAAGTCACAAAGTTGCTAAGTAGGAAACTCAGGAGTTAAACCCTGAGACCCAGCTCTCAGTTTCTCCAGCCCCGTCAGCTCTCTCTGTTAGCTTGGAATGGCAGATTTCCCCCTACCAGCATGCTCATTGACACACTGCATATTTTCTCCTTATCGATAGCACGGTTGGTGCTTGGAAACCCTACTCCGAGCAAATGTTTGACTTGTCTGGACTGCCGAGGTTGGCCAGGATATTTCACATGCCCCAGCTTCTGGGTCCTAGTATTCACACATCAGACACAGGGATGTGCTCTTTATTCTTACTCTTCCTCCACAAAGCTGGGGCAGCACATTAGGATTCATCTGCTTTCTCCTTATATGGGTCAGAGTCTGGCCCTCTTGCACACAGTACTGGAGGCCAAGCCATCTCTTTTTCTCTTCTCTCACATTTGGATTCAGAACAAAGAGAGAGACCCTTTTTGGACCTTGAGCCTCAGCACTGCTTTCCATCCTAGATATGAGAGCGCTAGATTAGTATTTTGGGCGTAAACCCAGCTAATGACAAAGCTGTAATGCGACTTCCCGTTTGCTGCTCTCCCTAACATAAATCTCAATGGGATAGCAACAATGTTTTGGCCAATTCAATTGATGTGCTAGGGGTTATTAAATATGATTTCATTTAGAAAGTAGAGCCCCTGGGTGGCTCTTATCTTTGTTTGGGGAAACAAATTGGCACTTCTCTAGAGCTCTGAATATTAACATAGAATTGGGTATATGGAATTCTGTCTTGGACCTCATCCAAAGGATTCTAATTATCAAGGCATGCTAACAACCAGGTATGAGGTAGTTTTGCCTACAAGGTACTTCTATGGTCTGCCCTCCTAAGCATACCATTAGAGTAAAGTTTTGCTTGTTTATTTCTATCTTGTCATGACTATAAGTTTTTTTGAGAAATGGACACTTCTTTCTTC
The DNA here is from genome assembly GCA_028533885.1 of Nasua narica. NCBI lineage: Eukaryota > Metazoa > Chordata > Mammalia > Carnivora > Procyonidae > Nasua > Nasua narica. Next base: position 17,926,620 of record CM052801.1, read on the forward strand.
TGCTATGATCAAATGCTAAAAATTGGAAAATATCTATGTTTCAAAGTAGAAAGTAGAAGGGAAACTCAGTAGGAAAAAAAGTTTTTCTTTTTTAACTTCAATAAGTTGGGGGAATGTTTTTGACTTTTTCTTTCAATTGCGGTGCTGACAGCCCTGTTCAGAGCACTGTAAATATGAGTTTGTCTAAATTATATTTAGTGGAAGTTATTCAGCAGAGAGCTTGAGAGGCAGCCTTGCTCTCTGGAATTCGCTCCCTAACCTGCAGTGCTTTGCTAGCGTTTTGTTTTCTGAGTTTATTAGTCCCTTGGATTCACTCTGTGAGGCACATTTCTTCCTTCCTTCCTTCCTTCCTTCCTTCCTTCCTTCCTTCCTTCCTTCCTTCCTTCCTTCCTTCCTTCCTTCCTTCCTTCCTTCCTTCCTTCCTTCCTTCCTTTCTTTTTTGAACATGTGTTTGGCAGAGGCCAGTGTGCTTGGCAGCAAATAAAGCCCCAGTGTCAGAGGCTTCAGTCTTGAGACCTGAAATCCCTACAATGAAAAACCAGCAGTTTATCAGGAGCCATTTGCTGCCTCTGGATCTATGAGTCATTCCAGCTCTGTGGAGGGTTCGACTTCTTTGAATGGTGGGAATGAGCTCAACAATGTGATAGAATAGTGGTATCTACTTCCCTCTCACCAAAGATACCTTTTTCTTCTTACTTACTCGTTCTGACTCTGTTCTGCTTATAGATTTTGCATGGGGGAAGATTTTTTGACTTATTTACCAATCATTTCAGAAGTTTCCAATAGGTACTATAGTGAAAGAGAAAAACTAATTTTCTTAAGATACACAGTAAAGGGGCGCCTGGGTGACTCAGTCGTTTAACATCTGCCTTAGGCTCGGGTCATGATCTTAGGGTCCTGGGATCGAGCCCCACATCAGGCTCCCTGCTCCTCGGGAAGCCTGCTTTTCCCTCTCCCACTCCCCCTGCTTGTGTTCCCTCTCTCGCTGTCTCTCTCTCTCTCAAATAAATCAATAAAATCTTAAAGATACATAGTAAAAATTATCTGATGCCTTTCTGAGTAATTTTGCAACACTAGGACCTCCCTTACTATAAGCCTTCTTTTATTCACAAGTCTTTATTCACGAAAAGAGGTGAAATTTTAAGAGAACAGTTATGTTTGGCAGGTCTGTTTTCTTTTTGGTATGGTATAATAAATTATTGTAACATGGATATCTTTGGGCCTCATTTACTAGTGGATAGATGGAAATATGTAAATGTTGGGAATCCGGTTTTTCTAGCTCACAAGGGACTTCCAGTTTCCATAAAAGCCCCTTTCTGCCCAAAAGGATTTCTCTTTGTCTTTAGCAGGAAGCTTGTGTGTGTCAGGGATCATCATGCAGAGTTGCCATATTGTTTGTTTCATGCTCCACGTTCTCCTTGTTGATGGCTTTTGCTCCTGACACTGTTTGATGATGCTTCCGGTTCCCACCATGTTTTATCTGGTGCCTCTTCTGGGAATGCCAGAGGGATTGTGCACAGGGCACTCATCCTGAGGAGACATGGTCGTGCTTAAGGAGCCCGGAGACCACAGAATTGTGTATGCTTCCCCCAAGTCATGCCTCACAGAATCTTTAATTAAGTGGCCCTTTTAGTTTTTCCCTGTACTTCTCTTATATATATTTTTTAAAAATAAACTCTACATCCAATGTGGGGCTCGAACTCACTACCCCAAGATCAAGAGTCACACTTCTATGAACTGAGTCAGTCAGCCATGCCCCTTCCTGCACTTTTCTTGGTTGGAAGTCAGGCTCTGTCTTCTGGGGCCAGTTGGAGAACTAGTACCAGACATTCTTCATTTGCCCTCCCACCTCTTATTCTTGCCTTTGGTAGTGGGCCATGTAACTCCCCTCTCCTGTTATTCAAAAAGTGTATCAACACACACACACACACACACACACACACACACACACACACAAATAGACTCTTCTGGGGGTCTCTCAGATGTATAGGCTTAGAGGCACCTGGGTTGCTCAGTTGGGTAGACTCTTGATTTCGGCTCAGGTCGTGATCTCAGGGTTGTGAGACTGAGCCCGGCTTTGGGCTCTTTGCTCAGCAAGGAGACTGCTTGAGAGTCTTTCCCTCTTCCTCTACCCCTCCCCCTGCTCGCTCTCTGTCTCTCTCTCAAAGAAATGAATAAATCTTAAAAAAAAAAAAAAAGGGGGTGCCTGGGTGGCTCAGTGGGTTAAAGTCTCTGCCTTCGGCTCAGGTCATGATCTCAGGGTCTGGGATTGAGCCCTGCATCAGGCTCTCTGCTCAGCGGGGAGCCTGCTTCCCCCCCCTCTCTCTGCCTGCCTCTCTGCCTACTTGTGATCTCTCTCTCTCTCTCTGTCAAATAAATTAATAAAATATTAAAAAAATTACACGTGGTCTCTGATCAGGCCCATGCTCTAGTTAAGCAGCCTATATCAGAGCCCTTCTAGATCCTCCAACTCAAAATGTTTATATCTTTAGAAGCTAATGAACACTGGGACAAGACCAAGAACTTCTATTATGTTCTTTATGAGCAGCCTGATTAGCTGCCTTGCCTGCCACTGTCATGGTTTTCCTGATTCTCCTTCTTTTGTTTTGCAAAAAAAGTATTATTTTACATTGGTTTAGAATTTAGTAAAATTTATAAACTAGATAAGATTGGTTCCAACTCTAAAGCCTATAATAACAATGCAGACATGTAGAATTTAACATTTACATAGCATTTCCTCATCATGATTCAGTTCCACCAATACTCATTGAGAGTGCTTTATGTCCCAGGCAGCGTCTCACTTTAATTTGCGTATTTTTCAAATTGAAGTACAGTTGACATACAGTAATATATTAGTTTCAGGCATACAATGCTGTGACTTGACATTTATATATGTAATGAAATCATCACTATAAGTCTAGTTACCATTTTACACCATATGTAGTTGTTATAGATCTTATTGGTGATATTCTGAATGTGGCTGTCACAGTTTAGGTGACGCTGCCTTCCTCTTACTGTCTACCATGCAAGGCAGTATGGACAGAGGTGGCTCTCGTGGCTGGCTGTACATTAGAGTTACCTGGAGAGCTTGAAAAACCCACCAGTGACTGGGTTCCTTCCCCTGTAGAGCTTCGCGTTTAGTTTGTCGGGGGCCCAATAAGACCATGCATCAACTGAGTCTTGGTGCTGAAGAGACAGAGCATCTGAGGGAACCTTGAACTTTGACCCCGGAGACCACTTAATCTGTCAGAAATCACCACACACATCCTGGGTTTGGCATTGGCTCTTGATGTGCTTTAGAAAAAAAAATCAGAACAAAATAGCTGGTCCAGAATGAAACTGCTGGCATCCAATTTAGCACACTTAATATGTACCATTTTATGGACACAACAGTTTTCCAGATTTCATTCTCATTATCTTATTTCCCAATTTTTTTTCCTGACAACTTGTAAGAATGGAATGAAGACGATTTTGGGAGCATCCATATGCACAAGAATATGACATTTTTCTTGGATTTGTGTTAGTTTAAATTAAGAATGCACCTGCAGAAATGTCAGAAATAGGCCCCCTTCCAATTCAATATAAATAGGCCGTTATTATAGTTGAATGCTATCGGGGTTTCCACACATGATTTAAATAGGGAAAGGTGAGGCCTCCATGGGTAAAAATGCCCCTCCTAGTCCTGAGGGTATTGAACATTTTCCTAGAACGTGAGGTCACTGTTCGTGTACAGCGGGGGCTTGGGGTGTTCAGCATTGAAGCGGCTCTGTGGTTCTTCTTGATATGTACATGCATATGTTGACATGACAAGAGAAAGCATCACAGCATTAACTCCGATTGTTAGATAATTATGACTTATTCATAGCACTGCAGGCCGATTACAATAATGATTACATTTCTGTAACTGTTTCCTCCAATTCCTCCTTCCTGTCCCCGGGAAGCCTAAAGAACTTTACTCATTTATTTTCACAATGTGCCCATAGTTCAGTGGCATTCGTTTCTTTAAATCAGCAAGGCATGAACTGAAGGGAGAAAAAGGAAAAAAAAGTTACTCAAGTTTATGAAACGAGATGGGATTAAAATGGACCTAGGGGCGCCTGGGTGGCTCAGTTGGTTAAGTATCTTCCCTTGGCTCCTAGGGTCCTGGGATCTGGCCCTGAATCATGCTCCCTGCTCAGCGGGGAGTCTGCTTCTCCTTCTGCTCCTCCCCCTAGCTTGTGCGTGCGTGTGTGTGTGTGTGCGTGCGCGCGTGCACGCGCGCATGCTCTCTCTCTCAAATCAATAAAACCTTCAAAAAAATAAATAAAATGGACCTAAAAATCATTTGCTTTTACCTGTCTATTTTTTATTAGGTCATGAGAGAGCCTTAAATATGTCAATACCTACACTCAAATATACAGAGCCTTAAATAATATAGTTCCTCTCAGCAGGCCTTCTTAGTTAGAGCAATAGAGAAAGGCTGAAAGGATGATGTGGGGCCAGTCATGGAGGAAAAAGGAGGTGTTGTTAGACTTCTCTTTAGAAGTACTGGATCAGGGGTGCCTGGGTGGCTCAGTGGGTTAAAGCCTCTGCCTTCGGCTCAGGTCATGATCTCAGGCTCCTGGGATTGAGCCCCACATTGGGCTCTCTGCTCAGTGGGGGGCCTGCTTCCCCCTCTCTCTCTGCCTGTCTTTCTGCCTACTTGTGATCGCTCTCTCTCTGTCAAATAAATGAATAAAAGTCTTAAAAAAAAAAAGTACTGGATCAATGAGAAGAGGTAGCATCGGGGAGCATATTAATGCCTTCCCTGGGAAACTGCAAACAAATAGAGGGATACACCTTTGCAAGGTTGTTCAGCAGTATTTACTAAAGCTGAGTATATCCCTACCATATAATCCAGAAATTCCACTCCTAGAAAAGTACCCAAGGGAAATGAGTACACATGTTTGTCAAAAGACATGCAGTATAAGAATGTTTATAGCAGCCTTCTCATAACAGCCTCATATTGGAAACAACCTAAATGCTCATCAATAGAAGAATAGATGAATAATTTATAATATGTACATACAGTGAAATACTACTCAGTGAAAAACAAATAAGAAAACAAATAAACAGAACCCCCACTGATTCTCATGGACATTATGAAAGAGGCCAGTTACAAAAGAGTATATACTGTATAAATAATTGAAGTTCAAGAACAGGCAAAACTAATACATAATGATAGAAGTCAGAATAGTGGTTATTTTTATTTTATTTTTATTTATTTATTAGAGAGGGAGAGAGAGACAGAGAGCGAGGGTGAGCAGGATGGGGGGGGAGGAGGAGCAGAGGGAGAGGGACAAGCAGACTCCCTGCCAAGCTGGACTCAACTTTGAGCTTGACTTTGGGCTCAATTCCATGACCTTGAGATCATGACGCGAGCCAAAAAAACTGAGTCAGCTGCTCAACCGACTGAGCTACTCAGGCACCCCAGGATGGTGGTTATTTTTGAGAGTAGGTATTGACAGACAGGGGTCACGAGAGCCTTCTGAGTGCTAGAAATATTCTAGGTCTTGGTCTGGTGGTGGTGTGCACATATGTCAAAATGTATTGAGCTGAAATTAGAGTATATTCTATAATTACTGTATGTATATTATACTATAATGAAAATAAAGGCAAAAACCTTAAAAATAAATATTAATAGGGACAGGCATTGATGTCAAAGCATCACAATAAAAAAGTTAAGAATTATATAACAACTAGAAATTGTTTTCAGGTGTTGATAAATTACTAGCCCTCTAAATGATTGCCTGGTAGCAAAGTAAATCTATGTTCTTTCTTATCCCTCTGTCAATAAGATGGTCATTTTATTTCTTATTTATTATAAAGATATTTGTTGCTGATTGTTCTGGTCGACTACCCTAAAGCCATTCCCAACCTTGTATTCCTTATAGATTTCTTATTGTAAATGTAGGAAAAACTAGTCTCATTTCCGCAGCCTCTTTTTCAAGTATTACGTCTTTCTTTCTTTTTTTATTTATTTAAAGATTTTTAAAATTTATTTATTAGAGAGAGAGCATATGAGTGCACAGCAGGGGGAGCAGCAGGTGGGGGGGAGAAACAGGCCCCCCACGGAGCAGGCTATTGTGGACATTGCTGCTATAAACATTCGGGTGCATGTGACCCTTTGGATCACTACATTTGTATCTTTAGGGTAAATACCCAGTAGTGTGATTGCTGGGTCATAGGGTAGCTCTATTTTCAACACTTTGAGGAACCTCCATACTGTTTTCAAGAGTGGCTGTACCAGCTTGTATTCCTACCAACAGTGTAGGAGGGTTCCCCTTTCTCCGCATCCTCCCCAACATCTGTCGTTTCCTGACTTGCTAATTTTAGCCATTCTGACTGGTGTGAAGTGTTATCTCACTGTGGTTTTGATTTGTATTTCTCTGATACTGAGTGATGTTGAGCATATTTTCATGTGTCTTTTGGCCATTTGGATATCCTCTTTGCTGAAATGTCTGTTCATATCTTCTGCCTATTTCTTTCTTTTTTTTTTTTTAAAGATTTTATTCATTTATTTGACAGAGAGGGTGAGAGAGACCACAAGTAGGCAGAGAGGCAGGCAGAGAGAGAGGAGGGAAGCAGGCTCCCCACTGAGCAGAGAGCCCAATGCGGAGCTCGATCCCAGGACCCTGAGATCATGACCTGAGCTGAAGGCAGAGGCTTAACCCACTGTGCCACCCAGGTGCCCCTTCTGCCCATTTCTGGATCGGATTATTTGTTCCTTGGGTGTTGAGTTTGAGAAGTTCTTTATAGATTTTGTATACTAGCCCTTTATCTGATATGTCATTTGCAAATATCTTCTCCCATTCTGTCAGTTGTCTTTTGGTTTTGTTGACTGTTTCCTTTGCTGTGCAAAAGCTTTTGATCTTGATGAAGTCCCAATAGTTCATTTTTGCCCTTGCTTCCCCTTGCCTTTGGAGATGTTTCTAGGAAGAAGTTGCTGTGGCTCAGGTCAAAGGGGTTGCTGCCTGTGTTCTCCTCAAGGATTTTGATGGAGTCCTGTCTCACATTGAGGTCTTTGATCCATTTTGAGTCTATTTCTGTGTGTGGTGTAAGGAAATGGTCCAGTTTCATTCTTTTGCATGTGGCTGTCCAATTTTCCCAACACCATTTGTTGAAGAGACTGTCTTTTTTCCATTGGATATTCTTTCCTGCTTTGTCGAAGATTAGTTGACCATAGAGTTAGGGGTCCATTTCTGGGCTCTCTATTCTGTTCCATTGATCTATGTGTTTGTTTTTGTGCCAGTACCACACTGTCTTGATGATAACAGCTTTGAAATAGAGCTTGAAATCTGGAATTGTGATGCTGCCGACTTTGGTTTTCTTTTTCAACATTCCTCTGGCTATTCATGGTTTTTTTCTGGTTCCATATAAATTTTAGGATTATTTGTTCCATTTCTTTGAAATAAATGGATGGTATTTTCATAGGGATTGCATTAAATGTATAGATTGCTTTAGGTAGCATAGACTTTTTCACAATATTTGCTCTTCCAGTCCATGAACATGGAACATTTTTCCATTTCTTTGTGTCTTCCTCAGTTTCTTTCATGAGCACTTTGTAGTTTTCTGAATACAGATTCTTTGCCTCTTTTGTTAGGTTTATTCCTAGGTATCTTATGGTTTTGGGTGCAATTGTAAATGGAATCGACTCCTTAATTTCTCTTTCTTCTGTTTTGCTGTTGGTGTATAGAAATGCAATTGATTTCTGTGCATTGACTTTATATCCTGACACTTTACTGAATTCCTGTATGAGTTCTAGCAGTCTTGGAGTGGAGTTTTTTGAGTTTTCCACATAAAGTATTATATGATCTGCAAAGAGTGAGAGTTTGACTTCTTTGCCAATTTGGATGCCTTTTATTTCTTTTTGTTGTCTGATTGCTGAGGCTAGGACTTCTAGTACTATGTTGAACAGGAGTGGGGATTGTGGGCATCCCTGCCGTGTTCCTGATCTCAGGAGAAAAGCTCTCAGGGGAAAAGCTCTCAGCTTTTCCCCATTGAGAATGATATTCGCTGTGGGTTTTTCATAGATGGCTTTGATGATGTTGAGGAATTACCCTCTATGCCTACACTGTGAAGAGTTTTGATCAAGAAAGGATACTGAACTTTGTCAAATGCTTTTTCAGTGTCAATTGAGAGGATCATATGGTTCTTGTTCTTTATTTTATTAATGTATTGTATCACTTTGATTTGCGGATGTTGAACCAACCTTGCAGTCCAGGACTAAATCCCACTCGGTCGTGGTGAATAATCCTTTTAATGTACTGTTGGATCCTGTTGGCTAGTATTTTGGTGAGAATTTTTACATCCGTGTTCATCAAGGATATTGGTCTGTAATTCTCCTTTTTGATGGGGTCTTTGTCTGGTTTTGGGATCAAGGTAATGCTGGCTTCATAAAATGTGTTTGGAAGTTTCCCTTCCATTTCTATTTTTTGGAACAATTTCAGGAGTATAGGTATTAATTCTTCTTTAAATGTTTGGTAGAATTCCCCTGGGAAGCCATCTGGCCCTGGGCTCTTGTTTGTTGGGAGATTTTTGATGACTGTTTCAATCTCCTTACTGGTTATGGGTCTATTCAGGTTTTCTATTTCTTCCTGGTTCAGTTTTGGTAGTTTGTGTGTCTCTAGGAATGCATCCATTTCTTCCAGATTGTCTAATTTACTGGCGTATAATTGCTCATAATATGTTCTTATAATTGTTTGTATTTCTTTGGTGTTGGTTGTAATTTTTCTTCTTTCATTCATGATTTTATTAATTTGGGTCCTTTCTCTTTTCTTTTTGGTAAATCTGGCCAAGGGTTTATCAATTTCATTAATTCTTTCAAAGAACCAGCTCCTAGTTTAGTTGATTTGTTCTACTATTCTTTTGGTTTCTATTTCATTGATTTCTGCTCTGATCTTTATTATTTCTCTTCTGCTGCTGGGTTTAGGCTTTCTCTCTTGTTCTTTCTCCAGCTCCTTTAGGCGTAGGGTTAGGTTATGTATTTGAGATCTTTCTTGTTTCTTGAGAAAGCCTTGTATTGCTATATATTTTCCTCTCAGGACCACCTTTGCTGTGTCCCAGAGATTTTGAACAGTTGTGTTTTCATTTTCATTTGCTTCCATGAGTTTTTAAAATTCTTCTTTAATTTCCTGGTTAACCCATTCATTCTTTAGTAGGATGCTCTTTAGCCTCCATGTATTTGAGTTGTTTCCAACTTTCCTCTTGTGATTGAGTTCTAATTTCATGGCATTGTGGTCTGAAAATATGCAGGGAATGATCCCAATCTTTTGGTACCAATTGAGACCTGATTTGTGTCCCAGGATGTGATCTATTCTGGAGAATGTTCCATGTGCACTAGAGAAGAATGTGTATTCTGTTGCTTTGGGATGGAATGTTCTGAATATATCTGTGATGTCCATCTGGTCCAGTGTGTCATTTAGAGACTTTTTTCCTTGTTGATCTTTTGCTTAGATGATCTGTCCATTTCGGTGAGGGTACCCAGGCACATTTTAAAGTAAGTTGTGAATATTGGTATACTTCTCCCATGAATACTTTGGCCATTTTTTATTTTTATGGAAAAAGCAATTTGGCAGAATTAAGTGCTATTTTTCTTTCCTCAGTTGTTCCTGTTTTGTATATTGAACCATTACCATAGAAGTTATGATAACAATTAGCATTTTAAAAAAGATTTTATTTATTTATTTGACAAAGAGCAAGAGAGCACAAGCAGGGGGAGCAACAGAGGGAGAGGGAGGAGCAGACTCCCCACTGAGCAGGGAGCCAGACACGGGGTTCCATTCCAAGATCGTGGGATCATGACCTGAGCTGAAGGCAGACGCTTAACTGACTGAGTCATCTAGGCACCCCAAAAATCAACATTTTTTTTTAAATTTTATTTTATTTATTTTAACAGAGAGAGAACACAAGCAGGCAAAGAGGCAGGCAGAGGTAGAGAGAGGAGCAGGCTCCCCGCCGAGCAAGGAGCCCGATGTGGGACTCGATCCCAGCTCGATCACAACCCGAGCTGAAGGCAGCTGCTTAACCAACTGAGCCACCCAGGCGTCCCCCAAAATTAACATTTTTCAAAAAGATTTTACCCATTGATTTGAGAGAGAGAGAATGGTAGGAGCAGAGGGAGAGGACAAGCAGATGAAGGGCTCGGTTCCACAACATTGAGATCACTACCTGAGCAGAAACCGAGAGCTGGGTACTTGACTGACTGAGCCACCCAGGCACCCCAACAATAAACATTTTTCGAGCATTGCCTAGGCACCAGGCACCTAATTCTATGCATCAATCCCATGAAGCAGGTACTATTATTATCCCCACTTAATAGATGATGAAGCTGAGATTCGGTGAGTTAAATAACTGCACAAGGTTGTACAGCCAGGGCATGGCTGAGCTGGTACTTCAGCCCTTGCACTTTGATTTGACAACCTGGTCCCTGGTCCACCAAGCCAAGTACCCAGGATTGTAGGTCTAGTGCTTAGGAGGGAAGAGCCTCTTAAAGGTTTCCAAACGTGGTAAGAGATGACAAAGACTGTATGTGCCTTGGACAGTGCATACCACTATTTCCATCCATTTGTACACAGGAGGGAACTGTATGGTACAGGAAGGATTTTATCAGTAGTGCATTTTATACTTCCTGGATTTTTTTTTCTTTTTGATAGTTTTCCCCTTGGTTTTTGACCACTACTATATAGCTAGTTCATAAGTATGTTTATCGCCAGTTCTCAGGAAGGAAAATGACCAAGCATTAGTTTCTTTTTCTCTAGAATAATTTTGAAAATCAGTTTTTATTGAAGTATGATGTACACACAGAAAGTGTGCTTAGGACAAACTGAATATGCCTGTGTGTGCTAGGAACAGAACCAGTATTCGTTTCATATACAGCGATGCCCAACTATTTATGTGGACTTAGCAAGTCATACCTACTCCTTTGCTGTTCTGACATTTTAAGTGAAGACCAAAGCAAATCCTTTAACTCTTTCTGAACATTGGTTACCTAATCACTGGTTCTATTTGTTAAATGGATAAACTTTATAGCTGTAATAGGTATGGATTAACACTGCTTCAGATGAGAGATACACATTGGTACAAATATGTAAAAACTGTAACTTTCTAGATAGAACTAAACTCATATTTTTATTCAGTTTCTATTTTTTCTTTGTCCTCATCTTTTTCTATTCTTGACATTCCCTATATTATATAAAGCTGTTTTTACCCTCTTATTTCTATATTTTGAAGAACGTTAATAAATAAAAGATGCGAAAACCAAATTGCTTTTCAAATTTAATTGTTTCCAATTATTCCAGGAACTAAACAGAACCTAGCAATTCACAGCTTCTTAGGGTGAAAGCAGCTCAACATTATTCAGTCTTATATAAAAGAAATAGAGAAACAAAAAAGAGAAAAAGGGCAGAAATTCAGAGATTGAGAAATATGATGACAGGTTCATATTATGAAGAACAACAGATGGACTTAAGGCTCTGAAAAATGTGTGTCAAGATCTGGCAATCTGTGCTCCATTCCTAGTGTCATCAGTCTTCTGTATTATTAGAGACTTCAGCCATTTCTTGCTCTTCATTCATTTCATTGTTTTCCTTTGATCAACTGGTAACATACGGTGTCCTTACAATGCATGCTTATTTCAATACTGACTATAACAGCTGTAGATATTTCTCATGTGCACAGGAGGGTAAATAAAAGAATGGTAAGCCTCAGTGGTGGAGATTCTAAACTACCCCAGACAATAGAGTGTGTAAAAGGCTTGAAGAAATAAAACTCTTGTCAGCTTTCCTTCCCATATAGGTTTAAAGAAGAAAAATTTAGCTAACAGTTCTGAAATGACTGCCAGAGATCCTTCTGCAGTTATAAAGAGGGAAGAAATAGAATGCTATCTTCTAAGGATCTGACAGAGATCTGGGTATTTTGATGAGGGTGCCTCTTTTTGGTTGTTTGTATGTTAGCAACAGATAAGTGTCCCATACCTTTATGAAGTCTTCTGATTTGCAAGTTACAGGGCAACCGGTTGATGCGTTGGATTTGGAAGATGTATTGGTCACCTTTAGCTACAATAACAAACCCCAATATTTTAGTAGCTAAAAAAAAAATACTCCTTTATTTGTTGTTCATGGATCTGCTGGTTGCCTTGACTTTGCTAGGTTCAGCTGGCCTTGGGTCCAGGATTTGGGCCCAATTCAGGTCTGCTCTTCCCTGGGACCTGGGTTAAAGAACAACAGGTATCTGAGATGTGCTTTTTGCATGGTGAATGACAGAAGTACAAAAGTTGCTGGTGGAAGTTTGTCATACCCATTATAACTTCTCATAATAGACACACGTCACTTCTACCTACATTCTATTGGTCAAAACAAGTCCCAAGGCTAGACCTACCTTCATTTGGGTGGAGATGTTTACTTTGTGAACTCTGCACTCTTGCAAAGCCAAATGGCAAAGGCTGTGGATTTATAAACCTTTTTATAGGGAGGGAGTGAAAAGTTGGAAACTGTAATCCAAACCACCACAGAAGACCTCCAGTAGAGAAAGGTCTTGGGCTTAGTGGAATGTGATTTGTACTCCCCCCCCCCCAGTTTCGCCAATTTGAAGTGAGATAAAGGACTTCATGAGTTTTAATTTAAAAAGTATATTTAGGGGGCGCCTGGGTGGCTCAGTTGGTTGAGCGACTGCCTTCGGCTCGGGTCATGGTCCCGGAGTCCCGGGATCGAGTCCCATGTCGGACTCCCGGCTCTGCGGGAGGTCTGCTTCTCCCTCTGACCTTCTTCTCCCCTCTCATTCTCAGTCTCTCTCTCTCTCTCTAATAAAGAAATAAAATCTTTAAAAAAAAAAGTATATTTAGGAACATTAAGATTTAGGATAGCGTGAACATAGGATGAATTGCTCAAAGTAATTCAGGTGGCAGGCTAGATGAGTTACTCAAGCAACATGGACTTACTACTTTCTATTGCTCACCACCATGATGGCTGCGTGTGAAGATATTAAACATCTAGGCAAGTGGGAAAAATGTAGGAGAGGGCATAGCAGTTTCTTCTTCGTCTTCTTAGCCGAAATTTGTGATTGCAGTCATGAGCACCATCTTCCCACACTACCACTCTACCGTCATCACAAGCCCTGTATTTGTAAGGAATGTGTCTACCATTTAAGAGTTTGACTGAATGATGAGCCTGAGTGGGCCTCGCTGAATCATCCTTCTGTGGGCAATACACGGGCCTACCTGAATCTCAGAACTCACAATGGCACTTTGCCAGGCGAGAGAGAGAGTCACTGAGCTGGTATTTGTTGAGATGTGGCTTTCTTCTCTCTGCTTTGCCTAAATAAAAACACAAGTCTTCCTCCCTCTCTCTCTCTCTCTCTCTGTCTGTCTTTTTTATTTTGCAAGAAAAGGTCTAGCATTTCTTTTTTTCACCGAGATGAAAAATTGTCCCACAAGAACTCTTCCAGCATTGTGCATAGACATCTTCTAGTCAGTATGGTCAGGAGAGAGCCAGACAGCAGGTGACCAGCGAATCATTCTATAAAGGAGATTGAAAAGCAAAATCAAGCCATAGGGTCACATGAGACTTGGAAATTGCCCTCTAATTCCTATTTGGAAAATACCCAGTCGGACTAATGAGTGTATTTAAAGAAAGGTTTTCATGCCAGATTTTCAGAAACGGAATCACCGATCTAATTTCTGTTTGGACCAGAACCAGAATCTAATCCCAGTCTGTAGACAAATAAGCCTAGAAGAGACCTGTAACAGCCATCCATCCGTCCTTCTGTTTCTAAACAGGACTGTCTCCCAGCCGCCATGCACCAAGGCTCCGGGGTCATCTGAATGTGCTGCTGGGCAGGGTGCTGCGCAGCTTGCCCTGGTACAGCTGCAAAGCAGCTTTCATGGCACTCCAAAAACCCAGCTGTGCTTTGTGTGAGGACACTATGTAGATGAAGAAACAAGCTCTTAGTGGATGCAGTGAATTTTAGGGGCAGGTGCAGATGAACAGTCATTATCACACATATTGGGGCATTTCCTGCCTCTATCTGTTAACAGTCAGTTTCAACTGGGGTATTATATCTTCTAGCGTGGACTTCTTTTCAATTAGGGTTTTAGTCTTATTTAGAATCAGGACTCCTTTAAGACTCATAAAAGCAATAAAGGACCCCCCCCCCCACACACCTGCTGCCAAATGTACATTTTTATACATGCTTCAGACATTTAATTTCAGGGGTTCACAGAACCCTTGAAGTTGTGGCCTCAGATTAAGAGTCCCTGCTTTCCACCTTTCTTTTTAATAGTCTTTGTTGTAGGCTATTTGATGGATAGAAAGATATGGGAAGATATGGGTCAGTGAAGGGACATGGTGTCTACACCATGTGGGCTCCCATGCTGCCGCCATTATTTAGTAGCCCTGGGATTTTGCTCAGTTTCCTCATTTGTAAAATGAGGAGCATCATAGCACCCTTTCAGGGCTGTTGTATGAGTAAAATGATGCCATTTCCTTGGCTTTTGAGTAACAGTGTTAAAGAAATGGCAGTAGTTATTCTTGGTGTTATTGCTATATTGACATTGTTTTTATATTGCTCATCCAACAATTGGAAAGCTCACTGGAACATCTCGGAACAGAAGTGTAAATCAAATGTTACTTTTAAGGTTGCTGGCTTCTCTTAAGGTACCTAGTGCACTTACATTTATGCCTAACCTTTGGTGCTCTCCTTCACTGCATCCGTCTCTAAACACTGCTAGGCCCAACACAGAGTAGATACTCAATAAAAATTAATCATTGTTGTAATAATAATAATTATTGTTGTTCTTCTTACTTTGGCTGCTTCTTAAGTCATTCTTCTGTGGAACCTTACTTTCAGGAGAAAGAAGGTCCTAAGATGGTTTTTCAAGGGGGGGGGGGTAACATCTCAAACTCATTGTAATAAGGGGAACAAAAAACTAGATTTTTGCCCTTTCTCTTTTCTCAATAACTTCTAAAAATTTACTTTTTTGCCTTCCATTTATTTCACTCAATCTAGGCTGGACACACAGGTTCCCCAGCTCCTGTGTAAAAAATGGTTAACTTGGTTTATAATGGTTTCTCAAACAGCCCTTGTCACTGGATGGGAAGGCGAAATGTGTGGGAAATGTGTGAGCCCACTGTTACTGGGTGTGGCTGGCTCTAGGTACTCCAGGCTAAGAAATCTGTGTGTTCAAGTCTCTCTCCCCCTTTCACTGGCCACATTTGTCCTCAGGTCCTGATTTCTCTGGAAGCTATACGCAACTAACAACAGATCAAAGTGTAAGCATTCACCATGGTTGTATTTAAAAAATTGGGGGGAGGCACCTGGGTGACTCAGTCTGTTAAATATCCAATTCTTTTTTTTTTTTTTTAAGATTTTATTTATTTATTTGAGAGAGAGAGAAAGTGAGAGAGAGCATGAGAGGAGAGAAGATCAGAGAGAAAAGCAGACTCCCTGCAGAGCTGGGAGCCTGATGTGGGACTCGATCCCGGAACTCTAGGATCATGACCTGAGCTGAAGGCAGTTGCTTAATCAACTGAGCCACCCAGGCGCCCAAGCATCCAATTCTTGATTGTAGCTTAGGTCATATCTCAGGATCCTGAGATTGAGCCCTGCTTAGGCTCTAAACTGGGCATGAAGCCTGCTTAAGAGTCTTTCTCTCCCTCTGTTTTTCCTGCCTGTTCTAAAGTAGCCCCAGAGTTACTAACATAGCAAGCTTTTTAAGGTGCCAGAGTGTGAGAGGGTCTGACTGAAGACACTGTACTAGTTACTCATTGCTACATAACAATTGCTCCAAAACACAGTGCCTTTAAACACTAGCCATGGGTTTTTTGTTTGTTTGCTTGTTTATTGTGTGTGCGTGTGTGTGTTTTCCTCAGGATTTTGTAATCTGGGCTGGGCTCAGTTGGGTGGAAGGAAATTTAAATGTAGATAGAATGAAGGAGATAGTCATCATTTGGCAGGCATCACAATCATTTCTTATAGGCTAGGATTATCAGTGGATGCGTTAAGTCAGTGGACAGAGTATGATGAAAAAGAGGATATTTGCACAGTCTCAAAGTGTCTCCCCATAAGATATTTACTGATTACAAAAGAAAAAATGGCCATCTTTAGTGTGAAGAAAGTTGGCAGACACCCCTTTAACCAAGTGATCAAGGTCGTCATTACCAATAATAAGACATTGATTTCATTTATACCTAATATCATGCACTGAGAAGGACACATCACTTTTTCTTTTTTATTTATTTGTCAGAAAGGGAGAGAGAGAGAGCATGAGCCAGGGGAGTGGCAGGCAGAGGGAGAAGCAGACTCCCGGACGAGCAAGGAGCCTGATATGGGATTCGATCCTAGGACGCTGAGATCATGACCTGAGCCTAAGGCAGATGCTTAACCAACTGAGCCACCCAGGCATCCCACTTCTGTGGTATTCTTGCCAAAAATTTGTAACCTCAGTCTGATCATGAAAAAAAATAGGACAAACCCAACTCAAGGGACATTGTACAAACTACTTTATCAGTACTTTCTGAAAGTGTCAAGAGCATGAAATGCAAGGAAAAGGTGAGGACCTGTCACAGAGTGGTGACCAGGGAGGCATGCTGACTTAAATGCATCATGGCATCTTGGATCAGAAAAGGGACGTTAGTGGACAAACTAGTGAAGTTCAAATAAAATCTATAATTTAGTTAATATATCAATGTATATTTCTTAGTTTTTTTTTAAAGATTTTATTTATTTATTTGACAGAGAAGAGTGAGATCACAAGTAGGCAGAGAGGCAGGCAGAGAAAGAGGGGGGAAGCAGATTCCCTGCTGAGCAGAGAGCCCAGTGAGGGGCTCAATCCCAGGACCCTGAGATCATGACCTGAGCCGAAGGCAGAGGCTTTAACCCACTGAGCCACCCAAGTGCCCCTATATTTCTTAGTTTTGATAAAGGAACTGTGGTTTTGCAAAATATTAACATTAGGGGAAGCTGAATGAAAGGTATATGGCAATCCTGTATTCTTTTTTAAAAAGTTTATTTATTCATATGAGAGAGAGAAAGAGAGCATGAGCAAGCAAGCAGGGGAGGGAGAGGAACAAGCAGACTCTGCACTGAGTGCTGAGCCCTAGGTGGAGCTCGACCCCTATGACCTTGAGATCATGACCTGAGCTGAAATCAAGAGTCAGTTGCTCAACTGACTGAGCAACCCAGGCATCGCCCCCTCTCTTTTTCCTTTTTTAAGATTTATTTATTTATTTTAGATGGCGAGGAAGAGAGCAGGGGCAGGGGGATGGGCAGAGGGAGAGAGAGAGGGAGAGAGGCAGACTCCCTGCTGAGCACAGAGCCCAAGGCAGGGCTCAATCCTACAACCCTGAGATCATGACCTGAGCTGAAACCAAGAGTCAGATCCTTAACTGGTGAGCCATCCAGGTGCCCCTGTACTCTTTTTTTCTTCTTTTTTTTAAGAACAGAGCTTTATTTATTTATTTATTTATTTTTAAAAAATTTATTTATTTGACAGAGAGAGAGATCACAAGTAGGCAGAGAGGCAGGCAGAGAGAGAAGGGGAGGCAGGCTCCCTGCTGAGCAGAGAGCCCGATGCAGGGCTCGATCCCAGGACCCTGAGATCATGACCCGAGCCAAAGGCAGAGGCTTTAACCCACTGAGCCACCCAGGCGCCCCAACCCCTGTACTCTTTTTAAAAATTTATAATTGATATACAGTGATATTAGTTTTAGTTGTACAACATAATGATTCAATAATTCTATACATTACTCAGTTCTCATCACAATAAGTGTCGTCTCCATACAATATTATTACAGTATTGACTGTATTCCCTATTCTGTACTTTTCATCACTGTGACTGACTTACTTTATAACTGGAAGTTTGTACCTGTTAATCTCCTTTATTTTGCCCATTTCCCTATCCACCTCCCCTCTGGCAACCACCAATTATTCTATGTATTTAAGAGTCTATTTTTTGGTCTATTTGTTTATTTTGTTTTTTACATTCCACATATTTCCAATATTTCCAACAGGAAATTTTCTGTCCTGATTTTGCAATATTACTGCAAATTATAAAATTATTTTAAAAGAAAACATTAAAAAGTGAGTTACATGTGAAACATAAACTGTGTATAGGTGCCGAAAGAGGACCACCTGGGAGTTTATGACAAATGGTCCAGGCAAGAAATGGTGGTGGTTTGCAACAGGGTTATTGGAATAGAGAGATGAGATACCAACAGGATTTGCTGATGGATCATTTGTAAGGAGAAGAGAGAGAGGACCTGAGGCCATATTGAGACCTTTTAGAAGGTACTTCCTTGCCTCTCTGTTTCCCAGAGGACTAGGCCTCTTAAAAAAATCAATGACTCTAGGAATGGGGCATCTGTAAGTCAAGTGATCAGAGTAGAGCTGTGGGAAAGAAAGAACTAGCAGGCTGAGGACAGAGAGAGAACTGGCATTGGCAGAAAGGAGATGCCCAGAAGAGAGGGTATTTGCTCTCATCTAAATCTGTTTTTCACCTCTGACATTGATTTCCCTCTTATAAAGACAAAGGACACAACATAGTAATATGAGGAAAACATGAGTTGAGAAAATAACTGCTGGTCAAACAGAAAGGGAATGCCTTTCTGTTGTCATGTCTTCCATAATGTCATCATTGGCCTGTAGAGAAGAAAACAAAAAAGAAAACAAGAGAAGGTTTGCCAGTCCCTGGCTTAGGCAGTGAGGGTTAGTTGTCTATATGTGAGTGTGTTGTGTATGCTGCCTAACATGTTGTTGGGCAAGTAAAATGTTAAGATAGAAGATGGAGGAAGCTAACACTGAAAGACCACTCTAATCCACAATTCACCTTTGTGAACAGCCTCATTCTGATGGACAAAACCCCTCCGCTCCACTGGTGTCACTTTGAAGAGTCTGTCCTTATTTCTAGGATAATCTCTCTGTGACGGAATGGAGACATCCATCCTACTGTTGAACCTGTCACACTGTATTTATTTTCTCCTTGTGCCTATTTTTGGCCCCCTTCTTATTTCTTTTCTGCAGTTCCCCCCCCTTCTTTGTTCATTCTTTGTCTTTCTCCTTTAGATACTCACCCGAGTTTGACAGCGTGATTACTTAATACTTACCTGCCAAATTAACTGACTTATTTTACCAACTGGGTGGATATACAATACCTTGACACTTGCTATTTGAGTATTTTCCTGCGTGTTTTGTGTCCATGATGAATAAATAATGGTGCCAGCATTCAAATATTGGTATTGGTAATTGGCCTGTTTTGTATTAAAGTATGCATCACAGTATATAGTGTCTCTCTCACTGTTTGACTTTAGTTCATTGAAGATTAATAGGTTACTATTAAAATTAATAATCTCCATTCCTATTCACTTCCTAGGCTCCCTTTTCATTTCAAGTTGGGATGTTTACAACAAAAGAGGAAAGGCCATTTAGTCAAATGAGTAATGAGAATAGCAGAGTAGTCCAGTTATTTGAAAATAGAGCACATTAGTGTAGTTGCCCAACATTTAGCTTCGAAATGGCCCCAAGTTTATTGTACCAACCAAGCACCGTTGACAACCATCTGGTGATGCTGTTTATTTTTATTATGTTGGAGGGTTGAGTTATATTCACCAATACAAAACACAATATCATCATTACAGACCACTAGACTCTCCCCTTCCTCTTTTCCTCCCTCCTTCCTTCTTTGCTTTTCTTGACTCTTTCATTTCTTCCTTCCCTTTTACTGCCACTCCTCACTCTCCCCCCCGCCACTGGCAATGATTCCAGTGTGTTTAATGTGTATATTCATATTGGTATACATTAGAATATGTAGGTTAAATAAGAATAACCTTACAGAATATTTAAGATTATATTGTGGGCGTGTTGTAAAGATTTACATTAATGGTTTTTCCAGAGAAGTCATTCTGTTTTTTTTTTTAAAGAATTTATTTATTTATTTGACAGAGAGAAACACAGTGAGAGAAGGAACACAGGCAGGGGGAATGGGAGATGGAGAAGCAGGGAGCCCATTATGGGGCTCGATCCCAGGACCCTGTGATCATGACCTGAGCTGAAGGCAGATGCTTAACAACTGAGCTACCCAGGTACCCCGTCATTCTGTTTCTTAGTATCTTTTTCATTTGGGACTACATCCTTAATATTTATCCATGTTGTTGTGTGTCCTTCCAGTTTATTGCTCCTAAGTGCTGCATGATATGCTACTGTAAGCACACTTCACCTTCTCCTTCTCCATTATACCCTAGTGACAGACACTTAGGTTGCTCCAACTTCCTTTACCACAAATAATACTCCTCATAAATGCCTGCTGTGGGGCTATATGTGAATTTCTCTGGGATATATTCCCAGGAGTAGGACTGTTAGATCATAGGGTACAAATACTATGATTAAATTCTGTCGGATTGCTCTCCATAGTGGTTGCATCAGTGTGTGTGTGTGTGTGTGTGTGTGTGTGTGTGTGTGTGTGTGTGTATGGACGTGCATTCTCAGAGTCTAAAGGTAAAATATTATGTATCGGTCATTATCCTCGAAAATCCATAGGGACAGATTGGGGATCATTGCTTGCGATGACAGGAAAGGTGGAATTATGTTAACTTTCTTGTAGGATTGAGTCTGTATTCATATTAATAATAAAAATAACTACCATAAAGTGAGCACTTAATATGTGCCAGGGATTATGCTAGGTGCTTTACATTCTTTGTCCTTTCTAAAAGTTTTTTATTTAAAATCAATTTAGTTAACCTATTGCATATTATTAGTTACAGGGGTAGAATTTAGTGATCCATCAGTTGCATATAACACCCAGTGCTCATTCCATCATGTGCCCTTCTTAATGCCCATCTCCCAGTTACCCCATCCTCCCACCCACCTCCCCTATAGCAACCTTCCGTTTGTTTCCTAGAGTTGAGTCTCTCATGGTTTGCCTCCCTGTTTTTATCTTATTTTAATTTTCCTTCTCTGTCCCTATGTTCATCTGTTTTGTTTCTTAAATTCTGCATATGAGTGAAATCATATGATATTTATATTTCTCTTATTTTGATTAGCTTAATGCCCTCTAGTTCCATCCACATCATTGCAAATGGCAAGATTTCATTCTTTTTGATGGCTGAGTAATACTCCGTTGTGTGCGTGTGTATGTGTATGTGTGTGTGTGTGTGTGTTTATCACATCATCTTTTTTGTTTTAAGATTTTATTTATTTATTAGAGAGACAGAGAAAGTGAGAGAGAGCATGAGAGGAGAGAAGGTCAGAGGAAGAAGCAGACTCCCCGTGGAGCTGGGAGCCCAATGTGGGACCCGATCCCGGAACTCAAGGATCATGACCCGAGCCGAAGGCAGTTGCTCAACCAACTGAGCCACCCAGGTGCCCTCACATCATCTTTATTCATTTATCTGTTGATGGACATCTGGGCTTTTTCCATACTTTAGCTATTGTGAACATTGCTGCTGTAAACATTGGGGTACATATGCCCCTTCATACACTCATTGTCTTATTTACCCTTTACAATAATGCCATGAAGTAGATGTTGGTATTATAACTTCTGTTTCAAGGATGTGAAAACCTGGACTTAGAGACTTTTAGTGACTTGTTTGAGCTGGTAAGTTTTAGATCTGGGATGAGACTCAGGTCTATCTAACTCCACAGCCTGTACTTAACAATGCTGCCATCTCTGTGTGCTGTAGGTTTTATTTATTTATTTAAAGATATATTTATTTGAGACAGAGAGTGGGGGAAGGGACAAAGGGAGAGAATTTCAAGCAGACTCTGCGCTGAGTGTGAAGCCTGTTGTGGGGCTCGATCTTACCACCCTGAGATCATGACCTGAGCGAAAACCAAGAGTAGGACTCTTAACCAACTGAGCCACCCAGGCACCCCTTGTGCTGTAGGTTTTAGAACATCAGGTTAATGTTGGAGTCGGTAGGGAGAGAAACTCTGGGATGGATCATTGCAGCCTTGGACATCAGTGTTTAATATACCATAAGAGAACACTTTTGCATTCTGGTTTATAGCTCAGTTGCTTTAATTTTGATGAGTGTGAACCAGTTACTCAGTTGCCAAAATCATATATGTTGCAACATCAAAACTGAGGCCAAGACTCTATGACTGACAATGAATAATGGAAGCTCTCTTAATTGACCTAGACTTAATTATCTTGTTAGAGGAACTGATGTTCTCCATTTTACCTATAAACCTACTGACTGATGCCCAAAGATGCTGAATATTATACTTGCAGTTAGTAGGCTACTCTCCATGGGGCCTGAACACTCCTGCTCCTACCAAAGGAACTCTGTCCTTAACAGAGACAGTTATGTTTGTTCCCCTAACTGTTTATGCCAGTTGTAGTTAGTAGTCTAAGTTCTATAGTTTAATTAAATGTTACATGAATGGGTGAAATATGAGTGTAATGTGTCTGAAAATTAGGTTGAATGTGTTCATAAGACTCCATATATATGTATACTTGCTAAAAACAGTTATTGACTAATTAGGTATGGGGAGGCATCTGTGAAAGATGGGAAAAGTAATTAAATTTCTCAAAGTATTCTCAACTCGGATTGCTTCATAAGTGTCTTAGAGTTTTCCATATACTCTGAAGAAATGGAACCTGGTAATTATAGATGATCCGTTATGAGTGTGGTTTATGCAAGAAAGACTAATACAAGTCCCATTTAGTAGACCCATCTTCAAAGGCCTTGACTTTCATCAAAATATTAGCAAATATTTGTGTTTGTACATTTGCGTTCTCAGTTAGATCTGGTGTATGATTGCATTGTTTTTGTAACTCCCAGCTTTACCTGATTTGTTTTGTTAACCAGCCAGCCATATTTTCATATTACATCAGGCAAACTCCTTGCCTGAGAATCCCTGCTTGAAGAGGCCATCCATTATCCTCTCTTCCCATATGTTAGCTGCATCAATACCAAGGTATATATTCTCTGATTAATAAATATATACACAGGTCAAATAATTTTAGCCAAGTTTAAAGGAATCCAGATGCCCAAGTGCACTGAGTGCTGATTGTTACCAGCCACTTTTTTTTTAAAGATTTTATTTATTCATTAGAGAGAGAGAATGAGAGAGAGAGAGAGCAAGAGTGCGCACACAAGCAGGGAGAGAGGCAGAGGGAGAGGGGGAAGCAGGGTCCTTGCTCAGCAGGGAGCTCGATGCGGGGCCTGATCCCAGGACCTGGAGATCATGACCTGAGCTGAAGGCAGATGCTTAACCATCTGAGCCACCCAGGTGCCCCTACCAGCCACTTCTTAATCTACGTGTGAATGTTCTTGTTTGGCATTAAGGAGAACCTTTAGCACTTTCACACCCTGGAAGGGCTCAGCTTTCACAAGTCCTGTTATAGTGTGTTGCCTCTGCCTGCTGAAGGTCTCAGAGGAACCTGTCATCAAAATTCTGATCTCAGCCCCTCGTAACATGGGAGAATTGGCATTAAATGGCTTCCCATCAGTCCCTCATGGCTCTCCCTTTGATACTGGGATTCTTAGCAGTTTTGAGGGTCACATACCCTTTGAAAATCAAGTGACAACTTTGGGCTCTCCCCCCCCAAGATGAGATGCATATGGAATTTTACATACACATTATTGGGCTGGGTTTTGGACTTCTTCCTTTTTTTTTTTTTTTTTAAAGATTTTATTTATTTATTTGACAGAGAGAGCGAGAGATCACAAGTAGGCAGAGAGGCAGGCAGAGAGATAGGGAGAAGCAGGCTCCCCGCTGAGCAGAGAGCCCGACGCGGGGCTTGATCCCAGGACCCCGAGATCATGACCCGAGCCGAAGGCAGAGGCCTCAACCCACTGAGCCAGCCAGGTGCCCCAAGGGTTTTGGACTTCTTAAAGCCCATCCATGGATCCGAGTTCATTACCTCAGTTTTACTTGATGCTGCTTGGGAAGGTAGGAGGTCGAGGATATTCTTGGCTCTACCATTGACTAGTCTGGCCATCTTAGGCAAATCCATCAACCTCTTTGGGCCTCAGTTTCCTTATCTATAAAGAAGCTGATCATACATTAATCTCAACTATCCCTTTCAGTTCTGCCATATAAATCTGTTTGAGCTGTCCAGTCTTTTTCATGAAAAGGAACTTGGCATTAGCCTTAGAAAAGGCCTGGAATCATTATTTCTTGGAGAACAAAGAAAAATCCTAACAACTATATGTGGAGAGTTGTTCAGAGACATTATCTTTTTTTTTTCCCCCCAATACATACTGAGGGCCTCTGTGCCCAGCTCTGCTTAGCATTGGTAAGTCTCACTGATAAAGGTTCTGTTCTTGCCTCCCAGATGGGGTGGTTTCAGTGTACTTAGACTTACATTTTCTGTTTGAAGAAGTGAGAAAAGACCAAGTTATGTGAATTTCCCTGGGCCTGAAAAAAATCTGCTTAAATGCTCTCTAGTCAGGCTTTTCCTGACAGCTATGCTTCCAATTCAGCTCCCTCCTTCAGGAGAGAAGCTAATGTATGGAGGAGCAGGCCTTCCATTCTCCAACTCCCTGCTTGCCAGAGACCCAGCTTTTAATTCATAAAGGGGCCAGGCCTTTCTTCCCTGAAACCTTCAAAACCCCCTCAAAATGGCACAGTTCGAAAGCCATCAGGCCGTGTTTCCTCACACCCACGTTGCTTTCTTGACTCCTGAGCAGGAGGGAAAAGATCTGCAGGGTTGAACTGGTTTATGGCGGATACAATAGAGCATTGAGAAGTTCTCATTTTTATTTACTTATTTGATAATCTGCTACTTATTTTATTTTTGCTCCTTTGTTCAGTCTTTGTCTTTCTCCCTTTGCTACTCACCCGATTCTGACAGCATGATTACTTAATACTTACCTGCCAAATTAACTGACTTATTTTACCAACTGGGTGGATATACAATACCTTGACACTTGCTATTTGAGTATTTTAGTGAATTTTTAAAAAAAATGTCCCCAGTGATATCTTATCCAAAGGCAAAGCCCTAGGGCTCCTTTTATTTAAAAAAAAAAAGTTGCTCGTTGCTTTTTTATTTATAAACCATGTTTGGTTATAATACGTGTTCCACTATAAGATAGAGCCAACTGGTTTTGTCCTACTTAAAAGGGTGAAAGATACACATAGAAGCATATATTCCAATTTAATTTTGTGGATATTTTTCTGTCATCTCTCAACAGGAATATG
The DNA here is from genome assembly GCA_028533885.1 of Nasua narica. NCBI lineage: Eukaryota > Metazoa > Chordata > Mammalia > Carnivora > Procyonidae > Nasua > Nasua narica. The sequence continues at coordinate 17,951,775 of CM052801.1, forward strand.
GCTGTGTTCACAGAGATTTAGTCCCAAGATTGGGCCAATTAAGCTATTTTTTTGTTTGGCTTTTTTTTTTTTTAAGATTTTATTTATTTATTTGACAGAGAGAGATCACAAGTAGGCAGAGAGGCAGGCAGAGAGAGAGGGGGAAGCAGAGAGCCCGATGCAGGTCTTGATCCCAAGACCCTGAGATCATGACCCGAGCCGAAGGCAGAGGCTTTAACCCACTGAGCCACCCAGGCGCCCCTGGCATTTTTTTTTTTTTGTATACAGTCAGCAATAGATTAATAAAATATTTCCCAAGATCCAAATAACTATCATTGTTTATGAGTAGAAGTGGGATTAATGACATTATTTCTTTTCTTATATTTCTAGAAATTAATATACTGCCCATCTCCAATACACACATTTCTCCCATTAGTATGAAGGGGTATGGGATAGAAAAGAGTAAATTAAGCACTCACAGATGTATTTTCTCAAATACTCAACTGAACATTGGGTCTCAAGATAATTTTTTTAAAAGTTTATTTAAGTAATGTGTACACCCAACGTGGGGCTCAAACTCATGACCTCGAGATCAAGAGTCCCATGCTCTACCCAACTGAGCCAGCCAGGCACCCCTCAAAATAATTCTTAAAACCTTAGGGCTCTAGGAGAGTGGCATGCTTTGTTCTACACTATGATATAGGTATTTTGTATAACACTCATAGCCTTTTCTGAGAAGACAGAAATTTGGTTTAAGGTTCAGAAAAATCATAAGTTTCCCTGGGCCTGAATAAAATCTGCTTAAATGGTGTTAGTAATGACAGAGAGAGAGAGACAGGGAGAGCGGGAACACATACAGGAGGAGTGGGAGAGGGAGAAGCAGGCTTCCCTCCGAACAGGGAGCCTGATGTGGGGCTTCATTCCAGGACCCCGGGATCATGACCTGAGCCGAAGGCAGACACTTAATGATTGAGTCACCCAGGTGCCCCCAAAATAAATTTAAAAATATATTTTTAAGATTTTATTTATTTATTTGAGAGAGAGAGAGAGAAAGAGATCACAAGTAGGCAGAGAGGCAGGCAGAGAGAGAGGGGGAAGCAGGCTCCCTGCCGAGCAGGGAGCCCCATGCGGGGCTTGATCCCAGGACCCTGAGATCATGACCTGCGCCGAAGGCAGAGGCTTTAACCCACTGAGCCACCCAGGTGCCCCGAAAATAAATAAAATCTTAAATAAAAAATAAATCCTGCTTAAATGAAGCCTGTCTTACCTTGTATGATACTTTGCAACCATTTGCCTTGGGGATTCTAGAAACAAGGAAGGAGAGAGAAATAAGGATATAATAGGCTGAAGGAAGTCTGGAAATTATGTTGTATGCCCTAAGAGGCAAGGGTACTTTCTCTTTTTTTTTTAATTTTTTTTAAGATTTTATTTATTTGTCAGAGAGAGAGAGTGTGTGTGCAGAAGCTGGACGAGTGGCCGGCAGAGGGAGAAGCAGGCTCCCTGCTGAGCAAGGAGCCCAATGCTATTGTTATTTTTACATGAATTAATAAATATTTTTTAAAATTCTCAGTTGTCATTTGTAATATGGTAAAGACCAATAGATATAACAGTAGATATATAATCAATAGATATATCTATTGATATTATATATCAATAGATTAGATGTCAATAGATATAACCCATATAAACATAATCAATAGCTATATCAATAGATATGATCAATAGATATATCTATTGATAGATATGATCAATAGATATAACCCATATAAACAAAAGCTCTCTGGAGTTTTCAATAATTTTTAAAAGTGTAAGGAGTCGGGGCGCCTGGGTGGCTCAGTTGGTTGGGCAACTGCCTTCGACTCAGGTCATGATCCCGGAGTCCCGGTGATCGAGTCCCGGGATCGAGTCCCATGTCGGGCTCCCGGCTCTGCGGGAAGTCTGCTTCTCCCTCTGACCTTCTCCCTTCTCATTCTCTCTCTCTCAATCAAATAAATAAATCTTTAAAAAAAAAAAAAGTGTAAGGAGTCTAGAGGTCCCTGGGTGGCTTAGCTGGTCTTGATCTTGGGGTCATGGGTTTAGGTCTCACAGCTCCCGTTGGCATGGAGCCTACTTAAAAATGAAAGAGTGTGGGGCCCCTGGGTGGCGCAGTTGGTTGGGCAACTGCCTTCGGCTCAGGTCATGATCCCGGAGTCCCGGGATCGAGTCCCACATCGGGCTCCCAGCTCCATGGGGAGTCCGCTTCTCACTCTGACCTGCTCTCTCTTACTCTCTCTCTTTCCTAATAAATAAATAAATAAAATCTTTAAAAAAAAAATAAAGCAAATCTACATGGAATATCTCCCCATTTAAAAAAAAAAAATGAAAGAGTGTAAGAGGTCTTGAAACTAACAAGTTTGAGAATTGCTGCTTCACAAACATATACGTGGCCCATTGTTGAAAAGAACATAAGAGCTGTAAAAGGTCAGAAATCAATTAATGTGGAGCTCAAGGTTTTTTTTCATAATGTAGCAATAACACATCTAAATTTCAGTGATATCACAATTGGGTGTCTAACAAAGACTTATTGGTGTGATGTTGCACATTTTCTGTCATACGAGTCTCCTTGAATTTAACAACTCAAGGCTAATTGCCATTGCTCTTTGTAATTTGATCATTGTTGTATAGGTGAGCATTTCTTCATTAGCTGCTTAAATAGACTATTTAACCATTGTTACACAGGTGAAGTTAGTGGCATTTACCATTTGCTCTGTTTTCCCGTGGTTTGTTGGTTGTGGAAGATAAACAATATTTGGTGAATTGTGTAGTGCAATTATCTATGATCATCTGAAATTCATAACTACCGTGTGTTTGTTAATTAACTTAAAAAGGTGGTAGTTTAAAAAAAATAGTTGTTAATGGTGTTGATGAAACTGCAAAAATTTGACATTTGCGCTGGCTCTCCATAATTCTTTATAATTATATTTCCTTTACCCCAGTCTTATATATTTTTGTTCTTCCTGTTCTTCAGAGAGTACTATATCCAGTCATGAATAATTTAAATGGGAATGTGGAACATTTAGAGAGAAATTTTATAGAAGAAAAGCTTAAATTAATTGAGACTGTTCTGTAGAAGAGGACTTACCAGCAGTCTCTAAGCATAGAGAGCCTTATTTTGCAGAGGATAGAAACCAGCTGTCTTGCAGCTCCAGGAGCCTGGAATATGAGGACACGGTCTTACAGTGTAATCAGAGGGATTTAGTGAAGATACACTGAGCATGTTTCCTCACAGTGGAGGCTAGTAGGCTCTCGAGTGGGTTCCTGAAGGCAGCTGTGGACTTTCTTTCTCTGGAGTGGTAGGAATTCAAAACCGTTTTCATGTTGATCAGCTGTAGGCAGAAGTAAGGCGACTGCTTCTTATTGAGGCTTTGGCACCTCGACATTTAAAATTTGTCATTGGAACATCTGGATGTGGGTGGGCAGAAAGGCCTTCATAAAATCATAGCTGAATATTATCATGAAGGAGAGAAAAGAGAGGAAAGAGTCTGTAAATGCATAGAATTCAGCACCAGGGGTGATTGCTACCTGTCTGCCTGCTTTCTCTCTTCCGCCTGATTTTTTTTTCCTCCAAGCTCATTCTCATCTTGAGGCTGCTTATTCCTTTGCTGGAATGCTTTTTCCCTCGCTCTTCGCATGACTACTTTCTTCTCATTATTCGGTCTCAGCTCAGGTATGACCCCATTTTTATTTTCCTTATAGTACTCACTACTGCCTGGAATTACTTTGTTTACCTTCAAGATAGACCCAGAACCCGGCCACTTTTCACTCCTCCACTCTTAACCTCCCTGGTTTGAGCCACCGTCATGTGTCCCCGGGATGGCCTTGGTGGCTTCTGTGCTGGCGTCCTTGCTCCACCCGCACTGTGCTCTCCCTAGCCAGGGGAATACTTTAAAACATGAGTCAGAGAGGAAGCTTAAGTATTTGAAAAAAGGCCTCCAGGGCCCTCACGATCTGGCCCACTGTGACCGTTCTGACTTATCTCCTGCCTTTCTCCCTCTCACTTATTTTATTCCCACAACACTGGTCTCCTGGCTGTTCACTGATCAGGCCAGACCTGCTCTTGCCACACTCAGTGGCTCGGCACTGGCCAAATCCTTTTTGACATTCTGCAGAGTTTATTATCTGTCATACTATTGCTTCTTACCTACACCCAGAAAATGTGGTCCATGAGGCAGGGTTTGTTTGTTTGTTTGTTTTCTATTTTATTCTTTGCAGTCTCCGCATGCCTACAACAGTGTCTGGCACGTAGTAGATCCTTATTATGGGTTGAATGGTGTCCTTCGGAAAGCTATGTTGGAGGCTGACCCTCAGTAGCTGTGAATGTGACCTTGTTTGGGAATAAGGTCTTTGCCCGTATAATCAAGTTAAGATGAGGTGATAGGGTGAGCCCTAATCCAATATGAGTGGTGTCCTTATAAAAGGAGGAAAATGCCCGACGACCAGGGAAGCAGCTCTATCCACGACCAGAAATGAGGAAGAGGCAAGCAAGCAAGTCTTTTAGCCAGAGTCCCAGAGGGAGCATGGCCCTGCTGATACCCTGAGTTTAGACTTCTAGTTTCTGGAACTGTGGGGAATGAACTTCTATCGTCTTAAGCCACTCTGTGGTACTTTCTTACAGCAGCCCCAGGACATGAATACAATACTCGGTAAGCATTTATTTGAGTCGATGTGCCTGTCGTTTACCACTTTATGCTCCACTTCTTCCACAGGAATGAAAACTCCTTGAAGAGAGAGTATGTGTCTTATTCTCCACTGTGTCTTTGGTATCTAGAACAATGAATGCCTGGCACAAGGAGGTGCTCCACAGTGTTCTCGAGAAGCAGCGTGGATTGGTTGTAACGCGTGGGGCTCTGCCATGGCTGAGGCCACCTGGGTTTGGCTTCCAGCTCTGCCATTTACCAGCCCTGTGCTTTTGGGAACTGCTTCTGCACCTCGTCCCTTCATTTGTGGGGTGGATTCATGTACAGAGAGCCCTTAGAACAGTGCCCGAGTTGTTAAGCACATGTCATCTGTCATCCATTGTTTTTGTTAGCTAGCTTATATGGCATGATGAGACCAAGGTTAGACATGAAAAGCATCATGAACGGCAGACAGAGGAGGCCAAGAACTCACTGTGGGACCTTGGGCTGGCGATGTGCCCGTCTGGACTTCTGTCTTAGCCGCAGGGGAAGATGTTGGATTAGTGCTCCTAAGGTAATTTCCAGCTACAGCCTTTTGCAAGTCCAAGTGGGGTATTGCCTGCACAGTGGGTACGATTGGTGCTGCCTTCCAGCTGTTGGGCATGTCAGAGAATGAGCGCTGCTGGGCCTTCATGTGAGGAGAGGAAATGTGGAGAAAGGGAAAACCTGGCCTTCTCTGATACCCCATGCTCTCAGGCAGCCCTCAAGGGCATTTTAGTGTACTCGGGGGAAATCCAGGTCGCAGAGTCTGGGGAATCACTGTAAGCTCATTGGGGCCATTTTGTGCTGAAAATTATAATCTTGTCAGTCCCTTTTTCTCTTATTCATATGGACCCAACTTAATAAAGAGCCTTATTTCTCATTATCTTGGAACAACTCATGTTACTGCTTTTACTTGCCAGCGTGCCTGGCCTGTTATTATTGTTATTATTATTACAGTTGCAAGACAGGTGCAGTAAATAGGTGCCAATGAGATTATGAATCACACACAAGTCTTGTCAACGGTAGAACAAAAGTAAAATGCAGCACCTGTCACTTCGCTTCAGGCTTAGACTACTTACATGTCAGGCTGAAATATTAACTGAGCTGGTTAGTAATTGGTTAGTTACCACTCAACTCATTCAAACAGTCAAATCTTTTTGTATGTGTGCATAGACACCATCTCGGCATTCTACATTGTAACTAATCCTCCCACTGGCGCCATTGTCATCACAAGATTTTGTTCTGGAGACTTATGAACAAATGGTGATTCTTATGTCCTGAGGTCAGGGAGAGAAAGAGAGAAAAAGTAACAACCAAATCAAATCCCATTGGGCCATGTTGCTTGTCTCAGAAGGGGGGCCACCTAAGTGGCATCAGCAGTGGGAAGGGGAGCAGAAAGAGCATGGCCCTAGAGTGTGGAGGCCTGGGTGTGATGTGTTGGATGAGTTGCTTGTGTTCCCCCAGCTGTGGCGATGGAGAAGCCTGCTTTATCCACCTTATAGAGCTGTTATGATCACAGAGCAGTATATGTGCAAAATGCTTTATAAAGTGTCATACATTACACGAAAGTTCGTTATTATAGCTTATGGTTACTGAATGAACATAGTGTAAGAAAAAGTGTTGATAGTGTTTTTTTTTTTCTACAGTGTAGTGTAATCAAAGCATTGAAAACCAACAACATATTTAAGAATTTTGTGACTTTATGGCCATTTAGTGGCTCCTGGGCAACTTCAGGTGCAATTGGGCATTTGGAAAATCTGTAAAATTCTTAGCGAAGTAAAAAATGATAACCGTCACCAGTTTCCTCTCTTGCTGACACAGAATTATATAACCATGCCCTTTATCATGTGACTTAGCCAGTTGTTCCCACTGGAGTAAGTAGAGTATAATATTCTACCCTATTGATGTTGGTTTGGCCATGGACTTGCTTTGGCCAATGGAATGTTAGTGAGTGAGATGCCCCGGTATCCTTTAAATGGCTTTGATGATTGGGCTTGCTTTCTTGTGTTTTGCCATTAGAAGAACCTATCTCAAATGGTCACAGAATTCCAGATGAAATACGGAGACTTGTGGAGCTGCCCAAGCTCTCCTGGCAGCCTGAAGTCAGTGTTTGGCTGCAGAGACACCCCAGGTGACCCTCAGAGCCGTGAACTAGACAAAGAAGTCTTTGTTGTGAGCCACTGACATTTTGGTTTGTTATGAGGTATTTTTGCAGCAGAAACCTGACTAATACACAGTAAAACATTGTATTCTTGTTGTAGCGTGAGTAAAAGTATCACTTTACAGTTACCTTCGTTGGTTTCATTTTCAGCCCATCAACCTGGACTGTCCAATGTTGCTTTTATTGTTGTGGATTTTAATACATGCTTTCTCTCTCCCTCTTGTTTTTTTTTTTTTTAAAGATTTTGTTTATTTATTTGACAGAGAGAAAGAGATCACTGTAGGTAGAGAGACAGGCAGCGGGAGAGGGGGAAGCAGCCTCCCTGCTGAGCAGAGAGCCTGATGTGGGGCTCAATCCCAGGACCCTGAGATCATGACTTGAGCCGAAGGCAGAGGCTTAACCCACTGAGCCACCCAGGTGCCCCTGTTTTATTTTTTTTTAAGATTTTATTTATTCATTTGTTTCAGAGAGAGAGAGAGTGAGGGAGAGGCAGAGGGAGAGAGGGATAAGCAGACTTCCCACTGAGTGCAGAACCCGATGCAGGGCTCAATTCTAGAACCCTGAGATTATGACCTGAGTTGAAACCAAGAGTCAGAGGCTTAATTGACTGAGCCATCCAGGTGCCCCCCCTTTTAACAGTAAATTCGTGGTTATGGGGGTTGCTGTCAGCTTGATGGATCCAATGATGAGATACTAGCCTTCACAGCCCCTGTCTTTCTTCTTTCCTCCTCATTCCCTTAGGAAGTCTCATGCTCTTTCCAATTTTAGCAGGCTGACTGCTTGCTAGCTCTGCATGTATCATAGCTGGGTCCTTGCACATTTAGAGTACCCCTGTTCTGGACCTTTCCCCTATCGGCCTTCAAAACAGCTTTCTTCTGAACACTATCTGAAGCACTGGTAATATTTTTGTAATAGTGACTTTTGTTTTCATTTTGTATTTCATAGTATCTTCTTAATTGTGTAAAACATTTACCCCTGGTCAAGTGTGCTCTGACAGAAAGAGGAGAATAACTCAAGGCAGAGCTTAAATTTTGGCTCCATTTATCTAATTCAATGCCAGAGAAGGATGATTATAGTTAGGTTGTGCTGGTTATCTATTGGTGAGTAATAAATTACTCCAAATCTTTAGTGGCTTGAAAAAGTCATTTTATTTTGCCCACAGTTTTGTGGATTAGTAGTTCAGGAAGGGCTTGGCCAGGTGGTTCGTCTCTGATCCACATGGCATTAGTTGAGTACCTGGGGTATGACAGTCCTCTTCAGAGATGGCTGCTTCACCCATGTGTTGGGCACCTGGGCTAGGATGGCTGGCAGTTGACGTTGACTGTTAGCTGGAAGCTGAGCTGGAGCCATCATGTAAGGGCCTACACATGGTCTCCCTACATGGTTTGGATTCCCAAAGACAGTGGCCCAGTAGTGAGTATTCCAAGAGACAGGAAGTAGAACCTACCAGACGCTTAACGCTGGGGACAGGAAATTGGTATCACGTCACTGCTACTGTTTTTATTGGTCCAAGCAGTCACAGAGCATTCTCACATCCAAGAGGAGGTGACATAGAAACTCCCCATGAGAGAAGTAGTAAAGAATTTGTGAGGGGCATCTGGGTGGCTCAGTGGGTTAAAGCCTCTGCCTTTGGCTCAGGTCATTATCTCAGGGTCCTGGGATTGAGCTCCACATCGGGTTCTCTGCTCAGCGGGGAGCCTGCTTCACCCTCTCTCTCTGCCTGCCTCTCTGCCTACTTGGGATCTCTCTCTGTCAAATAAAAAAAATATTTAAAAGAATTTGTGGCCATATTTTGTTTATACTTACGTGGCCAACTTTTTCTCAGAAGGCTTTGAGAAACAAATGTGATCTAGGTTGAGGGCTTGGGACTGGCAATTTTTCTGCCACGATTTTACACATCACTCATTTTTTGCTGTCTTCCAGTGAGAGCTTGGTGAACTGAGAGTAACCTGACTCTTGTCAGATAAATTCCAGTTACATGCTAATTACTTCACAATCTACCACAATCTTTTTAAGTGTAAATAATGGAATGGTAATAACAATAACAGCAGTTTTCTATGGACCTCATTTAGTTCTAAATGCATTTTCTATTATTGATTCATCTGCTCTTCAAAACAAAGCCATGAGGTCAGTTCTTTTATCAACCATATTTTCATATGATAAAACCAAAGCACAGAGAGCTTATATAACTTCCTAGAGTCACACAGCCAGTAAATGGCAGCACTGGGATTCGAATTGCGTTCTGTGTAGTTCCACTAACTAAAGGGAAATCATGTTTGACCTTTATATTCTTCCTTTCATGCAGAGGAAAATCAGCAGGTGTGTGAATTTGCTGCTATTAAATACTATTATGTGCATAAATTATACAGATGTGTTTGTATTTAAGCTTGGAGCCAGAAGTGGAAAAATGGAAACATGTTCTTTCCTCTATAGGTGATCTTTAGAGAGGCTATTTCAGGAAAACATTTTCGTATTTTTGTCCTCCCAATCCTGTCTCTCCCTAGTCAACTTGTCTTGTCTAAGGTTAATAATGCATTTATTGACTCCACGCTTGTTTTTATCAGTTCCAGCTCTCTGTCAGGTCTAATTGTTCATTCTAAAAGAGTGGTGTGTGTGTGTGTGTGTGTGTGTGTGTGTGTGTGTGTGTGTGTGTGTGTGTGCACGCATGTAAAAATCCTATTGGTGTTGTGAAAAAAACCCCAGGAGTTTCGATAGACAAATTTAATATGGTCTCTCTTCTGAAATCCCATTTTCTGAATTGTTTCTGAAGAGTCTTTAACTTACATGCTGATAGAATTTGTGTTAGTTCATATTTATTAATTTGCACTGCCATTTCTCCTCCCCTTGCCTCCCCTTGCCATTGGGAAATTTTGGCATTTCAGGACAGCTGGCCACCTTTGCTGAGGCCCCAGAGCCCTTTTTCAAGGTTCACAAAGAAAGCTGGTGTGTGGCCAGAATGGGCAGCAACAGGTGGAAAGCTCAAAGGTTACCCTTTATACAGGTTCGCACCACAAGTGTACACTCTCCACTTTTGTTATGTTAACCTCTTAATTACCCATAGACAGCCACGGGTGGTGACAGAAATTAGCGGACATAGAAGGCTGCTTCACAGCCAGTTGAAATCCATGGATAGACTCTGGATAATTTTCTGGTCTGGGAGTAAACCTGAAATAGACTTCAGAGGATTTCAGAAATTCTGAAATAACCCAAAGGTTGGGGATCATTTCTTAGGGCACAGCTGCATGCAATGTTCATTAAACAGACAGGTTTGTGTAACCTTCCTAAATGATCAAGAGTAATACTTGGATTGTCCTGGTCCTTAGGTAATATGTTCTTGTTTTAAGAGTGGGATTTACTCCCAGGTATTTTTGTGTGTATGTGGAAGGGTTGAGATTTAGTAATTAGCAAAGAATTAAGCTTAGCTGATGATCAAGTCTTGGTCTTAAGACAACATTCTGGTGATGAGCATTTTTTTTTCTTAGAGTCAATTCCATATTGAATTTATTATTTGATGCAGGAATCTGAAATAAATGACCTTTTTAAAAGCTGACTAATTGCAGATGCTACCCAATATAGACATTTTTCAGATGACCAATTTTCTTAAATTACTACTTTGCTGTAGAGGACTGTATTGCGTTCTTTATAAGCATTATCTCTAAATTTCAAAAAGTCTTAAAATGATCTGTCTTCATCTCACTGATGAGGAAACTAAAGTTCAGAGGGATTTAGTAATTTTCCTAAGGTCATAAAACAAATAAGAGCCAGGTTTTCCCCATTGCATGGAGCCACTTGCTTTTCTGTCTGCTCAATTTTTATTGTATTTCATTTCAGTAAATTTCAGAAGAGGCTTTAGCAAGAGTTCCTTTAGCATGTAGTCTGAGAAAACATCCCTATGCTACTTTTGGGGTGTTTAACTGTGCTGGTTTGCTGGAAGATTGACTTTCTTTACACCATAGACGTAACTTCGGTGACATAAGTGAATGAGTGCTGATGTTTGGCAGTATACCTACTGGATTTGTAGTTTCTTTGGAGGATCCTATACCAAATAGGAGGGGAGCAAAGTAAATTTTGTTCCATATGTTTAGGTATCTATCCAGCAGCTGTCCAATAGGTGAGGAGTCAAATTAACACAAGATCTTCGCCCTTAACATGACCACAGACAGGTAGTAGACCACTCCAATATGGTATAATAAGGACTATGACAGAGGTGCCAAGCCCTAAGAGGAGAGATAAGGAAGCAACTAACTTTCTTTGGAGGATTCATGGAAGACTTCTCAAGGGAGGTGGCATTTGAATTGGGTCTTTAAAAGATTAAGAGTTAGTTGGATGGAGAAGGGGAAGGCATGGAGTGTTGGGGGAGCCATGAGTGGCTTGGTGTGGGTGAAGTGCAGAATATGTATGTGACTCAAGAAAGAAGAGTTTGGGGAGGTTGGGGAGGTGAGATGAAACCAGACAGTGGATGGCCCCTCTGAGCAATTGGGGTGGGGGCACGGAAGGATGGAATAGTATAATCAGGTCTGTATTTCAGGAACTTAACTCTATATCCTGGTTGGGTTTGAGGAAGGGGGGACTGCAGAAAAGGGGATAGCTGGGAAATGGGTACTGATAAGAGCGGTAGCAGGGTATGAGTCAGGAAGAAAGACTCTCCAGAGACCATAGGGAGAGACTACTCACTGTATTTGAAAATGAATTGTTTGGTGTGGTTAAAGGAAAGTGTGGAGGAGACCTTGAGTTTCAGATTTCTATTTTAGGCAAAGTGGGGCCGTTAACTGAGATAAGGAATTCTGGAATAAGAAGTAAATTCTGGAATAAGAAGTAAATAAGAAGTAAGTAAATTCTGGAATAAGAAGTAATGGAAAAATTAGTTTTGGGATATTGGGTTCGAAGAATCTGTGAAATGTATAAGTGGAATTGACCAGTGGAACGTTAGAAATTTGGGTCTGGAGCTCAGGAGAAAATAGGGGTTAGAATTAGAGATTTGGGGTTTATCTACGTATAAGGGACATTTAAAGCTTTAGAAGTAAGGGGCTCATGTGGAGGGACAGAGGGAACAGGGAAGGAGTGGACAGAGATGAGAAGGGAGAAGGGAACCAAGAGAGACTCTTGCACAGAAAGCAGAGAGAGTCCAAAAAGACCAAATGGTTGTCAAAGTCAAATGATGCAGGGAGGCTAAGGAGACTGAAGATTGATAAGAAAAACCTGACGATTTATCACTTAGGAGGTAATAAGTGACCAAGTCCGCTTACAAGATGCTTTCTAAACAATATGTAGAAAACCCATCCAAACAATATTCTCTAATACCATTTTTATAGTACAGTATATTAAAAACGCTGAAGAGACAGATTTCTCTCATTTTTAAGATTTTCTTTCTTTATTTATTTGAGAGAGAGAGAGCCTGTGAACTGGCGGACGAGCAGAGGGAAAGGGACAAGCAGATTCCAAACCCAGCATGGAGCTTGATGCAGGGCTTGTGCCCAGGACCCTGAGATTATGAAGAGTCTGACGCCCAATCGACTGAGCCACCCCGGTGCCCCCAAAGGGACAGATTTCTTTTCTTTTTTAAAGATTTTATTTATTTGAGAGAGAGAGAGCATGATTAGGAGGGAGGGGCAGAGGGAGTGGGAGAAGAGGACTCCTTGCCAAGTGTGGAGAAGTTAAAAAAAGTTATTGAGGACCCCAAAGAGCTTTTGTGTTTTATGCAGGTTAATATTGATCATGTTACACATTGACATTATTTATTTATTTATTTACTTGGGAGAAAGGAGAGAATGAGAGAGAGCGAGCATGAGAGGGGGAAGGTCAGAGGGAGAAGTAGACCCCCTGGTGAGTAGGGAGCCCGATGTGGGACTTGATCCCGAGATTCCAGGATCATGACCTGAGCTGAAGGCAGTCGTTCAACCAACTCAGCCACCCAGGCGCCCAACACAAAACTTTAAAAATATGTATTGGCTCATTTAAAATAATAGTAAGCCCATTATTTCTTTACATGTTTTATGAAAAGTAACTTTTTCAAAACAAAAACATTTAGTGAAAGGAGCAGCATTGTTTTTCATTTTTGCATCTCTCTCTCTTTGACTTAGTAAAAAACCATATTCTTCTGCATCCAATCTCTTGTAGTGTGTTGTCATGGTTGAAGTAAAATAAGAGAAATCTGGTTTTATACAGATGTGTAGTTGGTAAAAGGAAGACCCTTGTGGAGCCCCTCAAAGGGCCTTAGAAGCCTCCCACAAAGGTTCTTGGACCACACTTTGAGAACAACACCAATTGACAGTATGGGAGGACATTTGAACACACTGTAGCTGGAACAGAAGGAGCCGAGAGAGAGAGAAGATTCTGGAAAGGGAGATATAATTGAAGGAATATACCAATGTGACAAAGAGTTCACTTTCTTAAGGAGAGGAAGTAGGTAGGATAGACTCGTAAAGATAGATGTGGCTATAAATATGTTTTGAGGAGTGGAGGAGGTTGATAGATTTCACCTCCATTACTTTCAGTTTTCTCTGAAACAGGATTAAGAGGCTGTAGAATCGGATGAGGACTTATGAAGTGCTGTGAAGGTTATTTCCATAGCTTGTCCCTGTGCATATTCCAAGATGAGATGCTGGCTGTGTGAAAGGTTAAGTACTTCGGTGAGCAGGAACCTCCATTTCTAGGAGAATGCAGGGAATATCTTGAGCTGGATGTTAACCCCCGGAGCCTTGTCTGCCACACTTTAATACATAATCAACCAAAATAAGCATCAAGGAAACTTTTGGTTAAAAAGAGAAATCAACCAAAGTGTCCTGGGCCTAAGATGTGTGAGCACAATAGGGGAGGGACATTTCCTTTTTACTTGATTTTACAAGGTGATGTTTATTAGCTAGTTCTATTTATGTGTATATATGCCATATATTTGAGAATTTGAACTTTGGGTATTTTTAGCATTAATTAGCAGTGCTACTTGGAAGACAAGCTCTCCAAAGCCCCATTGTTAGGGCCTCCATTCCTAGGGGGGCATGCCTCTGAGTAGGTCTCTGCTGTACTAGATTTTAAATATATCGAGTTTGGGAGAGCTTGTGTGTCCATGTGCATGTATTCATAGGAGGCGGATTCACTGCTTTGTTAGCAACACTTTATTTTTAGTGTCTTCAATGCGCAAGTCTTTCTCAAAATGTTCAGTAAGATTAGAACAACTAAAAGTAGAAATAGAAGAGAAAATTAAACTAGGAATACCTGGGGTCCAGAAAAAAATTCAGTTTGAGGAATAGAAGTATAATATTTTTTGCATTTTTTTTTTTTTACTTCATGCTATTAAAGCAAAGTGATTTAATCAAAGCCTTTTATGGGGAATGTTTTAAAACTAAGAACTGTTTTCATCAATCTGAAATGTTATAGATGTTTCTCTCCTATAAATTTCCTGTAAAGACGAGAGTTTACTTAAGTACATTTTGGCATCTTTTCACTTTTCCATGGAAAAGTGTAGGTTTGGGATGAAAAGTTCCTGACTCACAGGCTGATTCTTGGGATAAGCCCTTAATTTAGAAAAAGCCTTTAATTCACTTACCAAATACCAAAAAAATTTACCATAAATGAATTTCAGTGAAAGTTGGATCTGGAAGGAAGCTTACTGGACATCTGGTTTATCTTGATTTTGTAGCTTAAAAAATAAAACCCCAGGAAGTTAGGGGAGCTTCTGAAGTCCACATTGGTAGTTTATTGCAGAGATTTTTTTTTCTTCCAGTCCTGTAGACTTTTCTTTACACCAGAGATCTAAACTTCTCATGGTTATAAGATTGCAACAAGGTTTTCGAGTCTTATGGGTCACAAAGTTACAGCACCCTGTATGCATTTGAAGAGTCTGTCTCTTTAAGTATCAGTTTAATTGGTTCATTTAGGTCTCTATGTGTGGCTTTTGTCTCTTTTGGGATATCTTCTGCTCACTAATCTATTTGCAGTATATTTTATTCTCTGTCTTTTGGGCTCTGTCTTTCCCTCTGTATCTCTTTTTCTCTATGCATGAATGGGCACTGTTCCCTCTGTTTCTCTGTGAGTCTCTCTCTCCCTTTGGGTATCTCATTCATCTCTCTCTTTCTCCCTTCTTAGTCTTCTCTCCTAACTAGTGTTATAGGGTTCTGTAGGAGAGTTCTCTGCTCTCCCTTTTAATCTTTCATGCTCTTTCCATCTTCTTAGCTTTTTATCTTCCATCTGAGATATTGATTTGGGGTGGGGGGATGGGTGAGCCTGGTGGTGGGTATTAAGGAGGGCACGTATTGCATGGAGCACAGGGTGTTGTACATAAACAATGAATCTTGGAACACTGCATCAAAAACTAATGATGTATTTTATAGTAACTAACATAACACAATAAAAAAAGATACTTATCTGTAGCTTTCCTTTTTTGGTATTGTTTTTGTCTAATTTTAGTATTAGAGTGATACTAGCCTCATATAATGAATTGGAGTGTTCCTTCATTTTTTATTTTCTGTATGAGATTTTGTAGAATTGGTGTTATTTCTCCTTTAAAAATTTGGTAGAATTCTCCAGTAAAATCATCTGGGTATGGAATTTATTTTTTGGGAGTTTTAAAATTATGAATTTGAGTTCTTTGATAGTTATAGGACTGTTTAGATTATCTATTTCATCTTGGATGAATTTTGGTATTTTGTGGTTTTTCAAGGTATTGGTCTATTTTTCCTAAGCTTTCAAATTTGAGTGTAAATTTGTTCATCATATTCTCTCATCATCTTTTTAACAGTCCCAGGATCTTTACTAATGTTCCATTTCTTTCCTGACATCGGTAATGTGCTGTGTCTGTTTTATTTTTGTCAGTCTTACAAAGATTTATCATTTCTCTTGAATTTTTTTGAAGAATCAGCTTTTAAAATTGATTTCCTCTATTGTTTTTCTGTTTTCAGGCTCATTGATTTCTTATCCCCTGCTTTGAGTTAATAATGGAAATAATTGTTTTGAGACCTTTTTTCTTTTGTATTGTAAGCATTTGATGCTACAAACTTCCTTCTCAACACTTCATTTGCTGTATTTCTACATATTTTGTTATGTTTTGTTTTCATTTTCTTTCAGTTTTATATGTAATTTATTTCATTTTTGACAACCTCTATGATCATTTGGAAATTAACCAGTACACTTATAAGTATTTATTTTCTTTCTGTTCAGAGAAGTTCCTTTAACCTTTCTTTAAGGGTAGGTTTATTACTGACACATTCTTTTGGTTTCTCTTCAACTGACAATGTCTTTATTCCCTCTTCATTCCTGAAGAATAGTTTCATCAGATATAGAATTTACAGTTGACATTTCTTTTCTTCCAGCACTTGAAAAATGTTGCGCCACTTCCTTATGGCCTCTGTAGATTCAGATGAGAAATCTATTACCATTTGAATTGATTTTCTCCTATAGATTGTTTCTCATTGGCTGATTTGAATATTATTTGTCTTTAGTTTTTATAAGTTATAATGATGTGTCTTGGCAAAAATTTGTTTGTGTCTATCTGATTTGAGGTTTGTTGAGCCTTCAGTTTGTAGGTGTATGTGTTTTTCCAAATTTGGGAAGTCTTTAGTCATTATTTCCTTGAATATTCTTTCAGACTCATGTTCTCCATTTGGACTTTTCTCCTCTTTTTCTGTACTTCAAAGATAGGGATATTGGGTCTTTGCGTAGAGCCCCACAAGTCCCTGAGGCTCTATTAATCTTTTAATTTTTTTCTCTCTGTTGTATCAAATCTGTTGATATGTGCTCAAGTTCTCTGATTCTTTTGTTCTCTCAATTTTTTTGGTTGAGTTCATTGATTGAATTTTTAATTTTGGTTATTGTGTTTTTTAGTTCTATAATTTCCATTTGGTTCTTTTAAAAATAGCTTCTATTTTGCTGAGATTTTCTACTTTTCATTTGTTTCAAGAGAATATATAATAGCTTATTGAAGTATATTATGAGGGATTCAACATCAACAAATCCATCAAGATGATATATCACATTAACAAAATGAAAAGTCAAAATCATATGATCATCTCGATACAGAATAAGCACTTGACAAAAATTCAACAGCTATTTATGATAAAAAAAAAAAACTCCCACAAACTGAGTAGAGAGGGAACATACCTATATAATAAAGGCCATATATGACAAACTCTCAACTAACAAGCTGACGGTATATGGTAATATACAATGGTGAAAAGTGGAACTCTTTTCCTCTAAGATCAGAATTCAATAAAGTATTGAAAATGCTAGCCACAGCAGTTATAAAAAAAGAAAGGAAGGAAGGAAGGAAGAACGAAAAAAGAAAAGAAAGTAGAGGCATCCAAATTGGAAAGGAAGAAATAAAACTGTCACTATTTACAGATGACATGACACAATCTACACAATCTGTAGAAAACCCTAAAGATTCCACCAAAAAACTGTTAGAAGAAATGAATTCAGTAAAGTTGCAGGATACAAAATCAATACCAAAATCTGTTGTGTTTCTATACAGTAATAACAAAGGAGAAAAATCAAGAAAACAATCCCTTTTACAATTACATCAAAAAGCATAAAACACAAAGGAATAAATTTAACCAAGGAGGTGAACCACCTATACTCTGTAAAAGACACTGATGAAAGAAACTGAAGTAGACACAAATGAATGGAAAGGTAGGCTGTTCTCAAAGAATGGAAGAATTAATACTGTTAAAACGTCCATGTTAAAAAAAAATTAAAAAAACAAAAAACAAACAAACAAAAACGTCCATGTTACCCAAAGCAAGGTACAGATTAAGTACAATCTCTATCAAAATTCCAATGGTGTTTTTCACAGAACTAGAATAAATAACTCCAAAATTTATATGGAACCACAAAAGACCCCAGATATCCAAAGCAATCTTGAGAAAGAAGAACGAAATCTGGGATGCCTGAGTGTCTCATTCTGTTAAGTCTCTGTATTCAGCTCAGGTCATGATCCCAGGGTACTGGGATCAAGTCCCGCATCAGGCTTCTTGCCCAGCAGGGAACTTGCTTCTCCCTCTGCCTGATGTTCCCCCTGCTTGTGCACATATGCTCTCTCTCTCTCTGACAAATAAATAAAATCTTAAAAAAACCACACACAGTGAGATATCACCTTACACCTGTGAAAATGGCTAGCATCAAAAAGACAAAAAATTAACAAATGGCAAGAATGTGGAGAAAAAGAAAGCTTCATACACTATTGGTAGGAATATAAACTGGTGCAGCCATTATGGAAGTCAGTGTGCAGATTCCTCAAAAAATTAAAAATAGAACTACCATATGATGTACCATATGATCTACCATATGATCCACCAATTCCACTTCTGGATATCTATCTGAAGAAAACAAAAATACTAATTGCAAAACATATATGCACCCCTATATTCATTGCAGCAGTATTTACAATAGCCAAGATAGAGAAACAACCTACATGTCTCTCAATGGGTGAATGAATAAAGATGTGTGTGTGTATATATATATATACATACACACACACACACAGTGAGAGACAAATACCACATGATTTCACTTATATGTGGAATCTAAAAAACAAATCAAACAAAACAAAACCCAGACTCACAGATACAAAAACAGTTTGCAGATCATATATCTGATAAGGAGTGAATATCCAAATTTTGAAGAATTCACACAACTCAATAACAAAAACACAAACAATCCAATTAAAAAATGGTCAGAGGGGAGAAGGTTGAGGGGGGACAAAATGGGTGAAGAGAATCAAGAAGTACAAACTTTTGTTTATGAAATAAATTAAGTCATGGGGATGTAACATACAGTACAGACAACATAGTCAATTATAATGTATTCACCTTGTATGGTGACAGATGGTAACCAGACTTATTGAGGTGACCATTTCACAATGTATACTTGTGAAAGGCTGAACTACTGTGTGGTACAACTTAGACTAATATAATATTGTATGTCAGTTATACTTCAATAAAAATTTTTGAAAGTTTCGAGGCACCTAGGTGGCTCAGTGGATTAAAGCCTCTGCCTTCGGCTCAGGACATGATCTCAGGGTCCTGGGATCGAATCCTTCATCAGGCTCTCTGCTCAGCGGGGAGCCTGCTTCCCCCTGTCTCTCTGCCTGCCTCTCTGCCTACTTGTGATCTCTCTCCTCTCTGTCAAACAAACAAACAAACAAATAAATAAATAAAGTCATTAAAAAAAAAGGATTTTTACCTCTATGTTTATCAGGGATATTGGCCTGTAATTTTCTTTTTATATGGTGTCAGTCTGGTTCATTCGCTTTCAGTCTCTATGTGTGCCTTTACTTTTGAAGTGAGTCTCTTATAGGCAGTATGTAGATGAGTCTTGTGGTGTAGTTTTTTTTTTTTACCCATTCAGCTATTCTGTTTCTTTTGAATGGTGAATTTAGTCTGTTTACATTTAAAATATTGATAGGTATGTACTTATTGCCATTTTTGTTAAATGCTTTCTGGCTGTTTTTGTAGTTCCTTTCTGTTCTTTCTTCTTTCATTCTTCCCTTGTGGTATTTATGTCTTTCTTTATAATATGTTTAATATTCTTTCATATTTTTATGTGTATTTACTGTAAGTGTTTGCTTTGCTACTGTCAGGTTCACATATAAAATCTTATGTATATAGTGGTCTATTTTAGGGTGATAGCAATTTAAATTTGAACACATTCTAAAACTGTACATTTTTACTTTACCCCCACAATGTTCTATGCTTTTCATGTCACATTTTACCTTTACTTATTTTATGTGTCCATAACTAATTATTGTAGTTTTAATTAATTTTACTCCCTTTTTGTCTTTTAACCTTCACACTAGCTTTGTAAGTGATTTATCCACTACTTATATTAAATATTCACCTTTTCTGGTGAGATTTTTACATTTATATGTTTTCTTGTTGTTAATAGTGTCATTTCTGTTCAGCTTATAGATATCCCTTTAACATTTTTTGTAAGGTTGGTTTAGTGGTGATGAATTCTTTTAGTTTTGCTTATCTGGAAAACTCTGTCTCTTTCAAGTCTGGATGATAACTTAGCCATCTAGAGTATTATTGTTTGAAAGATTTTTTCCTTTTAGCCCTTGGAATATGTCACGCTACTCTTTTCTGGCCCGCAAAGTTTCTGCTGAAAAATTAATAATCTTATGGAGGTTCTCTTGTATATAACAAGTTGGTTTTCTCTTGCTGCTTTTAAGCTTCTTGCTTTATCTTTAACTTTTGACATTTTAATTATAAAATTAAAATTGTGTCTTTTGTGTAGATCTCCTTAGGTTCATTTTGTTTGGAACTCTCTGGGCTTCCTGGACCTGGATGTTTCCTTCTGCAAGTTATACAAGTTTTCAGCCATTTTTTCCTTCAATAAGTTTTTTGTCCCTTTCTCTGTCTCCTCTCTGGGACCGCTATAATATGAATGTTATTCTACTTGATGATGTCCCATAGACATCTTAAGTTATCTTCATGTTTTAAAAAAATGTTTTTAGGGGCTTCGGAGTGGCTCAGTCAGTTAAGTGTCTGCGTACAGCTCAGGTCATGATCTCAGGGTCCTGGGATCAAGCCTGGCATTGGGCTCCCTGCTCAGTGGGGAGTCTGTTTCTCCCTCTGCCGCTGCCCTTCCCCCCTGCTCATACTCTCTCTCAAATAAATAAATAAATAAATAAATAAATAAATAAATAAATAAAATCTTTTAAAAAATTCTTTTTTATTTTTGTTCCTCTGTCTGGGTGACTTTCGTTGCTTTGTCTTTCAGCTCACTGATCTGTTCTTCTTTTTCATTCAGTCTGCGGTTGAACTCCTTCGAGTGTATTTTTCAATTCAGTTATTATATTCTTCAGCTCTTTGATTTTTGTTTGGTGCTTTCTTAACTTTTCTATCTCTTTTTTGAAGTTCTCATTCTGTTCTTCCATATTTATCCGAGGCTGGTAAGCAACCTTATGATCATTACTTTGAATTATTTATTAGGTAAATATCTTATTTCCGTATCTTTAAGGTATTTTTCTGAGGTTTTTTTCTTTTTTCTCTTGTTTGGAACAATTTCTCTTTCCTCATTTTGCTTGACTCTCTGTTTTTTTTTTCTTCCTATGTATTAAGTGAAATAGCTAAGCTTTCAGTCTTGAAGGAATGGACTTATAGAGGTGATGAACCTTCTCATTCATCCTCGTCTTAATTCCTGGTCTTTTCTGAACCTTTGTGATTGTCTAAACCACTGGATTTACTTTTGATTATGTTCCTGTTGTTGAGAATGTGCCAAGACCTGTCAGTGATCCAAGGGAAGGAATCTCATTTAGTACCTATTTTCAGGCTGATTGTAAGTCTGACTCTTAAGCAGTAGCTTTTAAGGTATGCAAATATACATAGTCTTGTGGGCCTGCAGTTGTAAACTCTACTTGTCTCCAGATTGGGAGATCTGGAGGTGTCCCCTGGGCAACAGGGACAAAGATTGGGGCTCTGGATGAGTATAAGCTCCTATTTGGGAGGTCTTCTTGAGCTGTAGTGAGGCCAAGGGGGTGCACAAGAATGGTGTCTCCCAACTTGCATTCCCTGGGAGTGCCTCCTCAGTCTTTAGATGTGTAGGAAACCTGAAACCTGTCTCTCAGGCTGATGCTCTGGGGTAAGTAAGTTTTCACAGAGGAATGGGGGTGTGTTTCCATCTGCTGTCTATGCAGTGCCCTGTTGGTGTTGGCCTGCTAAGAAGCGTCTTTCTGGTTATTCTAGTAACCTGGAGCTCAGGAACACCCCCAGGGCCACATGAACGAGGGTCATCCCCTGTGTGGTTTGCACACCCCTGCTCGCTTCAGCAGAGCAGCTGTAAAGTGTAGAGGGTTGTACTTTCTGGAAGCTCACTGGCTTTAGAAAGGCCTTGGTGAAATGCCTCAACTGCATGTGCCCGCTGGCTTCAGTGATGCTGTGGGGGAGTGCCCTGGCTGTGGGTGTGCACTGGCCTTGGGTTAGGGGCAGGAGAATACTGTCACGGCTCATGCTTGTCAGCCTCAGCCAGGGTGTGGGGGAGTGTTGCAACCACCCATGCTTGCTGACTTTCGCAAAGGAGCCAGAGAATGCCATGAGCATTTGTGGGCCGGCACCAGCCAGGGAGTGGGGTCCTGCTGTGACTGCCCGTGGCCTCTGGCCTCAGCAAGGCAGTGGGACGCTACTAAGACTGGTTGTCCTGCACGTTCCAGCCAGGTAGTGGGAGGACGCTGGGTCTGAACAAGCCCATCTGCACCAGCAGGGGAGGCGGAGAGTACACAAATGGTATCTCACCTGCCAGGGACTAGCAAATGAATCTCCCTTACCTGAGTCCTTACCTTACCTTACCTTACCTCACCTCCCTTACCTTAATCTCACCTGAGTCAGGTACTTTTCAGATTGGTTCTTTTGTGCTGAATCCTGGGTTGAGTGAATCTACACACAAGCCCTTTAAAAGGAGAATCTCAGTTTCCTCTAGTGCTTTGGGTTCCTTTGACATTGGTCCTTTTGGTCTTCTAACCAGGTATTTTTGGGAGTTCATCTCTCCAGTGCAGATCTCAAGTGCTAGGATGTCTGATGTGGGGCACCAACCCTTGCTTCTCTGGGGAAAGTGCCTGTTTGGCAAAATTCTTCTCTATTGTGTGTTGCCATGCTGGGGGTGGGGTTTTTTGCCCAGACCTTGTCTCTGCCCCTCCTACCCATCTTGATGGGGTCCTTTCATCCTTTGTTGTGGAGAAGCAGTTCATCTAGTGTTCAGACTTTTTACAAAGGGAAATAATTCATATGTAGCTGTAAGATTTGGTGTGTCTGTGGGAGGAGGTGAATTCAGGATCTTACTCTACCGCCATCTTGGACCCCTCTATAGAAACCATTTTAGAAATTACACATATTGAGAAAATTCCCCAGTTCATTTTATGTGGTTAGTAAGAAAGATGGGACGGAGTCTCAGTATGAAGTAAAGGACAGGGTTATATTTTGTCCCTGTTTCTCAGGTGATACATTAATTTCAACTCCCATGTCTGCTTGTAATAGCAACTGAAATTGCAATGCTTGAAAACCCAGACATTCTCAGATGCCTGAAGTCATGCCTCTAGCCTCTTCTGCTTTGGATAACTGGAGATGTATCTGGTACTTGGACTGAGCAGTGAATAATTGTACAGCTGCCTTCTAGTCCTGCGGAAACACTAAAGCTTACATAAACACAGAGATCCTATGGCTTCTTCATGACCAGAGTATAAATATGTATGTGTTTCCTTGCCAGCAGACTCTTAGCTTCTATTTTTTTATATGTGGGTACTCCTAGCTTCATTTAATGCTGTGACAATATATTTGCTATTGTGCCATTCTATGCATTTGATCAAAATAAACAAGTCTTTTCCTGTATGAGACCCAGGTAGTTGGGATAGTTATTTTTGGTTTCAACAAATCCGTTAAGAGGAAATATATCATGTAGAATACATAAAGAAGAATCAAATGGGAATTTTAGCATTGAATAATAATTAAAAAAAAACGAAGTAAGAAAACTCAGCAGAATGGAGAGGACAGAGGAAAGAGTCAATGAACTTAAAGATAGAACCATAGAAATTACCAAGTCTGAACAACAGAGAGAAGATAGACTGAAAAAATTGAGACAAGGCTCAGAGACTGGTGGGGTTGTAACAAAAGTGGTGATATTTGTGTGATGGGAGTCCCAGAAGGAGAGAAGAAAGAACGTGAGGCTGTCAAGGTATTAGGAAAAAACAAGACAAAATGAAATAGTGGTTATGGTTGAGAGTTCCCCAAATTTGGCAAACATAAACCTACAAATTCAAAAGCTTAGAGAATCCCAAATAAGATAGGCCCAAAGAAATCTAAACCAAGATACATCATAATCAAACTTCTAAAAGCTTAAGACCAAAAAAATATTATGAAAGCAGGCAGAGAGAAGTGACACATTCTGTAGGGAAAAAATAATTCGAATGACAAGAGTTTCTCATCAGAAATCATAGAGGCTAGAAAAAAATGGCAGATTTTTAAGGGTGGAAAGAAGAGAATTGTCAACCACAAATTCCATATTCCGTGAAGCTATCCTTCAGGGGTAAAAGGGAAATAAAGACAGTCTCAGATTAAGAAAAACTAAAAGCATTTATACCTAGCAGACTTACCCTTAAAAAATGTCTTAAGGAAGTTCTTCCCTACAATGGAAATGAATCTTGAAGCATCAGGAAAGAAGAAAGAACAAAGAGTAAAATATGAGTACATACAATAGACTTTCTCCTCTTGAGTCTTCTAAATTGTGTTTGACAGGTGAAGCAAAAAATACATGCTTCAATATAGTTCTCAATGTATGTAGAGGAAATATTTAAGATAATTATAAATGGAGGAGGACCAAGATCCTTAAAGGGAGGTAAGATTTCTGCATTTCACTTGAACTGGTAAAATATCAATACCAACAGATTGTGAAAAGTTATGTATGTATAATATAACACCTAGAGCAACCACTAAAAATTTATGTATGTGTGCAACAACTTTCGTGGACCTCAAGGACATTCTGCTGAGTGTAAAAAGCCAATCTTAAAAGGTCACATGCTGTATTATTCCATTTATATAACATTTTCAAAATGGCACACTTAAGCTGATGGAGGACAAATTAGTGGCTGCCAAGGGCTGGGGTAGTGAGTGGGTGGCCATGACTGCAAAGAGGTAGCATGATGGAATCTTTGTGGTGATGGAATAGTTTTGTATATTGATTGCAGTAGTGGTTGCACATTATCTACACATGAAAAGAAGCCATAGAACTACATAGATACAATATGTTAATAATAATAAAAAATACATGTTAAGCTAATGTCAATTTCCTGTTTTTAAAAAAGAGTTATGTATTTGAGAGAGAGTGTATGTGTGCATGTGCACGAGGGGAGGGGCAGAGGGAGAGAATCTTCAAACAGACTTCCTGCTGAGTGTGGAGCCCATTGTGGGGCTCCATCCCACGACCCATGAGATCATGACCTGAGCTAAAACCAGGAGTCGATGCTCAACTGACTGAGCCACCCAGATGCCCCTATTTCCTGGTTTTAATATTATACTATAGTTATATAAGATGTAGCCACTGGGAGAAACTGGGTGTAGGGGACATGGGATAGACTGCTCCTTTTTGTCTTGGCAATTGCCTGAAAATTGGGATTATTTCAAAATGAGCACATCTTAAAAGGAGAAAAGCATCACAGTTATTTGCTGAAAATATTTCATTTTTAATTTAATTTAAACTTAAGTTTTTTCAAAATGGAATGCAATTTTTAATTTTCTCCATTATTGTGAAATTTGACTGTCCCATAGGAATTTGGGGTGGCAGTAGCAAATTAAAGCAGGAATTTTCTCTCTTAAATGGTATTTTACCCTTTGAGTCACCAGGGGCTTGAGTTGGGACTACTGGTGCCCGTATTTATAGAAGAAGATATGACTGTCTCACCCTCAGCTCACTCCACTATAACAGGACTGGTTTGTGGGGTTACTTTTGAGTACAAATGCTAAAAGTCATTCAAATTCTTCATTATGCTTGCCTAACGCAAAGACCTAGTTTTATGAGTTGGTTGGCTGCGGTCAGAGGTAGATTAGTGGCTGTGGAATGGCATTCTCACTCTCCAAGGTTAAGTAGCCTAGATTATTTCCTTCTTTCTAACCTTGACTAACTGAACTCCGATTAACTGCAAGTTTTTGCTTGTGACTATCATATTTTCCCCTAATTAATCAAAATTTCCGGAAGCTCTGTCTGTACAACGAACTAGACTAGATCTCTCTGCAGAGATGGGAATAGAAATTACACTAGGAGTCTTGATTGTGTTACTGATTTGCATAGTGTTAATGATTTGTATGTTAATGGGATGGGGAGGCCAAAGGACTGCCATGTCAGTATAACCTGTTTCCTATTTTCAGTTCTGGATCCCTGCAGGGTCCACTTCATTCTTTTTTTTTTTTGCGGGTGCGGGGGGAGGTTGGTTCTCTTTAGTTACTTTTTATTTACACTTTATGGCCAGAATTTAATATCAATTAGCATTTGTTTGGAATGTGGCTTCGAGGTCGCTGCAGCTATATCAGCTGTTTTACACGTACCATTTCATTACTCCAAACAGCAGTTTTTTATTTTAAGTAATAATGTAGTGTTTCAGTATTTCATCATGTTGGAATAATGTTTAAATGCCAAATTAAATATTAAGGATTTGATGAATGCTGTCAAACGCGTTCTGTATGACACATGGGACACTTACATTAGTTTGCCACAATAGAATTATTAAATACACCTTAAAAGACTTAATATCATTTCAGTGCATACAATGAAGGAAATTGAGGAGCTCATCTGTTGAAAAAAATTATACAAGATAGAGTAAACCTGACATAGAAATTTTTATCCTACCATTTACTTACTTTATCTCCCCAGTGTTTATCTTTTCTTTATTTATTTGAGAGAGAGCAAGAGTGAGAGAAAGAGCATGAGTGAGGTGAGAGGCGGGGTCAGGGGAAAGCAGGCTCCCCACTGAGCTGGGAGCCCAACACGTGGCTTGATCCTGGGACTCTCGGATCATGACGCAGGGCTTGATCCTGGGACTCTAGGATTATGACCAGGCTGAAGACAGACACCCAATCAACTGAGCCACCCAAGTGCCTCCCCCCAGTGTTTATCTTTGAAGAAGTTTCTATTTCAAGTATTATTACAGATGTAAGAATAAGTATGAGATGAACGATAGTGTATCCCAAGGCCTATGTAGTGGCTAAATGATAGTGAAACCACTACAGTTCATCGCGGTAAAGCAAACACACTTGGAAATGTATTATTGTTATTATTATCATTATGACAGTGTTGAGAGGGGCTCAATTAATCAATCAAGCGTGTAGCCATCTGATAGAAAGATGGGATTTGTAATAAGTGGTTTACTATTGGGTGGCAGATGTGGCAGACAGCCCAGACAACAAGCTTGGAATGGTGAACCACGCATTCCCCCTGGCAACATTTGTGGCACCGGAAGTAGTATCCATATGCACATATTTACTTAGAGGAGTGGAAAAAGGGAGAAAAAGAAGAGTATATATGTGAATGGGATTATAAAGCCCTAGACTCCCAAATGATGAGCCAGCTTTCAAAATGCACCCAACAGTGTGAAATCTGGTTTCGTCTCCTTACAAATGCTAATAATGTAACACTTACTGCTTGTATTGTAACATATACAATGGTAATAGTGTAAGTATAGATACATTTTTAGTTAATAAAGTGGCTCTTATATAGTATGGCAAGCAGCCTCCAAGATGGCTGGCTCTCAGTGATCTCTGTCTGCCTCTGGTATCTGTACCCCTGGGTAATTCCCTCCCCTGAAGTGTGGGCTGGATTTATTGACTTGCTTACAATGAATGGAGTATGGCAGAAGTGATGGGATGCCACTTCTGATAATAGATTATAAAAAGCCTATGACTTACATCTCAGAGTGCTTTATCTTGGACTGCTTGTTCTGGGGGTATATTAGTCCTCTTGGGCTGCCATAACAAAATACCACAGACTGGGTGGCTTAAACAACAGAAATTGATTTTCTCACAGTTCTGGATGCTGGAAGTCCAAGATCAAGATGCTTGTTGATTTTATTCTTGGTGAGGACCTGTTTCTTGGCTTATAAACAGCCACCATCTTGAATGTGCTCACATATACTCTTTGTGTATGTGTGGGCAGGGGGGAGAGAGAGAGAGAGAGAAAGCAAGAGAGCGCCCGAGAGCATCTGATGTCTCTTCTTAAAACAACATTAATTCTGTTGGGTGAGGGCTCCTCTCCTATGACCTCATGTATCCTTAATTACTTCCTTTAGAAGTTCCATCTCCAGTTGCAGCCACAGTGGGGATTAGGCTTCAACTTTGAAGGGGGCACAAACAGTCAGTCTACAATGTGGGAAAAGCCAAGTGCCATGTTAGGAGGCAAGCCTGTGGAGAGGCACATGTTAGTGAGCTTGGAAGGAGATCTTCTGTGGCCTGCAAATGCCATGTGACTGCTCTTTGCCGTGGCTTCTCCCTCACTGAGCTTAGAGACAACTGAAGGACCCCCCCCCCCCGCCCCGCGCTTTGTAGCATCACAAGAGACAGAATCAACACTGTCCAGCTAAGCCGCTCCTGGATTCTTAAACCATAGACACTATGAAATAATAAATGTTTT
Organism: Nasua narica; assembly: GCA_028533885.1. Classification (NCBI taxonomy): domain Eukaryota; kingdom Metazoa; phylum Chordata; class Mammalia; order Carnivora; family Procyonidae; genus Nasua; species Nasua narica. Next base: position 17,979,705 of record CM052801.1, read on the forward strand.
TTTAAGCTGCTAAGTTTGAGATAATTTGTTGTGTAGCCAATACACATAATCTTACTTAATATTTGACTCCAGTTCCTTTATCAGAAGCTTCAGAAGTAGGATCTGTCATTAATAGAGTCTCATTTTCAGCAGGGAGGGGAAGAGTGGAGCATGTGAAAAGGGACTAACAACTCTCTATTTATGGTCTTCTTCCCAGAAATGATATATATAATCTGTGACTATCCTGATGAGTATAATGATTTTATCTGACTCAGGAAATTACGAGCTACCTCTAGGACCTTTGCTTCTGCAAATCCATCCTGAATAGAATGTATGGAGGTTCTTTGTTACTACAGGATTTCACAGATGCATTTGTCATTGAGCATAATTTTAAAAAGGATCACCACATGCTCTACAGGGTTAGCGTTTGATAGCCAGCTGGAGGTAAGCGTTGGCAAATGAACCATTTACAATTACAGTGCTGCCCAGCAACCCTCAGCTTTCCCAAATGCCCGATGTAAGGATCCCTTTGCCTCCAGCCTCTTAAGACTGGAGTAGCCCGCGCTCCATTGGCATGCTGGAGTAGTTACATTCGTAGCCAATTAGCAGGGTGGCACACACTCCGCCAAGAAGCCCCAGTCTCTATAGACCTGGTATAGAGAGTGAAATTAGCTGAGACAAATACCTGTTAATCCCCCGTTCTTGGCCGGCGTGGAACGCCTACTGTGCAGTGCTAATAGTTCTGGGAAATCCCAATTCCCAGTGTCAAGAGTTGAACAGACTAAGTCTGTTAAATGAAGAAATTTACAGCGCATTAGCTTTGATCAAGAAATTCTAGGTGCAAGTCTCTTAAGCAAATGAAGGCTGCTTGGGAATACGGGTCACCCTTTCTGGGAAGCTGTTTTTTCAGGGAGTTTATCTTCACTCTCTTTCCCATGCCAGAGCCAGGGGCAGAAAAGTGGCAGTTTGAGTGGCTGGACCTGGGGGCAGTGGAAACTAGTCTTATTTGAACAAGAGGGGACAACTGACCGACTATAGCAGAATTTTGTCCACGGGAGCTTGGATATGGTTTTCGAAAATGCGAAATTTATGACAAAAAATTGCAGGAGCCCTTACAGCTTCCCGCGAAGGTGCCTTTGTACTTATATGTGTAAGCTGCGCCCTCTGCTGGCTGGATCAAGCCATGTCCCTGTCCTTCCTCCCCGCCCCCCCTTCCTGGGAAAACTGTGTTGTATTTTCCCATCTAAATTATGTTTTCAGTTGCATTCTATCAGCCTGATGTTGCCTGTGCAAAGAATGAGGTAAGCGGAATTGAGATCGTGGCTTGCACCGTACTGTCAGTCACTCAAAGCTCTGCGGAGCAGTTCTCAGACAGGGAAGAAAGATTCAAAATTCTTGGGAACACACTATAAATATTCAAATTCTGATTCCCAGGCTAAGCTTGCAGACATCAAGTTTCATTTGTCTTTGCAGCATATCTTTTAATCTTTGTTCCGCTGTGGAAGGCAGAAGAATCTTTCCTGAGTCCCTGGAAATATTTTTAATTTAGACATGCTTTTAATTGTTGGTTACGTGAAATTTAAGGGAGTTGGGCAGTTGCCCTCAGCCCTGGGTAAGTCAGTGGAGAGAAGATGAACAGAATCACAGTGAAACAGGAGGGTGGGCTGACGAGACAGTGAAGGGAAGGACAGATGATCTTGTGTTCAAGTGCTGCTTCGCCTTGAGGCAAGGAAGAGAGACGATTTACATTTTGACATGTCAGTGAAAGAAAACCAAAAGAAGTCGTGCAACTAACAATTTGTTAAGAGCTTCTCAGGCATAAAGTGCGATCCAGTCTTTTTTTTTCTCCCCAAAATAGGAAGAAAGAAGTATCCATTCCAGGGAGGGCAGAGGAGAAAATACAGCCCAGTTCCCTGAGATGAGTTAAGCTTGCCATAAGGACTGGAGGTGGTAGATGGTGCTATAGAATTTCATTTCTGTAAAGGCACATTCGCAGTGTAGTCCAGGATGTTAGTGAAAATGAGCCTTACATCATCCCAATCCCTCTAGACACTGATGTGCATCATTTACCCTTCTCTCCTCACCCCACGCACAGAGGTTGGCATTGTTTGGTGTACTTTGGCAGGACTAAGACCCATGACAAATAACACAGGTGCTTTTATAAACTGGGATTAAGTCACAGTTAGCAGAGATGTACAACTGCGCTGTTTGGATAACCCTCTCCCTCCTCCAGTGGGCTTTAGTTCATGAAAGCATTCCCTAATAACTGTGGTCACTGTATGCTCATTCTGTTGATCCCAATTCATAAAAATCAAATCTACAGCAGAGAGGTTTCTATTGATGTCAGGCCTTGGAAAACTCGTTTTCAGGCCAAGTCCATGTGTGGGGGATGTTAAGCCCTTACAACAATGGATTCCAGCTACTCATGTTTACCAAGAGCTAGGGATCAGGACCTATGCTGTTATTCTGCAATAGAATATTATGGCGACTGCATGGAGACGCTCCACGGACATGTTTAATCTGCAATTTGTATGTGGTATAACATTGCTGAAACCTTTTAGCTGCTCTAAACCCTGAGTAATACACAATCAAGCATATTGCTTGCCATTTTTATTTTAAAGATTGTGTTTTGGAAATTTTTCCTGTATGTGCAGTATATTTAAGTTAACAAATGTTTGATAATCTAATCCTTATCATTTGAGACTGATCCTTACCATACCAAAGTGTTTACTGGTAACTCACCAGAGTAATGGTTCAAAGCATGGATTTTGGAGTCAGGCAGACTCGATTTGACTTTAATGGGTGCATGATCTTAGAGAAGTTATTTCACAGTTCTGGACCCTGGTTTTCTTTAATTACAAAACGGGGATAATTATAGTACCTACTCATGGAGTTGTAAGGACTTAGTTAAATTAGGCATACAAAGTTTATCCCAATTCTTGGCCCATGTAACTTCTAAACATATTAGCTGTGTAAACTGAACATCAAATAGACAAGAATCTTGGGATGAACTCAGAAAGTACCAACATTTTGTTTGTTTGTTTCCCATGGTCCCTTTAATTTGTTTTGTGGAAAGCATTCTTCTTCAACCAGTGTTTAAAAATTTATCTAAGTCTCAAGATTTCCTGTCTACTCATAGGAAAAAAGCAAGTTCTAAGATGACTTTAACTTGTAAACATGATTTCAGTTCAGTTAAACTTCCAAGCCTGATTGTAAGTGAAATTTCTCTTTGCTCCCAGTTTCTTTTTCCCAGCTTGCATGCACCACCTAGGGTTCCTGACCCCTTTGGAATATGAGCATGGGAAGAGAGGAAGGGAAAGAGCAGGTGGCTTTGCAAAACTCTGGTCAAATGTTTGACGTTGATTGTCTCAGAGCATTTTCGTGGGTTCTGCAGACACCCTCTGCTGGGCCTCTCTTGACTTGGGCCATGTTCCTCCTTCAGCCAGCTGCTGTCGCCCCCTCTCAGTCTCCGCCCTGGCGACGACCCCCAGCCTCTTAGTCCTGTGCACTCTGCACCCCAGCAGGATGCCCTCTTGGGCAGGGTCCACATCTCGGTCCAAGGATTTATACAAATTTGACCTGACACCGAAGGAAGGGGAGTGTAGTTACTCCCTGGATGCAGCCCTTTAGCTGATGTCTCTAGCCGCACTGGCTTTCTAAAGTGGGAGTCAACTGTCCGTTTGCCATGTGCCATTTTCTTCTGAACACATATTAAGCTCTCCACGTGGTGCCTGGGGAGCCCATCTCACCCAGCTTGGAGATAGGAGGTTGTGCCACCACCTCATCCCATCCCTTCAGAGGGCACGATGGTGAGACTCAGAATCAAACCCACTCCAGAAAGTCCAAAATTATTCTCCTCCCCGGTTCTTTTAATTTCCATCAGTTTCCTTGTATATCCTTGATGTGGATGAGATATCTAACTGGCTACTCATTCTCCTTTCATTAAATTTCCATGTGGCGGTCTGTCACACAAGTCATTTGTTACTGGATGTCCTGGTAGCTCAGTCAAAACTCCCAGTTGAACAGCCTCCTATAGTTTTGTTACCTGTATGAAAGACATTTGGTTTCATTTGTGTTTTTTTCTTGTCTAGTCTGCAGTGTGATCAAGTCGTATAGGTTTAAAGGTAAAAAATTAACGCTTTTTAAAAATTAACATATAATGTATTATTTGCCCCAGGGGTACATGTCTGTGAATCATCAGGTTTACACATTTCATAGCACTCACCATAGCACATACCCTTCCAATGGCCATAACCCAGCCACCCTATCCCTACCTCTCCACCTCCCAGCAACCGTCAGTTTGTTTCATGAGTTTAAGAGTCTCTTATGGTTTGTCTCCCTCCTGATCCCATCTTGTTCCATTCCCTCCCATCCCCCACGACCCCCCGCCCTGCCTCTCAAATTCTTCATATCAGAGAGATCATATGATAATTGTCTTTCTCTGATTGACTTATTTCACTTAGCATAATACCCTCTAGTTCCATCCACGTCTTTGCAAATGGCAAGATTTCATTTCTCTTGATGGCTGCATAGTATTCCATTGTCTATATATACCACATCTTCTTTATCCATCCATCATTGATGGACATCTAGGTTCTTTCCATAGTTTAGCTATTGTGGACATTGCTGCTATAAACATTCGGGTGCATGTGACCCTTCGGATCACTACATTTGTATCTTGAGGGTAAATACCCAGTAGTGCGATTGCTGGGTTGTAGGGTAGCTCTATTTTCAACATATTGAGGAACATCTGTACTGTTTTCCAGAGTGGCTGTACCAGCTTGCATTCCCACCAACAGTGTAGGAGGTTTCCCCATTCTCTGCATCCTTGCCAACATCTGTTGTTTCCTGATTGGTTAATTTTAGCCATTCTGACTGGTGTGAGGTGGTATCTCACTACGGCTTTGATTTGTATTTCTCTGATGCTGAGTGGCGTTGAGCACTTTTCCATGTGTTAGCTAGCCATTTGGATGTCTTCTTCGCAGAAATGTTCATGTCTTCTGCCCATTTCTTGATTGGATTATTTGTTCTTTGGGTGTTGAGTTTGAGAAGTTCTTTATAGATTTTGGATACTAGCCTTTTATCTGATATGTCATTTGGGAATATCTTCTCCCACTGTGTCAGTTGTCTTTTGGTTTTGTTGACTGTTTCCTTTGCTGTGCAAAAGCTTTTGATCTTGATGAAGTCCCAATAGTTCATTTTTGCCCTTGCTTCCCTTGCCTTTGCGATGTTTCTAGGAAGAAGTTGTTGCGGATGAGGTCGAAGAGGTTGCTGTCTGTGTTCTCCTCAAGGATTTTGATGGATTCTTGCCTTACATGGAGGCCTTTCATCCATTTTGAGTCTATTTTTGTGCATGGTGAAAGAAAATGGTCCAGTTTCATTCTTCTGCATGTGACTGTCCAATTTTCCCAACACTATTTGTTGAAGAGACTGTCTTTTTTCCATTGAATATTCTTTCCTGCTTTGTTGAAGATTAGTTGACCATAGAGTTGGGCGTACATTTCTGGGCTGTTTTTTTTTTTTTAAAGGTTTTATTTATTTGACACAGAGATAGAGAGTACAAGTAGGGAGAGCAACAGGTAGAGGGAGAGGGAGAAGCAGGCTCTCCGCTGAGCAGGGAGCCCCATGTGGGGGTCGATCCCAGGACCCCGGGATCATGACCTGAGCTGAAGACAGCCACTCAACCAACTGAGTCACCCAGGCTCCCCTCCCTATTTTGTTCCATTGATTTATGAGTCTGTTTTTGTGCCAGTACCACACTGTCTTGATGATAACAGCTTTGTAATAGAGCCTGAAGTCTGGAATTGTGATGCCACCAATTTTGGTTTTCTTTTTCAACATTCTTCTTGCTATTCGTGGTCTTTTCTGGTTCCATATAAATTTTAGGATTATTTGTTCCATTTCTCTGAAATAAATTGATGGTATTTTGATAGGGATTGCATTAAATGTGTAGATTACTTTAGGTAGCATAGACATTTTCACAACATTTTTCTTCCAATCCATGAATATGGAACATTTTTCCATTTTTTGTGTCTTCCTCAATTTCTTTCATGAGCACTTTATAGTTTTCTGAATACAGATTCTTTGCCTCTTTTGTTAGATTTATTCCTAGGTATCTTATGGTTTTGGGTGCAATTGTAAATGTGATTGAGCCCTTAATTTCTCTTTCTTCTGTCTTGCTGTTGGTGTATAGAAATGCAACTGATTTCTGTGCATTGACTTTATAGCCTGACACTTTACTGAATTCCTGAATGAGTTCTAGCAGTCTTGGAGTGGAGTTTTTTGGGTTTTCCACATAAAGTATCATATCATCTGCAAAGAGTGAGAGTTTGACTTCTTCTTTGCCAATTTGGATGCCTTTTATTTCTTTTTCTTGTCTGGTTGCTGAGGCTAGGACTTCTAGTACTATGTTGAATAGCAGTGGAGATAGTGGGCATCCCTGCTGTGTTCCTGGTCTTAGGGGAAAAGCTGTCAGTTTTTCTCCATTGAGAATGATATTCACTGTGGGTTTTTCATAGATGGCTTTGATGATATTGAGGAATGTACTGTCTATGCCTACACTGTGAACAGTTTTGATCAAGAAAGGATACTGAACTTTGTCAAATGCTTTTTCAGCATCAATTGAGAGGATCATATGGTTCCTGTTCTTTCTTTTATTAATGTATTGTATCACATTGATTGATTTGCGGATGTCGAACCAACTTTGCAGTCCAGGACTAAATCCCACTTGGTTGTGGTGAATAATCCTTTTAAACATAATGCTTTTTTTTTTTTTTTTAAAGGAGAAGTTCTTTTTTTTTTTTTTTAAAGATTTTATTTTATTTATTTTAACAGAGAGAGAACACAAGCAGGCAGAGAGGCAGGCAGAGGCAGAGAGAGGAGCAGGCTCCTCGCCAAGCAAGGAGCCCGATGTGGGACTCAATCCCAGGATGCTGGGATCATGACCTGAGCTGAAGGCAGCTGCTTAACCAACTGAGCCACCCAGGCGTCCCCACGCTTTTTTTTTTTTTAAAGATTTTATTTATTTATTTGACAGAGAGAGAGATCACAAGTAGACAGAGAGGCAGGCAGAGGGTGAGGGGGAAGCAGGCTCCCCACTGAGCAGAGAGCCAGACTCAGGGCTCAATCCCAGGACCCTGAGATAATGACCTGAGCTGAAGGCAGAGGCTTTAATCCACTGAGCCACCCAGGTACCCCTAAACATAATGATTTTTTAAAAAAGATTGTATTTATTTGAGAGAGAGACACACACAGAGCATAAGCAGGATGAGGGACAGAGGGAGAAGCAGACATTCCACTGAGCAGGGAGCCCTATGTGGGGTTCAACCCTGGGGACCCCAGGATCATGATTTGAGCTGAAGGCAGACACTTAACTGACTCAGCCACCTAGGCACTCCAAACATAACCCTTTTCTGAGAAACTTAATCATCTAATTAATTTTTCTAAATGCTTTTGACTGGCCAGTTACTTTTAGTGTTAACCACAGAGAAAATGATGCTTAATGGAAGTGTATTGATTTGATAAATTTTCAATATATAGTCCAAAGAATTTTATAAGATTTGAGTGTTTCAGAAATAATGAAACTATGCACAGATTAAATCTAAAAGTGTTGCTTATAGTAATGTAAAATGAAGACATTGTAAACATCTAAATCTAGGTTGGGTATTGACTACATTGAACAGTGGAGTCTGATGCTGTTTTAAAATGATATAGCAAATACTTAATGCCCTGATAAAGGTGTTCAGTGTTCATAATGCTTTGTAAATAAAAGAATGAAAGATAAAAAATATGTACAATATAGTCTTTTTTTGGCAAAAAATATGCATATCTACACATAGGAAAAAAGACCATAAAGATATCACCAAAATGTAAGTGGTGCTATTGTTACAAATATTCCTGTGTATATATTAGGCTTCAATAAAAACTTTAAAAAATGTACATGGACCTGATACCTTAGTAATGAGATTATAGGTAATTTTGGTATCTTCTTTCTGACTATATTTTCTAAATTTTTTTTTTTTAAAGATTTTATTTATACATTTGACAGAGAGATCACAAGTAGGCAGAGGGGCAGGCAGAGAGAGAGGGGGAAGCAGGCTCCCCGCTGAGCAGAGAGCCCGATGTGGGACTCAATCCCAGGACCCCGAGATCACGACCCGAGCCGAAAGCAGAGGCCTTAACCCACTGAGCCACCCAGGCGCCCCTATTTTCTAAATTTCTTAAGCACATTTTTTTCATGATATGTAAAAGATAAATGTTATTTAAGAATAATATCTGGGTAATTCCACAATGTCCTGGTATAGAGTATCTAGGTCGACAGGGCTTGGTGAACTAAGGAATGTCATCGCAAAGGCTCAGGTCTTGCTGTGGGCCACTCTGGGCTTGTGGGTGGACTTTAACCTTTAAGGGGAAGGCTCAGGTATTTCATAGCCACCTTTCTAGAGTAGACTCTTCTTAGTGCTAGTGCCTGGCTCTCAGTTATGGAACTTGTTATTGGGTTTCCAGAACTGTGTGGAAAACAGAAGCTGCTCTGAGCATGTGCAGTAGTTCACAAGTCAATGCCTCATCATTGATTTCAGCTTACGTGAGGCAAAGACTGAAAGACAGCCAATGGTTTAGCCAATTTTTTGTTACTTGCCCAAGCCTGATTCTCTGGCTCATGGATGGCAAAAATGGCATAATTCAACATCTAGAGGAGCTGGGAGGGAGAGACTAAGAGAGATTTGGTGACAGGGGGAATCTAGTGTGGGCCAGGCCTTTAGGCACTTATTTTTAATTTTTAAAAATTTATTTATATGACGGAGAGAGAGAGCACAAGCAGGGGGACCAGCAGAGGGAGAGGGAGAAGCAGGCTCTCCTCAGAGCAGGAAACCTGTCGTGGGGCTTGATCCCAAGACCTTGGGATCATGACCCGAGCCGAAGGCAGATGCTTAACCAACTGAGCCACCCAGGCGCCCCTCTTTGGGCATTTATTATGCCATACTGCCCATCCCCAAAGCCCTCTGCATTCACTTTTTACCGTCCCAGAAAGAGAGGGAGTGCCTCAAGGGTGGTGACACACGGGGATTTAGGCCATGCTTAGGATCTAGAGATTTGTAGAATAGGGATCCTTTTGAGGGATTTTAAGCTGGCGAATGACATGTTTGTATTTGCTTTTTAAGGTTTTCATTTATTTATTTGAGAGGGAGAGAGATGGAGGGGGGGGGAACTCAAGCAGACTCCACGCTGAGTGTGGTGACACGGTGCTCTCCCACCACCCTGAGATCATGACCTGAGCTGAAATCAAGAGTCAGCTGCTTAACCTACTTAGTCACCCAGGCGCTCCTCATGTTTGCTCCTTACATTGTCATTCTGAGTTTAGGGAAAAAGGTGAAGGCATGAAGATATACTTGGAGGTGGTGGTCAGTCCTCACCCAGATTTGAGTGGTGGGAGTAGAGATGGAGAGCAAGGGGAAGAGGTAGGTGATACTCAGATCTTTTTTTTTTTAGAGATTATTTATTTATTTTGGGGGGGAGGGGCAGACAGAGAGGGAAACAAGCAGACTCCCTGCTGTATGTGGGGCTTGATCCCATGACCCTGAGATCATGACCTGAGCTGAATCCAAGAGCTGGGCATTCAACTGACTGAGCCATCCAGACACCTGGCATAGATGATACTTAGAAGATGATATTGATAGGACTTGGTGATTGGGTGTGGGACCTGAAGGAAGATGGTGGATATAGGAAGACCTCCTGGTGAATTCTGTGGAACAGGAGCCACATTACTGGAGTCATGTAAATCATGGTGTGAATTTCATCTGAGTCTTTGAAAATAGGGAATGGCTGGCTCAGTCCGTAGAGCATGTGACTCTTGATCTCAAGGTCATAAATTCAAGCCTCACATTGGACATGGAGCCTACTTAGAATGGCTGCCATTTAGCAGACATTGGGTAAATATTTCTTGACTCTGTGAATGAATTTTAGTCTAATAAAGGAGTGTAGCTAGGCTGTTCATATAAATATGTTGTATAGTGTAATTGTAACTTAGCTATAACACCGAAAGGACTATTTTTAAAAACCAGTCTCCTTTTCATCACAGTGGGTTTTGTGTGCTCCCTTAGCTGGTCCACGTAGGAGGGTTCCTAGGAATTGGGGTAGTGATCCAAGTGGGTGGATGACAGGGAAACACAGTGAAAGAGCTTGTCGAAGTAACCACTTTCTTGGCTCACATTTAGTTTTGTTTTTTGCAGTCACATTCTGTCCACAGTATCACTGTGAAAATGTAAGAGTCTTGCTAAAAGTGGCTTTATGTGTGTGGGCAATGGAATAGAGAAACAGAAGACATTTCTAGGATGCCATTTGAACCATGTAAATAAGCACTTGCCCATGTACCTGGAATTTTAAAAAGATTCTTTACTCTGTTCTGCTGAGTTTCATGGAAATTATGGTTTGCAAAGTATATGAGTGAATGGTTTGCATCCATAGCTCCAATCAGGGAATCTGAGGTCACTGTCATTAATTATGTGCTTTGGAGCCAGAATGATCTAGTTTGATCGTTTACATTTCTCAGGATCACCAGGTAGCTGTCAAATCAGCAGAAATGATGACTTTTTCTATATGTTCTATATCACAGCAAATATGGTTCACTTGAAGGAATATGACTGCTCTTGACTAAGTGATGGTGGGTTAGCTTAAGCAGCTGAAGAAGAGTAAGGAGTCCAGTGTTTTGAGGACTACTGACTTTCTACAGGGAGCTACAAACACATGTGGGATTCAATTAAAACATTAATCTGGCTGTAAGCTCTGTTACTGAATATAAGAGGAAACAAATTGACAGGATGGCTCATTTTTGAACAAAGCAGCTGGCCCATGATGATATTATTTTGATGTATCTGGAATTATAATAGCAAAGTCCAACAATAAATAGAAAAATGAATGGCAGTGAGAATCCAACAGAGACCATTTCTCTAAGAATAGGAGTCAGAATATGCACCATTGTATTCACAGTATCATTAAAATATGAATAAACAGCAGCAACTTTTTATTATACAGTGAAAGAGCCTCCTACAGGGCACTGAAAATTGAGTGGTGTGTGTTTAATAAATTAAAATCAACAAGAAATGGCTATTTACCAGGATGCAGGAAGGACTCATAGAATAATAGGGACTTAGTCAGGGACATAAATGAAACTGATTTATTATTAGGTAGGGTTTTAAAGGTTTAAAACATGTTAATTATATGGCAAAAGTTGGGAGGGGAGGAGAGGGAATGTTGAGGGATGAATCTGTAGAGTTTAGCTGGTGCTCAATTGTGAAGGGCCACATTTTAGTAAGTTAAGGTGTTTGGGCTTTATCTTGAGGGGATCTATTCTGGGGTTTTAAGCCGGGGACAAAAAGATCAGTTAATTTTGGCTGTGCCCCGAAACTTAGTGTGGCTGAAGGCAGTAGTCCTTTATTATTTATCATGAGTCTGTGGATTGGCTGGACTATTCTTTTAGTCTAGGCCAGCTCAGCTGAGGCTGGATGGTGTAGGAAGGTCTCATATATCAGGGACTTCAGGTGAGATGGCTGAGATTCCTCTCTGCAGGGTCCCTCATCCTCTACTAGGTTATCCTAGGTTTATTCTCACGATGGCTAAAGGGTTCCCAGCAGCAAAAGAGGGCAAGCACCAATGTATGAACACTTTTGAAATCTCTGCCTGTGGTGTGTTTATTAATTGTATCCTGTTTAATAATGTCCCAGTGGCCGAAGCAAGTCACCTGGTCAAGTTCAGATTCAGAGTAGAGAAATAATTTTTTTTTTTGAGAAATAAATTTTCTACTTGATAGGAGGAGCTATACATAGTGTGGTCAGTTTTTTTCTTGATATGTCATAATTAAATTTGCATTATGGAAAATGGACTGGAATATGGCAAGCCCTCAGCAGGAAGAGGTAGATGTCAGGGCAATAATCTAAAAGCAGCAGTAACAGATAGTGGCACCAGAGGTAGAGAGATGTAGACAATTCAAGAAATATTTAGTACACAGAATCAATGGACCTTGATGATTAAGGGTGTGTGTGTGTGTGTGTATGTGTGTGTGTGTATGCGTGTGTGTGTGTTCAGAATCAAGGATTCTGTTCATGTTTTCAGCTTGAGCTTCTTCTCCTCCCCACCCCCCGAGTAGGCTCCATGCCCAATGTGGGGCTTGAACTCATGACCTCATGACCTTGTGACTGAGAGTTGTATGCTCTACTGACTGAGCCATCCAGATGCCCCTCAGCTGGAGCTTTTGAGTGAAATTAGATTAATAAAATCCTTCTGTGGGGATTCTTTATTGATATACTTATATATTTATTGCTGAATTAGACTAGCCTAAAAGCCTTAATCTCTACATGACCCAACAGGTAAACATGAGACAGAACTAGAAGTACAGATTTTGCTAGATAGAGAAGATACAGACAGCTCTCACCTATTCACACAAACATGATAATTTTCTAGTCATTAATAAAAGTTCTCTAGACATCGCTTGTACATCTGCTCTGGACTGAAGGAATGGGTCATTATGTAGACAACCGGTTCAGCTAGTCACATATTTATGGGATGCACTCGGTGGCCACGTTACTAAGCTAAGTCCTTAGGGCAATTTGAAGAGTCATCAGCCCTGACTTGATTCCATTTGTATTGGAGAATGAGCCATATTTACAGTACCTAGAAAAAGCTTTGTCACAATTCAGAGCTGTTAAGTAAGTGTTGAATCTTTGAGAATGATAGTAAGGTTTTCAGAAGCCCTGAGGAGGAAGCAGGATGCAGAATTCAAGCAGTTTGGGAAGTAGTTAAAGGGGTAGAGTGTATACTCTAGAAGGTGGTTCAATTTTAAGTCACTTTCTTAGAAAAAGTTGATGTGTTTGGGCTGGATTACTTTTACAACTGAGTTATGGAAAAACAGACCACAATAGGTTTGTTTCTATGTAGGATGCTTTATTGCTAGCTCACCTACTTCAGTAAAGCTGTTATACTATGTAAAGTTTTAATTAATAATCTTAAATGTTTTTCCTTATAATATTTGTTTGTTATAGGGAAAATGTAGTTCTGCCCCCCCTTTTTATTTTTTTACAAATTTATACAAAATGATATGGAGGACTGAAGCAACTATCTGGGTAATTCAGCTTCCTACAATTTAGATAAAAATTGTAGGTAAGATTTTTTTTTTTTTGTAGGTAAGATTTTATATAAAATATCCATATAACTAATTTTTAATTATTTGATTTTTCTAGATAGTTGTCATAAGATTAGCATTGGGTCAGAGCTTTCTTTGTTTTTTTGTAAGTTTATTTATTTTAGTAATCTCTATACCCAATGTGGGGCTCGAACTCAAGATCCTGAGATCAAGAGTTGCATGTGTCTCTGACTGAGCCAGCCAGATGCCCCTGGGTTAGAGCTTTCAACATGGCCTTGGTTGTCTTTCTCATTTTCCATTGTATTAATGTAGACATTTTCCATATTGAAAAGAAGTTTGGGGTGTCTCCATTAGCCATTATAAAAATGCTTTGGTATTTGCATCTGATAATTAGGGAACTCTTGTTTCACTACCTAAAGACAAAGTCTCTATAATATTTAGACCATTCTTGCAACTGCTGATGGTGATAGTCAAATAATGATTCTTTACACTTTATATGAATTTCCTCATTCACTCTTTACAACAACCCTGCAATGTAAGCAGAAGATTGAAGATTGAAGTGTGGAACAAAGTGGTTAAGACACTTTTCTAAGGCTACATAAGTGATAAGTGGCAAGACCAAGACTGGAGTTTGTGGAAGATTGGATTATTGTTCAAAAGTATTCATTCTCACCCACAACGACAAGGAATGAGTGTACTTACCTATCTCCCTTATATTGGGTTTGGCTCTGTGACTTGCTCTGGTCTCGTGTTTGGTGGAGTGTGCTTTACCTCTTGTTACCTTTGAGGTTGGGCATAGACTTGAATTGGCCAATGGATATTAGTGGAAGTGATGTAAGCAGAGGCTTGAAATGTGCTCATGTGATTGATTTCATCCTCTTGCGTTTCTGTCATTGTCATCAAAAGAACATGCCCCAGTCAACTCACTGATTCAAAGAGAAAGAGACCTATTGAGCAGATCTGTATCCAGCCAACACTGTGAAGTCAAGCCCAGCTGAGCCCAGCCTAGATCGGCAGAGCCACCCCAGCTTTGCTGTAGTGAGTGATGGTTGAGTAGAATAAGTGATTGTTGTTTTAAGCCACTGAATTTGGTGCAATTTGCTATGCAGCAAGAACTAACCAATAAAGGACCCAAGCAGTTTAAATCTAAGAGCCAGCACTATTAATCACTATTCATACATTGAATTTGAAATTATTCCTAAACTGACATTTCTAAAACAACTAAATCGAGAAGTGCCAGTGGTCTCAAAGGATCACTTCTGTAACAGTATGTGATAGATATGGTGTTGGGGGTGCCTGGGTGGCTCAGTGGGTTAAAGCCTCTGCCTTCAGCTCAGGTCATGATCTCAGGGTCCTGAGATCAAGCCCCGCATTGGGCTCTCTGCTAAGCAGGGAGCCTGCTTCCCCCTCTCTCTCTGCCTACCTCTCCTCCTACTTGTCATCTCTCTCCACTCTGTCAAATAAATAAAATCTTAAAAAAATAGATGTGATGATAGAAGTATTCTTGGAAGTTATGTGTCTTCATATCCTTTTCTCTCACTTCTTGTAAAAATTAAAATACAGATACTTGGTTTTACTTAATGTCCTGCTTATACAGATTATGTGTATATTTCTTGGTCCTTAGCTTCCAGATGTAATCCACTTATGAGTTAGGGAACATGTCTGCCACTCTGAAGCAATATCTGAGATGGATAAGTGAACACATTTTGAATGACACAAATGGTTCCCATCCACAGAAAAGCAATGACAGGGAAGGAAATGGAAAACTGGATACTTACAATAAAAATAACTAACAATGTGAAGAGGTTTGTTCTGCACTGATGGTCCAGAGGTGTAAAATTTAGATAGAGATGTGGACAATAGCTATCTGAGCAGTGACAGACTTTACTTTTCACCTTTTAAGCTGTTGATCTTATGCATTTAAAAAAGGGCTGAGCAAAGTGGAAAGCAGGTCAAGGTCTTGGTTTGAGCTCGCCTGTGTTCAATCCCTGAAGCTTTAGGGCATAAAATAGCCTGGGAGATTATATAGTTTAGAAACTCAGGGTGACTGTCAAGCCTTCTCCTGTGGACCATACATTTATTTTGTGTGGTGTTTTGTAAAATAAATTCTGAGAGTTGGAATTTTTTGGGTATATGGGTTTTACAAATGCACTATCAGTCAAAGAGTTAATACATTTTTTCTTTAAATTTCAGGAATTCCCCTAGACTCTAATGTACTGAGATGCATTATGACTCTTCCAGAGAGGGGTGGAACATGCAAAATTTCCTAGGCTATTTGTTCTCAAACACTGTTCAAGGAATAAGATGACATAGGGCTAAAATGATATAGAACATACATTGGGGAATTTTGCTCTAATATGCTTTGCTCTCTTTTTTTTATTATGTTATGTTAGTCACCATACAGTACATCATTAGTTTTTGAGGTTGTGTTCCATGATTTGCTGTTTGTGTATAACACCCAGGGCTCCATGCAATACGTACCCTCCTTAATACCCATCACCAGGAAAACCCAACCCCGCACCCCCGCTTCTAAAACTCTTAGTTTGTTTCTTCGAGTCCATAGTCTCTCATGGTTCATCTCCCCCATCTTCCCCCCCTTCTTTTTTCCTTTCCTACTCCTAATGTCCTCCATGCTATTCCTTATGTTCCACAAATATGTGAAACCATATGATAATTGACTTTCTCTGCTTGACTTATTTCACTCAGCATAATCTCCTCCATTCCCATCCACGTGGATGCAAAAGTTGGGTATTCATCCTTTCTGATGACTGAGTAATATTCCATTGTATATGTGGACCACATCTTCTTTATCCATTCATCTGTTGAACGGCATCTAGGACCCTTCCACAGTATGGCTATTGTGGACATTGTTGCTATGAACATTGGGGTACATGTGGCCCTTCTTTTCACTACATCTGTATCTTTGGGGTAAATACCCAGTAGTGCAATTGCTGAGTCATAGGGTAGCTCTATTTTTAACTTTTTGAACCTCCACACTGTTTTCCAATGTGGCTGTACCAACTTGCATTCCCACCAACAGTGTAAGAGAGTTCCCCTTTCTCCACAGCCTCTCCAACATTTCTTGTTTCCTGCCTTGTCAATTTTTGCCATTCTAACTGGTATAAGTTGGTATCTCAATGTGGTTTTGATTTGAATTTCCCTGATGGCTAATGATGTTGAACATTTTTTCATGTGTCTGTTAGCCATTTGTATGTCTTCTTTGGGGAAGTGTCCATGTGTTCTGCCCATTTTTGACTTATTAGTTTTTTGGGTGTTGAATTTGGGAAGTTATTTATAGATCTTGGAAATCAGCCCTTTGTCTGTAGTGTCATTTGCGAATATCTTCTCCCATTCTGTGGGTTCCCTCTTTGTTTTGTTGACTGTTAACTTTACTATGCAGAAGCTTTCTATTTTGATGATGCCCTAAAAGTTCATTTTTGCTTTTGTTTCCCTTGCCCTTGGAGACATGTCTTGAAAGAAGTTGCTGTGGCTGATGTTGAAGAGGTTACTGCCTATGTTCTCCTCTGGGATTTTGATGGATTCCTGTCTCACATTGAGGTCTTGCACCCATTTTGAGTTTATCTTTGTGTATGGTATAAGAGAATGCTTGAGTTTCATTATTCTGTATATAGCTGTCCAGTTTTCCCAGCACCATTTATTGAAGAGACTGTCTTTTTTTCCATTGGATATTTTTTCCTGCCTTGTTAAAGATTAGTTGACCATAGAGTTGAGGGTCCATATTTGGGCTTTCTATTTTGTTCCATTAATCTATGTGTCTGTTTTTGTGCCAGTACCATACTGTCTTGGTGATCACAGCTTTGTAATATAGCTTGAAATCAGATAACGTGATGCTCCAAGGTTTGTTTTTCTTTCTCAACATTTCCTTGGCAACTCAGGTCTTTTCTGGTTCCATACAGATTTTAGGATTGTTTGTTCCAAGACTTTGAAAAATACCATTGGTATTTTGATCAGGATGGCGTTGGAAGTATAGGTTGCTCTGGACAGCACAGACATTTTAACAATGCTTATTCTTCCAATCCATGAGCATGGACTGTTTTTCCATCTTTTGTGTCTTCTTCAATTTCTTTCATGAGTGTTCCATAGTTCCTAGAGTGTTTCATGAGTGTTCCATAGTTCCTTTACTTCTTTGGTTCGGTTTGTTCCAAGGTATCTTATGGTTTTTGGTGCTATTGTTAATAGAATAGATTCTCTAATTTCTCTTTCTACAGTTACATTGTTAGTGTATGAGAAAGCAACTGATTTCTGTGCATTGATTTTCTATCCTGCCACATTACTGAATTGCTGTATGAGTTGTAGTAATTTGGGGGTGGAGTCTTTTGGGTTTTCCACATAAAGTATCATGTCATCTGCGAAGAGAGAGAGTTTGACTTCTTCTTTGCTAATTAGAATACTTTTATTTCTTTTTGTTGTCTGTTGCTGTTGCAACAGTTGCTAGGACTTATTGTACTATGATGAACAATAGTGATGAGAGTGAATATCCTTGTCGTATTCCTGATCTTAAGAGAAAGACTCTCAACTTTTCCCTACTGAGACTAATATTCGCTGTGGGCTTTTCATAGATGGATTTTATGAAATTGAGGAATGTTCTCTCTATCCCTACAGTCTGAAGAGTTTTAATCAGGAACGGATGCTGAATTTTGTCAAATGCTTTTTCTGGATTGGAGGACCATGTGGTCCTTGTCTCTTCTCTTATTTGTGTGTTCTATCACACTGATTGATTTGTGAATATTGAACAATCCTTGCATCCCAAGGATAAATCCCAGCTGGTTGTGGTGGGTAATCCTTTTAATGTACTGTTGGATCCTATTAGCTAGGATCCTGTTGAGAACTTTGGCATCCATATTCATGAGGGATATTGGTCTGAAATTCTCCTTTTTGATGGGGTCTTTGCCTGGTTTGGGGATCAAGGTAATGCTGGACTCATAGAAAGAGTCTAGGGGCGCCTGGGTGGCTCAGAGGTTAAAGCCTCTGCCTTCAGCACAGGTCATGTTCTCAGGGTCCTGGGATCAAGCCCCACATAGGGCTTTCTGCTCAGCAGGGAGCCTGCTTCCCTCCCTCTCTCTCTCTCTCTCTCTCTCTCTCTCTCTCTCTGCCTACTTGTGATCTTTCTTCTCTCTGTCAAATAAATAAATAAATAAAATCTTAAAAAAAAAAAGAGTCTAAAAGTTTTCCTTCTGTTTTCCTGTTTTTTTGAAACAGCTTCAGAAAACTAGGTATGATTTCTTCTTTTAATGTTTGGTAGAATTCCCATGGGAATCTATCTGGTCCTGGACTCTTTTTTTTGGGGGGGAGGTTTTTTTTTTAAATTAAATTTATTTATTTGACAGAGAGAGATCACAAGTGGCAGAGAGGCAGGCAGAGAGAGGGGAAGCAGGCTCCCCACTGAGCAGGTAGCCAGATGCGGGGCTCGATCCCAGGACCCCGAGATCATGACCTGAGCCAAAAACAGAGGCTTTAACCCACTGAGCCACCCAGGTGCCCTTTTGGGAGGTTTTTGATCACTGTTTCAATCTTGCTACTGGTTATTGATCTATTCAGGTTGTCACTTAATTCCTTTTTCAGTCTTGATAGTTTATACATTTCCAGGAATGCATCCATTTCTTCCACGTTGCTTAATTTATTGGCATATAGCTGTTGATAATAATTTCTAATGATTGTTTCTGTTTCCTTGGTGTTAGTCGTGATTTCTCCCCTTTCATTCATAATTTTATTTTATTTTTATTTATTTTTAAAAGATTTTATTTATGTATTTGAGAGAGAGAGAGAGAGATCAATCACAAGTAGGCAGAGAGGCTGGCAGAGAGAGAGGGGGAAGCAGGCTCCCTGCTGAGCAGAGAGCCCAATGTGGGGCTCCGTCCCAGGACCTTGACATCATGACCTGAGCCAAAGGCAGAAGCTTTAACCCACAGAGCCACCCTGGCACCCTCATTCATAATTTTATTAATTTGGGTCCTTTCTCTTTTCTTTTGGATAAGTCTGGCCAGTGGTTTATCGATCTTATTAATTCTTGCAAAGAACCAGCTTCTAGTTTCGTTGATGTGTTCTACTGTATTTCTGGTTTCTAATTCATTGATCTGTGCTCTAATTGTAATTATTTCCCCTCTAGTGCATGGGTTAGGCTTAATTTATTGTTGATTCTCCAGTTCTTTAAGGTGTAAAGATAGTTTGTATATTTGGGATTTTTTTTTTTTTTGAGTGAGGCTTGGATGGCTATGTATTTCCCCCTTAGGACTGCCTTTGCCATATCCCATAGGTTTTGGACCAATGTGTTTTCATTCTCATTGGTTTCCATGAATTGTTTTAAGTTCTTTGATTTCCTGGTTGACCCAAACATTCTTGAGCAGGATGGTCTTTAGCTTCCAAGTATTTGAATTTCTTCCAAATGTTTTCTTGTGATTGACTTCCAGTTTCAAAGCCTTTTGGTCTGAGAATATTCAGGGAATAATCTCAATGTTTTGGTATAGGTGGAGACCTGATTTGTGATCCAGTATGTGGTCTATTCTGGAGAAAGTTCCATATGCGCTTGAGAAGAATGAATATTCTGTTGTTTTAGAGTGGAATGTTCTGTATATATCTATGAGATCCATCTGGTCCAATGTGTCATTCAAAGCTCTTGTTTCTTTGTTGATTTTCTGCTTAGATGATCTGTCTATTGTTGAGAGTGGAGTGTTGAGGTCTCCTTTATTAACATCTTATTATCAATATGTCTCTTTATTTTGGTTAACCATTGGCTTATGTAGTTGGCTGCACCCATGTTGGGGGCAGAGAGATTTACATTTGTTAGATCTTGTTGGAGGGATCCTTTAAGAATGACGTAGTGTCCTTCTGTATCTCTAACCACAGTCTTTAGCTTAAAATCTAATTTGTTTGATATGAGAATTGCTATCCCAGTTTTCTTTTGAGGTCTCTTGGCATGAAAGATGGTTCTCCATTCCTTCCCTTTCAGTCTGGATGTATCTTTGGGTTCAAAATGAGTGTCTTGTAGACAGCATATGGATGGGTCCTGTCTTTTTATCTAATCTGCAACCCTGTGCTGCTTTATGGGAGCATTTAGGCCATTCATGTTGAGAGGGATTATTGACAGATATGATTTTATTGTCATCATGTTGCCTGTGAAGTCCTTGTTTCTATAGATTGTCTCTGTATATTTCTGTTCTTTATAACTTGTGGGGTTTTTCTCCTTTTATAGAAACCCCCTTAATATTTCTTGCAGGGGCGGCTAAGTGGTCACATATTCTTTCAGTTTCTGCCAGTCCTGGAAGGTCCTTATCTCTCCATCCATTCTTCATGACAGACTTCCCAGGTAAAGAATTCTTGGCTGCATGTTCTTCTCATTTAGTACTCTAAATATGTTTTTCCAGCCCTTTCTGGCTTGCCAGGTCTCTGTGGACAGGTCCGATGTTATTCTGATGTTTTTGCCTCTATATGTAAGGAATCTCTTCCCCCTAATAGCCCTTAAGATGGTTTCCTTTGTTCTAAGATTTACAGGCTTTACTATTACATGCGGGGGCATTGGTCTGTTCTCCTTTATCTTGGGAGGGGTCTTCTCTGCCTCTAGGACATGAATGCTTGTTTCATTCCCCAGATTAGGGGCATTCTTGGCTATGATTTGCTCAAATATATTCTAGTCCTCTTTTTCTCTCCACCCCCTCATGGATCCCATTAATTCTGACATTGGAACATTTCATGGTGTCATTTATTTCTCTAATTCTGTTTTCATGGATTTTAAGCTGTTTCTTCCAGGCCTCTTCCTGTTCCTTTTCTATCAGTTTGTCTTCTAGATCACTAATTCGTTCTTCTGCCTTGTTTACCCTAGCTGTTAGAGTATCTATATTAGATTGGATCTCACTGATAGCATTTTTAAGTTCTACCAGATCAGCTCTCATTTCTGCCCTTAGAGAATCTATGTTGCCATTAAGTTTTCTCCATCCTAGCTATTGTCTGCATAACTGTTACCCTGAAGTCTATTTCTGACAACTTGTTTATATCCATATCCCTTAGTTCTGTGGCAGAGGTCACAGTCTCTGAGGTTTTCCTATGTTGAGGGATCCTCCTCTTAGTCATTCTGTTGAGCAGTGGTTGAGGGAATGTGCAGAGTCCAAATTATTGACCAGAACTGAAGCAAGATGCACCTGTTTTATAGGGACCTTAGGGTTGTAGGCCTCTCGTTCTTTCAGCCTGTTTTCTGGGGGAGCAGCCTGCTGCACTGTTACTCAGACAACCTTGTTTGGGCAGCACTGCCCTGCCCCCCCCCGCCCCGTGGGGGGGATGGGCTCAGTGACAACCAGTTTTTTGGGGCTTTTGTTCTCTGGTGGCTTTCTCTGGTGGCTTTCTGCACCTCCCCTGAGAGTCAGAGCAGAAGTGACCATATCTATACCTTTGTCTCAGAACAGAGAGATTGCAGTCTGCCCCTCAGTGAGCTCTCCAGTCCCTGCTTCTGTCCATGCTGTCAAGAATCGCAGTGTCCTGGGTTGTGCACCCCACAGCAGCACTCCCAGCCCTCGCTTCCAGACCCAGGCACGTCTCTGCCTTTGTGCTTCTAAAACTGCCAGCTGCCCCCAGTTCACACATGTGCCCCCACAGATCCAGGTTTCAGTCTGGGGGGCTGCCCTAAAGTCCTTTCCCCACTACTCCTGATACCAGTCTGCAAGTCTGTGCCTGGTCCCTAGCACAGGAGGCTTTTGTGCTTCGGTGGCACAGGATCCCGGAGGCTCCCTCCCCCTTCTGTTTATCTTCCAATATCTGCTTGCACAATCACGGCTCCTCGCTTCATACCTTGAGACCTACAGCCTGAGATATTCTGTTTGTAGAGACCAGATATATCTTCTTAGCTCACAGGTTGATTTTGTGGGTATTCAGAATGGTCTGGTAGATATCCAGCTCAGTTAAAGGGACCGGTTGAAATAGGGTCCTCTACTCTGCCACCATCTTTGCCCCTCTTCTCTATTATACTTCTCTAATGACACTGGCCTACCATATTCTCATAATATCCAGTGAAATAGCAAGAGAATGAGTTTTATTGGCCAGACTCTTCTTGATGTAGAAGAGGAGCCTGCCTATGTAAATTTGCATGGTAGTGAGTGAACTGTGGGTTTTGGCAGCTGACTGTGTGGAATCAGATTCTGGCTTTACCATTACTAATGGTATAAGCTTGGGTGTCTATGCCTCAGTCTTCTCATCTGTAAATATGAATGATAATTAAAGTACTCCATCTCATAGATTTGTTGTGAGGATTTGAGATATTAAGTGGGGAGCAGTTAGTGTCGTGGTTACCATATGGTAGATGCTTAGTAAATAGTATCTTAAATTATCATTATTATATATCTGATAAGGGACTTGTGTCCAGAATAAATAAAAAATTTTGAAACTCAATAATAAAAAGACATAATCCAGTTACCCAGTTGAAAGGAGGGCAAAGGATTTGAATAGACATTTCTCCAAAGAAGGTATACAGGTGGCCAATACGTACATAACAAGATGCTCAATATCATTAGTCATCAGGAAAATGCCAGTTAAACCCACAGCGAGATACCACTTCACTCTCGCTACAATGGCTAAAATAAAATTAAAAAAAAAAAAACAACTGATAGTAACAAATGCTTGAGAGGATGTGGAGACATTGGAACCCTCATACCTTGCTGGTAGGAATGTAAAATGATGGTAAAGCTTTTTTGGAAAACACTTTGGCAGTTCCTAAAAAGTTAAACACCGAGTTACTTTAGGTATCAGCAACTCCACTTCTGGGCATATACCCAAGAAAAATAAAAGCATACATTCACATAAAAACTTGTACATGTAATGTCATACAGCGTTATTCATAATAGCCCAAAAGTCTGTCAAGATGAATGGATAAAGGAAATGTGGTCTCTCCATACAATGGAATATGATTCAGTCATAAAAAGGAATGTAGTACAGATAAATGCTACACCATGGATGAACCTTGAAAACATTCTAAGTGAAAGAAGCCAGTCACAAAATAGGCCACATATTGTGTGAGTCTATTTATTTGAAATATCCAAAACAACCAGATCTGTAGGATAGGAAATAGATGAGTGGTTGCCTAGGATTGGTTGGGGCTGGTGTTTGGAGGGGAGTGACTGCTAACGGGTTTTGTTTTAGGTGGATAAAGATGTTCTAAAGTTAAATTGTGGTAATAGTTGTATAAACTTGTGCCTATAGCAGACACATTGAATTACACACTGTGAATGGGTGACTTGCATGGCATGTGAATTATATATCAGTAAAGCTGTTAAAAATTATAATTATTACTACTAAGCCGAATGGCCGGCACTTGGTTGTAGGACTTCCTGATTTATAGAAATGTCTAGGATCTTTTGGATCCCTTCCATAGCTGTTCATTGTGCTGTGGAACTAAGACTTTAGTGAGCTCTGAAATATGAGTTGGAATGGCTGGGAAGTTGTTCCCCCTCACTAGGATTTGGGTAGAGCTTTGTGGTAAGGCCTCTGTCTGATTATAGTCTAGGTGTCTGGCTGCTAAAACGATGAGGAAAGATGTGGATGAGGTTAAATTCACAGCCCATGGAGATAACCAGGTGTCCCACTCCCTGGCCAGAGAATTTGTTTTCATGTGCACATTGGCCTTGGAGGGATTTGTCTTGTAGAGTCCACAGCTGGGAAGTGATTCTCTCCTTCAGTTTGGTTATAAGGTCAGCTCCTCTTTATGTTTTTGGAAGTGAGCTCATCTTATCTGTTTTATAAAACAGAATGTAAAATTACTTCTTTTCAACCAGCTAGCTGCATAGCTGGGCAAAGTATGGTTTTAGATTTCACATTCAGGATTAGATTTTTTTCTTTTTCTTTTTTTTTTTTTTTAAAGATTTTATTTATTTATTTATTAGGAAAGAGAGAGAGTGAGAGAGAGCATGAGAAGGGAGAAGGTCAGAGTGAGAAGCAGACTCCCCATGGAGCTGGGAGCCCGATGTGGGACTCAATCCCAGGACTCCGGGATCATGACCTGAGCCGAAGGCAGTCGCTCAACCAACTGCGCCACCCAGGGGCCCAATTTTTTTCTTTTTCTTTATGATTCTCTTCCCTCTCTTCTCTCCCCCTACCCCCTCCCTTTCTCCCCATTCCTGCCCCCACTCAAACGCATTCTTTTATACTGAACTATTTGAGGGATTGTTGTAGACATCATGACCTTTTACCCCTAAATACGTCATCCTAAGAACAAGGAGATTCTTCTACCTAAGCACAGTGTAACTATGACCACCAGGAAGTGTAACATTCATAAAACACTGTTACTAGTATACAGACCATATTCAAATTTTCTGAGTTAGGTTGGGAACATTGCCTTTTTGTTTTGATGGCTTTTCTAGAACCTCCAGGTCTTATTTAGATGGGCTGTCTTTGTGCTTTTACAATAATATCATCTTTTATTCACCTGCTCTTTCTCTGCCAGACTATGAGTTCACTGATCTGTTCATAGTTGAGCTTCATCACAGAGTTCAGTACCACCCACTCCTCTATGTCATTGCCACATGGTATGCCACCTGTGGTAGATGCTTAATAAACACACGAGGAATTAGGTTGAATTGAATACTGCCAGTCAGGGTCCATGTTCTAGAGATATACACTGATATTTCTGAGTGTCTGCTTTTTAAAAAAGATTTTATTTCTTTGTATTAGAGAGAGTGTGTGAGCGGGGAAGGAGCAGAGGGGGAGGCAGAGCAAGGAGGGGAAAGAATCTCAAGCAGACTCTGTGCTGAACTCAGAGTCTGATACAGGGCTCAGTCTCATGACCCTGAGATTGTGACCTGAGCCAAAAGCAAGAATTAGACGCTTAACTGACTGAGTCACCCTGGAGCCCCCGAGTGTCTACTTTTAAAACTCACTGTGAATTGCCTTTGACCACCCTTGGTTTTTTGCCATTAGTCTTTTATACGCTGCATCTTTTTTACTACACTCATATGATCTTTGGTGTAATTTTTGACAGCTCATGAAGTATTGGAGGTAGAAAGGGAACAAGAGTGATGACTTAAGTGCAAGAGAATAAGATGCTAGTTCAACTCAGAGGAAGTTGGTACTTTTGGGCTGTGTTGGTGACAAAATCAAAAAGTCACCAGTACTTTTGAACAGCTCAGGTTGCAGCTCACCACATTCCTTCCTCCTTCCTTCCTTCCTTCCTTCCTTCCTTCCTTCCTTCCTTCCTTCCTTCCTCTTTTCTTTTCTTTTCTTTTCTTTTCTTTTCTTTTCTTTTCTTTTCTTTTCTTTTCTTTTCCTGTCTTTTCTTTTCCACCCTTCTCTTTCCTTCCTTCCTTCCTTCCTTCCTTCCTTCCTTCCTTCCTTCCTTCCTTCCTTCTCTCTTTCTTTCTTCTTCTTTTTTTTTTTTAGGTTTTGATACCAGAATGGTTTGGGGATCAGATCACACAGGAAACAAAAGATCCCGAAGGCCTTAAACTTAAGTCCTTTTTGGCAAGAAGAGTTGCCATGGGTAATCAGAGTGGTTGTCAGGTTATCTGTTCTGCCTCGTTAGGAAGCCTGCAGGACTGTGACATTTTAAAGGCCTATCAAGTTTACTAGATCCAAGAGCCATAGTTTTGTCATTTAAATTATGCTTTAAGGACAAAGGTGATGAAGGAGTTCAAGACAAAGAAAAATTCTCAGCTCACATTCGGGAGCACATAAGTATCTCATGTAACTCACTGTGACAGGATACTCAGGAGTAAAGTTAAGGAAAAGAATGATTATGAGTTCAGAATCTCTGAAGTGTCAGAATCCAGGTCAGTAGAAACTAAAATTCAGTGTTTTCAAGTTGTTGGCTATAGGGGCGCCTGGGACGCTCAGTCATTAAGCATCTGCCTTTGGCTCAGGTCATGATCTCAGGGTTCTGAGATCGAGCCCCGCATCTCTGCTCAGCAGGAGGAATGCTTCTCCCTCTTTCACTCCCCCTGCTTGTGTTCCCTCTCTCGTTGTCTCTCCCTGTCAAATAAATAAATAAAACTCTTAAAGAAAAAAAGATAGATCTTAGATATCAGCCCTTTGTCTGTAGTGTCATTTGCGAATATCTTCTCCCATTCTGTGGGTTCCCTCTTTGTTTTGTGGACTGTTTCTTTCGCTGTGCAGAAGCTTTTTATCTTGATGAAGTCCCAAAAGTTCATTTTCGTTTTTGTTTCCTTTGCCTTTGGAGACATGTCTTGAAAGAAGTTGTTGTGGCTGATGTCGAAGAGGTTACTGCCTATGTTCTCTTCTAGGATTTTGATAGATCCTACCTCACGTTGAGGCCTTTTATCCATTTCAAGTTTATCTTTGTGTATGATGTTAGAGAATGGTTGAGTTTCATTCTTCTATATGTAGCTGTCCAATTTTCCCAGCACCATTTATTGAAGAGACTGTCTTTTTTCCACTGGATATTTTTCCTGCTTCGTTGAAGATTATTAGACCACAGAGTTGTGGGTCCATATCTGGACTCTCTACTCTGTTCCACTGGTCTATGTGTCTGTTTTTGTGCCAGTACCATGCTGTCTTGGTGATCACAGCTTTGTAGTAAAGCTTGAAATCAGGCAGTGTGATGCCCCCAGCTTTGTTTTTTGGTTTTGGTTTTGGAAGGGAGGGGGTAGGGGTTTGGGCGAGCCTGGTGGTGGGTATTGAGAAGGGCACGTATTGCATGGAGCACTGGGTGTGGTGCATAAACAATGAATCTTGGCACACTGAAAAAATAAAATTAAATTTAAAAAAATAATAAAAAACAAAACAAAACAAAAAAATGTTGGCTACAGCTTGAAGTAGAGTCAGGCCTATTTACTTACTTCAGTGATCCTACCTGATACAATTTATTCATCTTCATCAAGTGGTTATGTTGTGATAGAGATTATTTCCTATTTATAAATGGAGAACTTATAGTATAGGAGTTGCTAAGTAGATCCTCAAAAATGAGAACTGAGAAGACCTTTCAGTGTACTGTGGAGAAGCTACACTTTTGTCAGCATTTCCTTGGCTCTTTCAAATGTTGAAGCAAGAAACATAATGAATATAGGGTAAACATTGCTGATCTCTAGGCATCTGAAGCAGAGGAGTCTCCATTGACTTATGTTCAATGTAGGTCATTTCGGTAAATCCTGATCATAGTACTGAGCAAGTGTGATGTTCCTCTTTTTCATCCCAGGGACTTCTTCATCTTTCATCCCAGGGACTTCTTTCATCCCAGGGACTTCTTCATCTGTGTTTTCAGATGTCTGAAAACACAGGACATGAGTCTTTTGGCCTCAAGAAGGGTATTTGAGTTGCTAGAAGTCTATTAGCAGAGGAAATTTATTAGACACAGGTCAAATGATGACACTGGCACTCCTGTGTTTTCATCCTCCTTCTGTTTAGAGCTTTCTGCTTGTTCTGCAAGCTAGGTGCCCAGAAGCTCCACCATGGCAGCTTACCTAGATCTGGTCTTGGGCAGTTCTCTTAGTACTTGGGAAATTACTTGGTTTTATTGCCACATTCAACACTTGTCCATTTTTCCAGTCTTAAGAGCCTGGCTTGTGACTGGTTAAATAACACAGTGAATGAATTTGCTCTTTGGTGTAAGTGACTAATTTGGTGTGACGTATTATCTTTCAAGATCATCTGAAATACTTTTTTTTTAGCCTGGTGGTGGGTATTAAGGAGGGCATGTATTGCGTGGAGCACTGGGTGTTATACTCAAACAATGAATCATGGAACACTACAGCAAAAACTAATGATGTGCTCTATGGTGACTAACGTAACATAATTTAAAAAAAAAGAAAAGAAAAAGATTTATTTTGTCTATTTATTTTTTGAGAGAGAGAGAGAGAGAGAGCACAAGCAGGAGAGGAAGAGGGAGAGGGAGAGAGGATCCCAAGCCGACTCTGAGCTGAGCGCAGCATCAGTCTCACAACCCTGAGATCACGACGTGAACTGAAACCAAGAGTTGGATGCTCAGCCGACTGTGCCAGCCAGGTGCCCCCAAGATCATCTTAACCCTTTAATTTTTACTCCAGAATTTTAACTTATTTTATTTTTTATGCTAGAATTTTGAAAAAATATTTTCTGTATTTATTTGAGAGAGAGAGAGAACAAGTGAGTGAGCAGGAGCGGGGAAGGAGTAGAGAGAGAGGGAGGGAAAGAATCCCAAATAGACTCTACCCCAAGTGCAGAGCCAGACACGGGGATCGATCCCATGATCCAGAGATCATGACCGAAGCCGAAACCAAGAGTTAGCTGCTCAATTGGCTGAGCCACCCAGGCACACCTTTAAATGGAAATTTAAAAACATGTACAAAAGTAGACATACTGTTATAAAGGACTTATCTTCAATAATTATCAATACCTGGCTAATTTTACTTACTAGCTTTTAAAATAGTTTATATACTTTGTTTACATTTGGATTTAATTAAGTTTCAAACACTTAAATTGGCTGTTATATATCTTAAATCTCTTTTAATGTCTTGGTTTTCCCTCATCTCTCAGTCTCTTCACCTGTATCCCTTACCCCCTGCTCCTTTGTTGAAGAAGGTGGTTATTCTGTTATTCATCTGGATTTGTTGATGGAACCCTTGTAGTATCATTTAGCATGCTTTTCTGTCCTCTGATTTTCTTGTAAAGTGGTAGATTTGGAGGCTCTGTCAGATGTATATTTGACTTCGGGGCGGCATGACAACCTCATAGGTGGTTTTGCGTGTTTTTTCCTTTGATAAAGGTTCTAGCTGTACCGCACATATTTTGATATATTGTGTCTTCATTGAAATTATTTTCAAGGCACTTTTCCAATTTTCCTTTCCTCTAATCTCATTTTTTTTGAGTTTTCCTAGTTCAGATCTACTTTTCATAGTTTCTGCCATTTTCTACAAATTTTTCGTTTGTGTTGAAATGTCAGGTTACAGTTTTTAATCAGTTCTGTGGGCATGACTTACTGGATTGCCTTCTTTGTTGGCATGCTATTCTGTCCCTTCCTTCTTTTGTCACAATAACTCTGTAGAAAGTCATTTGTGAATGGGTTTTCCTTTACTTTTAGAAAGGAAGGGTAGACCAGGTGGCTTTTCTGACCTCACAGACTTACAGATGCTTTTTCTCAGGCTTTTTCGAAGTGATAGAGAATATGACCTCCTCTGTGCCCTTCGTCCACTTCTGTCTGATCTCATTATCAAAGGTGTTTATATTGTTTCGGTTTTGCTCAGTCTAGAGTTTCTCCTCAGCATTTTGTCCTCCTTGTGGGCTTTCATTTTGGGAGGGAGATTTGGCTTGTTAGTCTTGAAGTGTAGAGGGCCTAGACTGCTCCATCATATCTCATTGGATCGGGATCCAGTTGGTGAAGGCACTTGCTTACAAATTAAATCAAGCAGGACCCCTTCCCAGTTTTGGTGTTTGTCGCCGTGCTGCCCTGCTGTAAATACTTGCTGCTTTGGGGGTTCCCTGTCCTAAGGGACATCAGAAGCCCAGTTGTCTCCCTTCTGCATTCTCCTACTGAGATGTTTAAAACCCCTGGGTTCCGCAGCTGTTGGAGTTTGCAGCACTCCCTTACTGGTGCCCTGCCTTCACTGTTGTGGCCCTCTCACACCTGCCCGAAAGTGCACCTAAAATGCGAAATGCTTTCGTTTTCTCCCGTGTGGTGTATGGAATAAAGACCACACTCTATAGTACAGCTTCCTGGGCCTCCTTAATTTGTCTGTTACCTCTGCCTCTTCCCTTGCCATTTTCTGTCGCACACCACGACTGTCTCGGATAGAGTTCTTACTCACATCAGGTCGTTTCCTGCTTTTGGGGCTTTGCTCCTTTTGTTTCTTTGGGCTAGAATATCTTTCCCATTTCTTTGCCTCACTTACGGTAACCTTCTGATCAGTTAATGGTTTCCCTCCTCCCAGAGGAAACTTCCCAGAGCCACTCCTCTACTTGGCCTGAGTTAGTTACTTCTCCTTTATGCTCCCATAATGCCCCATGCACACATCTTTCATTGTACTCATCCCAGCATAATTAGCTATTTAAGGGCTTTTCATCTCCCCATCCCCTAGCTTAGCTCATGACTTGCCTAAATTGGAGTTTGTCCTACATTCGGTTTCCTGGTACTTTGCTAAGAATGATTCCATGTAAGTGGGTGTAGAATAGATGAATGAATAAACAAATAAACAAATTACTAGTTGGATACTTTAGGTGAAGTGTGACAAGCACACATAAAAAGGATGGGTTTCGTGGATGGAGCTAGGAAGTACGATGCCAAGTGAAGTCAGTCAGAGGAAGACAAATAGTGTCCGATTTCGCTCATATGTAGAATTGAAGAAACAAAACCATCATAGGGGGAAAAAAAGAGAGAGGAAAAGCAAGAAACAGACTCTTAACTCTAGAGAACACACTGCTGGTTACCAGAGGGGAGGTGAGGGGGGATGGGGATGAGGGAGGGCACTTGTCCTGATGGGCACTGGGTGAGGTATGGAAGTGTCCAATCACTATACTGTATATTGGAACTGATATTACACCGTATGTTAACTAGTGCAAATTTGAATAAAAACTTAAAAAAAAAGGATGGGTTTCCAACATATCTGCAATCATAATGGGTAGAAGAGTATCCTCTGAAATATTGCTTCTCTATAAGAGATTATGGCAAAGTTCAAACTTTCATTCTTGGCAGATTTTCAGTGTGGCAGGAGCAAGACCACATGGCTCCCTTCTAGATTCATGGGCAGGTGTGTGCGTGTTGTCAGCTTGGCTGTTATTGACCAGCACCAAGGCACACATAATACCTAGAATGGATCGATTCAAAGCCCTCAGAAGACAGTGCCCACAGGTAACCCTCTGGGGGCCTGGGGTGTGTGTGTGTGTGTGTGTGTGTGTGTGTGTGTGTGTGTGTGATATCACGGATGGCTGAAGCCAGATAAACAGTGGCCTAAAACTGGCAAAACTGAGCCATGCTCAAACATATACCAGTTGTTTGGAGGAATTAAGTTAGATTTGTGGAAGTAAAACATGCAGTGCATGATAAAGACAAGGAAGGGAGAGGAAGGAACAAGCCCTCTTCTTTAACCAACTTTTTTTTCCCAAAGAAAGAAAGGTCGCCAACATTTGCTCTGGACAGTTGGCACATGGCCTAGTGACAGAAATGCCAAAGATGGAACTTCTCTAAAGATCAGGCTTCAAGTGCAAATGAACCTGTTGGAAGTTAAGATCCTTTCCTCATTACATCATGCCTGGGGGAGAGCCTTAGAAAGGTAGTATTGGACAGGATAAGGAGCATGTGAATGAAGGTGCTTGGCTTTGTTGTAGTCAAATAGACAAATTAATATACTGAGTAGCCAGAATAATATACATACATTTTTTCTTTATGTTTCTGCCTGCAGCTGAATCTACTTAGGCAATCATAGTAGACAAAACCAGAACCATGAATCCAAATAAACTAAAATAGCAGTTTCCACACCCTTTCAGTGTATAATCTGAAATTCAATCTACTCTCTCCACTACCATCAAGGCATTTGAATTTTGCCCCCAAAGGTAAAATTTTGTACAAGAATTTCTGTTCTACAAATGGGTTGGAATTCTAGTTTCTAGCTGCAGGAATAGAAGTTAAATTCTTTAGTTCTGATTCCGACTCAGTTTTACCAACTTCAGTGAGATTCAAAGTTATCCTGTTTCCTAGCTATTCAAGTTCCTGGTGGTGATAAAGAGGTCAGGCTTAATTTTAGCTGTGGTGGTTTTGAAACTGCTTCAGCCCGGTGGTTGTCTGCATATTTGGCAAGGCCCTCTATGCTATTTGCAACAGTAATAAAAACATCACATTAAAGTCATCTATTCTATGGCAACTTCCCACAGCTAAGTAGAGCTTAACCTTAATGCTCTGCTAAGGCTGTATGGTGTTGTTAGGCGCTGGTGTGTATTTTTCCAGGGACCCTTCCAGGCCTTTTAATGTGTGTTGAAGAGGTCACTACATCTTCCCATTTAAACCCACTTGTTTGTACTGTCTTTCCATTTAGGTGCCAGTCTTTGCAACATAGGAACCTCATCTTCTTGCTTAGTTGTACGAGAGAAACATTATATACACATTAAGTGCCCGAGAAATATTAGATACGCAAAAAATTATCCAGGCCATTTGGGATCTTTAAAGCAGCATCTTCACTTGCCTTCCTGGGATAAAATAAAAATGCTGTGCTGGTCAAATTGCTTGGACCTGGTGCGTTGTGTTCGATGGCCAGAGCAGTAGCAAATCTGCTGACAGGCTTGGGCAGAAAAGAGCCCCTCCATGTCGAAATGTCTATGTAATGCTGCTTCAGGGAAATGCTATTTTTAAAGAAATGAAACACATTATTTAGGGTTTGTGGATGCAATCCAGGCCTTTGAAGATGGGAAGAAGATCTTAATTAGAAAGAAATGGGAAGATTGAATGCTTTTATGGTTAACCCAACTTTAAGAGGTATGTTTATAATAGATGCGGATGATATATATTGTGTACTGGCTGCAGTCCTTCTTTGGCAAAACCAAAGCCTTGAAAGTTACTGGAGTGCATCCGTCTACAAGTTTGTTCAGCATCTAATGAGCAGGCATTAATCATGTAAAACTTGGAGGCAGTTCATAAAAGGACAATAAAGATGATTTAAGGCTTGGAAAATAAAACCTATAAGGAAAGGTTAAAACAATTCACATTATTGGCTTGGCAAAACGGAGATGAGGAGTGAGGATTTCCTGTCAGTGCAAGGTTATTCTTGGCGGGATGGCATGATCAATGAGAAACTATTCCCCAGGAATTCTAAAATTTCTTCTTTTGCTGTTTTTTTTTTAAAAAATATTTTATTTATTTATTTGACACAGAGAGAGAGAGAGAGAGAGAGAGAGAGAGAGAGAGCGCACAGGTGCACAAGCAGGTGGAAGGCCAAAGGGAGAGGGAGAAGCAGGCTCCCCACAGAGCAGGGAGCCCCATGTAGGGCTCAGTCTGAGGACCCCTGGATCATGACCTGAGCTGAAGGCAGATAGTTAACTGACTGAGCCACCCAGGTGCCCCTCTTTTGTTGGTCTTATTAGAAAAATACGTTCATAGGAGGAATTAAGAAACAAAATATATCCTAATACCTTATCACCCAGAGGGGCTTCATAAAACTGAAACAGAGAGGATGAGCACAATGTCCTGAGCTGGGGTTTTCTTAGATTAAAGGTACAACATCCTGTTTTCTGTTGCAGTTTTCATAATTGTGTTGGGGTAATGGCTTGTATACTTGTTTATCTAATAGCTGTCTTCCCGGTTAGACTGTAAGCTGTATAGTGGTAAGAGTTATGGGTGGTTGGCTTTGCACCACTGCATTCTCGGGGCCTAACATCATACCTGGCGTGTAATAGGTGCTTAACGCGCATTTAGCACACACATGGGGACTATATATGCGTATACTCTTTTGAACAAAAATGCAATCTCCCTATATAGGCTGTTCCATAACTCCCCTTTTTTTTTTTTAAAGATTTTATTTATTTACTTGACAGAGAGAGAGAGAGAGATCACAAGTAGGCAGAGAGGCAGGCAGAGAGAGAGAGCGCGGGAAGCAGGCTCCCTGCTGAGCAAAGAGTCTGATGCGGGGCTCGATCCCAGGACCCTGAGATCATGACCTGAGCCGAAGGCAGAGGCCTAACCCACTGAGCCACCCAGGTGCCCCAACTGCCTTACTTTTAACAAAATATTGTAACAATCTTTCCATGTCATTAATACTGTACACTGTCGCTTGAGTGGCAGCAAGCTGTCCTGGTGTATGCATGTGGCCTTAGGTACTTACCGTTCCTCTTCTGGGGGACATTTAGGTTGTTTCCAGTTTTTCCCATTTCCAACAGCATAGCAATAATCACCAATGTAACTAAATCCTTCTTCATAGGAATTTTAAAAAGGGGACTATCACAAGAGATGGCAAGATATTGTTCACTGAGGTCTTAAAAACATGGCAAATAGTGATTTAGCTGGTTTCACTGCAGTCCTATATGGAAGCAGGGAAATGGATTTAATGATCTCAGGATCCAATTGTGCTTGAAACCTTTTAGGTGCCTTTATGACTGTCTTAGTCTGTTGGGGCTGCTATAACAAAAATATCATCCACTGGTGGCTTACACAATGTTTATTTCTCACAGTTGGGGAAGCTGGGAAGTCCAAGATCGAGGCGCCGGCAGACCCAGTATCTGGTGAGGGCCTGCTTCCTGGTTCATAGGTGGCCTTCTTGCTGTGACCTCACATGGCAGAAAGCATGAGAGAGCTCTCTGGGGTCTTTTTTATAAGGGTCTAATCTCATTCATGAGGGCTCCACCCTCATGACCTAATCACCTTCCAAAGGCCCCACCTCCTAAGACTATCACATTGGGGGGTAAGTTTTAGCATATGAGTTTTGGAGGACCACCAACATTCAGTCCATTGCACTAAGCAATTCATATACTCATATTACTCATTGGAATGGTGAATTTGTAAAAGTTACAGAGGAGAGAAATACATTTTTTTGTGATTAGAGAGAAATTCAATTATTTTAAACAGAAATTACAGTGCCAGTCCACTTCTATCATTTAAGATTTATCAGCCTTAGAGTAGCTGGCAAATTGAATCGTGCTACATAGGAAAGTATTGACTGTTTTCTGAGACTTAGCTGAGAATAGTCTTCTGTTTTTCGAAGATTGTTTATTTGTTTTTTAGAGAGACAAAGAGCATGAGAGTGAGAGTGAGTGTGCAAGCAGGGGGTGGGTAAAGGGAAAGGGAGAGGGACAAGCAGACTCTGCCCTTAGCACAGAGCCCTACACAGGGTTCGATCCCGTGACCCTGAGATCATGACCTGAGCCAAAACAAGAGGCAGGCTCTTAACTGACTGAGCCACCCAGGAGACCCTAGTCTTTTTTTTTTTTTTTTTTTTTACACTGAAAAACTGAAGTTCAAATTTTTCTCAAAGATGACTATAGGGATTTTAGAGGTGCTTCTCCTCATGAGGTGCTGACTTATTTAATTTTAAGGAAATGAGTCATTTCTAAGGAGTGATTCATAATGCAAATGGATGTGTATAAAATTCTGTCTCTCCAGTGACTCTCATGATCAAATTGGAGATGTGTTCTGAAAAATATTTTAAAATGAAACAAGATGGGGCCAGGGAGGGAGACAAACCATCAGAGACTCGACTCTTTTTTTTTTTTTTAATTTTTTTGGAAGATTTTATTTGTTTATTTTACAGAGAGAGACACAGCGATAGAGGGAACACAAGCAAGGAGAGCAGCAGAGGGAGAGGGAGAAGCAGGCTTCCCGGAAGAGCAGGGAGCCTGATGTGGGACTCGATCCCAGGACCCTGGGATCATGACCTGAGCCGAAGGCAGACGCTTAATGACTGAGCCACTCAGGCGCCCCAGAGACTCGACTCTTAATCTCACAAAACAAACTGAGGGTGGCTGGGGGGTAGGGGGGTAGGGATAGGGTGGCTGGGTTATGGACACTGGGGAGGGTATGTGCTATGGTGAGTGCTGTGAAATGTGTAAGCCTGATGATTCACAAAACTATACCTCTGGGGCAAATAATACATTATATGTTTTTTTTTTTAAAGATTTTATTTATTTATTTGACACACAGAGAGAGATAGATCACAAGGAGGCAGAGAGGCAGGCAGAGAGAGAGGAGGAAGCAGGCTCCCTGTTGAGCAGAGAGCCCGATGCGGGCCTCGATTCCAGGACCCTGAGATCATGACCTGAGCCGAAGGCAGAGGCTTTAACCCACTGAGCCACCCAGGTGCCCCAATACATTATATGTTAATAAAAAAATAAAATGCAAAAATGCATTCAAATGTGACCCTTAGAATCTGTGTGCCAGATGCTGTTTTCTTCAAATCCTATACTCTTTATATACATGAGGTTGTCCCAATTTTTTTTCTCCATTGTGATCATAGCTACCTTTGTTGTGATTTGTCAGGCTTTACCCATGAAAGAGAGATTGAGACTGAGCCCTTCCTAATTGAGGATGTGCTTCTACTCTCATTTTTTTGAGTTTTCCAATTTTCTCCCATTGAACTTTAGGTTCCCAGCTGCTGCCTGGTGGTGTTGGTCACTACCTCCCGTCTTTGCTTCCTAGAGTGTCTGTTCTGGGCATTACAAGTCTTTCTAGGAATGTTTTTCTCAGCCTATAAGTTAAATACATTTCATGTGTTCCTAGATTTGATGTGACCCCCTTCAGGACCAGGAGTGGGGGTGGCATGGGAGACACTCCCCTTTCTTCCTATATTGGCAGTCACAGACCTTGCTGCAAGATGTGGTAGGCAGAATGAATTGAGTAAGACAGTCAATTTATATAGCTATGGAGGGCCAGGGCAAGGCCAGGGCAGAGACCCGTCATTCACCCCAGGACATTTGCACTTGCTGTTTGCCCTGCCTGGATCACCCTTTCGTCATTCATTCTCTAGCTGTCATGAACGCTGAAGGGCTTGACGTTTTACCTTGCTTGCAGGCTATCAAGTTAGCTTGCCCCAGTTTCATGGACGCTGGCAGAGGACCTGATGTTTCTGGGTTAGAGGCAAAGGACTTTGTTATTCACAGCAGTATCTGTAGCCCAAGTATTAGCATTTTGTTGTGCTGCTTGCCCGAGTTCCAGATCCCAAAAGGAGACATGAAGAGGGCTGGGCAACACCAGCCAATGCAGTGGGTTTTATAGGAGGGGAACCCAGAGATTAGGAAACCGGCATTTGTGAAAATGAGCAGTAAGCACGGCTGTCTTTCCCTCCACAGGAGGCATTATCTTTATTTTACTGGAGAGTAAGTGCTTCTGTGATTAACGTTGGAGAGAGAAATTATCTCTGCCTTCCATGGAGGTGTGCTGTGTGAACATCCTTGAAAAGCTATCCAGAACAAAGGCAATCAGTCAGTGCCTTTGCTCCCAAATTGTGCAAAAATGCATGGGACCCAGGGAGAAGTGTCTCTCCAGTATGACTTGCTTTTCGTTTCCTTTGGGTCTCTGTTCAAATGTCACCTTGTCAGTGGAGCTTACCCTGATCATCTTATATCAAATAGCCACTTATGATCACTTATATGAAATAACTCCTTATCATCATTGGAATACTAAACTGTGTGTACTTTGCTTTATGTTGTTGTTGTCTGAAAGCTGCAAACTGTGATGGCAGAGACTTTGTGTTATTCGCTGCTGTGTCATCAGAGCCTAGCTCAGTGCCTGGTATACAGTAAACAGTAAATATTCACTGAGTAAATGAATGAATCAATACATCACCACCACTTAAGGTTACTGAAAAGGTCTATTTTCTTTTTTTTTTAAGATTTATTTATTTATTTGAGAGAGAGAGAGAGAGAGAGTGCGTGAGTGACAGAGAGAGCACATGCTGGGGAGGGGCAGAGGGAGAGAATATCCAAGCAGACTCCCGCTGAGCGGGGAGCAGGTGCAGGGCTCGATCTCATGACCCATGAGATCAGGACCTGAGCTGAAACTGAGAGTCAGATGCTTAACCGACTGAGCCACCCAGGTGCCCCAAAAAGGTCTATTTTCACATTCTAGATATAAGATTTTATTATAATAAACTCGCTCTGTTTCACGGTATAACCTGCCTGCCTCACCTCCAGCTGGGAATGCTGTTCAGAGTATCCAATTCTATCTGGATTGATGGCTTTCTGGCCTTTTCCTGGGACTGGTCTGTGACTCTCTGCATAGTCCCTCCTGCACTTTTGTCAGCTCCAAACCCTGCCTTTTTACCTTGCGATTTTTAAAAGATTTTATTTATTTATTTGAGAGAGGGAGAGAGAGAGTGCGAGCGTGCATGTGCACAAGTCGGAGTTGGGGGAGGGCCTGAGGGGGAGGGAGAGGGACAGATAGACTTTGCACTGAGTGCAGAGCCTGATGTGGGGCTCCATCTCACAATTCTGAGTTCATGACCTGAGCCGAACCCAAGAGCTGGCCGCTCAACTAACTGAGGCACCAGGTGCCTCTGCCTTGTGATTTTTTTTTTTGTCTGTCATAGCTTTATGTCCCAACACAGACTGTGGCAATCCTTTTAAAAATCAGCCAGTGGTGTTCTGGTAAACTGGTTCTCTGAATAAAAGCTCTGATGTGTAGTGTTTGCTGATTTTCGTGGTGTAAATACTCCCATCGTGGCTGAGCGCAGGATACCACAGGGGTGACAGCTGGCTCCTAAACTGCCTGGATGTTTACCAATTAGCTTTCATGAGCTGGTCGGAGTGCACCACTATAATAAGGAAGTAACAACATATATATATAGTATCTGGGTTATTTCTTTGTGTAGCAAAATATTATAAAGGTTTAAAGAAAAATATGCTCATGGCTCAAGAGAAGTCCTTACCCTGAACTGGTGATGTTTCTTGTTGTTTCCTTCTTAAGCCCACATTCTCTGCTAAAGGTGTTTCTCACCCTCAGTCCAGCCCACATCAGAATTACCTGGAGAGCTTGTTGCAACGCAGATGGCCGGGCCCCACCCCTGTGGTTTCTGGGTGCGTGGGGCTTGAGAATCTGCAGGTCTGACAGTTTTCCAGATGCTGATTTGTGGGTCCTGGGACCGACTTGAAGAGCCTCTGCCCTAGGGGCCTCACAGGCAAGAGATCTTGCTCAAAATCTGTTTCCAAGTGCTAAGTGGAAGAGCTGTGTTTTTGTAAATCAACAATGTTTGTGGACCAAAGAGAGGAAAAGCCACGGAATCGAAGGAAAAAGTTTGAGAGGTACTTACAGAATAAGTAACAGATGGTGGTGTGAGTAACTAAAGCTCGTTGCTACAGGTCTTCACGATGGTGTGTGTGAAGAAATAAGCCCTCCATTTATAACTCTGCTCTAGCTAATTTTGTAGCAGTCGGTTTCTTAAGGGTGAGGTCAGGCTGGAAATGGTTGGGATGAGGGCCTGAATCTTGAGGCTTGCTGAGTAAACTCTCTGTTAGATGAAACCGAGCACCAGATCACTTGTTTAAGGGCCTGCATCTCAAACAACCTTGAAAAAAATTATTTCCCCATTACCATGTGCTACTCGTGCAAGTAAGAGGGCTTGGGCAAAGAGGGAACACTTAGCCTTGATTAGATGGGACATATTAGCTTCCTGAAATCTTCTCACCTGGTTAAGCAGCTCTCAATCACAGATCCTGACAGGATAGACACTCAGTGTAGGAAGGATTCATGGGGCTCTGCAAAAGCGAAGGGGTGTCACACTTAGCCTGGGTGTCCGGGGCCATGCACAGTCGTCAGCAGCCCTCCCACCTTCCAGTTGCGAAGGCTTTGTATGGTGGCCTCTCCCTTTGGGATTCTGCAGAAGGATAATGCCGTAGGATGTACTCTTCCAGGGCTGGCGTCTTCGCGACCGATCTGAGCCCAGGGCGGGCTAGTTCACGGACAATCCGACCAAACGAGACAGGAGTAGGATTCACCACAGGGGGTGCTGGTAGAACAGGGTGGCTGTGAGGGCCCAATTTCTCTGGATTTCTCTCTTTTGTCATTTGCCAGGGACCAAACCTCTTCTTGGCACTCAGGCCAGGTTCGTTTGGACAAGCTTTGTTTGAAAGACGCAGTGAGGAGACAGAGTTCATTATCAGACACCTTCTGGGCACCATAGCCTCCCCGAGAGAATTACTCTTTCTCACTGGGGGAAGAAGAGAGACCACATATCTGTCTTGCTGGGCTTTCTCTGTGCTCCTTAGAAAAATCATCTTTATTGCTTTAGGGCTTCCTCTGTGACAGCTGTAATTCAATGAGGCCACTTTCCCCTTGGTGGCCTGCCGTAATCAGCAGCCTTTATCTGTCACGAAGGCTTTCTTTACCCTTGTGGAGGGACCAAACCCAGGGTACTGCAGGATGTTGGGCCTCCAGCAGGAAGCCACTTACTTTTTCTCCGAGGGATCTGTAGCCTTCATTATGACCTGGACATCTCTCTTTAGGTCAAGGGATCTTCTTGTCCAGAATAGTTCTAGTCACCTTTTAGATTTAACTGTCAGCAGTGCTAATGGCCCGGACTTAAGGCCTGCCCCGGTGGTTCTCAAAGTGTGGTCCCCGGATCGTCAGTAGCCCAGCCCTTATCAGAAATACAAGTTCCTAGGCCGCACTGCAGAGCTGCTGGGTGAGGAACTCTGGGGCCGGGCCCGGTGTTCTGTGCTTCCACAAGCCCTCCAGGTGATTGTGAAGCATGCCAAAGTTTGAGAACCACAGGCCTGTACGAACGTGCTCTCCTGCAGGCATTCTGCCGCAGCAGACAGCGGTCCCTTTGAGGCACGGGGGCTGACCTGTTTCTTGGCTGTCGTCCTTTACACTCTGTTTGCATTTTAAATAATACGTGCTCATTTCTCCCCTGGCATCTCTGCTTAATGACAAAGTGGCACTCTGGCTGTTTAAAAGCTAAGTGAGACTGTTTCTTGGTAAGTCTACATGTCAAGCCGGATAAATGAAGGGAGACAAGCTCTTTAGTACCCATCTTTCAGCTCCCTGGACTGTGTGGCTGCAACAGGCGCTCCGGGTAACTGCCTTTGGCTGCAGATCAGAACTTTTCACCTCTGTGATCCTGCACCC
Organism: Nasua narica; assembly: GCA_028533885.1. Classification (NCBI taxonomy): domain Eukaryota; kingdom Metazoa; phylum Chordata; class Mammalia; order Carnivora; family Procyonidae; genus Nasua; species Nasua narica. The sequence goes on from CM052801.1 coordinate 18,020,276, forward strand.
TTTCCATTGGCTTGGACTCTCAGCCTCTGCTTGGCAGAACGTTCTGTGGTTGCAACATGGTGGCAGGGCCTAGTTTCCAACGTGCCCTTTGATGTGACTCAACTCCGTGACCGTGACCGGGTGGCAGGAGCGTCGGCCTCGCGGGGCCCCAAGTGAAGGTGTTTGCTCCCAGGTCAGACCACCACTCACTCCCTTTGTGAACATCAGCACACACCAGGGAGTGCTGGCCTCGGCATTTATGATACCTCTGAGGGGACACACAACTTCTTTTCTTTCAGGGGTCTAGCAGGTCAGAGCTGTAATTCATGATGATGATGAAAGAAAAACCGGTAGGCTGGATAATGGGTGGGACTACGAAGGAAAAGAAATGCTTTTTGGAAGAGATGGATGATAAGCCAGGATTTGCTTCATAGCTGTGTGCTTGTGAGCCTCTCCAAGCTTTTGTTTCCTCATCTGAAGAGTGGGCATAATATAGGGAATGTCCGTCTTCGGGTTCTTGTGACAATGACGTGAAATTATCCACACAGAGCTGAGGGTTTGCAGCCATGTATGTGCTCAGTGATCAGGAGCCCTTTAAATGTTTACAGATGTGGATGTGACCCCACGCACACACTCATTGTCCACATTCGTGTGTGCTCTTGCATGGAAACGCACAGACACGCTCACACACGTGTATTTATAGGTGTATGTGCATGTACATACACACTCACATACACTAATATATGAAGGAATACTAGGCTAGTCCCCGAGTAGGAATGATCAGATCAGGGTATATCTCACACTGTTCCTTTCTTTCTTGCCCTCTGTACTTGGCCTTTGCCTACTCGTCACTTTTACCTTAAGGTGGGCAGTCATCCCCATGAAAGCGCTCATGTCTTTGGGATTGGTCATGCTCTCCCATCCGAGCGTCGCTGTGATTTGGGGTGGGAGTGGGATGGGGCATTCAGAGCAGCAGGCTCTGGGGCACGGAGGTTGTGAGAGAGCATCTGAAAACAGGAGTGGGACATAGAGGCAGATTCCTGGTGGCGCTCGCCTCCCTCACAGTGTGCTCAGGGCCGGACAGAGCAGAGGGGCGGCCACCCTGTCCTGTGGTACATGGTAACTCTTGGCGATCTCATTTCTCGGGCCCTTAGAATTGTGTCTCTTGGCACATGTTTGGACATGGGTCTTCAGTCATGGGGGGGGAGTGCAGCTGGAAGGTTTCACGGGCCGCCACAGTCTGGTGCCTGCCTTCCTCATGCATCTTGGCTAGTCCTGCGCTCCTTTTTGCTCACTCTGCGCTTATATCTTGGGTCCTGTTTCAAGATGCTGCATTTTCTCTAAGCCCAGAGCCCTTGCCCATGCTGTTTATTGCTGCCTGAAGTACTTTTCCCACTCTCTTGGCCCAGCTACATCTTACTTACCCTTCAGGCATTAGTCCAGATAGCACCTCCTAAGGGGATAGCGCCAGCCTCTTCCACATGGGGTTTGTGTCTCTACTGTGTGCTCTGTAATACTCTGAGAATTTTTGACCCTTATATTCCCAGAGCTTAACACAGTGCTTATTAGCACATGGGCGATATTAATACTTTCTGTTGAATAAGCAAGTGAGTGTTAGGTGGGTGGCGGGAGCTGGGAGCTGGGAGGAGGAAGGAGGAAATTGGCACTCGGTTCCTTTCTTTGACTGTTCTCTGTCCTGGTTAAAATTCATTCTCGGGGGCACCTGGGTGGCTCAGTTGGTTGGGCAACTGCCTTTGTCTCGGGTCATGATCCCAGAGTCCCAGGATCGAGTCCCATATCAGGCTCCCAGCTCTGCGGGGAGTCTGCTTCTCCCTCTTACCCTCTCCCCTCTCATTCTTTCTCTCTCTCTCTCTCAAATAAATAAAAAATCTAAAAAAAAAAAATAAAATTCATTCTCGGACCCCTGGGATAGAAGCTATTCTAGGAGGGAAACTGCTGCAGTTGGAAAAGGGGGGAAAAAAAAAAGATGTTATCACAGTTCATGTGAATTTCCTTCAAATTCTAGGGCAGGACAAGAAATCTCTTATCAGCCCTGGGGGCTCAATTGTTAGCTTATGGCTCTGGGAATGTATCTTCCCCATAAGCCTAGTTGCAAAATGGGTACTTTATAAATCTTAGAAATAAACACGCACTTTACCTTTTCTAGCTTCGTAGGTGGGAACGCTGAGAGTTGCTGAGGATTTGAACATTTCTTTCGTAACACTGTGCAGGAAGTGGTTCCTCGTTTTCCTTTGAGTTGATGTTCCAGGTAATAACATCACATACCAGGATGGAGGCCATTGTTTAGCTGTCACCCCCAAACTTAGTCATACCATTGATCTGACATCAGAAAGTACTTACCCTATTGATCTAGCGTCAGATGGGTGGAATAAGAGTAATAATGGTCCTTGATTGGCAGCTCAAGTTGACAGATTATCAAGTCCCATTTTCCCACAGCCACACTGCTGACAGGCTTGGAAGTTTTCCTTGCCCACACAGGTCCCCTTGACCTTTAACTTCTTGTTACACGTGCTAAATCCAGTTCTCATTTGGATTGGAATGCTCCCAACTCAGCTTATTTCAGAAGCACAGATGGAGAGTTTAGAATGATCTAAACTTAGCTGAGAGTATTACACATATGAGGTAAACAGCAAATATTTAATGAGTAAATAGGCAAATTTAAATGTATAGGTTGTGTACCAAGAGAGGTGGTCAGGTGACATTGACCATGTCATCTCGGGTATTCAGAGGTAGACTGTCACAGCAGCTGGGACCAACTTGTGTTGGCCATGACAAATAGGTAGCTGGAGCACCGACCAGAATAAGGAGGGGAGGCAGGTCCTCATGTGGCTTGAAATCAAGGGCGCCCAAAGGAATCTAGGCCCAAGGTCCCACCCTTGGCACTTTAGCTCTATGGTTTAAGGACTTACTCCACTGTGTCTTATTTATTTTATTTCATTTTATTATTTTATTTTATCTTTTATTTTTTTCAGTGTTCCAAGATTCATTGTTTATGCACTACACCCAGTGCTCCATGCAATACGTGCCCCTCCTTAATATCCACCACCAGGCTCGCCAACCCCCACCCCCCTCCCCTCCAAAACCCTCAGTTTGTTTCTCAGACTCCACAGTCTCTCATGCTTTGTCTCCCCCTCCGATTTCCCCCAATTCACTTTTCCTTTCCTTCTCCTAATGTCCTCCATGTTATTCCTTATGCTCCACATGTAAGTAAAACCGTGTGATAATTGACTCTCTGTGTTTGACTTACTTCATTTGTCATAATATCCTCCAGTCCCATCCATGTTGATATAAAAATTGGGTATTCATCCTTTCCGATGGCTGAGTAATATTCCATTGTATATATGGACCATACCTTCTTGATCCATTCGTCTGTTGAAGGGCATCTTGGTTCTTTCCACAGTTTGGCATTTGTGCCCATTGTTGCTATGAACTTTGGGGTACATGTGGCCCTTCTTTTCACTATATCTGTATCTTTGGGGTAAATACCCAGTAGTGCAATTGCAGGGTCATAGGGTAGCTCTATTTTTAATTTCTTAAGGAATCCCCACACTGTTTTCCAAAATCACTGCGTCTTCTTGAACCAGAAGCAACCACAGGGAATTTGCAAGGCATGTATAATTTCTGCCTCTCCTCAGTCTGACTGAAGCAAAATCTGCATTTTAACAAGATTCCCAGGTGATTCTCATTAAATTTTGAGAAGCACTGGTTTAAGAGTTTCATCCCTTTGCCCCCTTTTTTAAGTAGGCTCCACACTTAGTGCAGAGCCCAATGTGGAATTTGAACTGGAGACCCTGAGATCAAGACCTGAGCTGAAGTCAAGGGTCAGTTGCCCAACTGACTGAGCCACCCAGGCACCCCAAATTACATCCCTCTTAAGACGTAAGTATGTTGGGGCGCCTGGCTGGCTCAGTTGGTAGAGCCTCTGACTCTTGATCTCTGGGTTGTGAGTTTAAGCTCCATGTTGGGTATAGAGATTACTTAAGTAAATAAAACTTAAAAAAAAAAAAAGATGCAAATATCCTAAAGCGGAATCCTTCCTGGGACTGTAGGAGTTTAGACTCTGGGCCTTTGGTCCTTAACCTCCAGGTGTGACCTTTAGAAGGTCAGAGTTCTTAGCTGTGAGGAACAGAAACATTCTTGGGCTGATCAAAGTAGTTGATTAGAGAGACTATTTCATAGCTCTCAGAATGACTGGGAAGGATGGAGAACCGGGTTGAGAAACCACAACAAGGGCAGCTGGTCTGCTAGGATTTTAACCGAAGCTGCACCACACAACCAGTTTGGTGAGGACCTTGATGGCTGCCACTGTCCCCAAGGCCACTGCTGGCACCACAAGGCAGTGGGGTGCTGGAGCCAGTTTGTCTCAGCTTGGGAGGGCCAGTTACCTGCCTTTCTTCCCAGTTTGCCATTCAGTGACGTCCAGTTCATCTGGAAGGTTGGTATCAGCTGTGCTGGAAGTCATTGCACCATGGAAATCCAGAAATGCTGCAAATCGCGGCTTTGTTTGTTTTTGAGAGCTGGTTAGCAGTACATCACTGCACCGAGTCCATTACTGATACCACTGCCTCTGCTTCCTCTGAAAGCTAGCTCTCGCGGCTGTAGCTGAGTCCAGATGGATATCTACCTGTCCCCCGGCCTTTTTGGTATCAATAGACTGAGGAAAACGTCATTTGACCTGGGTCTAGATCAGTGTTTGCTACCTTCGGCTACACAGTGGAATTAACTGGAGAACTCTAAAAATTACTAATGCTGGGCTTCCAACCACAGAAATTCTGATTTAATTTGTTTGGGGGAGGGATTCTCAAAATGTAATCCCTAGACCTGTGGTGTGAGCTTCACTTGGCAACTTGGTAGAAATGCAACTTTCCGGGCTCTGCCCCAGGCCCGCTGCACCAGAAACTCTGGAGGTGAGGCCCTGATGTCCCAAGTCCCCCAGATGGTTCTTTTTTTTTTTTTTTTCAAAGACTCCACTTATTTACTTGACAGAGAGAGAGATCACAAGTAGGGAGAGAGGCAGGCAGAGAAAGAGGGGGAAGCAGGCTCCATGCTGAGCAGAGAGCCCGACATGGGGCTCAATCCCAGGACCCCGAGACCATGACCCGAGCCGAAGGCACAGGCCCCAACCCACTGAGCCACCCAGGTGCCCCCCCCCCCCCCGGTTGGTTCTGATGGAGCTCGAGTTTGAGGACTAGTGGTCTGGGGTGAGGTGTGGGCTTCTGGACTTTAAAAGGAATTTCTGGGTGTTTCAGAAGTGCAGCCAAGGTTGAAAACCCCTGGGTTAACAACTTTTAAAGGGCCCCATTTGCCTGCCTTTGCTTTAGGGATGGCAGGTGATTTCTTCCGAGGGAAAGACCTCTTCACAGAATTGTAGGCTGGGATTAAATAAAGTCTGAAATCCACGTTTGTGGCGAAGATGAGTAAATTCCAATTTGGACTCTCAGAAGTCACACTTAAGTGTACTCTAATGTCATTCTTCTGTGGGCTTGTCAGTAGAACACTGCATTGGAAAGGATTTTACTTCGTAGTTTCTAAACTTTCTGACTCTTAGGTCAGAACCACATGGGGTACTGGTGAGAACACAGAGTTTTTGGACTCACCTTGTACTCAGTCAGCTTCTGGGGGGTGGCAGTAGGTAGAGCCTGGCCAGCTATCTTTATAGCAAGTTCCCCACACCATTCTCAGTGGCACCTTTTGAACCACTGAATTAATGTGGGGAGGAGGTGGGGCCTGACATTTATGACTTAAATGCCAAGAGAACCATTTTTGGTCTGGAGCTGATTCTGTGTATACTGTTCATAAAGCCCCTACAAAAATAAAAACCGGTAGGTTCTAACAAACTCCAGAGGATAGTAGAAAACTTGGCAATTCTAGAGGAGCATTCTACATGCTCGTGGATTTGAAAACAGCAAAAAGCTATACAAACTCAGAATCTTTGGGTTCTATCATTTCTGAGTGTATTTGACCTTGTGTTAAGAGAACAGGGGAGAGAAATATAAAGAAGCAACTGTATTTTCATTTTAGTTTTTATTGGGTTTAGTAAAATGTACTATTAAAATTTATATTCTGTGTACTTTTGGATTGTAGCAAAAAACCTGTGGCAAGACTTCTTGGAGAGGGTTGTAATGGGTAGATCTTTTTTTATTGTGTTATGTTAGTCACCATACAGTACATTCTTAGTTTTTGATGTAGTGTTCCATGATTCATTGTGTTTAACACCCAGTGCTCCATGCAATACGTGCCCTCCTTAATATCCATCACCAGGCTAACCCATCCCCCTACCCCCTCCCCTCTAAAATCCTTAGTTTGGGGGCGCCTGGGTGGCTCAGTGGGTTAAAGCCTCTGCCTTCGGCTCAGGTCATGATCTCGGGGTCCTGGGATCGAGCCCCGCATCGGGCTCTCTGCTCAGCGGGGAGCCTGCTTCCCCCTCTCTCTCTGCCTGCCTCTCTGCCTACTTGTGATCTCTCTCTCTGTCAAATAGATAAATAAAATCTTTAAAAAAAAATCCTCAGTTTGTTTCTCAGAGTCCACAGTCTCTCCTGGTTCATCACCCCCTCTGATTCCCTCCCTTCACTTTTCCCTTCCTTCTCCTCATGTCCTCCATGCTATTCCTTATGTTCCATAAATAAGTGAAACCATATGACAATTGACTTTCTCTGCTTGACTTATTTCACTCAGCATTAATCTCTTCTAGTCCCATCCATGTTGATGTAAAAGTTGGGTATTCATTCTTTCTGATGGCTGAGTAATATTTCATTGTATGTATGAATCACATCTTCTTTATCCATTCATCTGTTGAAGGGGATCTCTGTTCTTTCCACAGTTTGGATATTGTGGACATTGCTGCTATGAACATTGGGGTATATGTGGCCCTTCTTTTCACTACATCTGTATCTTTGGGATAAATACCCAATAGTGCAATTGCTGGGTCATAGGGTAGCTCTATTTTTAATTTTTTGAGGAACCTCCACACTGTTTTCCAAAGTGGCTGTACCAACTTGCATTCCCACCAATAGTTGTAAGAGGGTTCCCCTTTCTTCACATTGTACTGGGTAGATCTTATTCCATTGTTTTAAAATTAGAAATGATACATCCCTGATTTCAGAAACATGGCTCTCTGGCTCTTTCCGACAATTTTGAGAACTAAGTACATTTATACCCAAGATGAGGAAGCCAAGGAATTAAGTATATTGCCTATACTCTTAGGTGGTGAACCTGGAATTTGAATGTAGGGTTTTTTGTTTATTTAATGTAACAAGCTCCCTCTACCATTTTGTGATCGAGAAAGAATAACCTTGGAAGTTTTTTTGTAGCAAGTTGGTGGAAGTCATGCTGTGGGAAGGAACCAAGGCAGAACGAAGACAGTAGAGATGAGCTAGTTGATCAGAAGGCCAAATGAGGTTATTTTGTTCTCCAGTGGTTTAAGCAGAGTCAGTAAACCATCAGGGACTGTGAAAGAGATGAGCTGACAGCTGTGGAAATAATCCTGGATGCAGTTTTAATGCTAACTGGCTCCTGGTCCTTGGAGGTGCAAAGCCCAAGAAAGGTTCAGGCCGAGTTGGTCAGCTAAGGCCTGGGGAAGGATTTATATTTAGATTAAGCAGTGATTGGTTACACTTGGAAGGTCTGAAAAAATGAAGAAGCTTTTTAAATTTTTTTTGAAAGAAGGTAGTAAAGTTTGAAAAGTGTTGACACTGTTTTCTCTTTGAGTTAAGATAAATAAATATGATTTTATTTTATGGAGAGGAAAGTGAGCTTTAAGAAGATTCTGGAATTTACCCAAGGTCAGAGATGACAGAATAGCAGAGCTGACTGGAATTTTCCGATTCTTTCTCACACCACAGTACTTAAATATATGTTTTAAGGGATTTGTTATGGGATTTGGTATGGGATTTGTTAATAGTTAAATCTTTTTAGAAATTATATATTTTTGGGGGCACCTGAATGGCTCAGTGGGTTAAAGCCTCTGCCTTCGGCTCAGGTCATGATCTCAGGGTCCTGGGATCAAGCCCCGCGTCGGGCTCTCTGCTCAGCAGGGAGCCTGCTTCCCTCTCTCTCTCTGTCTGCCTCTCTGCCTGCTTGTGATCTCTCTCCCTCTGTCAAATAAATAAATAAAATCTTTAGAAAAAAGTTAATAAAATTATATATTTTTTTATATTCACTGGTGCTCATGCTAAGCTTAATGTTTATGCTTAGTGATTTAAATAAAACTTTATTGATGCCTGAGGCCAAGTCCAGAGATTCTGATTTAGTTGGAGTGAGGTGTGGTCTGGGATTTGGGATTTTTAGAAGGTGATTCTGATATGCAGTAAAGTAAGAACCAGTGGACTGGAAAACTCACCCACTCTTAGTCTATTATCTTGTCTTTGCCCTCTTCTGGGAACATGTTTGGGAACATGAGGCTATAAACAATGCAGCCTCATTAATCTGTTAGCATAGGAATAGACCAAGGAGTAGCCTGGCTAACTCACACTTCTCAATGGGAAACATACATTTCACACTCACTTGGTCAAATTTTGAGGCTAGCCTTGTCCTTGATTCATCCAGACACCTTCTCGAGCCTGCCATACTTAAAATTCAAATGGTGGCTATTTTCTACCATCATCACTGAGACTTTTATTTGCTCTTCTAATACCATAGCACTTGAGACCTTGTCTTGGTGAGAGACGTTAGCAGTAAGATGTTGTTCTTAAATTTTTACAAATGTATTTATGCTTCAGTTTCAGCACCTTGTCAGATGGAGAGAACAGCACCAACATCTTAGATCTGGTGAGGAAGTTAGATGGGATGAATTGATGTTGATCAGCTAGAACCCTTGGGTGACACCAAGGGGCTCTTCCTAAGTGCTAGCTATCACAGCTACTCTCCTGGCTTTGTTTTTCTCAGGACTTAGGCTCAACTAAGACATTCAAGAACTCAAACATCAATCAGATTGGAAGATCTTATTCTAACAAGTGGTTGGCTAGGGTGCAAAAGAATGGTATAAACTGGGTTCAGATATAACATATATATTAATTGCTATTTTTTCCAATAGAGGACATGGGATATTTTGTGGATCTGAAACATTAGCCAGAGTTGAGCTTATTTACCTGCATTTTCTCAATATGAAATCCACTCACAGTCTAGACGTCCAATAAAAATAACAATAGGTAAATTTTTCATTAATTTAGATCTGAATTAGTCAGGCATTCGAGCTGCCTAGACATCAGCTTAGAAGCCTAGTGTTTTTGTTAACTCTTGTCCTTTCCCTTACAGGATTGTTGCCCCTTCCTGGAAGATCCGCTCCCAGCTGTCAGGTAATTTTTAGCTCAATTCTACCTTATGTGCCTTAGGTACATTATTATTACTTTTCTAAGTGTGCTCTTTTCTTGGTGAAAGAGGCCCGTTTTAAATGTGTCCTTTGGGTATTTGAATAAGATTGACTTTTCATCTAAAAGTAAGGGCAAGGAGAAATCGATAAATATTTCCTTTTGGACTTGCACGCTTTTCTTCTGAGACTCCATGGCAGTAAATACAGAAACCTAGGACAACAACAAAAGCACCATTGCAACATGTGTCTTGTCACGTTCTCCTCACCCCTACACCTGATTTCAAATGTAAATTGCACGGCATTTAGCACTAATGAAAATACTCTAGTGAAGAAAATTGTTAAGATTTTTTGGTGCTCCCGTAGGGGTAATATTAAAACTCCCCATTACTAACATCTTGCTCTGAGAAGACAAAAATGTGCGCCGAGAATACAAAAGCCCTGTTGGCATCTAAATGTGGGCCAATTAATTTGCTGTTATCGACATATGGGTTTACGAGGAGATGTAAAAGCAGGACCCAGGAAAGCTATTGAGATCCCCGTATTGCGGGGCTCCTTGACCCTGGATTTTCAATGCTTGCTTAATCATGGCATTCTGCTTTCTATTTATTTATACAGTTGCCTCAATGAACAAATTAATAATTATACAGCACATTGACAAACATGCCGGGTAATATTTGCCAGATTTTAAATTAATTTAATTCAAGGGCCACTTCATTTACAGGATTCATCCGCACATCAGGCATCAGCCCTTACCTCGTTGCTATTCATACTACACCAAGATTTTTCATCATTTCCCCCCTTCCTTCTTCTCTGCAGACAAAGACAGCACAACTTGCCATGCCAAATAAATAGATACTAACAGGCAGGTGGAAGACAGACAGATGACAGACAAATAGGAATGTAGATAAATGCACAGATGACATAAATTCAGAAGGAAGGATAATAGCCGTTACCATGATATGTGGAAAACAATTAGATTCCACTAAATTCTTGTATTTGTTTTCTCTTTAGCTCCAATTTGCAATTTATCTTCTCTTGTTTCACACCCACAGACCTTCTTTACAATTTATAGACTGGAAATTTGAACAAATAGCTTATTGTTCCAGAAATGCTCACTCTTCTTAGAAACAGAAAAACCATGGAAAAATGGAACTTCGTGGGCTTGGGCAGCCAAGCAAATTTCTGGTTGCTCTGTATAGTAGTGAGGTTTGAGTATGAGCCTGAGTGAGAGTGGAATTTATTGAACGGGTTAGTTGCCTTTAGAAAAATGGCAAAAATTACACTTGTAGCTAAACGTGAAACCTTGGCTAATAGGAAGGAGTGACACCGTGGAATTTAGTAATTCCGTTTCCATGCCTTCACTCTGTATGTTAGCATGTAGAAATGTTGACTGATCCTGGGTTTCTGCCCTTATAGGAAGGGCTGGATGTTGGGGATCTTCTCGTATATTCATGGGCAGTGATGAAGTCTAATGGTCCTCAGAGCTTAGCTCGAATAAGAGAACTGCAAACCAGATCCCATTTGAGGGTTTGCAAATTATTTTTCATGGTACTCATGCTCTAGTATTTGGGACATTAGCTCTAGTATTTGGGACATTAGCTAGTAGTTGGCTTACAGGCTTTATAAACACACATAAACCAGTTGGCAGTTCATACTTAGAGGAGATGAAAATGTTTCCTGCGTTGCATTCATAAATTGTTACGTATCCTGGGCATGGATCAATATCTATTACAAGACTATCCTAAGATTGGTAAGCACTTTGCATGAAATCAGCACAGGATATGATCAATTGTATGTTAATAATATCTGCCACCCAAAATACAAACATATTAGTATCATATGTGTGTTTACCACACTATCAAGATATGATTGTTTTTCTCTCATGACTGTGTTCATTATAGTTGCTGTAGGTTTTTCTGGTTGTGGGGGTGGTGTTGATAAAGATAAGTCTTTTTTTGGGGAAGCAGTGAATATTAAGCCTAGGATTATATTACAGACTCCGAGAATACTCTCTGCTGGTGTGCACAGCTGTTTGTCCCGAGGAGACTGTTGTTAGAATATTATATTTTCAATCCCTAAGCATGGACGGATGTTTAGGGGCAAGGCTATAGGATGGCTCTTTAAAAAAAATAAGTAGTGACCACTTATGGAAAAATCCGGCGAAGACTAGGCAGATAATTTTAGTGCAAGCTGCCTTTTGCTTCAGTACCCGAGATAATTGTCTCCATCTCCTTTTTACTCTGCAGGGTCATGGATGTCAAAAGGCATTCCCACATGAAAGTTGAAATTGTGCAATATGTAGCCCAGAAATTATGTGTCTTTTACTAAAAAAACCCGGGTAGACCTATATGCCATAATAATTATAAAAATTATACTAGGATTTATTTGGTTATATTAATACGCTATTTGTATTGACTAGTTTTACTAATTACCTAATTACTGCCCGCTAGGGTAATTACTTGTCTTGATGAAATGAATGTTGAAAGGTGAACTCCTAGGCATGAATTTGGTAATCATTTTCTTATCCGGAATAATAATGTTGAGGACAGATGCTCAATTCATTTAATACTGTTAATGATTGCAGAGCTAGAAGGAGATTATAAGGTGTAGTCATACAACTAGTGTACCTACATGGGAGGTTGGAGCAAATAGGTGTACATTAGGAGCACTTAGTGGTGTTTTCTTGATTAAAAGGGGCATTAAAATGGATGTTTCAAAGCAATTTTAGGAAGGTGTAGGGGAAGCAGCAAGGATGTTGGCACCAGATGGCCTGGAGTTTGAATCTTAGTTTCCTAGGACTTGGAGGAAAGCAACCTTGCCTCTTTGAGTCTCAGTGTCCTCTTCTCTGCAACAGCGACATGGCGTTCAGTGTCCTTGTCTAGCATTGCTGTGAGAAGCGGGTTAGATGATGCTTGCAAGTGTCTGGGACTGAGGGAGCAGCTTTTGAATCTGTCCTTTTATTCTCCAGGATTTGAATTTTGTAATCTTGACATATAGCTTAGTTATTGATAATAAAGCAAAATTTGAAATGTAAGTACTAGAATGACTAATGGTGTGAAGAAAAAAGGATCCCTATAACAAATGTGTTTCAACAGCTACACCCCAGTGTCACTAGCCCTAAAATGTCCCGGTCCGGGTTATATAAGACAAGTGCAAATTTTGGCATGGCTGTCACCTATGTGAATATCAGCAGCCTGAAGGGAGCAACTTGGTTCCTTTTTTTTTTTTTTAAGTAAACTCTACTTAAACTCCCCAGCATGGGGCTCGATCTCATGACCCCGAGATCAAGAGTTACATGCTGTACAGACTGAGCCAGCCAGGTGCCCTGAGACTTGGTTCCTTTTATTTAATCTTACATCTTCAGCATTTACCATAAATCTAGTATAGTACAGTATGCCTAATATTTGTTGAATGCATAAAGGTATTAATGGATGAATATCTCTCTAGATGCGTGTATAATAAATGCATCATATTGTTTGTGTTCTCCATGGCTCTGAAGGTCACTTTGGGGAGCATGTCATATTCCCCGGGTGATGAGACATTATCTCTGTGGGCAGTTCTGTGTGTGGTAGCAGCTGTGACGGACTGGCGTGGTCTATACCGCCGGGCTCTGCCCAATATAATGTTCACTGTGATACTGAAATAGACCTTGCATCCCTCCTGTTATCACAGGTATGCAACTTATTTCACATCCCACCTTCCGTCTGCAGCTGCAGGTCAGCATAGCTGACTCGGGGACCGGGCAAGAGAAGGGGACCCACTCATCCCGGAGGGCAGGTCACATGAGCCTTTTTTAGTTGGTGCAGGGGCTCTCTCTGCCCGCATTAAAGGGCTAGCTGTGGGGATTCAAAGGAGAATAAGACCAAGTCACTCTCCAAGGACTCCAGTGGGAAAACCAAAGAACCAAATGAGTGATTGCTCCCTTACAGTAAATGCTCATGAGCCTCTGTTCAAGTCCGGAGGAGCATCTGCCCAGCCCTTCCTGAGATCATCTGTCACGGGGCACCAAGGCCACACTGACGTCTCCTCAGAGGAAGAGCTTGCTGGGTGGACGAGAGGGAAAGGCTAGTCCAGTAAGTATCCTTGAGAGAGTCTGCATCATTTCTAACCCTGCCGGCCTTCTCACAGATGTTGCTCATGAGAAACAGTGGAGTCGTGGGAGCATCGGTGACCGCAGATGACACGCTCACGGTGGTGGTGCGCTTCATGGCAAACGCCGTCACAGGCAGTGATGGTGCAGTGACAATCCCAAACGCCGCCATTCCCCTGTGGATGGAAATTCGGAATAACACACCAGTTAGGGGGGCAAGTACTTGGAAAATTTTGAGTGGATGAATTTTTTCTTTTACGAAGCAGCTATTTTAAATTGCAAGGCTCTCCTTACGCATTTGGTGGGAATAAGGTTGCATGCAACATTTCAGTGACACATTGAGACTCTAAGGAGAGGTACACACCCACATAGTTCCCTGAATTTTTGCCTTCCCGAAGGCCAGAGAGGACCCTCAAAGTAGGTCGGAAACAACACCCATGATTTGTTGCTCCTTTAACAACCTGTGCTGAGTTTGCTTCTGGCTTTCACACGCACATAAACAAATAGAGCCGGACCTTGTGTTTTATGCAACACAAGCAGATGAGAATTCTTTTTTCTTGTTTTTTTTTTTTTTTTCAAGAGCTTTTAGGTATAATTCCAATCATTTCTAATATCATTTAAAAGTCTTTTAAAGAACAGCCTTCTCTCCCAATGTTGGCAGCTGAGACCACACCAGAGGGGAAAGGAGGTGGAGAGGGACTGAGGTGTAGATGTACTTGACTGAAAGAGCCTCTAAATTATGTTGTCAGAGGATTATAGCAACAGCATTTTAAATGCTTTCACCCTATGATGCTCTCTCCTCCAGTCCTAATGTCTCCAGTTTGTTTGTTTTGTGTGATCCACCTACAAGGTGAAGTTATGTTGTGTTTGGGGGTGGGGTCACTTCTTACGATGTTGAACCAAGAGCCCAGCGCTCCAAGCAGGACGCGTGGGCTGCTAGTGTAACAGTCCATTTATTCCTGTTAACTATCGACCTGCTTTTCGGATCTCTTCTCTAACTGCCTTGAGCTGTTATCATGTGCTCAGAGGACTTTGAGCTTATAATGCAGTCCTGATTGGAAGTCTCCAAGAATGCTTTCCTTGGGGATTCTCTTGGAGAACCTGGGGAAGCGAGAGAAATAGGTAAAGTAAGGCCGGGGGGCTTCGGAGTTCCCTGCCTTCAGGGAGTATCTGACAGTAGCTGAGAAGTCAAGGCACTCCTCAGTCTAGAGTGAGCATCTGCATAGGGAGGTTTTGAAGAGAAGCCATTCCTAGACTCAGTGTGTGAGCAGAAATGTTGCCATCAGTAGTAGCACCTTTAAGTCAAGGCGTTAGGAACAGGAAGTACTAGGAGGGTCAGGATGCTATAGCCTGTTTTTTCACATGTGTAGATACCCTCAAATGCAGATTTTCTTAGGGACTGATGAGAGTCTTGTGGACTTCAGGTCAACTTCAGCGGCTCTCTGGTTAAGGTTTTCTGCGTGTGCCCACCTATTCATGTTTCCATTCATTCAGTCATGAAGCACTGAGCACCTACTGTAGGTCAGGCTTTGTGCTCGGTGTTTGATGCTGTGTGATTTAGAGGTTTCTAGTCTGAGGCTCAAAGATATCACACATTTGATTGTTGCCAACAGAAATTTAGGACTTGCAGTTGTGGTCGGTGCCTCAACGCCTCTTGTCAATTCTTTCACTTACTGGTTTGTTCTCCTCTCAGAGTTGTTCTAGCTGCTATCCACTCTCCTGGAATCTGCTCTCAATCTCTGAGCACATTTTTAGCAATCTACCATTCAATTTACCCTTCCTTCCTCTGTCCTTGAGAAAATCAAGGCCAAGAGGTTTGTGGCAGAGAATGATTTGTTCTTCAGCAAACAATGTCTCTTTTCCTACCTGAAACACAGTTTCTAATATCACTTGGTCTGGTGCGGCTGGGTGTCCGAATTCAAGCCAGTGAAATGTGGGCAGAAGTGACGTATTTCACTTCCAGGCTTGGTTCGTAAAGCCCTTCCAAGCTCGATCCTCCATTCTCTTCCAGTGGAAGGGAGAGGGTTCCTACGGTTCTAGAAGAGGGCCAAGCCACAAAATAGAAGAAGCCTAGGTCCCTGAATCACTGGAGGAGGGCTGTGTCTGGCCAGGGACCCCTGTCCTGGATACCGTTGGGGGCGTTGATTAACATTCATTGTGTCTAGCCGCTGAAATGTAAGGATTGTTGTGGTAATTAACATATCCCCCTGGGACTAATTTGAGGTAGGGCCACTTGTAATTTTCCCCACATATCCTACTGGTTCACACATTCTTCCATCTGTTCTTCCTGCCTCCCCCGGTACTGGAATTGAGACTCAGTGAGGGTAGGGATTTTTATTTGCTTTATTCGCTGCTACATCACAAGCACTTAGAACAGTGCCTGGCACATAGTGGATGCCCACAAAGCATCTACTGAATGAGTGAATATATCCAAGAACATCTTCTCTTCTCCCTAAATCTACTTCTGTCTTATTGTCAAATATTCTTTCTCTGTGTCGTGTTTCTTTCGTTTCCCCATTCTGTCGACTACCCTCCCTCAGCACTGGGTTTCTTCCATCCTCAGAACATTCCTTTTGGATATCACGTATTTTTTCTGCCAATTATCCTATATATCTGTCCCTCCTTCTATACTGTACTGGTGCAAAAATTGTCTGTGATCACTGTCTCTACCTCCCCATATTCAGCTCACTTGGCAAGATGCCGCACTAGCCTGCTGAAACTTCCAGATGAAGTTAGACTAGCTCATTTGCTTATTTGTTGTCAGATCTTATTCTTTGTTTTCTCCTGCTCAGCTCTGTTTGGTGGGGAACAACTGCCTTCCCACTTCTGGGCAGGTGCAGCTTTGGGCTGCACTAGCAGGAAATGGAGGGTGGAGGGAGAAGCAGGAAATGGAGGAAGCCAGGCTATTTCCCCCCCTTTCTCTCTCTCCTTCAGGCATCATCTCTGGTGGGACTGTGTCTTCTCTTGGGCTCCAGCTCCTTTACAGAGATCCTCCCTTTGTGGCATCCGTGACTGGAAGGCAGTCCTACAGTGCTCCAGTTTCAGCTGCGGTGATCCCGGATTTGGGGTAAGGTAACACCACCTCTTATCATTATCCTGCAGCCCTAGGCATGATGGTGGCTTCTTGCTGCTGGTAATTTCTGGGATGGCTCGTCATTCCCTATTTGGCTTCTCAGTTTTTCTACCACCTGTAACCCCTTTTGCTGTATTAGATTTCCTCTGGTTGAAATTCCTAGTGCTATGGACTAAGTCGTGCCCTCCCCCATTCATTTGTTGAAATCCTAACCCTACTGCGATGGTATTTGATGATAGGGCCTTTAGGAAGTAATTAGGTTTGGATAAGGACACGAGGGCAGGGTTGTAATGAAGAGATCGGTACCTTCATACGATGAGACACCAGAGAACTTGCTCTCTCTCTCTCTTCCTCTCTGCCATCTGAGGACATAGCAAGAAGGCAGCCACCTACAAGCCAGGAAGAGTGCATTTACCAGAACCTGGCCACGCATGCACCCTTACCTTGGACTTCGAGCTTCCAGAAGTATGAGAAAATAAATTTCTGTTGTTTAAGCCCCCCCGTCTGTGCCATTTTGTTATGGCAGTCTGCGTGGAGTGGCCTCTCCTTTCCTGATTAGACCCTGACTGATACAGTCACCAGTCATTTAGTTCTTACTTTATTTTTACTGCAATTAACCTATTGAACACTATTTTGTAAAAAGATTTTATTTATTTATTTGACAGAGAGAGACACAGCAGGAGAGGGAACACAAGCAGGGGCATTGAAAGAGGAAGAAGCAGGCTTCCCACTGCGCAGGGAGCCCAATATGGGGCTCGATCCCAGGACCTTGGAATCATGACCTGAGCCGAAGGCAGATGCCTAACGACTGAGCCACCCAGGTGCCCTTGAACACTATTTTTAACCTTGTTATATTCTCTTTCATTGGCTTCTGTGTTGTCTGTTACTCTCTTGGTTCTTCTCTGACCCCCCAGACCATTCCGTCTCAAGTTTCCTCGGGCTTTTTCTTCTTCATCTTCTTTTAAATATTCTCTGGGTTTTAACCTTCATGCTTTACATATTCTCCCTGGGTGGCCTCATCAGATTCAGTGGTGGTAATCAAGTGATTCTCAATTCTAAGCATCAGTTCTGTCTCTCTCCTGAGTTCTAGACCTATATATTCCCACTATCTCCTAGATATCTCTACCTGGATGTCAGAGTCAGCATATCCAAAATGCTCACTAAACTGTCTACCGAACCTTCACATCCTGTGTTTTCTTTCCTTGCGAATTGAACCTCACAAAAGCCGGGAATCCATAAGTTGTATATGGTCCCCAACGTTCCCACCCCCTCACCAAGTCTTGTTCAAATGGCTCCTTACTTCTCATGGTATCACCTGCGTCTTTGCCCTGTTGCATCTCCCCGCTGCTGGGGATACAGATCTTTCCTTGCTTTTGCTATGATACCGTCTCTGTACTGTTCTCTCTGCTTCCGGTCTTGACCCGCCGCCCCGTCTCTGCTCTGTATTGCCACCAGAGTGATCTTAAAAACAAATACGATCATGTTATTTCTTTGTATGAAATTATTCAAAAGTTTCCCTCTGCCTCAGGAATAGTGAGGAGTAGCATAGTTTTCCAGGGCCAGTATTTCTTGGTTCCTGGAATTCTGAGAATCTCTCTACCACCCCCTTTATCAGTGTTAAGGCCTGGAGGGGGCTCTGTTCCATACACTCGGGAATCTCGGCTTCTCCCACCTTGTGAATCTGCCCTCTTCCTCTAGGTCCTTGGAGTCCCTTCCATTCAGCCAGATGGCTGATGGGGAAAGAACATGAGCTCTTTTGGTTGAGTATGAGAGGAATTGTTTTGTTTGTTTGTTTTTTAAGATTTATTTATTTGACAGAGAGGAGACACAGTGAGAGAGGGAACAAAAGCAGGGGGAGCGGGAGAGGGAGAAGCGTGCTTCTTGCCAAACAGGGAGCCCAACACGGGGCTCGATCCCAGGACCCTGGGATCATGACTGAGTCTAAGGCAGACATTTGACGACTGAGCCACCCAGGCGCCCCTGGTTGAGTATGAGAGGAGTTTTATGGGCCACATTTGGAAGTGGTACACATCACTTCTGCTTACACTCAGGACTCAGTCCTATGGCAACATCTAACTGCAAGGGAGCCATAAAAATGTGATCTGGCCATGTGCCCCAAGGAAACAGGAACACCAGTGGTTTCTGCCGCAGTGAGCAGAAGAGAGGCAGCCTCTGCCTTTCCAAACCAGTTCAGGAGTCACTCCTCCCAAGCTTTCCAGCCCAAGGTCGCTCTGTCCTGTGTAACCCCACTGTACCCTGCTCCCCTCAGTTGTGGCATATATGGGATATATCATGCTGTGTTGCACTTAGTTCGTTACATGAGTGGCAGTGAGGGACCCATTGATAAGAGGATAGGCGCAGTACATTACTGTTCGGGATGACCTTGGCACCTAACCCAGTGCCTGGACTAGAGTCAAGGCATAATGAACATTGTTTGAATTAATTATTAAACAAATGGCTTGTAATTCTTTGAAAGGTATTTTAAATATGCTTCAATGGTAGATATCTTTCTAAATGAAGAAATTTTGCTAACTTTCATCAGGTCTTTGTTGATTTAATTCTCACATTAAGTCCTCCTTCGGGGCCTCATAGCTCATCAAAAGAATATAATTCTCCATACCTTAGGTCACTCAGTAATTAGGTTTCGGGGCTAAAGGGCATGTGGAAGCATATTTTTTATCATTCAGATGGGAAGATAGCCGTTAATGAAGGCAGCAGTTGCTAGTCGGGTAAGGAGTGCTTTGGGTTTAAAGGAAGCATCAGCTCACATATGGTTGTGAGTAGAGATCAACACGGATGAATCAGGCTTCTTGGGTGCCCGATACACATGTCCTGTAGGGGTTACCGTGAGGCCCGTGAGGGGGGCTACGGAGGAACCAGTCAGTGATCCTGTTTGGGCCACCAGTCCTCTGGGCACTTTGGAAGAGCGATTCATTTGGTGCTCTTCAGAGGACCTTCTCTTGTATTCTGAGCCAGGGCCACATAGCTTAATGTAGAGACAGAGAATTAAGCTGTACTCCAGTTGCTCAGTGTGCGAATCTGCCCAGTCTGGCTATTAGAGGGCAAGTATGTGTATAAAGTGTCATTGAAAAATGTTTGCCTTTTTAAAACTTTGACTGTTTAGCCTGATAGACACTTGAGAGCACAAAAGGAGATTTTAGGAATCACTGGTCCAATGATCTTCAAGTCCTGATGCTCAGGATCCTGCAGAAGTGCCTTAAAGGGTGTGGGGAGTGGGGAGGAGGAGGGGGAGGGGGAGGAGGAGATGGAGGGGGAGGGGGAGTAGGAGGAGGAGGGTAGTAGTGCTGGGGAGGTCTGGACATAGCCATAGCAGCTGCCTTTTAATCGCTTGGCATATTAGGATTCTGGAGACTTTCTGGAGAAAAAGAGGGGGAAGGTTATTGCTAAAAATATGTGAAAACCTTCTCATCTTCTAAGCCCTTGTTTTATAGATGGGGAAGCTGAGGACGAATGAGTTGGAGTCACATAACTGGTTGGTGGTGGAGTGTGTGGTGGAAGCCAGATTCTCCGTTCCCCCAACCAGTGACTTTCCATGCAGGTGCAATGATTCTCTCTGACACTCAAAAGCAAATTAATTTACTTTAGGATGACCATATTACACATTTTATACACAACACATTCTTTTTTTAAAATAAGAATTTTATGTATTTTTTTGAGCTTGAGAGAGAGAGAGCGTGAGGAAGCAGGAGAGAGAGACTCTGAAGCAGACTGTGCGCTGAGCCCAGAGCCCAACGTGGGCCAGATCTCATGGCAGCGAGGTCATGCTCTGAGCTGAAACCAGGAGTTGGCCACTCAGTCCACCAAGCCATCCGGGTTCCCCTGGACACAACACATTCTTATTGTAGATCACAGGTGAATATCACACAGCTCTTCTAGAAAAAAGAAAAGTTGCAGCCAATGATGGGCAGAATTTAAGTCCTTAGCAGCCACGAGAAGAAAATGTAATTGGACTCGAAACACCCCTTGAGATGACCCTTAGAGATTGCCTCTCACACCTGAAATTATGAAAGCTTAAAAGTCTTCCATTACAGAGAGCGTGGCTCTCTTCAGTGAATGCCCATTTACTGTACTCAGGGATAAATTAAAAATGAGCAAGTTTGCTGATGCCAGGGGCCAAAGAAGGATCTGCTGCCTTTGTCACTTTTGTAGTCGGAAGTGCTGGAGCTGCTAGCCGTCAGTCAGCGCTCCCTTCAGCAATACCCACAAGGTGGCCACAACTCACCCCTTCACCTGCTCGGACGTGCTCCCGCCGCCTTCCCACCCCCATTCCCGGGTTTGGCACATCCACCATGCTGGGAATTTTAAGTACATTAAGCAGTGTTTTCAGAAGACAAGAATAAATATGATTTCATCTATAATCAGTGAATTTATGATTTTCTATGAAATGGCTGAATGAGAAGCAACGGATAATGTTTTCAGCTGAAAACGGATGTAGCAAGACTCTTGTGAAAAAAGCTCACAGGCGGTTTATTGACTTTTTTTTTTTTTTAAATCCTGATATGAGGAAAGGAGAGGATGCTGATATCTTAAAAGAGATGACACGTGCCATGAAATAATTGTGTGGGCTTTCTGTGCTCAGTGGATGTGCTGCTGTGGTAAAGCATAGAGCTAACAGGACCGGTACAGCGTCACGCCCTTCTCAGCGTGTTTGGAGATTCTCGGTCTCCACAGAGCCGTATTTCAGTCTCACAGGGAAGTGGGAGCACTGGGGGCACTGGTGTTCCACAGCTGGAGGTGCAAATCTTGGTTCGTGACTGCTGGCACTGAAGGTTATCTTACCTCGACAAGCTTCCTCAGTTTCAGCATCCGTGAAATGGAGTAAGAATACCTTCCTTACAGCCTTGTTTTAGAGATTAAATTAATCTTATGTGTGAAAGCCTGTAACACGCTGCCTGGCTCATCATAGCCATTCAGTAACCGGGAGTCCCCCTTGTTTGCACGCAGCAGGAACTGAAGGTCAGTTTATTTGAATGGAGGTATAGTGTATAACATGACGCCTGGAATGAGTAAGCCACATTCTGTATGAAAATAAGATCCAAGAGAGCTAGAGTTTCCGGGATTTTCTCCCGTGTCTGCTCAAGTGTTAAGATCCTGTATGTCTAGCAGTGTAGCGACTTTATTTCAGCTCCTTCCCATAGGATAAAAGGAATTAGAGCTGAAGATAAAAAAAAAAAGTAGTAGTAATCATCGACCTGGAGAAAAAGCAAATAATTTTTCTAGAGAAAGAACCAACGAAGACTGGGTATGAGGATTGTGGATGGGGAGTGGGGGCAGGGTGGGGAGATGTGCCAGCCAGCCAGCAGATGGCTGGGTGTCATTGTCACCAAGAACCACTGTCTGGGTGCTGACTGAAATGTCAACACAATACAGTGGCTTCTGAAAATAGGACACAGTTTTGTTGAAGGGAATAATATTAGGTTGAACCACGTGAAATTGCCATTTTTGAAGGCCAAACTCAATCAAATACTGGCAATTTCAAATGATTTGACTTAACATTTTGTCCATTAGGAGGATAAACATTGGAAGGAATTGCTACAGGGAGGCTGTGGAGCTTTTACTCCTGAAAATATTTGATGAGAGACTAGGCAATTATTTGTCCTGGGTGATTTAGACATCGAGTTCCCTGAAAGCCGGGGGTAGATGAGATAATCTGTCAAGATGAATTTATCTGCCTGTCTCCTTGAGAACAACTCTTTTATTCTGGGATACTAATAGAAACTGTGGGTAGAATCTGGACCTTTATGGAAAAAAAAAATCTGTCAATATTTTCCTTCTCCACTGTTGGTTGCAGGGACATTTCTCTAGATCAGGGTTTTTCACCCTTGGCATTAATGACATTTGCACTAGGATACTTCACTGTTGTGAGGGGCCATCCTGGGCACTGTAGGATCTTTGGCCTTGACCCACTTGGTGCCAGCAGCAACCCCCACTCTGTTGTAAAAACCCCTGAAATTTCCAAACATTGCCAAATGTCCTCTGGAGGGGGGAAGCAAAATTGTCCCTAGTTAAGAATGATTGCTCCAGATAGCAGTCCCCAGCCTAAGAACTTGTCTACTCAGGTCCTGTGCAGTGTAAGGCCTGATACGCCCGTGGGCCCTGACTCCTTTTCCTGCCCTAGGATGCTTCTGGGTGTTTTCACTGAAGTAACACGCTTATGGATTCTGAAATGCTGAGAGTTTCTTCCGGCTTTTTAAAGGAATGCTTGATTGAGATTTATAGAAAACTTAAATTTCCAGGGGGGAATCTGGTTACCATCATCATCATTGTCATCTATTATATATTACCTTCTGGGGCTCTGTGACAAGCTCGTTTCTCCTTGTCCTCTGGGTGAGGCGAACCTGCCCAGTCAGTTTGCCCATCTGCCATTTAGTGGCAAGGCAGGCTCCACGAGATGTACTGCCACAGGCCCCATGCGCACGCACCGCGTCTGGGGGCAGTCTGGCTCTAAGCTGCATAAGGGAGACAGATTTGTTGGTGTTCTCAGACAATTTGAACCTTTATAATTTTCACCTGGGGGCTTGTCCTTTCCTGAATGTTCCCTTTTACCCTTTTATTGTCCCTCCCAGCCGGGATTGACTCAGTGCTTCCTTCCTTCTTCTTCTTCTTCCTTTTTTTTTTTAATATTTTATTCATTTGTTTGACAGAGCTTGTGGGAGCAGTGGGGAGGGAAAAGGGCGGAGGGAGAGGGAGAAGCAGACTCCCTGCTGAGCACAGAGTCCCGATGTAGGGACTCGATCCCAGGACCCCGAGATCATGACCTGACCCGAAGTCAGATGCTTAAACCACTGAGCCACCCAGGTGCCCTCAGTGCTTTCTTCCTTCTCCCACCTTCATTCACTTGCCAGGTTCAGGAAACGACAGTCTCCAGAGAGTAGCTGAGGGGTCGCGTGGTTTGAACTTGGCGGTGGGATATCTAGATCTCTGGGTGCATCTGCCTGTATATGCTGGGAGTTGAGGAAGGTCTGGGGGGAAAATATGCCAACTGCTCCATGGTGGCCACCACCACTGCCAGTGAAGTAAGCGCAGCCTCTCTTAGTGTCTCCCAGGGGCACCCCATATCCCAAGAGCAGGGAAGGGAAGTGCTGCTCCTATGAGGGCAGTTTGGAGGGTGAGCAAGCGGCCCACAGACAGGGCTGGCTGCTGCTGACTTTTTCTGTGCTGCTGAAACCAAAGCAGTCTCCCCGCCCTGTGCAAAAGCATGGCAGTGTTGCCAGCTGTGAATATATGCGTGAATCCTTTGAAGGCTCCAGAACACCGTATCTGGGAGAGTCCAACCTTCTTCACGAGGCCATTTATGTAGCGGTCTGCAGTCACGTCCTCTCATACTGGGGGTCGGCCGGCTTGGGCATCAGTAATCTTAAAGCTCCTCAGCTCATTTTTATGGGTAGCCAGGGTAACGATCATTAGGCTTTTTCCCCCTTAAACATCCCCACAAGATTCCTTCATCTCTCTAGGTCGGTGGTTGTTATGTGTGAGTGTGCATCAGAATCTCCTAGAGGGCCTCTTAAGACAGGTTGCTGGGCCCCATCTCCAGACTTTCTAATTCAGTAGGACTGGGATGAGGGCACAGAATTTGCATATTTAACAAGCTCCCTCCTAATGCCGATGGTGCTGGTCCTGGGACCACCCTTTGAGAACCACTGCTTTATGGCTACCTAAACTCTGATGGCTTGCTGCATTGAGAATTTCTCTGATGCTGTCCTTGTCCTTGCTTTTCATGGCTACTCTATTTTCCTTTTGTTTCTTACTCTTTTCCACTGATAAACCTTTTCCTTTTAGTTCTCATTCACTCATTCATTCACGCATCCAAAGACAGTTCGCAGGCACCTGATACATGCCAGGAACAATCTTCTCTTCTTTCCATTATACCCTCCTCCCCCACCCCCTCCCCCCACCCAATCTGGATACCATTGGCAGTGGTTGCTTTGCTGCCTCTGTTACTATTCCTGGTTTGGTCTTTGCCCTTGGATGTTGATTTTTCTTTTTAAAGATTTTATTTTTAAGTAATCTCTATGCCCAACATGGGGCTCAAACTCGACAATGCCCAAATAAAGAGTTGCATGTTCTACCAACTGAGCCAACCAAGTACCACTGGAGGTTGATTTTTTTTTTGAGAGGGAGAGAGAGACGGGGAGGGGCAGAAGGAGAGGGACAGAGAATCTTAAGCAGGCACCACACCTAGCGTAGAGCCTGATGCAGGGCTGGATGTCATGACTCTGAGATCATGACCTGAGCCGAAATCAAGAGTCAGACGCTTATCCTCCCCACTGTGAGCTCTGTCAATTGTGTAAGACTGATGAATTATAGATCTGTACCCCTGAAACAAATAATACATTATATGTTAATAAAAGAATAAAGAAATATGCCTTTTGGGGTGCCTGAGTGGCTCAGTCGTTAAGCGTCTGCCTTCGGCTCAGGTCATGTTTCCGGGGTCCTGGGATTGAGTCCCACATCAGGCTCCCTGATCTGCAGGAAACCTGCTCCTCCCTCTCCCTCTGCTGCTCTCCCTGCTTGTGTTCCTTCTATTGCTGTGTCTCTCTCTGTAAAATAAATAAATAAAATCTTCAAAAAAAAAAAGAAATATGCCTTTTAAAACATAAAAAAAAAAAATGAATCAGATGCTAACCAGCTGAGCCACCCAGACGCCCCTGGATGTTGATTTTTGACAGTGGCATGCATTTTAGTATGGCACACATAGTTTCCTACCGAGATGAGGATTGTCTTATTTCTTCTTCTTCTTCTTCTTCTTTCTTTTTTTTAAAAGATTTTATTTATTTATTTGACATACACAGAGAGAGAGATCACAAGTAGGTAGAGAGGCAGGCAGA
This sequence comes from Nasua narica, assembly GCA_028533885.1. Classification (NCBI taxonomy): domain Eukaryota; kingdom Metazoa; phylum Chordata; class Mammalia; order Carnivora; family Procyonidae; genus Nasua; species Nasua narica. The sequence continues at coordinate 18,045,595 of CM052801.1, forward strand.
GAGAAGGGGAAGCAGGTTCCCCGCAGAGCAGAGAGCCCGATGCAGGGCTTGATCCCAGGACCCTGAGATCATGACCTGAGCCGAAGGCAGAGGCCTCAACCCACTGAGCCACCCAGGTGCCCATGTCTTATTTCTTCCGAGACATAGTTGGTTCTTCTTATTCTTTGCACTTAGAGGTATACATGTGGGCTTTTTGCAAGGAAAAGGTAGACACAGAATGATCGTCTGTAGTCGAGTGACAAGGCTGGGGCAGGGAAACCTTTCTGAAACATACATTATGTCTATCTTCTCGATCCTTTGCTCATAGACATGAAGAGGTAGATGAGAGTGGGCAAGAGTGGAATCCCTTGTTCTAATCTGTGTTGCTCTTATTTCTGTGTATCTCTGCTCACTGACTCTTGTGGGTTAGGGATCCACTTAGTGGAAGACTTCCATTCCCTTATTGATTCTTCATGACTGTGTTACTTTACTATTACTGCATAACATATTATCACAAATGTAGAGGCTTAAAACAAAAGCCACTTATTACCTTAAAATTTCTGTAGGTCAGAAGTCTGGGAACAGATTAGCTGAATTTTCTGTTTTGAATCTCATAATCCTGAAATCAAGGTGTCAACCAGGTTAAGTTCTCATCTGGAGACTCCACTAGGGAGGGATCCACTTCTAAGTATTGTTGGGGAGCAGAATTTGTTTCCTTGAGGCTGTAGAATTCATAAAAACTTGCTTCTTCAGAGTCAGCAACAGAGAGTCTCTGCTGCTTCAAGTCTCTGATCTCAGGGCTCTTTTTTAAACAGATCACCCTGTTAGGTCAGGCCCACCCAGGGTAATTTCCCTTTTGATTAATATAAAGTGAATTGATCAGGAATGTTAATTACATATGTAAACACCCCCCAGCCCCCGCCTTTGCCACATTCTGCTGGTTAGAGGCAAGTCATAGGTCCTGCCTACATGCAAGGGGAGGG
>CM052801.1:18047056-18065439 GCA_028533885.1 Nasua narica
AAGAACTCCTCAAACTCAACACTCACAAAACAGATAATCACATCAAAAAATGGGCAGAAGACATGAACAGACACTTCTCCAAAGAAGACATACAAATGGCTAACAGACACATGAAAAAATGTTCATCATCTTTAGCCATCAGGGAGATTCAAATCAAAACCACACTGAGATACCACCTTACACCAGTTAGAATGGCCAACATCAACAAGACAGTAAACAACAAATGCTGGAGAGGATGTGAAGAAAGGGAAACCCTCCTCCACTGTTGGTGGGAATGCAAGTTGGTGCAGCCACTTTGGAAAACAGTGTGGAGATTCCTCAAGAAATTAAAAATAGAGCTACCCTATGACGCAGCAATTGCACTACTGGGTATTTACCCCAAGGAAGCAGATGCAGTACAAAGAAGAGCCACACGTACCCCAATGTTCATAGCAGCAATGGCCACAATCACCAAACTGTGGAAAGAACCAAGATGACCTTCAACAGATGAATGGATAAAGAAGATATGGTTCATATATACAATGGAATATTATGCCTCCATCAGAAAGGATGAATACCCAACTTTTGTATCAACATGGACGGGACTGGAAGAGATTATGCAGAGTGAAATAAGTCAAGTGGAGAGAGTCAATTATCTTATGGTCTCACTTATGTGAGGAGCATAAGGAAAAACATGGAAGGCATTGTGAGAAGGAAAGGAAGGGTGAATGGTGGGGTATCGGAGGGGGAGATGAACCATGAGAGACTATGGACTCTGAGCAACAGACTGAGGGTTTTGGAGGGGCAGGGATTGGGGGTTGGGTGAGCCTGGTGGTGGATATTGAGGAGGGCACGTATTGCATGGAGCACTGGGTGTAATGCGTGAACAATCAGTCTTGTAACACTGAAAAAATAAAATAAAAGTTTTTGGGGAAAAAAATAGAAAAAAAAGAGAAAATCTAAAAATTCCCATACTAATTAAAGAACCTGAATCTATAATTAAAACCTTCTTACAAAAAAAACCCTTCAAGCCTAGTTCCCTTCACTAGTGAGTTCTACAAAATAGTGAAGAAATGTCCCAATCTTACACAGATTCTTCCAGAGAAGAGATAATGAAGGAACATTGCTCCACCTTATTTTATGAAACTAGGATAATCTGACAAAGCAACTATGAGAAAAAAAACTCGGGCAATTTCATTCAGGAACTCAGGCAAATAACCCAAACAAAAAATACCAAACTAAATCCAACATAATATGAAATCCAACTTGACCAAGGGCAATTTACAGCTGGGATGCCACAAAAGCTTAATATTTGAAAAGCAACTGATTTAATTTGCCATTATTGTTAGATTACATTTTACTGAGCACCCTAGTTGGCATATTAAGGCAAGAAAAATAAAGTAATAAAGATTAGAGAGAAAAAAAACTGTTATTATTTGCAAGTCACATGATTAGGTCAAAAGCAAATGCAAAATTATCCATACTATTAAGATAATAAGATAATTTAGCAAAGTTGCTGGATATGAAAATCAATATGCCAAAAATACATGACATAGGAATTAAATTGGGTTTCTATATAACAGAAAAGAGCAGTTTACTCAGATTTTTCAAAGATACTATTTATGATAACATCAAAAAATACCAAATTCCTTAGAATAAACCTATTAAAAGATGTTTAAGAGTGCTATGGGGATAACTGTAAAATGTTACTCAAAGATTTTAAAGAACTTTATAAATTGAGAGATACCATGTTTGTGGTTTGGAAATCTTAACATTTTGAAAACACCAATTTACCTGAATTTGATCTATATACTTAATGCAATCCCAATGAAAATCCCAAAAGATATTTTACAGGCTGATTCTAAAATGTATATGGGAATGCTAAGGGCAAAGATAAGCTTAGACACACCTGAACAAGAATGAGGTGGATGGACCTCCCCTAGCAGATATCAAAAATTATATTATATTATAATAAAGTTGTAGTTAACTTTATATATATATAATATATATATAGTAAAAGATAAAGTTGTAGTAATCAAGACAAAAGTACCAATGCAACAACTGTAGAAAAAGAGGCTACACATACATGCGCACTTGACCTATATGTTAGGGCACTGCATAGCAGTGTAGAAAGAAAAGCCTTCTCAATCAGTGCGACTGAGACACGTGGTTATTTAATGGCAAAACACTGAATTGGGACTTTGAACTCACATATGCCCAAAAAAATTCAATTCCCAATTAAAAAACTAAAAGTGAAAAGTGAAGATTTTAGAAAATAATATAGAAAAATATCTTCATGATCTCAGAATAGAAAAAATTTCTGATGAAAAAAGCATTGAATTGGACCACATTAAATTGGACCACATCAAAATGAAAAATTTTAGTGCTTGAAAGACTGTCATCATAAAAGAAAAAATAACCCAGAGAACGGAAGAAAATATTTGCAAATCATGTACCTGATAAAGAGACTTATAACCGATCTACCTAAAGAACTCTTAGTACACAATAACAAGACAACCCAAATTCTTAAACGGGCATAGAGTCTTAATAGATATTTCTCCAAACAAGATACAGAAATGGCCAATAAGGGGCGCCTGGGTGGCTCAGTGGGTTAAAACCTCTGCCTTCAGCTCAGGTCATGATCTCAGGGTCCTGGGATGGAGCCCCGCATTGGGCTCTCTGCTCAGCAGGGAGCCTGCTTCCCCCTCTCTCTCTCTACCTGCCTCTCTGCCTACTTGTGATCTTTTTCCTGTCAAATAAATAAATAAAATCTATTTTAAAAAAAAGGTTCATTTAAAAAAAAAATGGCCAATAAGTCCATGAAAAAAAGATGCTCAACATCATTAGTCATTAGGGAATGCAAATCAAAACCACAATGAGGTACCATATCACCCTCACCAGGATGGCAAAAAAAAAAAAAAAAAAGATACACACACACACATACACATCCATATACGTATCCACATATCTACCTACCTATATATATCCATAGAGATGGAAAGTATCAAATTTTGGCAAGGATGGAGAGAAACCGGAACCCTTATACGTTCCTGTTGGGGATGTAAAATGGTGCAGACATTGTGGAAAAGTTTGGCAGTTCCTGAAAAAGTTAAATATAGCATTATCACAAGACCCAGCAATTCATCTCCTAGATGTATACCCAGGAGAACTGAAAATATAGGTCCACATAAAAACTTGTACATGAATGTTCATGGCAGTACCATTCATAACAGCCAAAAAGTGGAAAGAATACAAATATCTATCAACTGATAAATAGATAAGGAAAATGGCATATACTGAATACTCCCAAGACATTGATGAAAGAAATTAAAGTAGACACAAATAAACAGAAAGACATCCAGTGGTCATGGACTGGGAAAATTAATATTGTGTAAGTGTCTATACAATCCAAAGCAATCTACAGACAATGCAATCTCTATTAAAATCCCAATGGCATTTTTTACAGAAACAGAAAAACCAGTTCTAAAATTCATATAGAGCCACAAAGACTGTAATTGGCCAAAGTAAATTAGAGCAAGAAGAACACAGCTCAGGCATCACACTTCCTGGTTTCAAAATACACTACAAAGCTATAGTAAACAGTACAGTACAGGTATAAAAACAGAAATATGACAGACCAATGGAACAGAAGATTGAGACTGGAAATAAACCCACACAAATAAACCCACCTGATCTTCGACAAGGGTGCCAAGAATACACGATACAGAAACAGAATGTAAATGATGTTGGGAAAACTAGATATGCACGTGCAAAAGAACAAAATTAGACCCTTATACCATACACAAAAATCAACTCAAAATTAAAGATTTAAACATAAGACTTGAAACAATAAGACTCCTAGAAGAAAACATAGTGAAAGAGCTTCTTGACATTGGCCTTGGCAATGATTTCTTGGATATGACCCAAAAGCACAGGCAACTTTAAGCAAAACTAGACAAACAAGATTACATGAAACTAAAAAATTTCTGCACAGCAAAAGAAAGAATCAACACTGAATAAGCAACCACAGAATGGGAGAAAATATCTGCAAACGATATGTAAGTTAAAGGGCTAATATCTCAAATAGATAAGGAATTCCTACAATTCAACAGCAAAAAACCTAAATAAACATTTCTCCAAAGAAGACACACAAATGGCCAATAAGTATATGAAGAGGCACTCAGCATCACTAATAATCAAAGAAATGCAAATCAAAACCACAATAACATATCACCTCATACCTATCAGGATGGCAATTAAAAAAAAAAGGGATTTGTGAGGATGTGGAAGAATGAGAACCCTTGTACACATTGTACACAGCTTGCAGAAATGTAAATCGCTACAGTCACAATAGAAGACAGCATGGGGCTTCCTCAAGAAAAAAAAATAGAACTACCATATGATCCAGCAAGCCCACTTCTGGGCATATATCCAAAGGAAATGAAATCGGGATGTTGAAGAGATCCCTGCACTCCCATGTTCACTGCAGCCTTATTCACAGCAGCTGAGATATGGAAGCAACCTAAATGTCCATTAATGGCTGAATGGAAAAAGAAAATGGTATATACATGCAATGAAATATTATTCAGCCTTTAAGGAAGGAAATCCTGCCATTTGCAACACCGTGGATGAGCCTGCAGGACATTCTGCCAAGTGAAATAAGCCAGACACAGAAGAACAATTACTACATAATACCACTTAGATAAGGAATCTAAAATAATCAAACTCTGGGCACCTGGGTGGAGTGGTCAGTTAAATGTCTGCCTTCAGCTCAGGTCATGATCCCGGGGTCCTGGGATCGAGCCCCACGTCCGGCTCCATGCCCACCCAGCTCATGCGCTCTCTCTCTCTCTCAAATAAACAAAATCTTTAAAAAAATGATAATAATAACAAAATAAAATAAAATAATAAAACTCAGAAGCAGAGAATAGAACCTGCCAGGTTGCCAGGTTCAGGGGAAAGCAAAATAGGAAGAAATTAGTCAAAGAATGCAAAGTTTCAGTTATACAAGACGATTAAGTCCTAGAGATCTACTGTACAGCATACAGTCTATTGTTAAATACATTGTATTGTATACCTAAAAATTTTCTAAGAAGGTAGATCTTATGTTAAGTGTTGTTATTGTAAATAATAATAATAATAATAAATTAAAAGGGGGAAGAAAACTTTTGGAGGTAATAGATTGGTTTACAGCATAGATTGCAGTGATAATTCATGAGTGAATACTTACCTCCAAATTCTTCAAGTTGTATAAATTAAATATGTACAGCTTGGGGCACCTGGGTGGCTCAGTCAGTTAAGTGTCAGGCTCTTGATCTCAGCTCAGGTCTTGATCCCAGGGTAGTGAGTTTGAATCCTGCATTGGGTTCCATGCTGGGTGTGGAACCTACTTAAAAAAAAAATACATACAGCTCTTTGTATGTCAATCATACCTCAAAAAAGTGTTTTTTTTTTTAAAAAAGAGTCATCTATCATATGATGGATTGTTATCCAGCTATAAAAAGAATAGAAATACTGATACATGCTACGATATGGATGAAACTTGAAAGCATTATTCGAACTGAATGAAGCCAGACAACAAGGCCACATAGCATGTAATTCCACTTAGATAAAATGTCCAGAATAGACAAATTTATATAGACACAAAGTAGATAAGTGGCTGCTCAGGGCTGAGGAGGGGGGAAGAGAAGGGAGGAATAAAGAGTGAATGCTATGGGGTTTCTTTTGGTGGGAGTGAGAATGTTCTAAAATCAGATTGTGCTGATGATTGGATAAACCTGTGGATATATTTTTAAAACACCGAAATGTAGACCTTGAAGAGGTTAACTGAAGGATATATGACTTATAGCTTACGTGTGATAGAGAGAGAGAGACGGAAGGAAGGAAGGAAGGAAGGAAGGAAGGAAGGAAGGAAGGAAAGAAGGAAGAAAGGACAAAAGGGAGCCAAAGAGAAAAATGTAACTCAAACAGAGAATGCAGAGAACAGAAGAAAATCTCACAAAATGTCATTAAGCCTCAGAAAGCTATGAAAAGATATTACAGCCATAAAATAAGACCAGAATGGCATTTCAACAAGAAAAAGTTCTTGGAAATTAAAGTTTTATATCCAAAATTTTTAAAATGAAATTATTTAAATAATAAAGTAAGGGAAATTTCCCTAAGAAATAGAACTTACAGTTACAGAAGCATGGAAAATAGGAGGGGAAAAACCAAGAAGCCTAAGAATCAATCCAAAAGATCCAATATCCAAACAACAGTGATTTCAGAAAAAGAGAACAAAATGGGAGGGGGGACCGATTACTGAAATACTAATATAAGAAACCATCCCAAAACTGAGACACAGATGCCTGTAAAAGAAAAGAGGCTTTCCAGAATTCAGCCCAATGAATTAAAAGATGATATATACTAAGGTTTTTCATATTAAAATTCAAAATGGGGAAAAGACAACATTCTAAAATCATGTACATCAAGCAACTGCCTTCAGCTCAGGTCATGATCCCGGAGTCCTGGGATTGAGTCCCACATCTGGCTCCCAGCTCCACGGGGAGTCTGCTTCTCCCTCTGACCTTCTCCCCTCTCATGCTCTCTTTCACTGTCTCTATCTCAAGTAAATAAATAAAATCTTAAAAAAAAAAAATCATGTACATCAAAATACTGTAAAACTTCCTAACAAGGGATTCGAGAAGGCAATGAAGCAATGACTTCACAACTGGAAGGAAAAATGATTTCCAAAATCATTTAGACGAGCAGCCTCCAAATATTCCCGACAATGTGTTTCTACTGGAAAATAAAATGAGCAAGCTCCTCCAAGACATGATGTTTATTTATAAATTATAGATGCCAGTATATCAGTATATTATTATGTACATATAAAAACAGAAACTGTTAAAAGATAAGTGAAAACTCAGGTTAAACAGAATTACTACCATTTTCTTCCAACGCCCAAATGAATCATCTTGTCAGTTCTCTGAAGTACACATATCCCACTACCCAAAACACTCCTGTTGTACATTCTCAATTCCCAAAACTCCAAGGAGGAGTTTTAAGGTCTGTTGGTTAAGATGGGAAAGCTGAAATGAGTCCTGGGCTCAAGCAAGTCAGCTTGGATCTCTGTGATAAATGTGGGGGGTCTGCAAATGATTTCATTGGGGAAAAGTATCCTCTGCAAAAAGAAAAAAAATACCAAATAATAATAATAGGTCTGAAATCCACTTCTCTGGAGCACAGTCTTTTGGTGTGAGCCTCTGAGCGGCCTTTCATGCAGGTGGCACATGACATCACTCGGCCCCAGCTGCCGCTTATTAACTCAGCCTCTCTGCGACAGACACAGCCTTTTACAACTTGACTTTTTTAAGGAGCCAGCCCATTTTGCAAATCAACGGAACACATTACACACAGTTAGACTGCCACATTCCACAAATAATAAACTTGACAAAGAAATCCTATGTCTTCACAGCCTCCTCCAAGCATGGATCATTCTAAAGTTCTGAAGGACACCAGGCTTGGCCGCAAAGCAACCCTGTTTTGTCACTTTAAAGGAAATGACTGCCGAGCCCACTGCACCTCCAGTGGGTTAAAATTCAAGAAACCCAGAAGTCTCTAACCTTCACCAAAGCCTCGAAACCATTTCCAACATGAGCTGACTTTGTAAATGTGGTTTTTGCCGGCTCATAATGCCTAATTAGGCCTCGACCATGAGGCTAAGAGGTGGAGAAGAAAAGCCAGGACGCCTGCAGGCTGCCACTTGAGTTCACAGAAAAATGACAGGCGACATGTGTGATCCAAAGGGAAGAATCTGACAGTCACGCTTCAGTCTTTCAGCCACATTTTTTTTTTTACATGAAGAGGTTACAGCATCAATAGTGTCATCTTCTAATAGAAAGGACAACTACATATAATGCATAATTGCCAGTCTAAATGACTTGTTATTTTGACTGCCTATTTAAAATGTCTGTAATTGCTTCCAATGAGACTTGGAATAAACGATAAGTCAGCACAGGCAATCACTGGTGGAGACATAGCGTGGCTTTAGAAAACCCAGTACAAATTATTTTGTCATATGTCAGTTTCCACCAATTCCTGATTATGATCACAGGGCATTGGCCCTGCTTTTTGGGGGTGTTTCTTCCAACTACGTTCCACTTAAGCAACAGAAAGAGTATCATGTGCAGGTGTATAAAAGATGAGGCAATCTATTTTCAAGGGCAATGAACAGAAGCGGAGCCTGATAAATTCACGTTACAGAGTTGTGGCGGGTGCCAAATCCTGCCCCTTTCTGTAAAACAAAACAAAGTGAGGTTAAAGCACACCTCACCGAGAGCTATTGCCATCTATCCAAATGAACTTTATCCCCCCCTCTCCTAGGCTTGTTTGCCAAGTCTTAAAATAACAAATCGCTTCTTTATAACAAAATTGTCTCCCTAGAATAATAGGCTTCAGTGTGAATTCTGATAGAGCAATAGCTCCTCTAAATGACAGCAAAGGCTTGCAGCAGGGATGCGAGGCGTATCTATTTCAGGGTTTCCCATTAAAGAGAAATGCAGTTTGGTAAGAAATGAAGTCACTTCCTGACTCATTGGGATGCCATGTTTAAACCACAGTATTTTGCCTGAGGATACAGAGGTGGGAAAGATGTGGCAAAGCCTAAAAGAGATGAGTCATCCCTTAAGGTTTCAGGAAACCGGGTTTGTTTTGTTTTTTTTTTTTCAGTGTTCCAAGATTCATTGATTATACACCACACCCAGGGCTCTATGCAATCTGTGCCCTCTTTAATACCCACCGCCAGGCTCACCCATCCCCCCCACCCCCCCAAAACCCTCAGTTTGTTTCTCAGAGTCCACAGTCTCTCATGCTTCATCTCCCCCTCTAATTTCCCCCAATTCACTTTTCCTTTCTTTTTAAGGTCCTTTGCACTGTATTACAACATATTAGGGAGGGAAAGAGGGTTAGCTAGAACCTTCGCCCATTCCTTCCATGGTAAGAAGGTCCTCCATCTTACACACTTTGTCAAAGCAAGTTTAACTATGATAAACATCTTGTATGAGTGGATGCAACAGGAACAGATCAATGTTTAGGTATTTTAAACCCTGGGAAATGGCGGAAAGATGGACTCAAAGCCCGTTCATTTTATATGTTTCTAAAATAAGTGAGTCAAAGTACTGAAAAAACTATTTTTGAAGGATGATATGTAACAATTAAGCAAAAACTCCATGGATTTCTTATATTAAAAAAATTTTAATATACAGTCTCACGGCACAACTGGGTGGTGCAGCGGCTTGAGCACTCAACTCTTGGTTTCAAGCTCAGGTCATGATCTCAGGGTCGTGAATCAAGCCCGGTGTTGGGCTTTGAGTTCAGTGTGGAGTCGGCTTGAGACTTTCTCTTCCTCTCCCTCTACCCCTCCCCATCCCCTTCAAATAAATAAAATCTTTTTCAAAAATTAAAAAATAAAAAAATTAAATATGCAGTCTTACTAGTGATCAAAGATAAATTTTGTGACTTAAAATAACTATGCAACACATTTTCCTATCAAATTAGCAACAGTTGACAAAATGAAGGGGGATGGATATTACTCAGAACTGGTGAGGGACTGCAAATTGGCTCAACTTTCTGAAAGATGTCTGGACAACATTTATCGAACTCCTTAACCCCATATTCTTTCTTTCTTTCTTCTGGGAGTCTTTTTTTTTTCTTTTGTCTTTTCTTATTAAGATAAAACTGAGGGGCACTTGGGTGGCTCAGTCAGTTAAGCAGCTGCCTTCAGCTCCAGTCATGATCTCAGAGTCCTGGGATCGAGTCTCGCATCCGGCTCCCTGCTCGGTGGGAAGTCTGCTTCTCTCCATCCCACTGCCACTCCCCCGGCTTGTACTCTCTCACTCCCACACACTCTCTCTCAAATAAATAAAATCTTTAGGAAAAAAAGATATAACTGAGATACAACATTGTCTAAGGTGCACAACATGTTCATGTGCTAAACACTCATAGACCGTGAAATGACTACCACTGTAGTGTTCGCCAACATCTCCGTCAAGTCACATAATTACCATTTCTTTTTTGTGCTGAGAACATTTAAGATCTATTCCCTTGGCAACTTGCAAGTATATAATACAGTATTGTCAGCTATAATCATCAGGCTGTGAAACAGGTCCCCAACACTTATTCAACTCATAACTGGAAGTTTGTACCCTTGGACCAGTATCTCCCCATTTCTCCCACCACCAGCACCCCCAGCCCTGGGTACCCAGGATAGAATACTCTGTTTCTATGAGCTTGATTTTTTTTAGATTCCACATGTCAGTGAGATCACACAGTCGATGAGCTGTCTGCTAGTTGACCCTGATTCCAAGCCCCTGGAAGACCGCAGCCAATGAGAAGAGAGCTGTGATGGGAGCAGTGGGGGGACCCTTCAGTGGACTACAGTGGTCCTGTCAGAAATACTTTCACCACACTCCAGTACTGCCATAGATGCCAAAACATGCAAATTATTTTACTAATTTAAAAAAGGAATATTTCAAAACACAACTCGAGAAAGTTGTATCCCCTAACAATGCCTAAGATTTATTGACTGTTTTCCATATGTATAGCTTTCCGTGCATCGGGCACCAGTCAATGAGTCAATACACATCTGAGACATTTACATTAACTCATTTAATCCATATCACTCCTTTATGGGATAGGTATGCCTATTGCTACCTTTCACAGAACAGGAGAAGTGAGGTCCACAGAGGTTAAATAACTTGTGGAAGCGCTCACAGATCCTAAGAGGAAGAGTTGGGGCTCAGCTCTAGGGTTTCTTTGCTAGAGTACGGCCTCTATCCACTCCAGCCATAAAGGTCCCTCCTCGTGAAGCCCTATAGTTCTTACCATTAGCACACTTAACACAGAACATGTACAGTTTTGCATGTTTGCGGCATTTTCATCTTAGCACAGCATGTCTTCCCAACGAGACTCTGAAACATGAAAGCAGGAACCATGAATAATACTTCTCTATAATCCTCGCGCTACTTAGCACTATTCTTCACTCATTAAATAAGATTTAATTAGACCTTTGTCACAGAGATAACTTTCGAAACACCAATTTCGATAATTTTGCAATCAAATAAACTCTACCAACATCTGTGCTAAGAAGTAGTCACCTTTTGAGATTGCTGGAATTTTAAGTTTAGAAAAAAGACGTTAATGCTTTTTTATCTCATTCTATCCCTTTTGACGGATGAAACCAAAAATAATCACTTTGCATCTCCAAAGTGTTCCACCCCCGTGAAAGCAGGGGGAGAGTGAGCCATCTCTAGGACACAAATGTGTTCTGCTTGAAGCAATCAAATAAATCAAGCAACCCCCAAAATATAGTTAAAGCAAAGTGACTCAGACACAGTTCATGTTTTTAGTCACTTAGTATTCAAAGTTACTCTGAAACACGAATAGTTTTTAAAGCATTACTCATTTTGCTTTCTCTGATAAAACTAAAATAATCCAATACAATTATCTGAATAGTTATAATTTAAAGATTTAAAATACACGCTCAAAACCTAACATTCCAAATTAGTGCCACTCTTTGGGACAAACTCTAACTAATAATAATGATCTGGTATAAAAGTATCCTGGAGAAACTAATTTCCCACCATTTTCTCTTTATTAAGCTAATCTTTAAAAGAAAAGAAAAAGTCTTCTTCCATAGGGCTGTCCTGGAGAAAGCATAGATAGCACCATAGAAACGATGTACCTAAACAATCATTACTAGGAACTGAAAGCTGTTTTCCTATCTCTCCTAGGAAAGCATATATTCCCGTGCTGGAAAACTAAATGTGTTTCAAGACCTTTATTTAGAAATAATGGAGTTTCACCAAATTGACAAATTAAAACAACTTAGTGACCTCATTAGCAGCTCAAGGATGACAGATAGGTTTAGTCATACATGCCAACTCCTACTGGTTCATAGAGACCTAGATACTGTGTAGGGAAGGATTCTGAGGTCATATCCCAGGAAAAACATGTTTGGATTAATTAGCAACCAGCAATGCATATGTACCAGTACCAAAATTTGGGCTACCTGCCATAATTTATGAAAAGTAAAACACACACCCTCTATTATGCTAAGCGAAATAAGTCAATCAGAGAAATAAGAGAGATAATTATCATATGATCTCTCTGGTATGAGGAATTTGAGAGGCAGGGCAGGGCGTCGTTGGGGTAAGGGAGGGAAAAATGAAACAATATGGGACCAGGGAGGGAGACAAACCATAAGAGACTCTTAATCTCACGAAACAAACTGAGAGCTGCTGGGGGTTGGGCAGACTTGAAAGAAGTCTTTCATGACCAATTCCATGACTAAACTCCATGACCAATTCTCCAAATTCTTCTCTCTTAATCTATCAATGGCATTTGACAGAACTAATCACTCCCTCCTTAAAAAACAATCTTCACTGGTTTCCAGAACCCTGTACATTCCTGGTTTTCTTCCTACCTCACTGATGACAATTTCTCAGTATCTTTTGCTGGTGTCTTCTCATCTCCCCAACCTCTAAATATTACAATGTTCCACAACCTCATCTCCTCTCTATCTAAACCCACTTTTAATGATCTCATTTTGCTATCTTTATGTTAACGACTTCCAAATATGATCTACATCCCAGACCTCTCCTGAACTTCAGACCAGCATGTTCAACTGCTAACTCAGTAACTCCACTGAAATATCTAATATGCATCTCAAACTTTCCATGTCCAAAATTAAACTCCTGACAGTCACCCAAACTCACTCATCCCACAGTCTTCCCTACCCCAATGAATCGCAGCACTTTCAATCCAACTGCTTATACCAAAAAACCTGGAGTCGTCCTTGAATTCTCTCCTTCCTAGCCCCTCATACGCAAATCCATCAGCAACGCCTCTTGGCTCTACCTCTAAATCTGACCACTCTGTATCTGATCACTTCTCACTACTTCATGGTCCAACCCACCGTTATCTCTTGCCTAGTCTCCTTGATACTGCCCTTGCCCCACTACAGTCTGTTCTCAACCCAGCAGCTGGAATGATCCTTTTTAAAACGTCAATCAAGATCCTACAACACCCTGCCTGTAGATAACTCTCTGACTTCAGCTCCCATTATATTCCCCACTCACTCCACTTCCATCACATTAGCCTCCTTGTTGTTCTTGGAACACGATATTGATCCTTTCACTTCAGGGCCTTTGCACTTACTATTCCCTTTTCCTAGAATGCTCTTTATCCACATGTCCATTGTTTGCTTCTTCACCTTCATATCCTCAATGAAATCTTTCCTGACTACCCCACTTAAATTCTAAGAAAATTGTGGCATGTTCATTCACCCTACATTATTTTATTTTTCTCCACAGCAGTTCTCACCACCAGACATATTCCCTATTTCATATATGCATTTGCTTCTCTGTCTACCCCCACCAGAATGAAATTTTATGGGAACACATCAGTCTGTTCACTGATATTTACCCTGGATCTAGAACATAGTAGGATCTAGTACCTACTATGGAAGAGGTAATAAGTATTTGTTGAATTAATGAATTAATGAAGGAATGGATGTTATCTCATTTTATCTTCAGTTAAATCCTATAAGGCATATCTTATTATTCCTACTTTACTGATGCAAAGTGAAGCTCAACTGGATTAAATAATTAATCCAGTAGTATACATCTGGTTAATACAGGAGTCAGTCAAGATCTGACCCCCAAGCCTACCTTCCAAGCGTTTTCTTTTTTTCATGACACCAAATCGATTTCTTTTCAGAAGTATGTACTTGTCCACGTAGCAACTGCTTAAAATAAAATAAAAAGTCCCTAAGTCCCAAACATGTAACACCAAATAAACATAAGGGATTCTGGTAAGATAAAAGCAGTGAAAATATATTTTCTGAATCTGTTCAAATCTCTCTCCTAAAACTAAATAAAGTTGGCAAAACCAAAAACCCATGGACAACACCTATAACAAACTAGGTAGCAAGATATTCCCAAACAACCATGTCAGAAGGCGAGGACAATGCACTGACCCCCACAGGACCTACTGGTAACAGTGTCAGCACAGGACGCACAGATAATATATCAATAATGGTGATGATGCTGATGATGATGTGTTGCCTTTGGAGGTGACAGGAAACCAATTCATTATCTTGAAGACTATTAAATGAAGGAAAAGAATCAAGTACTTATGCTGCCTTTCTTATATAGACTGTAGCACTTGTTAGCCAAATGATAGATGAAGGGAAATATCTTATACAGAAGCATTCCAATCAATAAATGAAGAAGTTAGTGAATGATAACCTCACCATTTCTCAACCACTAATCCAGGCACTGAGCATCAAAGGGTGCTAACACCACAGAAATAGACACATCCAAAAGTTATGTGCCTGCTGATAAAAGAGCACAACACCTATAGGACGGAAGGGAGGGAAGAAGAGAGGAACAGAGGGAGGGAGGGAGGAAGGAAGGGAGGGAGGGAGGAAGAAAGGAGACAGGAAAAGAAAAAAAGAGAAGAAAGGAAAGGAAGAGAGGAGAAGAGAAGAGAAAAACGAAAAGAAAAAAAAGAAAAGAAGGGGAAAAAAAAGAAAAAAGAAGGAACAAACTGACCTGCATCTGAACAAATTTCTAGACTGGGGATTTTCAACCTCAGTACTAACGACATTTAGAGCTAGATACTCCTCACTGTGGGGATCTGTCTGTCTTGTGCATTGTAGGATATGACATTCAGATCACCTACTCCATTATAAAAATTAAAAACATCTCTAAACACTTCCAAATGCTCCCAGGCAATGGGGACAAAATCCCAATCCCCCCTCCACTGACAGCCACTGCTCTAGACGGAACTACCATTCCACAGGTTAAAATAAGAGGACAGAGGAACATGTTAAACTAAACTGTATGGAGGCAATCAGTAAAATACAGACTATGGAAAATGTCACAGATCAAATGACCCAGATTCTTCAGTGAAAAAATAGCCAGAGAATAAGACCAAGATTGGTGGGGGGGCTTTAGATCAAAATGGACTTATTGGGGCACCTAAGTGGCTCAGTCGGTTAAGGATCTGCCTGCAGCCCAGGTCATGATCCCAGGTTCCTGGGATCGAGCCCCACATCGGGCTCCCTGTTCAGTGAGGATTCTGCTTCTCCTTCTCTCTCTGACTACAGCCCCCCTTGCTGTGTGCCCTTGCATTTCTCCCCCCTTTCGCTCTGTCAAATAAATAAATAAAATCTTTTTTTAAAAAAAGGACTTTTCAGGTATATCCTTTAAAAAATGGGTAAAACTGAACTACAGGGTTTAAGGCTACACAGTTGAGTGAAAAACTGTAAGAAAAGAGCAGGCCCTAATTACTGTCAAAGTCCAGTAGGGAGAGAGATAGGTAGGCTGAGGTCAGGATAGGTCTTTGGGATGCCATTAGGGCTTCTTAGGTGACTGGCAAGCTTCTTGACTTGGACGTCACTTAAAAGGGTGCTGACCATATAATAATTCACTAAGTTCTATATTTGTTTTGTCCAGTTTTCTGTATGTCTTCACAGTAAGAACACATATATAAATGATTACAAACATAATAAATGGAAGAATATGCCTTCCTTTCTACTTCACTGGGGTTGAAGTTATGTGGGAACTGTCCTTGAGAGGAGAACTTTGAATTTATTAAGTTCAGGTCGATGTTTATGTCCCCTTAGTCCAGAGGTGTAAATCCTAATCATTGCCTCAAAAATGACTCTGAAAATTATAGCAGGACTTATCACAACCCTTCACAAACCATATGTGTGATATCCATATCTTGGCCTACTGTCTAAGTAGAGTCTTGCATCAAATCAGCAAATACCTACGAGGGATTTGAGATCCAGGCAATGTGCCAGGTACTGTGAGGAAAGTGAAATACAAAGCAGAGTAGTATTAGCAAATGTAAACAAAGCTCGCAAGAACTGCATGGGCCGAGTAGAGATCTGTGGAATGATGACTTTTAGAAGGATATGCAGACTCGATAGACAGACACTCCACAGGTGTGTCTCTTTTCTTGCAAAAGATATACTCCTGAAGAATTCTGTGATTAAATTTTTATGAATTTAATTATATTTTCTCATTGACTCACATTATAATCAGAGAGTGGCTTTATCTACATTTTGGATTAATCTTCAACTGGCGATGGCTCCCAACAGTTTAAGTTTCCCTGCTTCTCTGTCAAGTAGTTAATAGTTTATAAACAAACATTTAAAGGCACTATTTAAAGGAATCCTTGAGTGAATCCTTTTGAACAACAAAAGATTCTCTGGTAACATTAATAAATAATCATTAGATTGAAGGTTCAATCAAGCTTTCTTAAAGTAAGGCCTATCTATTCACAAGACTCTAATGTCCTCTGATAGAATTTCATTGAAATTTTATTGCGTACCTCACAGTCAGAATCCATTTTTTGTGTGTTTGAGGACATCTTTCATTACAGATATTCCCACTTTTCCAATAGCATTTACAAGAGTATTTTGTCCAGAGACTCACGGGAAACACTACTAAATGTTGCTCATATTACTGAATTCTGCAATACAACAGGACTGTGGTTTTCGTGTCTCAGCTAAAAATAACACAATAAAGGGTGCCTGGGTGGCTCAGTTGGTTAAGCAACTGCCTTCGGCTCAGGTCATGATCCCAGAGTCCCGAAATCGAGTCCCACATCGGGCTCCCAGCTCCATGGGGAGTCCGCTTCTCACTCTGACCTTCTCCCTTCTCATGCTCTTTCTCACTCTCTCTCTTTCCTAATAAATAAATAAATAAAATCTTAAAAAAAAATAACACAATAAAAACAAAATGCAACTAAATCCTGGAAAGATGGGGCACCTGGGTGGCTCAGCCGGTTAAAGCACCTGCCTTTGGCTCAGGTCAGGATCCCAGGGTCCTGGGTCCAAGCCCTGCATCAGGCTCCTTGCTCAGCGGGGAGCCTGCTTCTCCCTCTCCCTCTGCCTGCCGCTCCCCCTGCTTATGCACGCTCTCTTGTCAAATAAATAAAATAAAATCTTTTTTAAAAATCCCGGAGAAAGGTAATTTGAAATGACTGGCCCACTGGCTGGATTCTATGGGACAGAAGATGCTTAAGCTGCTCACTTTAGAACTATCTCTTTAAGAGTGGGCTGTCTGGAAATCTCAAGTAGGTCAGTGGAAAGTCTGGAGTGAGGATGGAGTTCATTGGTCCCACCGCTCCCACCCCTGTCACCGCATCCCTCCCCTGCTCCCCCACAGGCCTGTCACAACTCCTTCTCACCACTCTGTTACACCTGTCAACATTTCATTCTCAGTCAGGTCAGCCCTCCTGATAATTTCTCCTGGACAAGCCAAAGAGAGACACTGTTCTCGGTGCCAACAGTATAAAAGCCCATCACACGTCACATTGGTCAGGTCACACTAAGGTCCGGAAAATGGTAAGAGATTCCTATGCTGCTATGGAATGGCAGAACTCTAGGCCCATTGATGCTTCTCCAGTTGTCTTAGGTAAAGTTGCTCTCACGTGTTCTCCTGACTGGGATTTGCAGACTGGTTTTTAATATAATACCTCACCCTGCTGGTTACACATACCCAAAGGGATGTGATTTATGAGGAGTTTCAGCTGGAGTAGCTTTGTTATTTCTGATTGAAGAACTCATTTATTTTAGAGTAAATGGGTAAGGGTTGGTTCACTTTTTTCATCTTTGGTGACAAGCATATAACTTATAATTGGTTTATTTAGAAAATATGCTAGAATAAAAAATGGAATGCAGCACAGAAGAATAAATCAAGGATCAGTTTTATTGTAGAAGGGAAAAATGGTGTTCTTGCCATATCAATTGCTTTTCATGACTTACAGAACCACTTTCCAAGGACTAGACATTGACTTCCAAACTATGCTCAAGAAGCTTCATTCATAAGACATTTATCTGAAGGTAGTAATATGGCCTTGTAGTTATAGTTCTGGAGTACCTATGGAATTCTGCAGCTTTTGACAGGCATTTCACTATAGTCATTATGCTAGGCAAAATTCTAAGATGAAGCACAATGACACATATCATTTTAAAATCCCCTCCCCTTCCACATGGACCTCACAGATATATACAGAACATTCCACCCTAAAACAACAGAATATTCATTCTCGAGCGCACATGGAACTTTCTCCAGAATAGACCACATACTGGGCCACAAATCAGGTCTCAACCGATACCAAAAGATAGAGATGATTCCCTGCATTTTCTCAGAGCACAATGCTTTAAAACTGGAACTCAATCACATGAAAAAGTTCGGAAGGAATTCAAACACTTGGAGACTAAAGACCAATATGCTCAAGAATGCAGAGATCAACCAGCAAATCAAAGATGAACTTAAACAATTCATGGAGACCAATGAGAATGAAGACACATCAATCCAAAACCTATGGGATATGGCAAAGGCAGT
>CM052801.1:18065939-18198609 GCA_028533885.1 Nasua narica
TGCTCAGAGACCACAGTCTCTCTTGGTTTATCACCCCCTCCAATTTCCCCCCATTCACCCTTCCCTTCCTTCTCATGATGCCCTCCATGATTTTCTTTATACTCCACACGTAAGTGAGATCATAAGATAATTGACTCTCTCCGCTTGACTTATTTCACTCCGCATAATCTCTTCTAGCCCTGTCCATGTTGATACAAAAGTTGGCTATTCCTCCTTTCTGATGGAGGCATAATATTCCATTTTATAGATGTAGCACATCTTCCTTATCCACTCATCTGTTGAAGGGCATTTTGGTTCTTTCCACAGTTTGACTATTGTGGCCGTTGCAGCTATGAACATTGGGGTACATGTGGCCCTTCTTTGTAAATTTTTGATGATTGTTTCTATTTCCTTTGAATTAGTTGTGATCTCTCCCCTTTCATTCATAGTTTTGCTAATTAGGGTCCTCTCTCTTTTCTTCTGGATTAGTTTGGCCTGTGGCTTATCGATCTTACTGATTCTTTCAAAAAACCAACTTCTGGATTCATTGATGAAACATCAATGAACATCATTCATTGATGTTTCAGTAGAAACAACTACTGTTTCTCTAGTTTCTAACTCATTGATCTTTGCTCTAATCTTGATTATTTCCCTTCTTGTGCATGGGGTTGGCTTAATTTGTTATTGATTTTCCAGTTCTTTAAGGTGTAAAGAGAGCTGGTGTATACGGGATTTTTCAATTTTTTTGAGTGAGGCTTGGATGGCTATGTATTTTCCCCTTAGGACTGCCTTTGCCCTGTCCCATAGGTTTTGGATCAATATGTCTTCATTCTCATTGATCTCCATGAATTGTTTAAGTTCATCTTTGATTTCCTGGTTGATTCCAGCATTCTTGAATGGGTTGGTCTTTAGCCTCCAAGTGTTTGAATTCCTTCCAAACTTTTTCTTGTGGTTGAGTTCTTAGATTTTCTCTTAAGTTAATGTTGATATTACATTTTTTTTAAGTTTTTAAGATTTTATTTATTTATTTGACAGAGAGAGAGAGAGATCACAAGTAGGCAGAGACAGGCAGAGACAGGCAGAGAGAGGGGGGAAGCAGGCTCCCCGCCGAGCAGAGAGCCCGATGCGGGGCTCGATCCCAGGACCCTGAGATCACGACCCGAGCTGAAGGCAGTCGCTCAACCAACTGAGCCACCCAGGCGCCCTCATATTACATTTCTTTTAAGTAGGCTCCATGCCCAATGTGGGCCTTGAATTCATAGCCCTGAGATTAAGTGTCGAGTGCTCTACTGGATGAGCTAGCCAGGTGCCCCTGATATTACCTTTTTCTAGGTATTTACTTATATGTTTAAATTTCAAATGTTCTGGGACACTGGGTGGTTCAGTGGGTTAAATTTCAAATGTTCCTAATGTCATTTTATTATCTTTTTTAACGTCTGCAGAATTTGGAGTCATGATCATTTTCCATACAGAATTTCAGATATTTGTATCTTTTCTTTGTTTACTTAATCAGCCTCCATAGGGGTTTATCAGTTTTCTTAGTCTTTTGAAAAATCAACTTTTGGACTTCCTGCTCATTTCTATTACATATTTGTTTTCTATTTCATTAATTTCTTCCCTTTATTATTTCCTTCATCTTTTTTTTTTTTTTTTTTGGTTATATTTTGCTTTTTTCCCCTAACATTGACATGGATGCTTTTTAGTTCAATAATTTTCTTTTTTTCCCCCAAATATGTTTATTTTAATTTTTCAGTGTTACAAGATTGATTGTTCATGCACCACACCCAGTGCTCCATGCAATTTTCATTCCTCTCTTTTTTCTAATATAAGCATTTAAAACTCACAAACCTTGGTTTTGTTTCTTTTGTCCAGGTGTCACTTGACCTTGTTGGTAATATTTTGTATAATCAGTGTTCAGTTAATATTGGACCTCATATTTACCATTCCATTTTGATCTTCATTCTTTCAGTACATACCTTCCATTTAGAATAATTTTCCTTTTCCTTAAATATTTCCTTTCAGGTCTCCTTTGGAGGAAGTCTGTGGTGATATACTTTATCAGTTTTTGTTTGTCTGAAAATGTAATTATCTCACTGTCCTGTCCTTCTTGAAAGATACCTTTCTGGTGTATGCAATTATAGATGAGCAATTATTTTCTTTTATCACAATGAAAACATAATTCCACAGGGTTCTGGCTTAAGTTGTTGAAGACAACTCTTGATAGAACTGCTGTTTGTTTGTTTGTTTCTTTCTCTCTTTTGTGAGAGAGAGAGAGTGGCGGGGAGGGGCAAAGGAGGATCAAGAGAGAAAATCTTAAGCAGGCTCCATGCCCAGCGCAGACCCTGATGTGGGGCTCAGTCTCACGACTCTGAAATCCTGACATCAGCCAAAACCAGGAGTCAGATGCTTAACCGACTGAGCCACCTAGGCACCCTGTAACTACTATCCTTTAAAGGATAATTGCCATCCTTTTCTTCTGGTTCTCTTTGCCTTTGATTTTCTACCGTTTCACTCCAGTGTATTTAGAAGTGGACTTCTTTTCTTTTGTCCTGTTTGAAATTCCCTGGGTCCTCGAGTCTGTCATTAGTGTTGGAAAATTATCAGCCAGTATTTCTTGAAATATTGCCTCTGCTCATTTTCTCCCCTTTCATTTGGATCAAATATATTTTAGACTGTCTCACTATGTCTTCCATATCTCTCACTCTCTTTTCTTTCATTTTCATTCTTTTCTCTTCGGGTTTTATTCTCTTTCATTTCTTTTGACATTATCTTTCAGGTCACATTTTTCTGCTTCTGCTCCGTTCAGTCTGCTGCCAGATACATCCATTGAGTTTTTAATTTCAGAATCGAGTTTTTTATTTTTAAAAGTTTTTTTTTAACCTACTCTGTCACTTTTAACATCCTGTCCTTGTGGATATTTTCAAGTTTGTTATGTATTTCTTTAAACATTGCTATTTTGATATCTCTTTTTGATAATTACAGTATCTGAAGTCTGTGCACATCTGTTTCTGCTGTCTATTTTTATGCTCTTTCTGATTAATGTTGTTTTGTTTCCTGTGTCCCTTGTCATCCTTGACTGCTTATGGGTCTCTGATTTGTGAGGTTCTTTGAAGCCTAGGAGGAATGTGCCTTCCTCCCAGGGATGCTCTGGGCTTGATTC
Source organism: Nasua narica (assembly GCA_028533885.1). Taxonomy (NCBI): domain Eukaryota; kingdom Metazoa; phylum Chordata; class Mammalia; order Carnivora; family Procyonidae; genus Nasua; species Nasua narica. The sequence goes on from CM052801.1 coordinate 18,069,079, forward strand.
TGCCAGCTGCTCAGATACATTCTCAACCAGAGACGATCTCAAACTGGGTTCCTTGGCTGACCCAGGTGCAAATCCGTTTGAGGACTTTTCTGTGGAAAAATGTGTCACCAATTATTTTCCTATTCAGTTTTTCCTGTGCCAAAGCAGAATTTCTCTCTAGTCTCATGGTCTTGGGAACTAGTGGTTGATTTTGGAGCTGGTTGTGTAAACTTTATGACCACAGTTCAATATGTGAAGGCTCTCCTGTGAGACTGCCCATTACTGGCTGACCCTAGGCCTTGATTTCTTTTTCCTCTGAACCAAATGTGTGGTATGTGCAAATACCCTGGGGGCAAAAGGGGCTTTGGTGCTTCAGTAATACCTTTATCTATCTGGACAGTCTTTCATCCAAAATTTAGTCAGTCTTGGAACAATGTAATGCTTTTAAGGTAATTAAGAGAGTTTTATCCAATCCCCAGCCTCCCAATTGCAAAAGATGGTTTGATGTGAATAACCTCGTATACCATTACTGAAAGCAGAAAGTCAAACTTCGGTGTTTATAAAATGTTTGAGTAGAGAGTATTGGTGAATTTCCTAAGGAACTACATTCTTCATTTCTGGGACATTATTATACATAAATCTTTAAGTCTGATAGGTTTAAATAATCTGTGTTCTTCTCAGTTTTCTTTTCCCCATGTTCAAAGAAAGTCTCGCCTACTAAGCATATTATCTGTCGTTGAGAGGTGCTAACACCCTTTTTGCTTACTTCTAGGATTTTACTATTTTCACCTCAATGCAAATTAGTTTCTTATGTTACTTGGTAGTATTTCAGAAAGTAAAGAACCCATTCTTAGGAGACGGTATATAAGCCAGGTGAGTTTCTGAAAGACTGGTGATGAGAAAGTAGTGGCCCTCGTGGTAGGCACTTCTAGGTGTTCTGGCAATAAGAGCATTTGTTGGAAGGGATAGATGTGGAGAAGAAGTTTAGAGGATAGGTTTGGGAAGAGGGTTACAAGGGTAGTCGAGAATGTTTCGTACCTGCTGGGTGCCATGCCAGTTTTTGTATCCTTTGGGTAAATACCTAGTCGTGCAGTTGTTGGGTTGTAGGGTAGCTCTATCTTTAACATTTTGAGGAATTTTCATACTGCTCTCCAGGGTGGCTATACCTACAGTTTGCATTCCCACCAAGAGTGCAAGAGGGTTCCCTTTTCTCCTCATCCTCGCCAACACCTGTTGTTTCTTGTGTTGTGGATTTTAGCCATTCTGACTGGTGTGAGGTGATACTTCATTGTGGTTTATAGTTTGCATTTTCCTCATGATCGGTGATGCTGAGCATCTTTTCATGTGTCTCTTGGCCATCTGTATGTCTTCTTCAGAAAAGTGTGTATTCATGTCTCCTGCCCATTTTTAAATTGGATTATTCATTTTTTTGAGTGTTGAGTTGCAAAATTATTAAAGTGCCAAAAGTGAGCAGTGGGAAGACTTGGCTCAGTCTCAGGACTTCTAAATTATTGTCTGTTTATAGGATTTGTTTCCATGGTGGCAAAAGTGGGAGCTGTAGTCTATAGACCTTCTCTTCCTGGAACCTCTTGGGTGGTAAACTCCACATGTGTAAATGTAGCTTTGCGTATTTCTTGGTTGTAGCATTGGGCAGGATTTGCCCCATAATATCTGCGTGGAAGAAATGGCAAATGCAGAATTAAATGTTAGTTATTTCAGCTTGTCTCTGAGCAATTGCTGTACTTTCAAAGGCCAAAGCCTTCAGCTGTTACAGCACTGATTGGAAGTAAAGAGCTGGCTCTCAGGAGAATACTTGCTGAAAAGAACAGGACTGTGTGGCTTTGCCTCTTTAAGAATTCTGCTGCTAAACCCTAGGCTGCCCTGCCTCCTTGCTATTTTTGTCCATTGGCAATTTCCCCTTGAAATGTTATCATCTAATTCTCCCCCAGGCTTTACTCAACCCTGCGTTGAACTGCTAAATGCTGCTTCAGCTAACGCCACCATTCAACAGAGCAATCTGTACGCAGTCTGTGGAAACCGGAGAAAAAAACCACTCCCCTTTGACCTTTGAGGCAAATAGCTCTCCCTCTGAAGACTATGATGATTTTGCTTACAACAGCTTTAGGTAAAGCCAGACATTGTATGGTAAACTTTTGGGAACTCATTGACGGCCTTTATTTTGTATTGACAGCACTGACCTCTCCAACTGGCTGCGATACCATCGCTTCTTAGATTTGTGCCCGAATCCCTCACCTTACCCTGTATAATGCTCGGGCCATTTGGTACATCCCAGTGAACGGGACAGCACCTGTGGAAGAAGCATTGGTCTTGCCATTTTATAGGAAGGACCTGCAAATCAGCAAGTTAAATGTGAGCCTCTAACCGAGTTTAGTTTGACTTCAAGGCCCGTGCATTGCCTGGTTTTTCTTGTCATCCATCTGAGCGGATTTCTCTCCCAGGAATACTGCAGGCTGAGATCAGTATTGAAATAATTGACTCTCTGGGGGCTTTCCTTATGGCGGGCCTACTTTTGCAGTTGATGACTGGGGACTTGGCAAATGAGCATGTATTCTTGTTATAGGGTTTCCTAGAGGGGGAGTGGAATCCAGCCTGTGTGTATCTCTCATCATCCAAGGGAGGTGAAGAGATGAGAAAAAAGAGCTGTAGCATGATCAACAGGAGCTTTAATTATTAGACTCTTGCTTGGAGATTTATTTCATTCTTTAAGCAATAATTATTAAATATCTATCATTGCCAGGCTTTGTTCTAGTATTGGAGATAAAGCGTGAGCAAAGCAACCAAAAATCTCTACCCTGATAGGAGTAGTGGGAAGGCCGACTATACACAATAAAGATGCAAAAATGTGTATATACAAGATTACAATAAATAGCGATATACTAGCTTTTAGCTTCTGTTCCACCACTTGTCCCAAATTGGCTTTGTCTTTGGCCTTTAGAAGTTCAAATAGCCAAATACTTACTTAATGGTCATTTCTTACATTCAGGGACTTGTGTGAGATCACTGATCATCAGATCGTATAGGTTACCATTAAAAATAATGAACATAATGGTGAGTGCTGTGAATTATGTAAGACTGATGATCCACAGACCTGTACCCCTGAAACAAATAATACATTATATGTTAATAAAAAAATGAACATAGCATTAGTAAAATAAAAAAGGATATTATTTTAGATTAATTATTAATATCTTGTGTTCTGTTTGATTTAGAGTACAGAATCTCCTTATACTGGATTGTATTAGGTGCTTGGGGCTGTCATAAAAAATGCCCTGCATTGGGTGGCTTAAACAACAGAAATTTATTGTTTTATAGTTCTGGAGGCTAGAAGTCTGAAATCAAGGGGTTGACGGGAATGGTTCCTTCTGAGGGCTGTGAGGGAGAATCAGTGTCTAACTTCTGGAAGCTTTAGGCTTTAGATGGCCTTCTTCCTATGTCTTCCCATTGTCTTCTCCCTGTAAGTGCCTGTTCCTATGTCCAGAATTGCCCTTTTTAATGAAAATACCAGTTATATTGGATTTGGGCCCACTCTAATGACCTCATCTTAACTTGATCATGTGCAAAGACAGTATTTCTAAATAAGCTCACATTCACAGGTCATGGAAATTAGGACTTTAACATCTTTTTCCGGGTCACAATTCAACTCATGACAGATATATTGATATATTTAAATTATGTTATCAGTTGAAACTTAAAGGTATATTTAGTATTGCAAGTGTAAGATGCTGTAATAATTAGTGACAAATGCAAATGATTAGTTTTTTAAAAAATGATTAATTTTTGTACAAATGAACTATTAAGATCTTTCAAATAGTTAAATAGGGATATTGATAGACGATAGGAATAGTAAGAGTGTGAGTCAGATAACTTTAGAGAGATTATTAAATACTTTTTGGAACAGTAGGATTTATAAACATGTAAATAAAAATACAAGGCAAAATAATAGAGATAAAATTATACCATTGTGGTAATCTTTATTGAATTGTTTGATGTACTAACACTGATAGCACTAAACAAAGTTATAATTAAGAATGGCTTAGGCTATCATGATGTCGTGGTTTCCCAGTGGACAAAGTGCTTTCAAGGGATAGGTTTTTATTTGCTGTGTGTTCTAAAAAGAGTATATCTTGTTCAGTACTATAAAATTTCTATGCTATTTAGGGCGCCTGGGTGGCTCAGTTGGTTGGGCGACTGCCTTCGGCTCAGGTCATGATCCCGGAGTCCCGGGATCGAGTCCCATATCGGACTCCCGGCTCTGCGGGAAGTCTGCTTCTCCCTCTGACCTTCTCTCCTCTCATTCTCAGTCTCTCTCTCTAATAAATAAATAAAAAATCTTTAAAAAAAATTTCTATGCTATTTGTGGTAGATTGAATCATTGGTCTTAGTTCTTCAGTATCTTTGCCATGGCCTCATGGAAGACAGACTTCTTTCCTGCCCTTTGACTTTGAATTTTACCATGTGACTTATGTAAGTGAATGGGATGTTGGTGGATATGATGGAAGCAAAGAATTGAAATATGCTTCTATAATTAACTTTTCCTCCTTTGACTTCCTGCCTTTCATCATGAGAAGAAGATGCTTTGTTTCTTGTCCAAGAAGGAAGAGGGGCACGTGGAGGAGACCTGGACCTAACTCATAGCCTTGAATGATATAGGCTGAACTTAGCCTGTATCAGCAAAACCCAACTGCCCCATAGACACATGAGCAAGAAATAAGTGCTTACTGTTGAATGCCATTGAGATTTGGGTAGATGTTTGTTATGCAGCATTATTATGGCAGTGGCTAATGGATATGTTATTATTGCAGAATATTTAAGTCTCAGTAATTATATCTCTCATTTAAATAACCCAGTGAGATGAAGTCTTACCAGTTAGACCTGCCTTAGGACTGAATTTCTCAACCGCTTGGTATTATTACTTACAGGTCACCAAGGCCATCATGAGAAAACTATATCTTTTGGGAAAAGGGAATGATGACTTTCCCTTTGAAACAATATGACAGTTTTTTTATTCCGGCTTTTTATACTTTTTCAAATGGTATCTCTTTAATAGGGGTGTCACTTTTTCAGAGAAGGATCATCAGCTGTACAGGAAAAGTACTTTTTCAAAAGATTGCTCAAATACGCTTAGAAGTTGTTCAGAGTGTGGTAGATATGCTGCTTTTTAGACTTTAGTAGCTTTTTGCTCTTCAAGAGCTCATCTTGATTACTTAAGGGTTGTGGTTTCCCACTTTCTCTTTGCAGGAAACTGTTTCTGAGTAGAGCATAAAATAAAAGGAAAAATGTGTTTCATTTCTTGTGATGCTTTAGTATGGGTTTAAACAACAAAACCTAGTCCCGCTAAAAGGAGGAAAAATGTTTTTAAAATCTATTTCAAATTCACACAGAGCTGCATTATGAAATGTTCAGTCTCCCAAGTGACACAAGAGCTGTGTCTGTTCCTGACAGGGCATTGATAGATGGTTTGAATACATGGGGCTTTTAGTTTTTAAACTCATCCTGTATAGATGATAATTTTCCAATGTATTATGTAAAGATGATGAATCACACTGTTGTAGCAACACTTCTGGAATGGTGTTCTGAGATGTTTAGACCTATTCAAGTGACTTACTATACTAATGTTAGAAAAGCAAGATGTAAAAAACTAAGGACATAATTTATTTAACGTGTAGGTTGTAAAATAAAAATAAAAAACAAAATTCCTTCATCTAAAATATTATGGGTTGATTATGTCCCTCAAAAACAGATGTTGAAGTCCTAATTCCCAGTTCCTCAGAATGTGACCTTATTTGGAAGTAAGGTTGTTGGAAATTATAATTAGGGCCCTTCATCCAATATCACAGGTGTCTTTAAGGAAGACAATGTGAAGGCACAGAGGGAGAATAGCATGTGATATTAGAGGCAGGGATTGGAGTTATGCAACTCAAATCAATGCCAAGGATTGCTGGTGACATTGGAAGCAAAGAGAAAGCCATGGAATAGATGCTTCCCTAGAGCCTTCAAAAGAGCATGATTCTCTTGACGCCTTGATTTCAGATTTCTAGCCTCCGAAGCTGTTGAGACAATAACTTCCTGTTGTGTTAAGCCACCCAGTTTGGCATAATTTGTTACTATAGCCCAAGGAAACTAATCTAATCAGTGTTTTGAATTAAAAAATAATCCCCCTTTTGATAGGTGTCAGGTAAAATAAAGACGTGATCTAATAGGACAGCATCACAAAACCATATTTGGGTAATACTTCTAAAGAATCTCTTTATACGGATAACACATAGCTATGAAATAGCTGATTCCAAGGCTTTAGAACAAAGACAGAAGTAGGTAACAGTAACTTAAGGTTCAATTCTTCTTCCACTCCTTGGTTTAACCCAACAGGTAAGTCTTTTTTTTTTTTAACCTAAAATTTGACTTCCCCATTTATGGCAAACAGGCCAGACACCACTCTTCTCCAGCTGTCTTCCTTCATGTTCCTTATTTGTGAGATGAGGGGATGACAAGCACATGCAGACTACTTAGTGATACAGGATTGGAAGCGTAAGGAATTGACTTTTCTGACTTAAAAATTAATGGCATATTTAAGATACAGTGTTAACCATAAGAACTGCTTACAGAGCCAAAGTGTGTCGTAGAATCCTATTTGGGGGTAATTTATCTATGTTAGATAGATCTGGAAGGATGTGCCACAAAGTGTAACAATGATTATCCCTGCATTTAGAACATGTGGTGATCTCAAGTTTCTTTCCTTTTCCTTTTTTTTTTTTTTGGCTTTGCTTCCCTGTAATTCCTCCCATAGCTATATTTGTTTTTTAATTTTTTATTAAGTTTTTCATTTTAATTCCAGTATAGTTAACATACAGCATAGTATTAGTTTCAGGTATACAATCTAGTGATTCAGCATTTCCATAAAACACCTCATGCTCATCATGAAAAGTGCACCCCTTGATCCCCATCACTGGTTTCCTCCATTACCCCCCCCAACCATCAGTTTGTTCTCTAGAGTTAAGAGTCTTTTTTTCCCTTTGCTTGTTTGTTTTGTTTCTTAAATTCCACATAGAATGAGATCATATGGTATTTGTCTTTCTCTGACTGACATATTTCACTTAGCTTTATACTCTCTGGCTCTATCCACATCGTTGCAAATGGCAAGATTTCTTTCTTTTTATGGCTAAATAATATTCCATTATTATATTCCAATTACATTACTTCTTTATCCATTCATCTATTAATGGAAACATGGGCTGCTTCCATAATTTGGCTGTTGTAAATAATACGACACTAAACATAAGAGTGTATGTATCTCTTTCAATTAGTGTTTTTGTATTTTAAGGGGGTAAATACCTAGTAGTGCAATTGCTGGCTCATAGAGTAGTTATATTTTTAATTTTTTGAGGAAACTCTGTACTGTTTTCCACAATGGCTGCACCAATTTTCATTCCCACCAACAGTGCAAGAGGGTTCCTTTTTCTCTACAGACTTGGCAACACTTGTTTCTTGTGGATTTTAGCTATTCTGACAGGTATGAGGTGATAGCTCATTGTGGTTTTGGTTTGCATTTCCTTAATGATGAGTGATATTGAGCATCTTTTCATGTCTGTTGACCATCTGTATGTCTTTTTGGAAGAAATGTCTGTTCATCTCTTCTGTCCATTTATAATTGGATTGTTTGCTTTTTGGGTATTGAGTTATATCAGTTCTTTATATATCCTGGATACTAATCCTTGATCAGATAAGTCATTTGCAGGTATCTTCTCCCATTCAATAGGTTGACTTTTAGTTTTGTTGATTGTTTCATTTGCTGTGCAGCAACTTTTTATTTTGATGTAGTCCCAATAGTTTACTTTTCCTTTTATTTCCCTTGCCTTAGGAGACAGATCTGGAAAAATGTTGCTGTGGCCAATGTCAGAGAGATCATTGCCTATGCTCTCTTCAAGGATTTTTATGGTTTTATGTCTCACATTTAGGTCTTTAATCCATTTTGAGTTTATTTTTGTGTATGATGATAGAAAATCATCCAGTTTCATTCTTTTGCATGTGGCTCTCCGGTTTTCCCAACACCATTTGTTGAAGAGACTTTTTCCTGTTGGATAGTCATTCCTTTGTCAGAGATTAATTGACTGTATAATTGTGGATTTATCTCTGTTTTTTTTTTGTTCTATTCCATTGATTTATGTATCTATTTTTTTAAAGATTTATTTATTTGAGAGAGAGAGAAGGAGAAAGAGAGAAAGAGAGGGGCAGAAAGAGAGGGAGAAAATGTCAAGAAGTCTCTGCGCTGAGCCACTGAATGACCCAGGCACCCCTCTACGTGTCTATTTTTATGCCAGTACCATACTGTTAAATTACTACTACTTTGTAACATAACTTGAAATCTGGAATTGTGATACCTCCAGTTGTGTTTTTCTTCTTCAAGATTACTTTGACTATTCGAGGTCTTTTGTGGTCCATACAAATTTTAGGATTGTTGTTCTAGTTCTGTGAAAAATACTGTTGGTATTTTGGTAGAGATTGCATTAAATGTGTAGATTGCTTTGGGTAGTATAGATGTTTTAGCAATATTTGTTCCTCCAACCCGTGACTGTGGAATGTCTTTCCATTATCTTGAATTTCTTTCATCAGTGTTCTATGGTTTTCAGAGTATAGGTCTTTCACTTCTTTGGTTCAGTTTATCCCTAGGTATTTTATTGTTATGGTGAAATTGTAAATGGGATTATTTTCTTAATTTCACTTTCTGCAGCTTCATTATTAGTATGTAGGAATGCAACAGATTTCTGTACACTGATTTTGTATCCTACAGCTCTACTGAATTTATTTATTAGTTCTAGTAGTCTTTTGGTGGAGTCTTTTAGATATTGTATGTATAGTACCATGTCATCTGTGAATAGTGAGAGTTTTACTTCTTCCTTACCAATTTGGATGCCTTTTATTTCTTTATGCTGTCTGCTTACAGTGCCTAGGACTTCTAGTACTATGCTGAATAGAAGTGACGAGAGTCGACATCCTTGTCTTGTTCCTTTTCAAAAAAAAAAAAAATCTTATTTATTTATTTATTTTTTACTATGTTATGTTAGTCACTTTGTCTTATTCCTGACCTTAGGGGAAAATCTCTCAGTTTTTCACTATTGAGTATGATATTGGCTATGAGGTTTTCATATAAGGCCTTGATTACATTGAGATATGGTCCCTCTAGACCTACTTTGTTGAAGGTTTTTTCATTCTTTCTTATCATGAATGGCTGTTGTACTTTGTCAAATGCGTTTTCTGTATCTATTGAAATGACCATATGGTTTTCTTCCTTTTTCTAATTGATGTGGCATATGCCAATTGTTTTGTGAATATTAAACCACCCTTGCAGCCCAGGAATAAATCCCACTTGGTTGTGGTGTATAATTTTTTAAATATGTTGTCAGATTCAGTTTGGTAATATTTTGTTGAGGATTTCTGCATCTATATTCATGAGAGATATTGGCCTATGGTTCTCTTTTTTTGTGGTGTCTTTATCTGGTTTTGGTATCAAGTGATACTGGCCTCATAGAATGAATTTGGAAGTTTTCCTTCCTCTTGTAATTTTTGGCATAGTTTGAGAAGAACAGGTATTAACCCTACTTTAAATGTTTGGTAGAATTTGCCTGTGAAGCCATGTGGTGCTGGACTTTTGTTTTTTTGGAGTTTTTTGATTACTGATTTAGTTTCATTGGCAATTGGTCTGTTCAAATTTTCTATTTCTTCCTGCTTCAGTTTTGGGAGGTTATATGTTTCTAGGAATTTATTCACTTCTTCCAGGTTGTCCAATTTTCTGGCATATTGGTTTTCATAATATTGTTAGAATTGTTTGTATTTCTGTGGTGTTGGTTGTTATTTTTCCTCTTTCATTAGTAATTTTGTTTATTTGGGTCCTCGATCCTTTTTTTCTTTTTCTTTCTTTTTTTTATTAACATATAATTCGATCCTTCTTTTCTTAAGGAGTCTTGCTAGAGGTTTATCAATTTTATTGATCTTTTCGAAGAACCAGCTCTTGATTTCATTGATCTGTTCTTTTGTTTGTGTGTGTTTGTTTAGTCTTTTTTTTTAAAGATTTTATTTATTTATTTATTAGGAAAGAGAGAGAGTGAGAGAGAGCATGAGAAGGGAGAAGGTCAGAGTGAGACACGGACTCCCCATGGAGCTGGGAGCCCGATGTGGGCCTCGATTCCGGGACTCCGGGATCATGACCTGAGCCGAAGGCAGTTGCTTAACCAACTGCGCCACCCAGGCGCCCTTGTTTAGTCTTTATATCATTTATTTCTGGTCTAATCTTTATAATTTTCTTCCTTCCCTGGGTTTGGGTTTTGTTACAGTTAATTTTTAAAAAGTCCTATGAGAAAAGGACTTTGGGGGAAAGTTGGTGGATTCTAAAGAGGTGAAGATGTTTCAAGAATGGGCCCAAAATACCAATATCTTATATTTGCATGACACTTTGGCTAACAGGTGTAAATATACAGTTGATGGGTTTGGGTGCTGGCATGTAGCTTGGGTCATCTGAGTAGAGTGATCTGTCCTTTATCCTATACAATAATAAAGGGCAAAAGTTGAACCTTAGGGAGTCACATGGTAGGTCATGCGAGTAAAAGAAATAGGGTCTGAATAACAAAAAAATATTTGTATTTCTTCATCCAATATTTACACTCTTATTATGTGGTTAGTACTGTACTGGATGCTGGAGGTGTTATTAAAGAAATAAAAGATATGGTGGTTTGCAGTCTGGTTAAGGAAACAGACATGGGCATGTGAATAAATTAGTCTCCTAGCTTCTTGGCTAATATCTCAGGACAGTCATCTCTCTTATGAGGACTTATTTGATATTTGTCTTCCCATTCAGACTGTAATTTCCATGAGGATAGGAATACATGTGTGTTGCATTTATCTTGGTGTTTCTGGAGCCTGTGTCTCTGGTAGAGGCGGACAGTAAACATTAGTTGAATGAATGAGTGGGCAGTAATGTGAGAGTTCAAGGAGGAGACTAATACAGGCTGACATGGTGGAGAAGGCCTTATGGGAGAGATGGAACTTTTGTACAAGGTCTGAAAAATGGCAGATGTGATTAGGAAGGAGAGATTTTAGGAATGGAAGAGAAAGAATAGAAGAAAACTGCTCCCCAGTTCCGGATAGAAGAATGAAAAGGCCAAATGCCTGGGCTTTGAATTCTGGGTAGTGGGGAGAAAAAACATGATTACAAAAATCTATTATGGGTTTTCTTAAAAAAGGAAAAAAAGGAAGAAATAGCCAATATTGTAAGTGACTACTTTCCTTAGGAAAGGTTACTGTGTGAATCATATTTGAATAGTATAATGAAACGTTAAATGCATATAGAGTTAATGCTTCTTTAAAGTTCCAGGAATACGTGAAGGTATCAGATGTTCATGGTTTTCTTTTGAGCTGTCAATTATAAAGAATAAATCAGCTATATAATTAATAATGTTTTCTAACAGCTGGGAAATGTTGGGAACCGTTTAATATTTTAACTTGTTTTATCCCCTCAAAAATCTTATTGTTATTCTCATTTTATATTTGAAGAAAATGAGACACAAGAAGGTTTGAATACTTGCCCATAGTTATATAGGTACTAAGAGACAGAACTGGGATTTGAATTTAGCCAGTTTGGCTTCAGAATCTGCAAACTTAATGGGTGAATTATACCTCTCTATCTATACTGTACCTGTAAGATAAATGGAAAATATAATCATTAATTTAAGCTATTATTTAAATCATGTATGTGAATTTGAGAAGTCCAGGACAGTTGAGGAGTGGATAAATACATTAAGATGGTATGGTATATAAAATGGTGATAGAGATTTTTATGTGAAGTAACATGTTCATTCTTGCATATTTGCTTAGAGAAGCACTGTCTAATAGAAATACAGTGCAAACCACATATGTACTTTTAATCTTTTTAATAGCCAGGTTAAAGAAGTCAAAAAGAACAGGTGAAATAATTTTGATATTTTATTTAACTAAACACATCCAATGTGTTATCATTATAATATAATATGTAATGATAACAAATTATCAGAGTTATTTTATTTTATTTATACTAGGTCTTCAAAATCCAATATGTACTTTACACTTATAGCACATCTCAATTTGCACTGGCCATGTTTCGCATGCTCAGTAGCCCTGGGTAGCTATTGGCTGCCATGTTGGACAGTCTGGACTTAACACGCTAAATGTCTTAGGAGTAACCCTTTTATGTTTTTGTTTCCATGCATTGTTCTGACTTTCTTTGCTTTTTTTTTTTTTTTTCCGGTTTTGGCATGTATATCATACACTGTCATTTAGTTTGTCTAAAAGATTTGATGGGTCTATTCCAATGCTTTATGAAACTTCTTGTGTTAATAGCAGAGCCCAGGAATTCTGTGCTTCCTGCTGCTTTTGAAACTGTATAGATTTGATTTTTCTATACAATGAATCTAATCTTGTTTTTTTGATGGATCACTTTTTGGGGGTATACACAGATGAATCGCTAAGTACTCTCTTTTGTTTTGTAGCCTGGTTTTCTTTCTTGCAAAGGGAGCCCATTTGGGCTAATGGATCAGATTCACTGGTTTCTTTCTTTTCGTCCACAAAACACCTTAAAATCTAGTTCCACTTTCAGAAGGATTTCAGCAATATCAATGTCTCTTCTGAAAGGTTCACAGGGTCTAGGTAGTTAACTTCTTTCCAGTAGGACTGAGGGACTCTACCTGAGAAGCAGTTATTTTTTCCAAAACTGTTACACTTCTTTGGTGTCTCTTTGCCAGAAGTTAGATCGAAGTACACTTAATGACTTAAAACTAAAATGTGAACAATAGTGGGTAGTAGTGATAGAAACAGATTACCAAGATACAGTCTGGAATGCCATGAACGTTGTATTTTTATTGTATAATTCTATTAGCCATCTACTGAACAAGAGGTGCAGATTTATTTTAAATATATGTATTTCCAATATATATCATATATTATATAAATACATTTGTAGGTATATACATAAAAATGTATGGAAAGAAAATAGACACAAAGAAAACCTAATAACATTTCTTCACTTAAATTTTATGAAATTTTTGGTAATTGGAGGCATTTCAGGTGATAAACTTCATTAAATTAAATAACAGAATCTAGGCAAATGCGGAAAGGATATTATTTGTAAAATTAATGTAATAAGACTTTTCTGGCTAACAGTTTCTTTCGCTGCAATGAGTGGCATTGACTTGGGAAGAAACTGTAGCAATGTCATGGTCCATTAGACGAGGTACAGCTTTGCTTTGTGTGTTAACTACTATAATGACCAAATACAGTGTTGTCCCAAGAGAGTTAAAGTATATGGTTTTTATACCAAATGACCATGAATAACCAAAAACATTTCTTGGGCTATCCTAGCCCTCATTCGTTGAGTTTACACAGAATTTTGGGGTTAATCTTGCTACCCACTGGATGTCACTGTTGCTGCACCAAAAATGTCAAGTATTAAAGCATTTTTTTCAGTCCCCCAACAGGCACATAAGGAAGTGTCAGTTAGGGATATCAGTGATAATGCTGTGAGATGGAACAAAGAAGACCATTAACTAGGTTTTCAGGTCGAATAATTAAAATGTTAGTTTGTACCATTCTTGATTTTCACCACAATGACAGTCGGTGAAACACTTTGATGTTGCGACTGGAGACTTTTGTGGAGTGACCCAGCGCTGTCTTTGATATCACGGTGGTGTTTTCATCATTTTGAAGCAGGGCAGATGTTTTTACATCTGTTCCTTCCTATCCCAATGAGGATTGAAAGGAGTCTTGCTTGATTGAGTCCCCTTAGATAAGGAATATGGAAATTATATTTTTAACCTCGTTGTGACTGGATTGCTAAGTACCAAGTAGGAGAAAACATCTTTCGTTTGATCGTTTGTGAAAACTTTCCACTCCAGTGGTGTAGAATTCATCCATATTAGAGCTGTCAAGTCTTCTCAGGAATTAAGAATACCTTTTGTTGCTGTTTCCATTTTTCTCATTTGTTTACCTCCAATCAGTTGAAATGCTGTCACTTAGTGGTGTATAAAAGATACAACAGAGCTTTGATTTCACAAAGAAGTTATGGGTCTTGAAGTTTGTGTACAGTCTCCAAAGAATGGAAAGTTATATGGATTTCCCATAGGAGAAGGCTTGGATTTAAAATGTTAGAATTGGATATGAATATCTTTGCCTTTATACGATACGACAATCTTGACTATGTAGTATTGACTTGAGCTAGCTTTCTGAACATGCCATATTGAAGTGCTTCAGGGAGAATACCATACTTACTGCTGAACTCCTTGGGAGTGTGTTGTTTTCTGCTTCCTTTCAGTATCTCCAGTGCTCAGCCTGGTGTTGATGGTATAGTAGGTATTCAGTAACATTTGTTGCATTGCATTTGGCAACATACTAAGCAAGGGGCTGTGAAGATAGACTAGTAGATGTCTCATGTGGTTTTGGGAGCCTATGATCTAGTTGAGGAGAAGGCCTACTGACAGCAAGGTGTAGAAGAATGCCTTTATATCAGGACCATTCACAAGAGCACATTGGTATTTGCTTGACTAGTTGGTGGGGCTTATCTTTGTGTCCATTTAGGGGGTGTTATAATTTAGAGAAACAACATGTTGAGAGGCAACCCTGGATGAAAACATCAAAGTCATCTATTTTAAAATATGTACTGTATTTTAAAATGCTGCCTTTGTTTATGTGGGCTTCTTAATATATTGCCTTTGCTTGACTCTTGGAAGTGTTAAAGGGAGAGATGAATTGTTTAGGGTCTTGCTACTGGAAGGGAGGTCTGCAGACAGCAGCACTGGCATCAGTCAAAACCTTGCTAGAAATGCATAAGCTTAAGTCCTGCTCAGACCTACTGAATCAGAATCTGCATTTTAACAAGATTCCTCAGCAGACCATATGTTATTTAAAGTCTGAGAAGCACGGATTGAGGGGATCCTTTATGTTAGTAACAGGTCAAGGAAGTGTGGCAGCCTTTTTCTACAGTAGAATAGAGGCAGAGAACAATAAATACAGTGCTGTTTACTAGGGAACAATTAATGAAGGGAAAGTGTAGGAATGTTGTTAGTGAAATTTTTATGAAGCAGTTTGGAAAAGGCTCACCGGCCTTGAGGAAACCATTCTAAATTGGCCAAGAAATGGAAAAAGTGAACAAGTTCAGACTGATCCTTGCCCCTTTCCAGCTGCTTAATTTCCATAGGGACGCTGCTCTGTTGATTCTCCATTATCAAATGAGCCTTGCTGATTTTTCCTTTCCCCCGCAACCCCAGGGCAGTCCTAGCTAGAATTTTGCTTCGTTGCCAGACATTTATTCGGGAGCAGGGGTTGCTCACTTTGTTTAATAGTATTTTACAGTTAACTTGCCTCCTCTAACAGATTACTTCCATAATGAGAGGACCAAGGACCTGTGGATTCTGAAGAACCTTCGTTTGACAAGATACTAGTGAATGGTGATGCACAGATGGGCTGGGATGAGCTTAATTCATTATTACATACACACTACAGCTTTGTTTATTATTGATGACATGGCAGACATTTTCCTTAGCTCTGGAACTGAATAAAGCAATAACCCCACCATAAGGGAGAGAGGAATGGGAAGATAATAAATATTTATCACCAAATCTCTCTTTCCTAGCAACCACAAATGGAGGAGGAAATGAGCATCTAATTTTTTTGAGAGCCCGTGCCAGGAAAACAAAAGATTTTTAAAAAATTTCATTAATCAAGCAGATTGATTGCTGTGGGTTCTAGAAATCTCAATACAGTTTTTTAATAGAGGGAGATGCAATGATTGAGCGCAGTTGAGACACTCTTGGAGACCTGCAATCTTGGCCAGATGCCACTTGCAAAAACAACTATCATCTGTCAGGAGTATTAAATAATACAATCTGGTGGCTCTGTTCACAGAAGAGTGTTTTTTTGTTTGTTCTCCTGGGCCAGGTACACAGTGTAGCAACAGGGCCATAAAACTGCTTGTCCCGCACAGCACTTGGGCTTGCGCATTAGGGAATTTACTAATATACTGGAATTGTGGTTTAAAGATTATGTATAAATATATATGTGTTATGGACTTTTTCCACCTTTTTTTAGTATGGTATAGTGTCCTTGAAGGAGTCTAAGGTCTTCAAATTCTGTCACAAGAACACCTCAGCTTCTTTAAGACCAGGAACCAATTTCCTCAATTTATGCATTTCATTGCCATTATTTAATGCTAAAGAGGAAAAGACAGTGCTAATATGCATTTCTAGTCCTATTCCTGTAACTAGTGATCCATGTGACTTTGAATGAATTCTTTGCCCCCCTGGGCCTCAGCTTCTTTGTTTGATAAGTAATGGGATTGAAAAAGAAACTTCTGGGTGCCTGGGTGGCTCAGTTGGTGAAGTGTGTGCCTTCGGCTCAGGTCATGATCCCGGGGTCCTGGGATCTCTGAAATAAATAAATAAAATCTTAAAAAGAAAAAAATGGAAACTCCCTTCTTGTATTAGAATTCTGACTCTATATCTCCATGGCTAGCCTTGGTTTTCTTATCTGAATTCCTAGCCTTGGCCACCGGTGTAATTTCAGCATCAAGCTTGTCATATAGATATGTGTGTGTGTGTGTGTGTGTATGTGTGTGTGTGTGTGTGTACATATATGTATATGTTTGTGATGTTTTTGTGATCTTGCTCCTTTTTAACCTTTTTTATTCACCTGAGCTATATTTTATCTTTCTTTGATATTATTTGACCTATGAAAGAAGTCTAGTTTGGCATGTCTCGGTAGATACATAAGAACTTTGATTAGGGCAAGCAGCACAACTGTAACCGGTAGTCCATGGACTTTTCTTTGTGGCTGTGTCTGTTGGGTGATGTTTATACCTGGGTCAGCCTGTGGGGCTAGGTCCTCCCTGAGTGAGGAAAGAATCCCGAGGAAATAATCCTGTCGCTTCCTCCACAAAGGAGTAGGAAGACAAAAGGAATGACTACAAAATGCATGAGTTCTAACCATATCTTGTGCAGTCTTTGTGATCTAATGTCCTTCCTGGGTGTTATATGTAGAAATGTCTTACCAAATGGAATATTTGTCTCAGTGCACCAAAGACAAAGGTATGTACTGCACACATTCTGCATATCAGATTAGACATTCTCAATATACTGGATTAAATGATCATTGGGCCAGATTTCATGGGGTGAATGAACTACTCAACACAGCAGATAATGTATTTCCCATTTTCCCAACTTTGTTCCTGACCATTATGATGCTATTTAATGCCCTGGAGATACAATTTACTAAATGGTACACTAGTAGCCAGAACTAGTTAATGCACTTCTCAAAATGTCTGCCTTATACCCAGGGAGCAACTAATTCCTCATATTATCACATCCAATGTATTATAGAAATGTCAGTATGACCATCACTATCAATATTTCACTCTTACGGCTTTGTTACACTACTAAGATATGGACTTCCTCCACCCCCCAAAAGGGGCTCATTTGTAGAAATAAGGCATATCTATCCCTATGGCTTGAGCTAGATTTCTAGTTCTTTTTAAAGATTTTATTTATATATATTTGAGAGAGAGAGAAAGAGAGAGCATGAGCGAGGTGAAGGGCAGAGGGAGAAGAGAAGCAGACTCCCTGCTGAGCAGGGAGCCCGATGTCAGGCTCGATACCAGAACTCCAGGATCATGACCTGAGCCAAAGGCAGATGTCTAACCAACTGAGCCATGCAGGCGCCCTAGATTTCTAATTTTTAATAATGTGCATATTTAAATATCCTAATTATTCTTGAATTTAGTACTACAAAAGAGTATTTAATGACATTATCAATGACGATCATTGGACCAAAATGCACATCTTTAATAGTACATTTTCGTGGTTGGTAATTTTAAATGAATTTATTCTCCAGCATTCATCCAAATACCTGTACAATTCTGGACAGTATTCTGTGCAGCTCTTGCATTTTCAAGATTCATTTTCTAATCAGTGAAACCATTTACCTCTCTCAGATGCTAGGCCAGCAGTAATGGAGCTGAGAGAGTTGTTAACTATGACACACTGACTTTTCTCTCATCTTTCTCGGAAAGGCAGGAAAAAGAATTGCCTTAGCATCATCTTTCTTTACCCAAAGAGGAAACAGACACTAATCAACATTCATTTCTGCTCCCAAATTCAGCAGCTCAGTTGTCCACGGTGTCATGGTGCTGTCTGTCACGTGGGCTTCTCATCACGAAGTCTTCTGAAAAGAGCGGCCAGTACCTTTGGTGTGTAGCGCAGGTGTGATCTGGTGCATTGCTCAGGACCATTTCACTTCTCCGGAGGGGAGAGATGATGATGGTGGTGAGCAAAGTGGTGGCATCTTTCTTTAAAATTCCAATCATACAGTGTGAATTAGAGCTTTGCAAAATACGAGACAGTATGCTATGTTTTTACAATGGTAAAATCAATGTGTTTGGAAAGATTTACATTTTCATCAAGGAAAGGAACATGGCAGATTTAGGCTTCTAGCAATTTATTGCAAGCGACAGTGTTGGCAGAAATGATTTAAGGCATTGAAAAATCACTGACCCTCTAAAATGCTTTAAGAGAGCAGTATTAGAAAACCATATGAAGTGATAATATGTATTAATTAATAGTTGTCTAGCATTTTTTGAGAGTGCCCGATAGAAGCCAAATTTTGGTGCTTCTTTTAAGTCATTTGCACATTGGTGAAATGTATAAATTGGGAAGGGCAGGACCATGAAATTGACAGTATCTGTCTAACTCTATCTGAAGTCAGTTCTATCTTGTCTTGTCACATCTTTCACATTAAATCTGACTGTTCTCAAGTATCTTTCACCAATTTTTTAGTGGTAACCAAGGAAACACAGTAAAGGGGACCCATCTCTCTAGGGATTGGCTCCCTAGAATTTCTATGTCTGTTAGAATTTCTGTCTTCTCATAATTTCTTATGGTTAGATTAAAAGTTTACTTTTGATTTTTACCTTTTGGAAAGACCATGAGAGGGCATAAAAAATTATTTTAAAATAATTTGATTTTGCCAGAGGACTCTGTCATCAGATTGACCATTATCTGACACTTTCAGAAGTTCAAGCAACTGTTTATTATTCATCCTAATAGAAGGGACTAGAGACATGACTAATAGAAAGCCACATGTTACCCACAAGTTATTACAATTTGATTTTTAACGAAAAACAATAGCATTTTCATTTAAAACGTCTATTTTATTTATTTATTTGAGAGAGAGAGAGCGCGCAAGAGCGTTAGCGTGCAGGTATGGGCAGGGAGGAGGGGCAGAAGGAGAGGAAGAGAGAATCCTAAGCAGATAGTATGCCCAGGGTGGAGCCGGATGTGGGGCTTGATCTCACAAAACCCTGAGATCATGACCTGAGCTGAGATCAAGAGTTGGATGCTTAACTGACTGAGCTACCCAGCCATCCCTCCTTTAAAATGTTTTAAATAAGAGGTCTGGACATCCACCAGTACTTGGCAGCATTTTTTTTCCCTTTGTTCTAAGTGAGGTTTCCCTTTTTGGAGTTCTATAGCATTGTATACTCTCTATTCAAAGTTCTTACTGTTGCTGTGTTTTTCATCTATTGATAATTGTCTGTCTGTCCTTCATGAGGGGAGGAACAGAGTTTGTTCCTGCTCATCATTGTGTTCCCTGTGGTCTTAAGCAGTGTGTGATATAGAGTAGATGGTCAGTCTTTTGATGAATGAATGGAACGAACATGGTACAGTCATCATATATCATAACAATCTTGTTATGAAATAACAAGAAAAGATAAGACATACTTTTTAGTAAAAAAATAGTATGCCTTTGTTAGATTACAAAATGATTACAGACATTTTGGAAAATATAGAAAAAGAAAACATGCAGGGATACGTAGAAATTAATATTTTAGTGTATATGCTTCTAGTAACTTTTCTTTACCTGTATTCACCCATATATAAACGTATTTCCTCTGTCCCACCAATATGCAAAATACTGTTGGTAAACTCCTTTTCATTCTAATGGTATATTGTGTTTCCCCATTTTGAATTATTTTTCTATCACATTATTTTATTGATTGTAAAGTGTTCCTTTAAATGGATTTGCTATTATGTATTTCATAATTTCCCCATAATGGGATGTGGGCATCTCAGAGTATGGTGTAGAATGAAAATGTGGTTTCTATTTCTACTTATTTTTTATATAAAATAAGGAAGAAATTAGACTTTGTTTTTTTTTTTTAATATTTTATTTATTTATTTATCTGAGAGAGAGAGAGAGAAAGTGAGAGAGAGCAGGTCAGAGGGAGAAGCAGTCTCCCCATGGAGCTGGGAGCCCGATGCGGGACTCGATCCCGGAACTCCAGGATCATGACCTGAGCCGAAGGCAGTTGCGTAACCAACTGAGCCACCCAGGCACCCTAGACTTTGTTTTTAGTTAGTATACAAGTTGACATAGATGCCTTCATTCAGTTCACATATGAGATAATTATGAGCTCTGTTTGGCTAAGGAGGAAGAGAGAATTCCAAAGGAGCTTGACGGTGACTCCCTCATTTGTTGTTTCAGTCTTTCATGTATTTCAGTCGACTTGTGTCCTTTTCAGTCGATTTGTAGACTATATGTTAACTATATTATATATTAACTAGTCTGTTTGCATCCAAATAGACCAGTAGATTGAAAGAAATTCTACTAAGAAACTGAGGATTAAATTTTTTTCTCCCCTTTTGTGTGTTGCCTCTTTGTTTTGTGAATTGTTTCTGCTTTGCAGAAGCTTTTTAGTTTGATGTTGTCTCTCTTGTTTATTTTTGCTTTTGTACTTGTATTTCTGGTGTCACATCTGAAAAATCGTAGCCTGGACCAAATGTGAAGGAGTGTTTCTAAGAGGTGTACCATAGCGTCTGCTGTCTTGGGGGTGGAGTGCTTTATAAATGTTAAGTAGGTCAAGTCGATTGATAATGTATTTCAGATTCTCTACATCTTAGCTGCTTTGGGTCAGTCCCACACAGGTCCGGAGGAGGAATTTATGTGCAAAAGGATCCCCTTCCTAAAGTTAAGGAGAAGTCTTCTCTCCTTCCCAGGATTCTTCCCATTCCCTGTGGATCTCAGACGCCCCTCATTATGGCCATTTGGCCAGAAAGAGAGCATTTCTCTTCAAGTTTTAATTTCCTGTGCTGCTGCCTTAGAGAGGAGGGGGAGAAGGCAGAGAAACCAAGGATTTTTCCACAGTATTCACACTGTATACTTCTTTTTCTTACTCTTTTGTCTAGAAAGTTTCTCTTGGAGGTTTGGCTGTCTATCATGCCGATACATAGTAGGTTCTCCACAGAGAAAGGCAAGGAGAGGAAAAAGGAAAAAAAAAAAGAATTCTACTATACTTTTCCACTCGCAAACATCCCTTTCCCTTGTCCTCTGATCAGGAGTATGGAATTTCTCTTAGAGGTTTTGCTGAAGGATCCACTGCACCGTTTTGTAACTGGTGTCAAAGCTGAGGGAGATAGGAGGGGGGAAGTATGTGAAAACTTGTTACCATATGGGTCAATTGTTTAAATTTGGACTTCTCTCCGAGATTTTCTTGCTGTTGTTTACAATCCAGAGTCCTTGGGAAAGTGCCTTTTATATCCGGAGTATTTAGTTGTCATCGTTGGGGGAGAGAGACACTGGTAGGCTTATTTCAGCTTGGCCAGTACTTCAAGTCCTAATTTGTGTTTTGAAAAGATCAATCTCTGGAGCAAGTTAAGAGGGGATGCAGTGCGGTTAATGCATAGATCACTGTATTAGTCTACTTAACAGATGGTGATAGCCTGTGTTAGAATGGTAGCAGCTGAACTGATGGGAAAGGTAGTTGCAAGAGACATGTGAGAGGCAAAATTAATTGGATTCAGTAATAAGTTGAAAGCAGGGAATGAAAGGGAAATGTAGAAGATGGTTCCTGTAATGCCGTTTTAGAAAACGAATGGTTGGTGGTACCGTTTGCTGAGGTAGGAAATACTTGAAGAGGACCATGTTTGGGTATGTGTTTATGTGTGGAAGGGAGGGCATGGGAGGTTCTGAGTTTGGTTTTGGACATGCGGAGTTTGAGGTGCACCTGAGAGAGCTCAGCCAAATGTCAGGCAAGTGCATGTACGTAGACACAGCTTTGGAACCTATGGTAGCTTTGTACTGGAGATAGAAATTTATGAACTATCTGTATAAAGATGGTAATGAAAATCAAGGTTATGATTTTACCCCAAGATAACTGGGAATAAAAGAGGGCCCCAAACCATGTCTTGAAGAATCCAGACATTTAATGGCTTGGTAGAGGATAAACTATGAAAAGGAGACTTGGAAGGTATGAACAGAAAAGTAAGAGGAAAACAGGAGAAGGGTGTGCACTATAGAAGCCATGGACCAAGAGTATTAGACATTGATTAGATCATAGTGTCACATGTTCTTGAGATACCAAAGAAGCTGAAGACTGAAAAATGTCCCCTTTGAGTTTAGCAACATGAATGTCGTTAGAGACTCTAGTAGGAGTCACCTGGTGGTAGGCAGATTAGCATGAATTGGAGAAGGACCGGGAGATGAACAGATGGAGATTACACATATAGAGAACTCTTGGGAGAAGTTTTGCTTTGAAGCAGAAGATGGAGATAAGTCACAATTTGCTTGGAGGTTATGGGTTAGAAGGAGGTGTTTTTTTTTTTAAATGGGAGAAATTTGAGCATGTTGGAGACCTTATGGGAATTGTCTATTTGAGAGAGGGGGTCGGATATGTAAGAGAAAGAAGAAATAATTGAAAAGTACGTTTCGGGGTAGGGGTGTGGCAAGGGAAAATGGGATCCAAAGCTTCAAGGGATTGGCCTCCTATGGAAGGCAGGCCTCAATCCTACTGTAAAGGGTCAGTTGAGGAAAGTACTCAGAATGGGCACAGGTGCCTGTAGGTTTCCATGTTTGGTCAGAAAGTTGAGGAAGGAGTTCCTGTCTGGTGGCCTCTACTTCATCTGTAAAACCGTGGCTGATGCCATGTTCTGCGAGTTGAGGGGGAAGTCATGAGTGTTGCATGCGGGGATAGTCTGAAGCGTGAGGGAGCACATGGTGTGGAGAGTCGTAGAATGAGCTGTTGAAAGAGGTGTGGTAAGCCATGGCCCCTTTTCACCCCACGCTTCAGACATACTGAACTTCTTGTCACTGCACCATATTGCACTCCTTCTCTCCTGAACTTTCACTGATGTCTTCTCCCCTGCTTGGCACCCTTCCGACACCTTCATTTAAGGATCTGTACTCATCCTCCAGGTCTCAGTTTAGATGAACTTCCTCTAACAAGCCCCTGCTACAGTCAAGTGGAAGAGGTTAGCTGCCCTGTGCATTGTGCTTCCAGAGCCTTCCTCACCCTGTTCCCCGCAGTCCCTGCTGTTGGCATTGCTTGTCTAGCTGGTCACCTCTCCCCCTCAAAGGCCAGCTCTCTGAGGTTCAGGGACCACACTGTTAGGGACGATGATAGCACGTTTAGCCCTAACCTGTCGCACATGGCCTGAAGCGAACAAGGCACTTGAGATACACTTGCGGAATGAACGCGGTGAACTGACTGTGACCAGCAAACTGATCACGGGGCTAGGAGGGCTGCCCGCATCTGAGTGACAGAGTAGAGTACAGAAGAAGCGCTGTCTCATTAACTCACATCCCGGCACATACCCGCAGAGGCAGGAGGGAGACCATCGCAGGGATGTGAGAGAAAGACTTACTCTTCTCTCCCGGTGAGAAGCGCTGGAGGGATCACTGACCCACGCTGTTCCCTGACGGTGCTCACCGGGGCTGTTGTCGGTGCTGGGGGTGGGAATGCACTGGCCGGAGTGGGCATGAAGCTGCTAGTCGCCTGGGGACTGGATGTGGTTGTGAGTCTTGGTGGCTGGTTTTGACTCTTTTATTTAATGCTGCTCATTACTTCAGCAACCTGAGAATAGCAGCTGGACTGTGTGGGATAAAAGCAACTTTTCATTGCGGGCAAACAGATCATGGCAGCTCTCTTGGGGAAATATCACTTGTTAGTTTGCAAAACTAAATCTGTTTTTTTTGTCCTCGTTCTTAAAAAACACAAAATTGCAAGACGTGCGTGTGTGTGGGCTTGCGTGTGTCTGTAAGATGAGGCCAGGACAGATTTAAACTGAAGGAAATGCTTTACAGCTAGGCTGCCTCCTTCTCCTTCAAAGGCTGATAAGCACAAATGCCATTTAGGCACTGGATTTACAGTTACTTGCGTGCATGCCCTGCCAACTTACTTATCTTCGGGGAATACTAGTTCATGGAGAAAACAAGTTAGTACCGGGAAGTTCAATGACTCTCCTAAAATATCAGTAGCTTAGCAGTAAGAAAGCTAAAACAACAGGCCCTTTTCTATATTGGATGGATTCTCAAGACATCTATAAAGGCTTGCTACAAACAGCAAGAAAGTAATAGCTGTAAATGTTACTCAGTGGGCAGGGTTGGGAATGGGGATCCCTCCTCCCGGTCCCCAGTTAGAAGCTGTGACTAGCGCTCCATCACTCACGGCAGGAGCTCCTCTGCCTCAATTTTCCTTTCCCTTTGTTTTAATTATGACTCTTGCTTTTCATGGTGGTGGGAGCATTTTCCAGGTCCTTGCTAGGATTTCTGTTTTGGCTTGTCCCTGGAGTGCCCGTCTTCCTTGAGGAGACCCATCTTGGTGTTTCCCGAGGAGCGCCTGCGAAGCTGGGGACTTTCGTGTTTGCTGCTCTGCACCAGTCCTCAGCAGCCCAGTAAGGCAGTCGGCTGCAAATCCCCTAGGAGAACAGCATTTTGGGGTTTCTCTTTCATTATGGGCTGCTTAATAAATGTGTTTTGGAGGCCAGGGGCTTGATAATCGCAGTCCTGTCTTTGAAGCTATCTGCCTCCGCTGAGAGCTGCTCGGTGAGTGTGGCATATGGTGAGCTCTCGTGTCTGCTGTCGCTGTGTCACAGGAGGGCAAAGTGTCTGAAAAAGAGCTTGGCTTTTAGGAGCCCTGACTTTGCCTTCGAGATTACATGGGCCATTGGGTCTTTCTCCATGGCTTGAAGAAATTGATTTTTAATATAAAGAGGGACACTAAATGTTCCCATTAATTCCTTTCATATTTGAAGACAGAAAACTGGAAGCACTGTGGTAAGCCATACATATATCTGGTGCGCAGTTACACAGAACCCTTACATTTGAAAGAAATTATTGATCCCCCCCCAAGCAGTTCTACATAACAAGTCCTCATTTGTAACCTCATTTGTAACTTCTACCTAAAGAGGAAGTGTGTGCCACAGTGGTTGAGAAGGGGGCTTTGGGTTTAGAGGATCTAGATTCTGCTTTTTGGACTTGGGCAAGTCATTTGACCATCTTCAGCCTCTGCTTTCCCATCTGTAAAATGGAGAAAATAACAGTACTCAATGCTTAGAACTGTTGTAAGGATCGAATGAGATCATGCAATTAAAGTTTGGCATACTGCCTGATAGTGTTGAATAATTAATTGTTCATGTAATTTAATAGGACTTTTTGCTATTTTTTCTAATCTTCTTCCAAGGAAAGTAGATCCAATCATATAAAGAGCTCTTTGTTCTCCTGCACACCTTAATAGTTTTGGGTAAGCAGGTTTGGGGTTAGACATGGGGAGAACTGAATTCCTTTTCCCATCCCTCTTTCTTACTCTCTTACCCCTTTATTTTATTGGTTTTCATAGCACATATCACTACCTGTTGTGGGTTGAATTGTGTCCCCCCCAAAGATATGATGAAATGTCTGGTAGTTTGCGAAAGTTGCCATAATAAATACCATTGACTAGGGGGCTTAGGCAACAAAAATTTATTTCTTCACAGTTCTTGAGGCTGGAAATCAAACCCCAAGGTCTAGGCAGAGTCAATTTCTTCTGAAGAGTTTCTCCTTGGTTTGTAGATGTCACTCTTCTTCAACTTTTCATTGTCTTCCCTCGGCACGTGTCTTTGTCTTACTCCCCTGTTCTTATAAGGACACCAGTCGTGTTGGATTAGGGCCCCAGTCCAGTGACCTCATTTAAACTTTAATTGCCTCTTTAAAGGCCCTTTCTCCAAATACAGTCATTTTCTGAAGGGGTTAGAACCCTAGGGTTCTAGGGGTTAGAACTTGAACATGAATTTGGGACAGTTCAGCCAATAACAAAAGTCCTAACCTCTGGTACCCATGAATATGACCTTATTTAGAAAGTGGACCTTTTTAGATGTAATCAAATTAAGATGAGGTCCCACTGGATAAGGGTAGAAACCCTAAATCCAATGACTGGTGTAAGGAGAGAGTGGTCCAGAAACACAGAGAAGACATACAAGGAAGAAGCCCATGTGAAGATGGAGGCAGAGATTGTAATTATGTTGCCACAAGTCATGGAATGTGGATTGTTGACCACTACCAAAAGCTAGAGGAAACAAGGAAGGAATCTTCCTTAGAGCCTTCAGAAGGAGCATGGCCTTGCTGACCTTTTGATTTCAGACTTCTGCCTGCCAGAACTGTGAGACAATCAATTTCTGTTGTTTTCAGCTGCCCAGTTGTGACAGTTCGTTATGGCAGCCCTGGAGAGCTGATACATTATCTGACATTATATCTTTACTACCTGTCTTCTCTATCTTCCACTGGAATATAAGTTCCACAAGGGCAGGGACTTGCCTGTCTTGTATTGCTAGCAAAATGGATAATGAATGAATGAGTGAATGAATGAATAAATTAAGGCAATTTCCAAAAAGTGCATGAGGAACAGAGATGGGAGAAAGAAAAAGGGGTAGAAAGCATTGAAAGCATTGAAAAGGCAAATGATTATGAGTCTCATATACAGTTGACGCTTGAAAAACAGGGATTTGAACTGCACAGGTGCACTTATCTGTGAACTTTTTTCAATAAATCTATTGGACGATTTTTTTTATTGGACGATTTTTTGAAGATTTACAACAATTTGAAAAAACAGACAAAGCATATAGCCTAGAAATACTGAAAAATTTAAGAAAAAGGTATTATTTTAAGAATATGGTATATAGGGGTTCCTGGATGGCTCAGACGTGAGCGTCTGCTTTTGGCTTAGGCCATGATCCCAGGGTCCTGGGATCGAGCCCTGCATCGGGTTCCCTGCTTGGCGGGAAGCCCACTTCTCCCTCTTCCACTCCCCCTACTTGTGTTCCCTCTCTCACTGTCTCTCTTTGTCAAATAAATTAATAAAATCTTAAAAAAAAAAAGAATATGGTATATAATGCGTCCGCAAAAATATGTGTTAATTGACTGTTTATGTTATCAGTAAGCCTTCTGGTCAGTAGTAGGCTATTAGTAGTTCAGTTTTGGAGGAGTCAAAAGTTATATGTGGATTTTCAACTGCGAGGGAGGTTAGTGCCCCTAAACCCTACATGTTCAAGGGTCAACTGTGTACTAATCTACTAGTGACTGGAATTCTGGTGGAGCTGGGAAAGGGATTGAGTCCAGTTTGATGTGGAAAGAAATAGAGAAAAAAAATGGAAAATGGGGCCAGAGAAACACTGGGAGCTTAAACCTCTACTGAACAGAAACTGAGGGGATTGCGTTGGACTTTCATGGGTCATGGAAATAGCAAGGCCTAAACCAATTGCACCTAGATCCCCAAGGAGCAAGAGGGCCAGCTGACACCTGATTTACAGTTAAGACATGTAGGCTCCTAGATTTATCCTCCACATCCCCTGTGTTTCTCATGACATATATCTTTTTATCAGTTTCCTCTGAGTTTGAAGAAACTTTCTCAAACTCATTCTAATTCTCTAGTTTAGTTTTCTGCAGTAGTCTACCTAGCTCCACTGTATTTTTTTTCCATCTGAAAACGATCTTTCTTGACCTTAGGTAGTTCTGTTTTTAAGAATGAAATGTCATTTCAAATTTTAATATAAATCCAAAAGATAGATTTTTATACTGTTCTCCTTTACTTTTTAAAAGAAGTTCCTTAAAACTTTTTTGTTGTTGTTCCAAAATTGTATAGGGTGTTTGTATTTTGATCTCTTGGCTTTCTCTTTCCATTCAGTAAGATTTTTCTATTTGTGCTTCCTGATATCTATGCTTAATAGATACTGGGATTGACATGTGTGTGTTAGAGGGCACGGACTGCATGGGGCACTGGGTGTTGTACACAAACAACGAATCATGGACCACTGCCTCAGAAACTAATGATGTACTATATGGGGACTACCATAACATAGTAATAAGAAGTTCTGGGTTTTACTCCCAGTTTGGCCTTTTTTTTTTTTTGGCTATGTGCCCTTCGCTGTTTGATCTTTCAGTGCCAAACTCTATTTCTTATTTCTCTGTGATCTTCAGGAATGGAAAGCATTTGTCTAGATGGAAAGGAAGAGAGAGGGCATAAGACGTTGAAATGAAGAACAAAGGCACAGACATAAGAATGAGGGTGATCTATATAGGGGGTAAGAAGGAGGTAAGATATTGCAAATGTTGTGGTTGCCTTTTCTACAGCCATTCCCTCTTTTCTCTGGCCAAAAGAGGCCCAATTTTGTTTCGGTTGTTTATGCTCCTTTATATAGCCATGGTGGTCCTTCTTCTCTTGCCAAGTTTGGACATGGGTATGTGCTACAGTGGCCAGAGAGTCATGAGGGGGCATTGTGGGGACTTATGCAAAAGCTCCTCTTATTGTTGAAAAGAGAACAAGAGGCAGAAATGCCTCCTCTTCTCGCAGTGGACACATTTGCATGTGATGCCTTGAGCACTGGAGTGGGATCCTGAGGACAGGCTCCCTGCTGAGGATGGGCTTTGGGGCCTGGGATATGAGAAGGGAGAGGAAGAAACCAGGTTACTTGATGATGTTGTGAAGACACTGAATGAATCAATCTTAAAACTTGTGTCTCTCCAGACTTCGTCAGTTAATAAAAGCCAATGGAACTGTGTGGATTTTCTTTTTTTATTTGCAACCCAAAGCACATAAAATGATCTGAGAGAGACCAGTATAGGTTTGGGTGGCCTGGGAACTAGATGTGATTGGTTAGGTCAAGGGGAGGAATACCATTAAGAGCTTTGAAAAGCAGGTAGAAGAGTTGAGGTTTGGTGTGGTAGATCACAGATTGCTGCAGAAGCCTTTAATAAACCGAAGTTGACGGACGTAAGCTTTTAAGCAAGATTCACTTGCAAATGATGTGAAGGCTGAAGTAATGCATGGAAGAGTCTGGACTTAAGGCTAGCCAAAGAATATGGCAGTGGTTCAAGTGTGAAACAGTAGGCCCTGGACCTGAGTCTTGTATTCAGGGAACTCACTGGGTACTTTTGCTTTTGGTTTCTTCCTTTTCTCCTGTAAGGCCTGGTGGAGAAGAACTTCCTTTCAGTGAGACAGGATGTCTGTCTTTGTGCTACGTCTTCAGTACGAGAGATGTTATCAAGGAGTAGGTTGCTAGCTTATCAAGAAGAGAGACGAATGCTGGCAAGTGGGAGATGGAGGAATGAAGACAAATTCTTTTTTTTAAGACTTTATTCATTTGAGAGAGAGAGTGAGAGAGGGAGAAGCAGGCTCCCCGCTGAGCAGGGAGCTCGACGCGGGACTTGATCCCGGGACCCCGACAGCCACCCAGGCGCCCATGAGGACGAATTCTTTCTGAGATACCAATAGCAGTGTCCTTGCCTGCACTTTCCATACCTGCTCCGTGGGCTGTGTTCACTGACATGGCAGAACCAAAGGGGAGGACGGAATCTATACTCTGATGGCAGGTAGGGACATCCAGCAGCACGGGACATCTGCTTCACGCTAGAAGCCTCTTAGGCAGGACAATTTATTCTGCTGTAGACTGTGGACACCCCCAGGGATACCTACCTGTCTGATATTCCTTTGTAAAGAAAATATATTTCTATATAATTCTTAGCTCATTATGAAAAGCTACAAAATAGAGTCCTATATTCAGGTCCCATGTTACGCTAGTCCGATACCTGAATATTTGGATTTAAGATAAAATAGTGTTTCCATTGTAAAAATGTTCACCAACAGATTACTTTAAACAGTAACTTTTTCTGGTGTACATTAGAATATAATTAAATTTTCAGTTGACTTTTCTAGCAACATGTCTTTTTTGCAAAGTAAACTCCAACTGCAAGGAAAGTTATTTTCATGCTTGGTAAAGACACATTGTTCTAAATAATGATTACAATGGAGAAATTAGAAGACACACACAGCTTTTACCCAGCAGGGAGTGTATTTTGAGACTCAATAAGTTTAAACTAATCTGATTTTTTTTAAAAAAAACACAATTTCTTCTCTATACAAATTGTATCAGTTAGAGATTGCATTTGGCAGAAAATCCCAGAAGAGCTGACAAACAGTGGTTTAAAAATTAATGGGATTATTTGTCTAATGCTTCAGAAGTCTGAGAGAAAACAGCTTGGGAATTGCCATCCAGGAATAAAATTCTTCCTTTCCTCCTGCGGTACCCTCCTAAGCAATGACTGTTTCACTTTGAGCACTACCAGAGATCCAGAGAAGTGGGAGAAGGAAGAGGGAAAGGAACATCAGCTGACTTTTACTTGTGTTTTATTGCACAAGAATGAGTCCCAGGGTCACTCCTAGGGGCGAGGGAGTCTGAGAAGGTGAGCTTTCAGCTGTCCTGCCTTTATAGTAGAAGAGTACAAGTAAGAAAGGGTTGGAATGATACTGAGGTGGACAATTTTTTTAAAAATTTATTTGACAGAGAGAGAGAGATCACAAGAAGGCAGAGAGGCAGGCAGAGAGAGAGGGGGAAGCAGGCTCCCCGCCGAGCAGAGAGCCCGATGCGGGGCTCGATCCCAGGACCCTGAGATCATGACCTGAGCCGAAGGCAGAGGTTTAACCCACTGAGGCACCCAGGCATCCCTGAGGTGGACAATTTACAGTATATACTTCAATGATGTCAGTTACTTTGAGAGAAGAAGGAATGGCATATAAGGACACATCAAATTTCACATGGCAGACTGGCTAGATTTTGACACCATGCCCTTCAAATCTACTTATATGGCATATTAGTCTGTTGCTGGTCAATAAAACAGAGCTATTCTAAATAATCTGGAAACACAGTGTTTTACTCTAAGAATAAGAGCTTAGATGAATATTGAGAAACTGTGAGAACGAAGGTCAGGAAATCTGTAGCTCCCAGGAGGCCAAGGAAGCAAAGGTTTTGGAGACCTCAGTGAGAAGCACCAAAGTCAAATGCTTTCTGTAATTAGTGTGATCTTCAAAGTCTCTGAGAAGCTCCCACCTCCTGGCAGGAACTAGGAGGGGAGGGTTTTCCAATGGAACCAGAGCTGTGAAGACGTAGTTTCGCTCTATAGCAAAAAGACAGTGGGGCAGAAGTACCCTAGATTTTCTCTTTTTCGAACCCTCTGGTCTTGTGCCCGTGCCTGCCATTGGCTGAACCAAGCCAGAAAAGCTAGTGAACTGCAGGGGTCAGCCTCTTGGTGATCTAGAACATAAGAAAGGGATCTGAAGGCAAATGGAAAACGATTGGTACAGTGCATGTGTGTGTGAGTGTGTGATGCTTAGGGATGGAAAAGGATCTCCAAGGGGTCTGTGTGAACTGGCATTGTTCTTGGTGCTCCAGCATCCCCTGTGTATTCTGCAGAATCCTGGGGACCTAAGTTTTGACCGACCAGTGCCATGTACTGGCAGCGCTGTGGCTCGGCTATCCGGCCCTGCTTACATCCGTGCCGTTTTTTTTGTTTTGTTTTGTTTTGTTTTTTGTTTTAAGATTTTATTTATTTACTTGACAAGGAGAGAGAGAGAGAGAGAAGAGAAGAGAAGAGAAGAGAAGAGAGAACACAAGCAAAGGGGCAGGCAGAGGGAGAGGGAGAAGCAGGCTCCTTGCTGAACAGAAAGCCCGATGCCGGACTCGATCGCAGACCCTGGGATCATGACCTGAGCTGAAGGCAGGCGCTTAACTGACTGAGCCACCCAGGTGCCCCAGTCCATGCTGTTTCCATTTTGTCCTTAGGGCAGGCCAAAAAAAAAAAAAAAAAAAAAAGGCAGGCTCTGATAGAATCAGTGGTTAGCAAGCTTATACTTGTGCTGACTGCTTTGGTCCAGTTTGAGTTCTTTTATAAATGGGAGTAAAGTTGGATAATTTGCAGAGATGAGGAAGGATATTTAAGATCTAGAGATGAAGGCTAGTTCAGTTTTCCTTTAGAAGATATCAAGGTTTATGTAAAAGTTTTAGTATTGGTTGGGCAACAGGTCTTTAGTTTAAGGGTTATTTGATTCACTGAAGAATTAATTATAAACTTTATATTACTGTTCTAAGTTTACTCAGGAATTTAGAGGCTAGAACCCTGTATGTACCTGGGAAAGTTGATGTCTGTGGCCATGGTACGTTTCATTCTGGTTTTCATCATTTATTTTAACATCTGTAACTGGCAAAGTGATTTTATTGACTGTCTTCATGCTAGGTTATCTAAAGGCAGCAATATCTGATTTTCCTGGTGAGCATTCTTAATGTTCAACTTGTCTTTGCGACATGTATGGAATGTGAAATTGGAATGCTGAGCCTTGTTGGTAAGTTAATTCATTTACAACATGTTCCAAACCTGCACAAGTTTGGGTTTAAACTTGTATCTGTACATTTGACAGACTCGTAAAAATATCCTATCGTACATTATGGTAAATGAGATAAATCAGACAGAGAAAGATAATTACTGTATAATCTCACTCATATGTGGAATCTGAAAAAGCCAAACTCATAGAGCCAGAGAGTAGAATGGTAGCTACTAGGGGCTGGGGGCTGGCGTAGAGGAGTTGGGGAGATGGTGTTTAAGCATGTGAACTTGTAACCAGGAGATACGTAAGTCCTAGAGAGCTAAGGCATGGCACAGTGATTAGAGATAGCAGTAGTGTAATAATAATTTCAATGTTACCAAGAGGCTAGATCTTAACTGTTCCCACCACAAAAAAGAAATGATAATTGGGCTGTGCAATAGAGGCGTGCGTTACCTCCACAGTGGTAATCATATTGCTGTGTACAAATGTGTCGATCAACATGTCGCGCACCTAAACTTACACAATGTTAGATGTCAGTTGGATCTCACTTTCAAAAACTGGCCTGTAGTGGATAATATCAGTGCGGTATCCAGATCCAAAGAGGTTTTTTAAACATTTGACTTCCAACTGCCAGCGCCTGTGGCTCATTCTCAGCCTGCCCTCAGTCTTGCCGGTCACATGTAGAGAGAGAACTGCCTAGGGATTTGTGTTCCCTTGGGGTGGCTCTCAGCTGGCGAGGGCTAGAGTGTGAATTGTTCAGCTCCCTTATCTCTGGTCAGGGTAACTCAGGAGGAACTTAAACCCCAGAGGCCCCCACCCCCACTCCTCGGGATCAGGCCGACGGGACACTCTAGAACTGAGACCACTTCCTTGTTTGGCCTTAGAATTCTGATTCCTCTGTGACAGTTTCCTGCAAAACTTAGCAGCTTAAAACCATAGTAGTGTCTTAATGCGCAATTTCTGAGGGTCAGGAATCTAGGAGTGGCTTGGCTGGTGGTTCTGGCTTAGGGTCTCTCATGGAGTTGTCGGTGAGCTGTCAGCTGGGAATGTTGTCGTCTGAAGCTGGAGAATCTGCTTCCAAGGTCATTGACATGGCTACTGGCAGGAGACCTCAAGTCCTTGCCATGTGTGCCTTTATGCAGGACTGCTTGAGTGCCTTCAAGACATGGCAGCTGGATCCTTCCAGACCTAGTGAGAGAAAGAGAGAGCGAGCGAGAGAGCGTGAGCACACCCAAGACAAAAGAGGCAGCCTTTTATGACTTAATTTTGGAAAAGATGTGTCATCACCTCCGCCGTGTTCTGTTGCCCATGGAAACCAAGGCTGGTACACTACAGGAGAGGCCCACACAAGGGCGTGCATTCCAGTAGTGGGAGCCACTGGGGACCATTTGAGGGCCGACTGTCATACTTTCTCTTTCTTCTTTGTTTCTTGCCACCTCCTCTCCTTGACTGGTTTCCTATGGCAGAACTTCCTTAAGTAATTACTTACACACTGATTCTTGCCTTAGAATCTGTTTCTGGGGAGCCTGGCCTAAATTCATGCTAATTCTTTGTCGAAAACAGGTCAGCAAACTACAGTCTGTGGCCCAAGTGGCCTATTTCTCTATAGCTCACAAGCTAAGAATGGCTTTAATATTTTTAAGTGAAATCAAAAGATTTCACATTTGGGAAAGTTTGAAAAAACTCAAAAGCAAAATAATTTTTTGTAAAAAATTTGCAAAATAATTTTTGTAATTTTTCATAATGTAGGAAAATAATATGAAATTCAAATTTCAACATCCATAAATAAAATTTTATTGGAACATATTTCTTTATGTTTTGGCTATGGCTTTGGTCACACTTCAATAACAGAGTTAAATAGTTGAGCCAATTGCCACATGGCCCGCTGGGTCTTAAATATTTCTTCTCTGGCTCTTTACAGAAAAGTTTGCTGACGCCTAGTGTGAAGTGAGCCAGCTTTGTGTGGTTTGTTACATTCTGAGCATGTTCACTGACCTAACTTGATGATCAGTCTATAAGTCTTTTCAGTGTCCTGATGTCACTTTTAATTCTTTGCGCTGTCTTTTTGTCCCTCCAGGTAGAAATGAAAATGAATTATGTAGGTTTTTCCAGCCCCATTCTTCTGTAAGGCAAGGCAGGGGCTGGATCTTTCTGCCACGGGAGTCTGGTAGAAGAAACAAAGCTCTTGCTTGGTTCTATGTGTGTGCCAGTTGTTAAAACCCTAAATGACTGTGGCTTGATTCTGAGAAGAGGGAATTTTAAAAATGATATTAAATAGGAATTTCAAATAACTTGGAGAGCAGCCCTTCAAATATCTTTGATGCTTTATTAACACCCTACCGTTGCATGTCCTGAAATTTATTTCCAGAAGCAGATGGAATTTGATTTTTGTTGGATCTTGGGGGAATTTTGTGATAATGAGATGCAATTCTATAACAAAATGTTTCTTTGCCTATCAGGATTATATAAAAGGGGTGAATTAGTCAACCGAAAATGCTTTATAATTTCAATAAAATGTTCCTTCTCATTCATGCTCTCATTATCTTCGCCCAGGCCTCTGAGGCAGGCGAGGTAGATTCAATTCCTATTTTACTGATGAGGGAATGGATAAAATGCTGGATTATAACTTAGCTAATTACACAGTGGTGAAGCTAGAGTGAGAATCTAGGCCTCTTGACTTCTAATCCAGTGTTCTTTCTACGCAGCCACTTGACTGTTCGCTGCGTGCCGAGCATTGTATGAAGCACAGTGGGAACTTACAGTGCGATAGGACTTACAATAGGACTTAGGTTTAAATGCCACTTTAAACTCCCCCCTCCCACAAACATTTATTTTCTCCGCTGAAATTAGTATATATTAGATTACTCTTGTTCATGCTGTCTTGTTTAGTAGCTGTCAAGTGAATTTCTATATATTTGAATTTTACATCATAATCGCTGTAACACAATTGGTATCTAGAGGAGAAACCTTTTATCTATTAACTCCTCCTTTATTGGTTCCGGGTTCCCTATGAAATCGAGCTAAAGCAGGAAACCCATTGTAATTTTAGGCTTTGACTAATAACTCTATTTGCAAAGGATATTTTAGACATTTTTAAAGTTAAAATGTGGAAACAATTTCTTGGCTTGACAAGTCATATGAGTTTTAAAAGGATGAGAAGCGGCAGTTTTTGTGACACTGGAAAAAGAGTGTTTCACAAGAGAGTCTTAGGGTAGAAGCTGGCCTCATTTAACTACCTGGCAGACAGGGAAAACAATTTAAGGAATTTGTCTCTATTATTTGTCTTACCATTTTTAAGATGTGCAGTCTTTTTTTTCTGATTATAAACTCAGTATGTGCTCATTATAAGAAGTACAGAAACTACAGAAAGTTGACCTACCCAAAGGCATTTATTCTAAAATAACATTTTTGTTTATTTCCGTCTAGGTAATTTTTCCTCTCAGACTATACTGTACACACTCAGGTGAGTTGTTTTGGTTGTTTACCCTAGATTTTAGCACATGGAGTCAACTGGGATACTGGGAAGAAAAGCTGTAATGCTTTTCTCTCTTTTACAAGAATTTCAGTTCTTGTCTAACTGGAAGTACTTTTTCACTGAAGACAGCTTCCCATCATGTGTCAATATTTTATGCTTACGAATCATTGTTTTTCTTCTCATTAGGATTATGGGTTCTGTAAGATGACTAGAGAGGTCATTCTTTTCCTGGTACCACAGATATACTTTTGACTGACAGCCCTGAAAAAAGAATAAAGATACATTTTTAATTTTTTTTAAGTTTTAATTTTAATTCCAGTGTAGTTAACATACATTGCAGTATCAGTTTCAAGTGTACAAAACAGTGATTCAGCACTTCCATACATGACCCGCTGCTCATCACAAGTGCCCTCCTTAATCCCCATCACTTATTGCACCCATCCCCCACCCACCTCCCCTCTGGTAACCCTCAGTGTGTTCCCTGGAGTTAAGAGACTGCTTGTTGGTTTGTCTCTCTCTCTCTCTCATTTTTTTAAAGACTTATTTATTTATTTGAGAGAGAGAGCGTGTGCACGTGCATGAGCAGGGGAAGGAGCAGAGGGAGAGGGAGAGGGAGAATCTTAAGCAGACTCCCTGCTGAACAGAGAGCCTGACACGGGGCTGGATCTCAGCACCTTGAGATCATGACTCGATCCAAAATCAAGAGTCAGATGCTCAACCGACTGAGCCTCCCAGGTGTCCCTCTCGGTCTCTTAATTTTTCCCTTTTGCTCTTTTGTTTTGTCTCTGAAATTCCACATATGAGCGAAATCATATGGTATGTGTCTTTCTCTGGCTCATTTTGCTTAGCATATACTCGTTAGCTCCATCCATTGTTGTTGCAAATGGCAAGATTTCATTCTTTTTTATTAAAGCTGTTTTTTTGTGAATTTGCCTTAAATCCTGCTCACATATTCTGTTGATGCATTTTGAACATCTTTTATTTTTATAGTGAATCATTTAAAAGAGAGATCATCACGGACTTCTCCAGAGTGAATGACAAATTCTTTCCTTTGTAGTGGCTTCCTTTTTTAACTACTAATTTTCTTTTATGGTCTCATAAATATTCAATATGTTGAAATTTTTAGTTTTTGAGTAGAAAGTCTAAGTCACAGAAAGTCTAAGTCTTGTGGGACACACACATACACCCACATACAGGCACACACATCTTCAGTATAGCCTTTGTATGGTTTGGTGACCATGATCTGATATTCCTAAGTGTAAACTCTTTAAGTGTCCTGTGTGTTTTTTTTAATAAGACTGTGTCCCTCAATTTATGGATGAAATTAGCAAGAGATTTTTTCCCCTCAGTTCCCACCTCTCTATGGACTTCCACAGAGGGTAAGAGTCTATCTTTCCTGTTTGTGAGTACATATATCATTGAAGATCAATTCACCAATAGCATGGCAGGGATTCTGTTGCAACGCACAAAGAATGTGGTGGCAGAGTTTGAAAAACTTGTGGCAATAATTACAGATAATTACACATGAGGGAAGAACTCAAGTGTGTCCTTAGGCCTTTGAGGTATAGATGGAAGGTCTCCAATAGTTTCTATTATACCCCCATAAGGCTTAGTGTCAGCATGACTTACAAGTGCCATTTTCTTTGGCTAGCATTTCCTCCTCCTCTTGCTAGTGGCCTTTACTCACATAGTCCCCATCATTGGGAAAGAAATATCGAAAGACAAATGTTTGAATTCACATACTAATTTAGTGAAGCTAGATGAAGACGCAAATGAATGTTTGTTTGATGTTAGTCTTTTAGGGTTGCCAAGCCATCTGCCTCATTCAGCAATGGTCTCATTATTTTTCCAGCTTATTCTGCATTTTGTTGATAGATTTATTTAATGGATTTTTCAGTTGCTGTTTGCCAATCTTGCTCCCTCTTTCAAAAAGCACCCAACACAACAAGAAATTATCTGTGATGGTCTTCCTGCATTCTGATACTGTTAGTAGGAGCCAGGTGGAATCAGTTGGGAAGTTGAGATACCACTTTAGATGGAGACGTCTTTCAAGGAAGAGAGTTGACAGTTTAGTCTGGGAAAGAAGCTTTCCAAAGGTCATTCTGCTTCACATGTGTGCGTTAGTTGCTAACCTCTTATTAGCTTTTATAGCCCTGGGTCTTCTTTTTATTATTTTTTTTGGGGGGGGGAAGGAGGGGCAGAGGGAGAGGGAGAGCCAAAATCAAAAGTCGGCTGATTAGAGGAATGAGCCACCCAGGTGCTCCCAGCCCTGGGTCCTCTCACAGCTTGGGAGTTAATATCTTGTCCCCACAGGAGCATGTAACTGTGCTTGTTGCTAGAATTGGGACAATAATATTTGCGATCTACAGAGGTATTTAAAATATATCTGTATTGACATTTGCTGATAGCCCATTTACTTCCAAAAGGGCATTAAGATAGGTCACATGGAATAAAACTAAAAGTAGGATAATTAGAAGGAAAAGATAAAATTTCCAAAGTTAGAGAGGCTAATTAAAAAACAGTAATTTGAAATTGTTATTAGTGACAAATTTGGAAGTTAGGGATCTGTGACAAACATTGGATAAACTTATCTTCGAAAAAGATATTTTACTATAAATTTTTAAAATAGATTGAACGACTTCATTAAAACCTTATTTATAAGGTAGAAATGGGGTATCATAAAATGGGTGATGGCTTCCATAGGAGGGAGAGGTGTTCCTTCCTTGATACTTTCCTCCTGGAGGAGGCCAGACAGGAAGTCATTTCTCCTTTTGGGAAAGAAGGTCTGAAATGGTGGAGAGTTCCCCGTCCCCTCCACTATCTTCCCTCTGGACACCCGAGGAAGGCAAAGTTAATTGAAAATGGAGAAGCCCATCTTCTAGTTATTCTCTTTGAGAGTGAAATTATTTCGGGTTAACAATTTCTACCTCAAAATTCACATAGGTCTGGACAGTGTTAAGTTCTCCCTCATGTACCACCATGGGGTGCTAGGGAGGGAGTGATTTGGGATCAAGGGACTTTTCAGGGGAAGGATGCCCACTGATGGGTGTCCTGTAGACTGGGGCTTTGGAGAATCATAGATCATTATGAGGACAGGAAATGGAGGAAAAGGGGGGGCTTTGTATAAGGGCAGGGTGGGGAACAGAGGAAGGAAAGGTGATTCAGAAAGAAGGAAAGGCTTCCAGGAAGAGTCCACCGCACACTCTTGCCTCAGGCCTTGGGGAGAGATGGGTCAGAGCTGCAGTTGCTCTTATGTGATACGGAGAATGTGCTCAGTGCCGCCCTTCGAATGCTGCCAGAGGGCCTCCGCCCTCACCCTGTGAGAACAAATTAGCCACATGGGCAGGCGCTCAATACAGAACTGCTCAGAAAACGAGGCAGCTGGAACCCGGGCACTGGTTGTCTGCCTATATTTCCTGGGAATAGATTCTGGCAGGCTTTCAACTGGACGAGGACCCTACATTGGAGAGGTGGTGGCAATCCACGTGAGTGCTACTTAGCCCCTTCCTTTCACTGTGGGAGCCCCAGATGACCTGCCTAATACGTTCTTACTCTCCGGCCTCAGTCTAAAAAGGTAACACCTGATGGACAAAGAGCTTTAGGGTTTCAGCAGGGCTGGAGGAGCCTCAGTACCACTCACACCCTCTGGAGAAGCGGTGTGGAGGTCAGTCCTCCCCTGGAGCTCAGTGGGGCAGCTGCGGGCTTCTGACTTGTTGGGCGGCGGCCGCAGTGCCTTGCTGAACGCCCACTGTGGCTTTGCCTATGGGTCGTGGGTCGTGGGTCGTGGGTCGGGTTGCCTTGCTTGAGGCTGTTTTTTTTTTTTTTTTTTTTAAAGATTTTATTTATTTATTTGCCAGAGAGAGTGCCAGAGTACAAGCAGGGGGCGCTCAGGCAGGGGAGCGGCAGGCAGAGGGAGAAGCAGGCTCCCCACTGAGCAGGTTGCCCAATACGGGACTAGATCCCAGGACCTCAGTATCATGACCTGACCCGAAGGCAGACATTCAGCTGACTGAGCCCCCCAGGCACCCCTGCTTAAGGCCGTTCTTGGCTCACCCCGCTGTGTAGTTCTCTTTCTCATGTTGCAGAGTTGTTTTTATTCCCACTATAGCTAGAAACATACACAGAGATAAAAAAAATATTTTTTCTGAGTTTAAAGGAAGAATGAAGAATGTTACTTGGGGGGAATTGTGAAAAAAAAATATCAAAGTAAAGCAGGTCTCAAAACTCGTCAGTCCTAAGCAGTGCTCTAAGGACTGAAAATAGACTATATGTATCTTCAAGTGACCCACTTTCCCTTGTAGTTTGTGTTTTAGTTCTGGAACTTTATATAAATGGGAGAAGAATGAAAGAAAGAACAAATGAATAAACAAAAGAAAGGAAGGAAGAAAGAAAGAAAAGGAAAGTATATATATGTATCATATATATATTATATGTATGCTTCTCATATGCCTAATAGAGTTATGGAATCAGGATCAATATACATTACATGCAGTGTAAAAACTAAATATAAAAATCAGAGGATTTCAGACTATTTCTGCTTCATGACTCTATTATATACATATACTTACTATATGAGTTGATAGAGTGAGATATGTAATAACTGAGATGGTAGAGTGAGGAAGGAAGCCCTATCAGATGGTTGCGCCTTCTTCTGGAATAAATCTCTAGGATCTTAAACTCTTTAATGGGAAAAAGTCAGAATTTAGTCCTATACTTTTCCTTTCAAGCGTGTTGGTCAAAGTTTTGATAGGCAGCTGAGAATTTTTCTAAAGAGGTTCTGCTTGACTAAGGATATTGACCATGCACCATTGGGTAAAATTTAACTTAGTTGGATGAAAAGCAGGTTTTAGCCCGATGGCTGAAGGTGATTGCATTCTTCAGGAAATATGAATATTCTATGTGAAAGTGTGGTTCCTAGGGAATGGGGAGGAAGCCTTCCAAAGTTGACTGTCAGGTAGATTCATAGACTGCTTACTGATCCAGGATTTTAGATGTGATCAAACTGCATAACTTTACTAAATAATGTGGCCCTTGTTATTCTTAGTTTCTTGTCTCCATTCCACTCATTCTAGGATCTATTTTCTGTCCCTCTCTGCCCTGACCTCAGTCCTGGAAGCTGACTGCCAAGCCTTATATCACTTAAGCACCCTTTCCAGCTGGCCTCTTGGGTTTGGCCAATAGGAGACACTGATAGGAAAATAGAGAGGGGAGGAGAGACATGATGTTTCCAAGTTTTGAGCTGTGACATTGGCTTTGGGTCATTCTTTCATGACCACAGTTCCTCAAGTAAAGTCCCTCCTTCACAGCATCATATCTCACTAGGTCCCTTGGGCACCATCACTTCCTCCTCTTGTACTGCCGGGATAAGGGTAGAAACAGCTTCACGTGGTTGTTAAAGTCTGGGTGTTCACTCTTGTTGATTCCCTTCACCCTTTAACGCTTTTCGAAGTCTCTTGAGCTGCCCAACTTGACTTTTTTCCCGTTGGGACCATGACAGATACACATATGAAGGAACCTGTTGAAGACCTCCATGTAAATGAGTGGGAGATTTGGTAAAACTCCTCCCAGGACTCCTGATTTTTTGGTCAGGTGCTCTGTCTGTGACATCCCTGCCTATTTGTTCTCTTTTAGGAAGCTTTTGGAGGAAAGGCTTTGAGATGGAGCAGCCATAAAGGCATTTTTGTTTTTTAAATCTGGGCCAGCCTTGGGTAGGACTACTGTCTGTAGTACTAGAGCCTCGTGAGAAGGGACATGTTGTAGTGAGTCCTGTCTGCTCTAGCTCCAAGCTGCATTGCAGATCTAGCCTGGATGTGGCCCAGCAAGCCTGGGGAACCTGAAGGCGGATGCACCGGGGGTGAGAGACAAAGTGGTTTACCGCTGTAGAGGAATTCCTCGAGTTCTTTTTCCTACCGAAATTTTTTAAGATTGAGGCACTGGTTACCTATGGTCAAATTCACTGATGCGGTGTGAGTTGTGACTCCAGTCTGTGTTTGGACACCTGCAACCATATAACCTCCTTCTCAACTGGGATGCAGAGGCAGGTCTGTCACTCCAAACACTTCCATCCAGCTCTGCACTTGGAGTTTTAGCTCCTCCCTGCGCCTGCAGGCCCTCTCGGCTGCTTGGCTGAATTCTGTCCTTGAGGATTGCCTTATCCAGAATATAATTATAGATGGAATCATATGGTGTCTGGCTTTTGAGTCTGGCTTCTTCCACTTGGGATAAGACTGACGGGAGTCACCCATGTTTTTGTGTATCTTGGTAGTTTGTTCCATTTTATTACCTGTATTCCACTCTATTTGGGTACCACCATGTGCTTACTCCCCATTCCTCATTTCCCAGGAAGGGAAATTTTAATTGTTTCCAGTTTGGGGATATTATGAATAAAACTTCTGTCAAGTAGTCATGCACAGGTTTTTGTGTGAACATAGATTTCCATTTAAGTAGGCGTGGGATTGCTGGGGTATATGATAAGTAAATACCCAACCTTACAAGACATTGCCAAGCTGTTGCCTGCAATGTCGACCATTTTGCAGCCCCACCCAGGTGTATTAACTTTTAAAGAGTGGCAGGTATTAGAACCATACGGATTAATATTTTCTTAAAATATATTTTAAACAGAAATGATTGGACAAAACAAGTTTTATATTTTCTTTATTTCACAATGCTTGGTAAATACTAAAATGAGTGTTCTGGGCTTAATCTCTTTCAAAAGACAGGTGCACTTAGGGAAAGAGAACTTTTTGGGCCACTCGCACAGAAGGCAAGTGATGGGGAGCATGACAAACAGCAGAGGGGCCTTTGAAAGTGAGTCCCTGTTTTCCCACTTTTGGTGAAAGTGTCCTGATCATTAGGGGTATACAGAACTTTGGGCTCTCCTTCCTGTGGCTAATAGGAAAGACAGAGGATAGAAAATGATGGTGGCGGGACGAGGAATCTTCCCTTGTCTTTCGTCTGTGGCAGAGTTGTCAGGAGATTTCCAGGTGCCTGCAATGCAGGCAGGGCCCAACTAGTCTGTTTCTCAGCTTGAAGGCGCCTATCGATTTTGCTGCTGTCGAGCTCCGGGGCGGGAGCGAGGGATAGTGCATGTTAACAACAAAGTACAACAGCCTCCCTTTCCTGTGATCTGCCCCGCGCAGGGGGTAGCTGCCTAGTAGTTGCGAATAATTGATCTTTCAGCAGGCACCCCAGCGCCAGCCATTTTCATCAGTCAGCAGGTGAGGACTCTCCGCAGCTTCTGACCATCCCTTGCTCTGAGCATGTGACAGCTTTGCTTCAGAAGGCTGCCACGCAGTGACTGTTGATTGCTTGCACTTTGTGAGTTTTCCTGGGCTCTGGTCCTCCCTCCTCCCATTTGAAAGTCTCCATTACAGGGCTGCCTTTCCCCTCTTGAATTGGATTGGCAGAGGAGCTCTGTGGACCTGTGATTTGTTATCTCTGTCATTGTTTTCAACTCTCAGATGACCAGGGACTAGACGGCCGACCAGGCCAGGGATGTGGTGTTGGAGGCCATGGGGCCCTGACCGCTGGGTCGTTCCGAGTATCAAAGAGCCCTTACTGTGTAACAGTAAATGTTCTCCTGGTGTTTCTAGCAAAATCTATCACATAGGTGTTCACTGAGATGATGAACAGAAAAGTCTTCTTGCTTGTAGCTTTTTCTAAAAGGAATCATTTTAGGGCTTGGAAAGAGTTTCTGTGCTCTAAACTCCTACAAATAAGGGGATTGTTTTTTTTTATGATTATAAAAGTGATGCATTAAAGCTAAAGTGTGACAGTATAAAGAGTAAAAAAAAAAATCCTCCATGACCCTATGTATACACAGATTTAAAAGACAGGATTATTCTCTTGAAACAGTTTTGGAAATTTACTGTTTTTCTTAGCAGTATCTCATGACCTTCTTTCCATGTCAGGTAATGGAAATATACATCATCATTTTTAGAAACAAAATAATATTCCTTATATGGAGGAATCATAGTATATTTAATCAATCTTCCATTTCCCCCATATTTTAATAAATATTATAAGC
This sequence comes from Nasua narica, assembly GCA_028533885.1. Taxonomy (NCBI): domain Eukaryota; kingdom Metazoa; phylum Chordata; class Mammalia; order Carnivora; family Procyonidae; genus Nasua; species Nasua narica. Next base: position 18,113,044 of record CM052801.1, read on the forward strand.
AGTGCAATAATGATTTTCTTTAACCTGCATCTTCATGTGCTTGTTCCATGGTATCTTTGGGAAAGTTATTAGAAGTAAAATTGCTGGATCAAACTATGCAGATTTGAGTAGTTGAATGGTGTATCTATATCAAAATGATCCTCCAGGAATATTTTATCACTTGGCCTTCCTACCAGCAAGAAGTTAATATCCATGGGTATTATCATTCTTTTTGTCTTTGCTGAACTGGTCAGGAGACAAATGGTATCTCATTAGAGTTCTTTTGATTCCTAGTGATGATGAACATTTTTCATATTTTATAGGTCTTTTACATTTTCCTTTTGTGAACTGTTTGCTCATAGCCCTTGTCCATAGAAAATGGTATATTTTTCTGTTTCTTTTTTATTTGCAAGAGTTTTTAACATATCAATGATATAAAGCCTTTGTCATATTTATTTTGCTCATGTTTTCCAGGCTTTCTGTAGAACTTAGTAATTTAGAGTTTAGACTTTGGAGCCAATAACGTTTGGGTTCAAATACTGACTATGTTACTTACCACTTGACCTTGGTACCTTATACAACCATTCTGTGCCTTAGTTTGCTCACCCCAAAATAGGGAAAATAATAGTATCTCCCTTATAGGGCTTTTGAGATCAAACGAACTAAAATATGCTAAGTACTTAGAGTTGTACTTGGTGCTTAGTAAGCACTGTCAGTACTTATTCTTTTTATTATTTTTTAATGTGATTTATTTCTTTGTTATACAAGTCTCTTAAATTTGTATATATTCAAAGTGATTGTTTCCTTTGCCATGCAGAAACTTTTTATCTTGATGAAGTCCTAAAAGTTCATTTTTGCTTTTGTTTCCCTTGCCTTTGGAATGTGTCTTGAAAGAAGTTGCTGTGGCTGATGTCGAAGAGGTTACTGCCTATGTTCTCCTCTGGGATTTTGATGGATGTGGGAGAAGCAGCAGAGCTCTTGGGACGGGAGGCCAGGCTTTGTGAGCTGTGCTGGTCTGCTCTCTCCCAGAAGGCTTTGCACTTCTGTTTCCTAGTCACCCACGATGATTCCAGGTGAAAGACGAGGCCAGCCGTCTCCGCGGCCCAATGTCTCACATTGAGGTCTTTCACCCATTTTGAGTTTATCTTTGTGTATAGTGTAAGAGAATGCTCAAGTTTTATTCTTCTGTATATAGCTGTCCAATTTTCCCAGCACCATTTATTGAAGAGACTGTCTTTTTTCCACTAGATATCTTTTCCTGCTTTGTCGAAGATTATTTGACCACAGAGTTGAGGATCCATATCTGGGCTTTCTATTCTATTCCATTGATCTATGTGTCTGTTTTTGTGCCAGTACCATGCTGTCTTGGTGATCACAGCTTTGTAATATAGCTTGAAATCAGGCAATGTGATGCCCCCAGCTTTGTTTTTCTTTTTCAGCGTTTCCTTGGTGATTTGGGGTCTTTTCTGGTTCCATACAAATTTTAGGATTGTTTGTTCCAGGACTTTGAAAAATGTCATTGGTATTTTGATTGGGATGGCATTCAAAGTATAGGTTGCTCTGGGCAGCATAGACATTTTAGCAATGCTCATTCTTCCAATCCATGAGCATGGAATGTTTTTCTATCTTTTTGTGTCTTCTTCAATTTCTTTCATAAGTATTCTGTAGTTTCTAGAGTATAGATCCTTTACCTCTTTGGTTAGGTTTATTCCAAAGTATCTTACGGTTTTTGGTACTATTGTAAGTGGAATCGATTCCCTGATTTCTCTTTCCATAGTTACATTGTTAGTGTATAGGAAAGCAACTGATTTCTGTGCATTGATTTTGTATCCTGCCACATTACTGAATCGCTGTATGTGTTGTAGTAGTTTGGGGGTGAAGTCTTTTGAGTTTTCCACATAAAGTATCATGTCATCTGCGAAGAGAGAGAGTTTGACTTCTTCTTTGCCAATTTGAATACCTTCTATTTCTTTTTGTTGTCTGATTGCTGTTGCTAGGACTTCTAGTACTATGTTGGACAATAGTGGCAAGAGTGGGCATCCTTGTCATGTTTCTGATCTTAAGGGAAAGGCTCAGCTTTTCCCCATTGAGAATGATATTCGCTGTGGGTTTTTCATAGATGGATTTTATGAAATTGAGGAATGTCCCCTCTATCCTTACACTCTGAAGAGTTTAATCAGAAAAGGATGCTGTTTTTGTCAAATGCTTTTTCTGCATCAATTGAGAGGATCATATGGTTCTTGTGTCTTCTCTTATTAATGTGTTCTATCACCTTGATTGACTTGTGAATGTTGAACCACCCTTGCATCCCAGGGATAAATCCCAGACGGTCTTGGTGGATAATCCTTTTAATGTACTGTTGGATACTATTAGGTAGTATCTTGTTGAGAATTTTGGTATCCACATTCATCAGGGATATTGGTCTATAATTCTCCTTTTTGATGGGGTCTTTGCCTGATTTGGGGATCAAGGTAATGCTGGCCTCATAGAAGGCGTTTGGAAGTTTTCCTTCTGTTTCTATTTTTTTTGAAACAGCTTCAGGAGAATAGGTATTCTTTCTTCTTTGAATGTTTGGTAGAATTCCCCTGGGAATCCATCAGACCCTGGACTCTTGTTTTTTGGGAGGTTTTTGATCACTGCTTCAATATCGTTGCCGGTTCTAGGTCTATTGAGGTTGTCAATTTCTTCCTGTTTCAGTCTTGGTAGTCTATAGGTTTCCAGGAAGGCATCTGTTTCTTTCAGGTTGCTTAATTTATTGGCATATAGTTGTTGCTAATAATTTCTAATAATTATTTCTATTTCCTTTATGTTAGTCATGATCTCTCATCTTTCATTCATAACTTTATTAATTTGGGTCCTTTCTCTTTTCTTTTGGATAAGTCTGGCCAGTGGTTTATTGATCTTATTAATTCTTTAAAGAACCAGCTTCTAGTTTTGTTGATCTGCTCTACTCTATTTCTGGTTTCTAATTCATTGATCTCTGCTCTAATCTTAATTATTTCTCTCCTCCTGCTTGGCTTAGGATTTATTTATTGCTCATTCTCCAGTTCTTTAAGGTTTGAAGTCAGTTTGTGTATTTGGGATTTTTCTATTTTTTTGAGTGAGGCTTGGATGGCTATGTATTTCCCCCTTAGGACTGCCTTTACAGTATCACATAGGTTTTGGACCAATGTGTTTTTGTTCTTGTTGTTTCCAATGAATTGTTTAAGTTCTTCTTTGATTTCCTGGATCAATCTTTCCATCTATAGTTTCTGCCTGTGGGTCATGCTTAAAAAGATCTTCACTTAAATATCATTAAAAAAAAAGCTTCACCCATATTTCCTGTTGGTACATCTTTTAATATTCAAATCTTAAATCCATTTGACAGAAAAAACACTAGCACTTCCTTTTGTGGCATTGTGTATTGGCAAAGCTGAATTTATAATCATCTTGGATATGACTTTTGGTGATGACTATTGAGTGTAATTCCTAACGCAGCATTTCATTCAGGGAGATTATTAATGTATTTGACAATCACAATAAGGCATGTACCACAGTGTCTCTCTGTGGAAATATTTGAGTTTGGTGCAGCTGACAGATTTAGGTGTGCAATTCTAGAGAATTTCATTACGACAGTGTCATTTTTCATTAGGTTTAAATGATAGAAAAGTAGATATTTGAGCCTGGATCAGAGTGTAGGATGAGAAGTATGGCCACAGCGTTCTGCAGTTTATGCTGCCAAAGAGTGGAATCTATTGTCCCATCCCTTGAATCTGAATTGGCCATGTCCCAGAGCCTTTCTTTGTCCTCTTGAGCACTGCCCTGGGATCGCCATCCCATGAAGAAGTCCGGGATGAAGGAACTAAATGGAGAGAGAGGCCCAGCTAGGCTGTAGTCCCAGCTGAGCACAGCTCTAGCTCATCTGCCAGCCAAATACAGTTGCACGACTGAGTCCAAGAGAGATACCAGAAGAACTACCTAGTCAACCTGCAGAATTGTGAGACACAGTAAATTGTGTTTTTTCAAGATTTTATTTATTAATTTGAGAGAGAGAGTATGTGAGAGAGAACATGAGAGAGGAGAAGGTCAGAGGGAGAAGCAGACTCCCCATGGAGCTGGGAGCCTGATGCGGGACTCAATCCCAGGGCCCCAGGATCATCACCTGAGCCGAAGGCAGTCACTTAATCAACTGAGCCACCAGTTGATTACCCAGGTGCCCCAGTAAATTGTTGTTTTAAGCCTCTGAGGTTATGATGTGGTTGGTTCTCAGTAATAAATTGAGTACATGATTCTAGAGTGTTCCATTTCAGCTGTGAGACTTTGTCTCAGTTCAGACTACTATAACAGGAATACCATAGCCTGGCTGGCTTAAATAACAAACATTTATTTCTCACAGTTCCGAAGGCTGGGAAGTCTAAGATTAAGGCACTGGCAGATTCAATGTTTTTAAGAACCTGCTTCCAGATTCGTAGACAGACAGATTCATATGGTGTCCTTACTTGGTAGAGGATGCGAGGAAACTCTTTGGGGTCTCTTTTTATAAGGGCAGTAGTCACTTCTGGAACTTCCCAAAGGCCCACCTTCTAGTACCATCACACTGGGATTAGGTTTCAACATAGGAATTTCGAGGAGACACAAATGTTCAGTCCATAGCAAAATTTTCATTAAGAGTTTGTGGCAGACAAACTATGGAAAGAGTTGAGATGTCCATCGACAGGCGAATGGATAAAGAAGATGTGAGATATATATATATGTATATATATATATATATATATACACATATATATATAGAGGAATATTACTCAGCCATCAAAAAGGATGAATACTTAACCATTTGTCAGTGTGGTTGGAACTGGAGGGTACTATGCTGAGTGAAATAAGTCAATCGGAGAAAGATAATTATCGTACAGTTTCACTCATGTGGACTCTAAGAAACAACACAGAGGATCATAGGGGAAGGGAGGGAAAACTGAATGGGAAGTCATCAGAGAGGTAGACAAAGCATGAAAAACTCTTAACTATAGGAAAAAAACTGAGGGTTGTTGGAGGGGAGGTGGGTGGGGGGATGGGGTAATTGGATGTTGGACATTAAGGAGGGCACGTGATGTGATGAACACTCTTGGATGTTGTATGTAACTGATGAATTACTGAACTCTACTTTTGAAACTAATGATGTACTACTATATGTTGGCTAATTGAATTTAAATAAAAATGAAAAAAAGAAAAGAGTTTGTGGCAGAAGAGAAATCTAAGGCTTTAACAAAATTCTCATTACCTCTAATTGCCGATCTGAATCTATCTTCTTTTAAAGTTGTCTATCCTCAATTTTGGGGGGCTGTATTTTGGAGGAAGAGTAGAAGGATGTTATTAGAACCAAGCTAATGTTTATGGAGAGCTCCTTCGACGAGCCACATCCTTACTACATCCGTAAGCTGCTCGTTGTGGTTTTCCTACACTGGGCTCTTCCCAAGTGTCAGGTGGTGTTCTGATTCAAAATTCCTACACCTGTTGTCTCTGAGGTTCTTAAATTGCCCTGTGATTTGGGGTTCGAATCAAGAAACCTTTGTAATGCAGTGCAGCATTTTTGTGGAGTTGGCATAAATCCTGTAAAACATAGGTAAACCAGTTTACCTTTCTGAGTCTCAGTGTTCTCAACTGTAAAGTGAATTGCAGGAATCTTATGTACCGTAAATTCCTTTTCAATTCAAAACATCTATGATTCTCCTGCCCACTACATTTCTCAGGAGAATTTTATAGGGGTGAAAAATATTGTATATTGCGGGGCGCCTGGGTGTCTCAGTGGGTTAAGCCTCTGCCTTCGGCTCAGGTCATGATCTCAGGGTCCTGGGATCGAGTCCCACATTGGGCTCTCTGCTCAGCAGGGAGCCTGCTTCTCCCTCTCTCTCTGCCTGCCTCTCTGCCTGCTTGTGATCTCTCTCTCTGTCAAATAAATAAAATCTTTAAAAAATATTATATATTGCTACTTGAACCTTGTAACTTTAAAAATGCCTTATTCATTACAGCTTTTATATATCGCCTTCAATTTCTAATTTCTGACTTTAGTCATTTTTTCCCCCGTGTGCTTTAGGCCAAATAAACTCAAATTATGATAGGATATTCACTGATAAATTCCTCATTTTTACCAATAGAACCTGTACCACATATCCTTTACCCTTTAAAATGATTAAAATAGAGGACAGCCTGTATTTAAGAGTGTAACAGTCAACCACCAAACTTGTGGCTCTAAACAAGTGGGGTTATTTCTCACAGTGCTGTGAGTCATCTGGCTGGCCCTTCTAGTCTGGGCCAGCATGGCCAGGACTTTATGGTTTAGTCTGCTGATTGGCTTGAGATCATCTAGAGTTACAGGGTTAACTTGGGCACATGTCGTCATCCAGCAGACCAGCCTGACTTTGTTCCCTGGTGGTGTTTTCCGGGCTCCCAAGGAGCCAACTTTCAGTGTGCAAGTACTTTTCAAGTCTCAGCTTCCGTCATATTTGCCCCTGTCTCATTGACCAAAGCAAATCACATGGCTAGACTCAGATTTCAAGGGGTAGCGGAATAGATTCCACCCCTAGTTTGCACAGTCCTGGTGCAAAATGGTATAGATGTAGAAATGAAAGAATTTGTGACCATATTTGCCACCTACCACAGTGTCTGAGATTGTATACTCGGCTCTTGACCATTGCTATATCATCTCTCACTGGGCAGTGAATATATCTTAATTTCCTGAACAGAATTCCTTTGGAAAAGCCATTTCATTCCTTTTTATAAGATTGAGAAGAACCTGTATTTTACTTCAAATGTATTATAAGCTCATTTTATAAAATTTATAGAATGAAGACAAGCATGAAGAAGAGAGTAAAAATAATGTCTAATTCAAACACCCAGAGATAACTGTTGTTTTTCTTTTACTTGTGTGAAGATCTAATGTTAGAAAGATTAAGAAATATGCTATTAGTATATATCTTAGTATTGTGGTTACATAATATGCCACGTATATGTAATAAAATGTTTTCATAAAGCCTATAGGTCCCTTATTTGAAAATACTTTGGCTGTTTTTTCTCTAAAACTTGGTTATAGTGAGTCTTATATTAGTTAATGTATTAGTTAATGTATAGTTAATGTAAACAAAAAGTTCTCAGAAATACTGTGGGTTAAATAAGGCATATAAGATGGATGAGGTGCTTACTTCTGTCTCAGGTAAAAGTTCAAGGTAGATAGGTGGTTTAGGTTGGATAAACATTTCTGCCCTACTGGGTCATTCAGTGACCCAGGCCAGTGGGTCAACTTTGTCATCTTCATTATGTGGCTTCTAGATCTTAGGCAGGGTGGCAGTTGTAGTTGTAGCTATTTCTGAGATAGCAAGAAGGAAGAAAGAATTTCCTGGAAACATCTTCATCTCTGAGATGATCTCAGAGTTGCACATGACTTTCTCTCACATCACATCAGCCTAAACTTAGACAGCTACACCTACCTGAAAGGGCAGTGGTGTACCGGAAGGGACTTAGAGAATTCATTACCAGGAGAAAGAAAGAGAAAATGGATATTGAGGAACAGTTAGCAATTTCTGTTATGTTAACCAAACTCTGCATATCTAGATTACATTTCCTTCCTTAAGCACGAAGCCCTAATGTGGTGTGTATCTTTTGCTTTGTTCTGCCCTGTGTCCTTAGCTCTCTTTTGGGATAATAGCACTTCATTTTTCCTTTGGAAAACTCTCAGACCGTGAACTTTGGGTTGGGCCAATATGCCCCTCCTTGCTATACTTCCCTTCACTGCATGGTTGGGTATGTGAATTTGTACCAATCATTGGAACTCAAACTTGAGTGTTTTTTAGGACATAGTGAGAAGGCGAAACTTTTTTTCCTCTTCTGCTGGGAGAATTGAGTCGTTGGGATGAGACGCAGAAAGAACCTACTGAGAGAAATAAAGCTATAGAATGGAGAGATAGAGAGAAATGGTATCCACAAGGCATTGTTTGAGTCCCCGGTTCAAACCATTCCTGAAGCTGGGATCTCCCTGGACTTCTTTTTTTTTTTTTTAAGATTTTTTAAATTTATTTATTAGAGAGCGAGAGACTGAGAATGAGAGGGGAGAAGGTCAGAGGGAGAAGCAGACTTCCCACAGAGCCGGGAGTCCGATATGGGACTCGATCCCGGGACTCTGGGATCATGACCTGAGCCGAAGGCAGTCGCTCAACCAACTGAGCCACCCAGGCGCCCCTCTCCCTGGACTTCTAATTACATAATTCAAAGAGCCCATTTATTTTTGTTACCTTGTATTAGATTTCTATCAATCACCACTGAAAGAATTCTGATTAATCTATCACCATAATCCTTCCTAAACTTCATTTCCTTTAGGTCTCATTGGTTTTCTATCTAGGAGGGTTTGAATTCAAATTCTGTCATCTAAGGTCAAGACTGTTCCCCAATGTGGTCTCACTGTCAAATTTATTTTTGAATCTTTTCCTATCTTCATGTCTTTGGTGTAATGATATCACAGGTTCTGGTATTGGGCCTTAGGGCCATGCATGGTTACTGAATTTCTCTCCTCCTCTCAATTCTTCTCTTTCTCTTTAACCTTTTGTCCACCTAATACACAAATACAGAAAGGAGGATCAGAACTAGGGAGAGTAGAGGGGAAGCCGTGGTGGCAGAGGAAAAATTATTTTGAGCCGTTAACTTACCTTTGTTCCAGCACTTCAACTGCAGTGACTGGGTGGCAGAAGTTGTCCAAAGAGTCACAGCAAATTGAAAATTGTCAGTGAAAGTGTTGCTGCCACTATGGTGACTGGCATTGAATAGGATGTTTAAAGGGAGGCCAGCGGCAGCCAGCAGAGACCAAGCTATTTGAGTGTCATTAAATTCATTATATGGCTTTTTGTGTTGCTTTCACTTGTATTCCATCTGCTAACAGTTTGGGGGTTAAGGCCAAACCTTTCCCTATGCCTGTATTTCTTTTTGTAATGTGCCTACTACAGTATCATGGCGTACAGACATGCTGTTGCTGCGTTACTGAGATAGCAGAACAAATCACTGCAATATCTACTGTGCCTTCCTTCCATTGTGTAGCTGATTTTTGAGGCTCTGATGGAAGATTATTTATGGAAAGACAGAACGTTACACCTAATTAAGGGAATCACAGATTAAGTTATTCCCTTCCCTCTTCCTGAAGTTTATGGAACTTAATCTCTGGGACATGTGCATACAAAAGGAAGGCCAGTTAGATACATGCTATTGATTTCAGGCTTCTGATGGGAAATCTCATAAATGAATAAAATGTTATTCGTTCCTAAAAATAGACGGCATGGTGATGAAGCTCACAGGTCATAACATTACTCTATTTACGTTATGTACTACACATCCCTTATGAACTGTGTCCATTTCTGGCCCCATGACCTACTCTTGGCTGCCTCTTAACAATATTCTTGAGTTGGGTGGTAGGTAAGAAGGGCAGGGAAGGGAGGCGGCATAGATAATGGCTGACGCCCTTGGACTCTTATTATTTGAGGTGCACTAGTAGAGCTCCCTGTGGCAATATTTTGAATAGACTTGAAACTTCACCTTTATGAATCATTTTGACCAGTGTGGGTGAATTTCAGCACTATATGACCGTATTATAGTCTTATTTTAAAAAGACGTTTCTCCTCATCTCCACAGCAGATCTCTTAGCTGACTTTTTGTTATTTTCCCTTGTTATTGTGTCTCGGCAGGAACCATATTGGAAAAAATCAGCAGATCAACAGAATGCTGCCGGTGTGCCGGAGCTTTTGTTTGTGCCCGTGTGCCAGTGTAAACATGAACAGCATTTCATTCACCCCACCAGTGCTCATTATAGGAAGCCATTTCCACAGCATGATATCCCACAATACTGAGGAAAAGTTGAGTCCACCATTACTCGAATGAAACTGAGAATAAAAGAACCCATTCTTAGTAGAGAGAAAATGTGTTCATGCTCGAACTGAAGGAAATCACCACAAATAGGCCATCTGATGTGTGTGTGTGTGTGTGTGTGTGTGTGTGTGTGTGTGTGTATTTTATCATCCTTAAACCCAAGCAGACCAATTCAATGGACTATAATATGCACTTAGTCTTTGATTATTTTTTTCTGCATTTCTCTTGATTATTTTCGGTGGATTTCCTTTTAATATATTTTTATTGCTATGGGATTTTTTAGAGTTAAAAGATCTCCAAACATTCTCCAAGCCCTTAAATGTACATGTGTGTCCTGTTTTCATTTTGTTTGCATGTGTTATTCTTAGTGGCCCTAAAGAAATACAGTAGGATGAAGATGAATAATGTGATTGAAAAAAAAACAACTCTCTTCTCCTGTTTGGAGATGATAATCTTTTCTTAAAATGCCCATTTGTTTTTTGAAAATGAATTTTATAGGTCAACCCTAATATAGCTCTTTTCTTGTCACTCAGCCAGTTGAGATCACAGCAGGTGGGAAATCCTTTGAGTTACCCAATCAGAACCTCAATGTGTGATACAATTATAACTCCTTAAAGGGAAGACTCATGTGGTTTAAATCTGCTTGTGGTTGGGTGTGAGTGCTAAAAAAGCGAGATCTGTATTTGAAAGCTCTTAGTGCTAAGAATAGTCCTGGTAGAAGGTAACTACATCCTTTCTAGGAAAATAATAGCTATTATCTTTGCAATGATGATGTTCTCCTTTAGAGATACCATCTGAAATTGACATTCTTACTATATATACAGCTCAACAAACTTTTATTGTGAATGTACTATGCTCTGGCACTGAAATGGGCTTTATGAATATTTATAAAACTTTCTATTCTCCCTAACGATCTTGCATATTATTGTCCCCATTTTATAGAGGAGAAAAGTCCCTAAGGCTTGGAGAAATGAAGTAAGTTAGCATCACAAGCTGGTAAGTGACAAACCTGAATTTGGACCCATGTGTACCAAATATTAAAACCTATTTTTTTAAGCATCAGATTGCCTAACTGTACAAAATATGCATTATTCCCAGAGAGAAGCTATTCATTTTGGCAGTGGCTCAAATATCCATTTTAGTGGAAAATATTCTGTGGGAGTCAAAGGAAGGTAAGAGAAACACAAGTCACTCTGCCATTGGTATTCTGAAGAGTTTCTCTGTTGATTTCACTCCCATTTTAGAATATTGCATTTAATTACCTGTCAAACATATATCTTAACTTTCTGGAGGCAGGAGGGTCAGCCCAATTAGTGTTGTTATTTTTCCATTTAGTTTTCTGAATATACCTAATGCATTTTAAATCTGTCCTCAACAATAACAATTTCAAGCCGAGAGCTTCTTAAGAGTAAATCTTTTAACCCTGAGAATCTTGAAGTAAATTAACTTAATTTTGTAACCAAATTGTAGAATCACTAAGAACATCCAAAGTTGGGATATTTTGATCCTCTTTGTTTATCTTTCAGGGTAAATAAATATAATTTCCCAAATCCCTTAGACCATGTGCTTCTTAGTAGACTCTGGAAATATCTTTTTTCCCCCCTAGAAATTGAGGAAGTCCAAGAGCTTTGTAATTTTCTTTTTCAAAGTTGAAGTTTTTATTCTATGGGCTATTTCCCTCTGGCTCTTTCCTTGTATCCCTGTGTCATGCTCTCATGAAAGAGGAGCCTCTTGCTTATATTCTTGAAGGTCATTGGGGAAGGAAAGAAAACTCCCAGTTTAGTTGGCTAGAACATAATGTTGATGAGGCCAAGGCAATACGATTATGTTAGGAACCAGTTCAGATTTTTGGCTCAGTTAGCAGAAATCATTTCCAACTGGAACATTCAGACTTCTAATAAGCATGACCTTTACTGTGGTATCTAGATTCCACCAAGGAGAAAGATCTCATTAGATATTAGCTATCTATACTAGGAACACTATGCGCTTTACAAGCTTATATACAACTTATTTGATGACTTCATTCTTTCCCGCTTTTTTTAATGAGGGTTTTTGCTTTATCTCTGGAAAATTATGAACCTCTCATCTGCTGAATATGTTAAACACTCTCTTCAAGCACTCCCAAACCAAATGTCGGTTACTTCACTGAATTTTTTGAATAAGCCCTGGGAATTGGTCCAGACACGTGGTCCCATTTACCATCCTATTAATTACTGCCCTGGAATCTAACGTATTTTCTGAAATATGAATTCAGTTTCCTATGGATTTGAGATCACATTGGACTTTTTAATGTAAAAGTTTTTCTGACAGTTCAGCTCCTTGTCTGTGGTTGGGGTAAGTTCAGTTTCACTCCTGAAATTCATAGTGTCAACAGAATCTTACATAGTATTTTACAGGTTCCAAAGGCGTGTTCGAGGTTACTGTCTCATTTGACTATCAAAACAACCTTGTGAGGTCAGTGGAGTAGATCGTTTTCAGTCCTTTTTATGTGCGTTGAGACTGAGAGGTTAGGAGGTTGTGCTTAAACATAATCTCCCGACCATTCATCCACTGCTTGTCGGCTTGTCAGTTTCACAAATCCTGTCTGTACGTTATGTTTCTAGTGGCTGTGTTAGGGATACTGTTAGCAGATTTCAGATGAAATATAATAAACTTATTTCATTGGCGTCTTATTAGAACCTTCATCTGATGTCAGATTCACAGAGGAGTGAGGATTTATTTTTTGAATACTTAAAAGATCAGTGTTTTCAAGAACATTGTGCATATTATTTTCCTGGTTCAAAGTTCTTAAGTTCTTTTGGTAGGCCTTGATCTCTTAACTATTTGCTGTCTAAATTGTTTGTTGTAAACTATCACTCTGATAGCAGCAAGCAAGTTAACAAGGGCTTGGGGCTTTGTGTATGACATGGGATTCATGAAACTAGTTTAATATAATGTTTTAAAATCTGTTTGAATAGGAAAACTTGGTCCAGAACAGCCACTCGGAAGTCATAATGAGTCATTGGTAAAAATATTCAATACGGGGAAAACTCCCAACATAAGCTAATTTTTGCTGACCAAAAAGAAATATATGGCCAAAGGTATTAAATATTTTAAGAAGTAACTTTTGGGACGCCTGGATGGCTCAGTCACTTGAGTGTTGGACTCAGTTTCGGCTCAGGTCATGGACTCAGTGTCGTGAGACTGAGCCCCACACTCAGTGTGGGGTCTGCTTGGGAGTCTTTCTCCTTCTCTCCCTCCCACTGCTTGCACGTGCCCATGCGCTTGCTCACTCTCTCTCAAATAAATAATTAACTAATTAAAAAAAAAGTAACTTTCAATATCTGCTTTGTGTATTACACGGAGGAGGATATAAAGAAGCATGATTTAGTACTAACAAGAGCTTGTGGATCTAGTTATATACCTCCATGCAAATCATTGAAGAATAATGCAGTAGCCCTTGGTGTTTATCCCTTACTGGCTTGAAGAAAATCGCTCCAGGCAATGGCAAGGGGCATCAAGGATTCTCTTTTCTTGAAATGTACATTAATTTTTTATTGTAGTAAAATATACATAAGATTTACCCTTTTAACCCTTTTAGGTGTACAATTCAGTGGCATTAATACATTTACATTGTTGTGCAGCTGTCTCCTCTCTCCATTTCTACAACTTTTTATCCTCCTAAACAGAAGCTCTTTACCCATCAAACAACAGCTTCCCATTCCCCCCTCCATCCAGCTCTTGGTAAACTCTGTTCTACTTTCCATCTCTATGAATTTGTTCTTGATATTCCATACAAGTGAAACCACAGAGGAGTTGTCCTTTTTGTGTCTGGCTGATATCACTTAGCATAATGTTTTCAAGGTTCATCCATGTTGTCAGCATTTCATTCCTTTTTAAGGCTGTGTAAAATTCCATTGTGATTATACACTACATTTTGTTTAGCTGTTCATCTATTAATGAAAAATATGTTTTGGGACATCCCTTCTCTGCTGCCCCTTTCTTGACCAGCAGCTGCCTGAAACTACCCCATCACTGTTCCTTATTATAGGTTCAATCCTGGACAAGAGTGGAGGGGAGGGAGAGTTGTCCGTATCTCACAAGTAGAAGTATAGGATGCTCACTCAAAGTTTAATTTCAGGTAAACAACAAATACTTTTTAATTTTTTTAAAGATTTTATTTATTTTAGAGAGGGAGACAGTGTGAGCAGGGGGAAGGGCAGAGAGAGGGGAAGAGACAGAATCTCAAACAGATTCCCTGCTGAGCGTGGAGTCCAACGCAGGGTTCCGTCTCACAATATCGAGATCATGACCCGAGCTGAAATCAAGAGTCGATCTCTTAACTGACTGAGCACCCAGGTGCTCCAACAAATATTTTTTTGGTATAGGAATGTTACATGCAGTATTTGAGATATACTTAAAGTAGTAGTTGTTTATCGGACATTTAAATTTAACTGGGTGTCCTGTATTTTATCTGGTAACCTGTCGAGTTCTTCAGACATTCCCCTCAGACAACTAGCCCTGGTATCCTTCCCTGTGCTCTGCTCTAGTGACTGGCCAGTGTCCGGAGAGTTCCCCATTCTCCACCTCTAGGCTCCAAGGCTGACTTATACTCCAAGGCTGATCTATACTTGGAAGTTCGAGCTTGAGGAGATACAGGTGTGGTGGGAACAGAGATCTTAATTCCTCTGTGCCACAGGGGGTATGTTCCTGGCAATGCATTGTCCACCCATTATCTAATTCCAAAGCCATTTCTACATTTTTAGGTATTTGTTACAGAAGTATCCTACGTTTCGGTACCAAAATCTGTGTTTGTTTGCCAGTGCTGCCATAACAAATACCACAGAATGGGTGGATTAAACAACAGAAATTTATTTTCTCACAGTCCTAGAAGCTGGAAGGCTGAGATTAAAGTGTCAGTAGGGTTGGTTTCTTCTGAGGCCTTTCTCCTTGCCACAGTGATGCTGCCTAACAAATTACCTCAAACCTCAGTGGCTTAAAACAACAATTTATTATTGCTCACACATCCGTGTACTAGCCGAGGAACTTCTGATCTAGGCTTGACGTGGCAGGGCTTGACTCAGCCTGCCAGTTAGTCCCAGGTTTCCACATGCCTTTCCTCTTTCTTGGGCCAGTGCGTTAGCTGGGGCATGTTCTTATGGATATGGCCGAAGTGCAAGAGAAGTGAGCCAAAATAATGTCTTTTAGTGTCTGAAGTCTTAACAGACATAGACGCTTGTTTCCTTATTCCACTGGTGAAACCAAGGCTTATGGCCAAAGCCAACAATAATGACCTGAGGAAACTCGCTGTGCCTCTAGGGGGAGGGACTGTTGAGCAACTTGGCCGGGGTATATAGATACAGGGAGGAGTGGTTTAGGACCAGTAATGCAATATGTCACATGCTGAAGTAATGATGTTCACAGAGAGTATCTAAGGCTCTTCACTTTAGGATCTTTCCTAAGTAGAAGTGAGACCAACTCCAATACAGAAGATGTAGGCTTAATATGACCTGGTGGTTAATGTTGTTGGAGAGTGTGTGGGCCATTGTCACAAATATCTAAGAACCTGGACCCGCTGTGTCCCAATACAGCCTTACCCAAGGAGATCTCTTCTCGATACTCCTAGCTAGATTGGCTCTCTGTCTTCTTCCTAACTTTTAACCCCCCTTTTTTTCCCTCTACTGTGACTCTTTCACATGTGTTAGTAGCTGGTATACTGGCTGGAATGAAGGGTACATTTGGGGGACTGAAGCTGGATAAATGGTTTGGGGCCAACTTATAGAAAAGACAAAGCGATTTGGAATTTCACTATGCCAAGGGAGCCCCTGAAATGTGTTTTTTATGGAAACTTAAGATATTTGGGGGGAAATTAAGTAAAATTTTACTTAAAAATGTATTAAATTATCTTTTGTAAGCTAATTAAAGTTGATAAAATGTAAAACCAAAGAAATCTTTCATAAGACTTAAAAAGTCAGTAAATATTGTTTAATTTTAACATTTAAGATTCTGTATATTCCCATGGTTCAAATTCAGAACAGCATAAAAAAGTACATATTTGGAAGCTGTGTTCCCATTACTGTCCTTGTCCTCCCTGATCCCCACCTTACTTCTAGGAATGCCTATTTACTTTAGTTTTTTTGCTCTTCCAGTATTTATGCTGATACAAATACGTATTTTTTTTCTCCTTTCTCATACGGAAGATCGTGTGCTACATGCACCGTTCTGCATCATTTTCATTAATAGTATATTGTGGGAATCTTTCTGAATGAGTACATAGAGAGCTTCCTGACTGCATCAGCACTGACTGTGTGAGTGTCCTACTGTGTATTAGTCAGCATCCTCTTGTTGGACACTTGGCTGGTTTTTAGTCTCTTGGTATTACAAATGATACTATGAGAAAATAAACCATATACACATTATTTCTTCAATGGGCAGATATACCTATAGGTTGAGTTCTTGGAAGTGAAATTGCTAGGCTCAAGGGCAAATTTATTTGTAATTTTGATCAACATTGCCAGATTGTTCTTCATAGGAGTTTAACCATTTTGCCCTCTAACCGGCCATATATAAATTACTTCCACAGTCTCCCCAACAGACTGTGTCTGCTGTCAAATTTTCAGATCTTATGAGTAAGATTTGGCTTATTATCACATGTTTAAGGGTCTTGCATTTTCATCTGTAACTGGGCATGTCTTGTGTCCATTTTTCTATTGGGGTGTTAATCTTTTCCATCTCAATTTCTAGAAGATTTTTTAAAAAACTTACGATGGAGATTAGTACCGAATGCCATGTCTCAAATAAATTCCCTCATATTATTTGTCTTTTGACTTGGTTAACATATTTTTTTTCCACGAAAAGAATTAGTTAATTTTTATTTCAGTGACTTGTATCTTTTAGGCTTTAGGACCTTAAAAGTCATAGCTGAAAAGGCCTTTACTATGCCACAGTTATCAGACAACTCTCTTACGTGTCATTCCAGCACTTTAATGGTTTTAAAGCTGATTGGTTAAACATTTGATACACTTGGAGTTTATTTTGGTGTATAGCGTGAAATGTAGATCCAAGAGCTTTTCACATAGTGACCAAGGCATCTTGTAGTGCCTGTTCCTCTTCATTCTTCTTCTTTTCTCAAGTTTTTCTAGTTGTTTTTCCACAAAGACTTTTGAATCAGCTTGTCTTCTATAAAAAATCTATTAGCATTTTTATGAGGATTATATTCAATTTATAACTAATTTAGGGTAATTGATGCATTTATGATGTGGATTTTTCCTTTCCAGGGGTCTTTGTTTCCATTTTTCAAGTCTACTTTGGTGTCCTTTGTGATTATTTCATAGTCTTTCTCATATAGGATTTGTCCATTTCTTGGTAAGTTTATTCCCAAGCATTTTATCTCCCTTGCTGCTCTTGCATAGAGGGTCTTTTCTTCCATTTTGTTGGCTTATGATTGTTTGAGTGTGGGATGACTGTTGGTTTCTGTGTACTAATTTTATATCCCACTTTCCTTCTATTTGTTTTCCAGTTGATTCTCTTTAGTTATCCAGGGATATAATTATATGAGCTGCAAATAGGGATAGTTTTGCCTTTCCTTTCCAATACTTATATCTCAAATTTATCTCTCCTGTTCAATTTCATTGTTAAAAATCTAAGTAACATCTATTATCTAATTTTAATCTCTGGCAATATGATCATGCCTAGACTTGAGTTATGATTTAAAAGCTACCCATTTCATATCTTTTCTTACTCATATCCTAGCGAAGTTCCAGATGACAGTGTTAAGTGCCATGTGGCTATGCCCATAGGCTTATGCTAGACTTGAAGGTCTGCCTAGGGTACTTGAGGCTTAGGGCTGGCGGGCGGGTAGAGGGCCCTCAAGGCAGGATGGATGTCAGAGGCACTGATCTGATGCAGAGGTGACTGTGTAGCTATTCGTGGGCTGGCAAGGCACAGGCAGATGACAGTGCTGTTAGAATCACGGTTCACTCTTTGACTTACTCCTGATGTTTGCGTTTCCCTGAGTCTAATTTTGCCTTATTTTCCTTCTTCTTGCCCTCTTCCCTGTCCTATTCCTCCTTGTCCTTCCCTTCTTCCCTATTTTGTAATTAACAAAGTTTAAGTAGGTTTTCTGACATTCGGAGTGGATTTCAATCTTATGCCATCTTGAAGATTATTTGAAGTAGGAGCCTGTGGGAGGGGCCAAGAAGGGAAACCCAAAAGATAATGGGGGAAATGTTTTTAAAACTACAAATCTGGGCAGCTCTGTTACATAGAGGTACAGTACTGTATGAAATTTGACCTGGTGAGGGAGTGGCTCTCATGTCAGATCTCTGGCAGGAAGTGACTCTTCCCTGGAGAAAACCAGAACCACAAACACCTCTCCCACTGCTGGCTGCCAGGCAGGATGCTGAGGACAGTGGCGGTCAGAGGACCCAGAGGAAAGCCAGCATGGGTGAGGTGGTAGGGACTGGCTGATTAGTGGCAGGCCGTTTTTCGCAGAGCACAGTGAAGGTGCATTGCTGATGGAGATTTGGTACTTCGAGGGATCGCTGTGTAACTCCAGATGGAGATTGAGCCCATCCGTATTGTTACTTCAGGCTCACTTGAAGTAAAATCTCACCACAGTGAAAACCTGGTCTGAGACCAGAAAGGTATAAGCCGCACAACAGGAGAGCCGCAGAACCTGGGTCACATGGAAGAGAAAGACGGACAGGGTCCAAGCGGAGACCCTTTTCTTACCCACATGTGCTGGTGGTTTGAAAGAGCTGGAAATTAAGAACCATGACATATTCCATTTGTGGCTTCTTAAATAATTTTGCTTATTCAACTGGCTGTTGATCAACTGTTTCGTTTCACGGTGGGGATCCAGTCTTTATTGTTGTTTTCAGCAAAGTTCTGCCTTATCAAGTCCTCCACAAGTTGTTGTAGTCCTTTAGGTTGGGAGGAACCAACTGATTGCTCAGGCAGAGGCTCCTGGGCACAGAATGGATAAAAACAGGCGGCAAAGAAAACCCCCTTTACAGAACGTTGCTTTTGTAAGTTTCTGCCTGTTGGAGTGTTTGGGTGCTGGGTCAGCCTTCATGAGTGTTAGCCAAAAGGGGAACAGGGCCTGCGGGATAGAATGGGGGGGGGGCGTTCCTACCTAGATGCGCAACTTGTGGTTACTTCATGGTCGTGCTTTTTAAAAGATTTATTTATTTATTTATTTATTTATTTATTTATTTATTTATTTATTTGAGATAGAGAAGAGTGGGGGGAGGTGCAGAAGGAGAGGACAGAGAGAATCTTAAGCAGGCTCCACGCCAAAGGTGGTGGCCAGCGTGGGGCTGGATCCCATGACCCTGAGATCATGACCTGAGCCTAGATCAAGAGTTGTGCATTTAACTGACTGCGCCACTCCAGTGCCCCCATTGTGCTTTATTCATTTGTAAAACAGGGGTAATATCTACCTCCCAGAAATTTGGTGGGAGAATCGGTACATGCCATATGTAAATGTTTCAGCCTCATCCATGGAGTGCGCAGAGCGCTCTGTGAATGCTAAGTAGTATTAGTATTGTTACAACTGCATTTATTATCAAGGCTTGGCCTGATCCCTCATTAAATTTCCAGTTTATTTTTCTCAACGGTTCAAACGAAGACACAGAATGAAGTTAGTTACAGCCCTGGGTTTCTGAAATTCCCAGAGGATTAGGGAAGAAAATTGCAATTTAGACTTGTGGTCTGAGTCGACTAACTGCGGTTATACAGCATCCTCTTGACCCGCTGTGGATCAGGTGTTTAACACCGCAGGGCTCTCTTTCTCTCCGGCCCCAAATTGAAGGATAGAAGAACAACTGCCTTTCTTTTTTCGTGTAGCGGTGAAACCTGTAGATTATAGGCCTGCCTTTGAAAAGTTTTTCAGAGTATGACAATTTTGAGAACAGAGGAGTACCTTATAAAGCTCCTATTATGATAAAAAAAAAAAATCAACCCTCCCTATCCTTTTTTAATGTTCTCTTTCTTTGTGTGATATGTTGTGCTGATTTTGTACCTTTTTTCCCCTTCAAGTTGTGTCTAGCCAGTGACTCTTCACTAAACTCACAAGGATATTCTCTCCTCCAGTGAGCTAATAGTGGAGACTTTTAACCCTCATGCAGCATTATCTAATCTGTAAATTATTTTTCTTCTCACTTATTTTATGTATTCTTCTATTTGCTGGGTTTGTTTCCTGGTTCTGTTATCAGAAATCAATGACTCCTACTCTTCTTGTCACAATAACGTTAGAAGCCATAAAGAACACTGTCTTGCAGTGATTAATTTAGTGGGCTTCTTCAGGTTGATTTAATCAGCACTAGACGGGAAGAAGCAAAACTTTTCTAATTTTTCTACTTGTATCACATAAATTAAACGGAAAATAGTTAGACAACCACGTAAATGCCTTCTCTTATCTTTCTGGCTCTTAGCAAAATTTACAACATATAACATCTGTTGTCTTTGCCTGAGTAAATCAAATTTACCCTCTTTTTATCTTCAAGTTTATCAGTAGAAGGTAGAGGAGAAGTAACAAGCAATTAAGATACTTCAAGCTCCTTGCCTCAAGGCTAATCAAACACATACTCTATAGTTTGGTAATAATACTTTATAATTTGGTGACTGTGAACCTTTTATTATATGCCTTTAGTCATTTGTAATATGACTACGGTGAGTTCATTTTTCAAAAAGGTTGAAGAGCTAATTTACTTTAGTTAATTTCTTAACCCAGAAAAGAACTTTCCCTGCTTTTAAACGTTTTTATTATCTGCTCACATGGTATAGAAATGGTTTTATGAATTTGAGATCTCCTTGATGACAATGGGACCAACAATGATGGCAGAATATATCTCAATAAATTGTGATTTTTTGATGCAAATAATGTAATTGAAAAATAACAATAGCTAACACTTAGTTTCACCTGTTTCAGCTGCTGTTCTAAGTGCTTTATAGACTTTGAACACTTAACTGTGTCCTCATAACAATACATTTATGTTGCCAGTTTTTACAGAAAAAGAAATGGAAGCGCATATTGAATGACTTGTCGAGGTCACCTGCATTAAGTGCTGGAACTGGGACATGAATTCGCGTTCAGCTTCCCATCCCATACTTCTTTCAAGTCCGCTAGTGCTTCCCAACCCTACCCTCCTTCAAGTTCCCAGATCACTCTCTGCAAAATGTAGCAGATTAAAATGACTTTGATTTTGAAACAAATTTGTTGCTATCCTTAAAGGTAACTGTGTGCATGGCCTCCTCGTAAACCTGGCCCCAAGAAGGTCTTCTGTGAAGTGGCCATTACGTGGAGACTGTGGTCCAAATGGCTTCAGGTGACTGGATCTGAATGAAGTAAAAACCTTCCACGGACTGTGAGCGGTGTAAGGACGGAGACTATGTTTAGTCTGTTTGCTGATCTATTCCCAAAGCCTGGCGTTAAGACTCAGTACGCAGTAAGAGCTCATAAAAATATGCATAGAACTGAATTGAAAACCAATTTAGCCTAGGTGCACCTTGGTTTATATTTTTAAAATCACTTCTTTTGTTTTCGTAAAATTAATTCTTGCTGATCATAAGGCATTGAAGTAAGAAAGAAAGGAAGAAAAACTACTACCTCAAAAGAATCAGTATTAACATTAGGGACCATGGTCCAGATATTATTCTGTGCACCTATATGGAAAGGACAAGTAGATAACATACTTTAAAATAGGGTTATACTACACAAGCCATTTGTTAAGTATAATTAATTCTAGTTTCACCTGAATTTAAGAAAATTATAATACAGTGAAATAAGCATAAAAGAGTCATTTTAATTTAAGTCAACATTTCTCTACCACAGAGTTATTCTTTCCTAAATGATCCCATGATCTCTCTTAGGTTAAGATAAAAGACAATATGAAAAATTAAGGGTGTGTGTGTGTGTGTGTGTGTGCATGCTTTGGTTTTTTATAGTATTAACTTAAATTCCTGATAGGAAATGTAAAGACACTGGCGTTTTTATTCTTCCATTTCCCCACCTCCTCTTCAACTTATTATTATTTTTGAACTGTTAAGGTTTATGTGTTTTATTCTATTTTGATAATTCATACAGTTCTCTAGAATTAATCTATTTTTCTTTTTAATTATCATTTTTTAGAGATATTATTTACTTATTTGATAGAGAGTAAGAAAGTGAGCATAAGCAAGGGAAGCCACAGAAGGAGAAGGAGAAGGAGAAGAAGAAGACTCCTTGCTGAGCACGGAGCCTGATGTGGAATTCCATCCGAGGACTCTAGGATCATGACCTGAGCTGAAGGCAGACGCTTAGCCTCCTGAGCCCCCCAGGTTCCCCTAGAATTAACCAATTTTTTATTTTTAAAAATTTATTTATTATTACTATTTTTTTAAAGATTGTATTTATTTATTTGACAGAGATCACAAGTAGGCAGAGAGGCAGGCAGAGAGAGAGAGGGGGAAGCAGGTTCCCCCCGCTGAGCAGAGAGCCCGATGCGGGGCTCGATCCCAGGACCTTGAGGTCATGACCTGAGCCGAAGGCAGAGGCTTTAACCCACTGAGCCAACCAAGCGCCCCAAGAATTAATCTATTTTTTAAATGGAACTTTTACTACCAATTTTCTTTTTTAAATTTAATTTTGTTACTATTATTTTTTGTTATGTTCTATTAGTCACCATACCGTACGCCACTAGTTTTTGATGCAGTGTTCCATGATTTATTGTTTGCGTATAACACCCGGTGCTCCATGCAATCCGTGTGCTTCCCACCCCCTCCCTTCTGTTTGTTTCCCAGAGTCCATAGTCTCACATGATTGGTCTCCCACTCCAATTTCTCTCTCCTTCATTTTTCCCTTCCTACTCCTGATGTCCTCCATGCTGTTCCTTATGTTCCACAAGTAAGTGAAACCATATGATAATTGACTTTCTCTGCTTGACTTATTTCACTTGGCATAAACCAATTCTTAACCATGTATTCTTTATCCCCAAGTTTTTATTTTATTTTATTTTATTTTATTTATTTTTTTCCCAGATTTTCATTTTAATACATATCTTAATTGGATAGATTTGGTCCTCATGTAGTCTTATTTTCTAAGAAAGGCTTATGTGTATTTGAATTTTTCATGGTTCAGAATGTCTGCCTATTGCCTTTTTATTTGAATGTCATCACGACTGGGTATAATATGGTTTTATATTATATTATATTATATTATATTATATTATATTATATTATATTATATTATTTATATAATAACCATCATGACTGGTTATAGTTTCCTTTAGAATGTTGTAGACACATCCCACTTTTCTGTCTTGGAATATTATTATGAGATGACTACCATCCCTTTGATTAATTTGCTTTCTTTCCCCAGAATGCCTGAAGAATTCTTTCCTAATCTTTTTTTTTTAAGATTTTTTATTTATTTATTTGACAGATCAAGTAGGCAGAGAGAGAGGGGGAAGCAGGTTCCCCGCTGAGCAGAGAGCCCCATCCGGGGCTCCATCCCAGGACCCTGAGATCACGACCCGAGCTGAAGGCAGAGGCTTTAACCCGCTGAGCCACCCAGGTGCCCCTCTTTCCTAATCTTTGACGTTGAGTAACCCTAACCAGAATCTGAGGAGTATCCTGAGTAAGTTTTTCCAGGACCTGTGTGCTTTTTTATTTTGCATATTATGGCTTTCTGATATCTTTGATGAGTTCTCTGCTTTAAGGATACCAGTTACCTTCCTTTTGGATTTTTTTGGTCTTTCCTTCATTATTGTTAGCTTTTCTCTACTAGCTTTGACTTTTTTTTTTACTTGTGATCATTGTGATACCTCAGTTTTTTTTTCCCTTGCCAGTTGGGTGTATCTCAGCCTTATCAATTCTGTGCCTTCTTCTCTCCCTTTTATCTATTAAACCTCAGTTTGTTTCTTAGATCTGAAATCTCTCTTTTCAACTCCATTTATCATCTTTCTTTTGAGCTTCTATTCTTTTCTATTAACCAGAATTTATTTTTTGTTTAGTTTTTTTAAAAAATAGGTAATATTTGAGTAGGTCATAAATGAAAGAACAAACCTGTGGGAAAATACCCACTCTCATCTTCCATCCAGTTAAGCTACCCTGGACATTAGCTAGTGTTATTAGTGACTTCAGTGCCCTTTTGGAAATTAGGAATATTCAAGCAAAAATAAAAATCTAATCTTTTAAAAAGCTCCTTTTTGTATGGAGCTCTATTATGTTGTTATATGGTTTAATTATTTGTGGACTAATTTCTTTCTGTTCCTTGGTAACATATTTCTTCAGACTGATTTGTCTTTTTTTTTCTTTCTTTCTCTACTGCGTTTTTGGTGTGGTATGCTTGTATATTTTCCTTGCTGCTTTTATTTTTCTCATACTTTACTTGGACAGCTCTGTCTATAATAAGACTGTCCTTATACAGTATAGAAACTTCCTTATCATATCCCACTTTATATGAGATTAATGTTATTTGCACTTTAAGCCACAGTGGGAATTGGACATTTAGTACTTAACCTCTGTTTAATCTGGGAACATGGCAGAGGATGAGGATTAAATAATGAAGTGTGTATTTATGTTATTTTATTTATTTATTTGAGAGAGAGAGAGAGTCGGGGAGGGGTGGAGGGAGAGAATCTTCAAGCCGACTCCATGCTGAGCACAGAGCCTGATGTGGGGCTTGATCGCATGACCCATAATTTCATGACCCGAGCCCAAAGCAGAAGTCACATTCAACCCACTGAGTCACCCAGGAGTCCCAAGGGAGCATGTATTTTAGTTGAAATCTCTGGGCTTTCGATCCATTGTTAATGGATCCCTGGACCAGGTATCGTCCACCTAGATGAGATGTATACCTCATTCACATGGGGACAACCACTGGGCACCAGAGACTTCAGCCCTGTCCCCCAGTCCAGCCTGCATCCCTGGAGCCCTCACTTCATCCAGAGTTTAGCCTCTTAATTTCTGTTTCTGTGCAGCAGCCATTTACATCGGTGCCCCTGTGAAGAAAGGGAAAGGGGAGTGGTACCAGCTTAGATTCTCTCCAAATTTGGAGGCATGAGTGAGAATTTCTATGATCTTATTGATACAAAATTTAGTATCTGAGGGGTGGGAAAATATTAAATGGTCAGCCTTGCCCCATACCATGTTGGCTTGGTTTGGAATTTTGTTTCCTTCCTTTGCTATCAATTTGTGAAGTTTATGGCATTACAATGTGATAGTTTCCTCGTTTGGTGTAGACTAGTTGACTTTTTTTTTTCTCCTGTGTTTCCCTTTCTAAATGATTTTGCAGAAGTCTTTGTTTTTCACCAAGGTATTTGGCTTATACAGTTCCCTCTACTTTCTGCCGGTAACCAAATGTCAACATTGTATGGGAACTGTTATAGTACATGGGAAATGTGAGTGAGTGGTTCTACTTTGTTTGAAGTTAGTCTGCTTATTTTTCTTGAATTTTGGGGGTTTTGGCAGATTGGGACAACATTCTGGAATTTCTTTCAGTCCGTAGCTGAGGTATTGTTCGTGTTGTGTTTGTTGTTTGTGGTGTTTGTGTGGCTTTGGCGTTTGTGGCCTGTCACCCCAAATGGCCCAAATCTAGAAGACACTGGAAAATCTGAGAAGGATCCTGGTTGGAGGATTGAGGGAGGCCTTTCCAAAGAGATGGCGCGACGGCACATCACTGTGGAGTCCTGTGTGGCCTCGCTGCTGAAGGAGGATGGACTGAACGTACAGCTTTAATCTCCCAGCCGGCAAGGCCGCAGCTGCCGTCCTCCCGTTGCTCACGGAGGAACAGGTTGCTGCTGCCGCTGACTTGGGGCCAAGGTAGTTGATAGAAGGGGGTTGCAAAACCAAGAGCCAGGGGAGTGAAAATTGGAAGCATTTGAGAAAGGGAGTGGAGGAACGCAGGACCCTTCCCGGAGCCCTGCCAAGCCCTCCGGGTGCGCGAAGCCCTCCACGTATTGCTTTTACATGCCAAGTTTTACCAACTGTGACATTCGTATTTCTACATCCTAGTGTGACTTTTTTCCCCAAAGGAGGTTTAATACAATAAATGTAAGTTTAAAAGACTCCAGAAACATATCTAGCTAAGCTGAGACCTGAGTCCTATGATTCAGAAACAAGCTGTGTTTGGGGGCAGGATTGAAGTCTTTTTGTTTTTTTAGGACCAATTATTTGGAGATATTTTTTAAAAAGTCTTGACAGGGGCATAAAATGACCCCTAGGCCTAGAGGGCCCAGAACTGCTGGGATGGGCTCCAAGTGCATAATAGTAAAGGAACAATAGATTGGGATTCTCTCTTCCTCTTTCCAGTTTTTGAATTTGCCTGGCAGATATCGAATGTTGTTACTCAGCGTGCGAGGCTCTTCACACCAAAACCAAATGTCCTTTCCCTGTCTGAGAGGTTTGAAAGTTGCTGTCACCTTCCTATCCACTGATAAAGTGCCTCGGAGCCAACATAGGTGCTACCCCACCGTGGATGAGTGGTTAAGGATGCATAGCTGACAGGGTTTCCGTAGGTAGAACTTGAGGGTAACAGTACCCACTGCCGGCTCCTTCCTCTTCAGGATGGCCCCAAAAGAAGCATAATAGATCCTAGCGTCGTGATGCAGAAACACCTTACAGATGTGGTGTGTTACCTTTTTATTGAGGCTAGATGTTAGGCCGTCTGATGAAATAATGAATCACTGGGGCTGAGATTTAGAGTAGGGAGGGCTAATCAGTTCTATGACATAGAAAATAGTCATAAAGAGAGATAATGACGGTCTTTAGCATATCATTGAAGAGAAGGGGGGCCCGGAGGAGAGGGGACCCTGGCTCAGTGACTGCTCTGAGAAACAGGTGTATCCCATCCCATCTCAATTTTCTTCCAAACTGAGACATTGTTCTAGAGAGTGAAGTGTGTGTGTGTGTGTGTGTGTGTGTGTGTGTGTGGCTATTTATTAATAATTCATCGTGGGCATCAGTGCGAATAGGACTGTTCTGGGAAAATTCTAACCCATTTCCCCTAACTCTGATGTTGTGTTCATTAAGCAAGCTTTTGATTCCAGATGGCTTTCCCGTAGAGCTTCAGCCACAGAGAGAGTGTGATGTTATTACCTTCACATTATACACATGTATTCACCTCCCCTTCCTCTTCCCAATACAGTTGTACTGTGGCTTATTTTATTGAGTCAGTATTCTGTGTTCACATTATTATGTGTGTGTAAACAAGTTTACAGCTGAGCAAGTTATTTCCTTGTATTTGTTCTTACTCTTCTTGGGCTTAATAATTGCTTGGTTTTCTCTGTACCGTCACTAATTCTGCCCCAAGCTTTTGAATATGATGATTGATATGGTCAGTGAGAAAATCTATCGGTTGCATTTTTTTTTTCTTTTGTACTGTTGTTTTTGAAATCTCATCTTCCTGTTCCAGGCTGGCTGGGTTGTTCTGCAGGTCCTTGGCATAATCCATATCTCTGAGCAGCCCCTTAGAGTCACTCCGGGAATTCTTTCGCCTCTGTCCTGTGTTAAGATCCCTCATGCCTCTTTCCTGATTTAGACTGGATGTTTTCTGGACCTTTTCTGTTCTTCAGAAAAGCTGAGAGATCATCTAGGGGTGGAAATGGGAGATTGACCCAACAAAGGAGGTCTGAAAATAATGGTGGGAGGAAAAGTCACTTCTTCCTTTCATCCAATAAACTAGTTATGTGAGTGAGGGGAGGTATGTTCGGATTGTGTTTTAGAAGCATTTATTCGACATCATATGTTTATGGGCATCTGTTCTGCAGTAAGGACAGGACAGGCGTGGGTCCTGCCCTCTTACATCTTCTCTACCAAAGTAGAGACAAGCGAGCAAGTAGAGTACAGCTTGCAAGCAAGCACAGGGGGCTATGGCAGCGTGAGGGGGCGCTTAAGTCTGGACCGAAGTGTGGGTTGGAGGAACAAACATCAAAGGTCACCCATTTTACATGATTCTGTGTATATGAAATGTCCAGAATGGGCAAGTCCATAGAGACACAGAGCAGGTTGGTGGTTACCATGGGCAGTGACCCATTAATGGGGGTTATGAGGCTACCTTTTGGGGTGAGGAAAATGTCCCAGAAGTAGATAGTTGTGATGGCTGCAGAACACTGTGGGAGCACTCAGATGCTTGAATTGTACACTTTAAAGTGGTTGACTTTGGGTCATATAATTTCCACCTCAATATAAAAAATAGAGTGGGAGAGAGCAGTTAGGAGACTTGTCTGACGAGAGCTCTGATGTGAGCTACATTTTAAAAGTATTTTCTTCATTCTAAAAGCATTATATTTATGTACTTTGTGAATAGTCATGCACTTGTTGCAAGTTTCAAAAAAGGACAGAGTCTCAAGAAAATCGAAGTTTACTTCCTTCCCCATCTCCCAGTCACCCACTTCCTTTCCCTATGAGGAAGACGTTGCTACCAGATTTGGACATATTTTGAGCCTGTGCATAAGTGTGCATGTTTGTGTGCGTATGTGTATAAAATAGTGTGCGTATGTATGTATAATAGTGTGTCTACATATATGTGCATGTTCTAACATATATGTATTGTCAGAAGTCCAGAAAGAGTAAAAATTAAAATGAGATCAGTAAAACCATATTTAGTAAGAGTTGACTGTCTACAGAAGAGCAGTTCACGAGTCTTCAGTACCAAACTGATATGAAGCTCAGAAGCTTGTCGCTACAAGTTGGTTTATAAAGTAAAAATGAGGAAATTATTAACCTTTGCCAGGGTTGGTAATTACCATGGGAATTTCCAGACAGCAGGGGATGAGTTAAAAATGATTATCTCATATCATGTTAGGAAGATGACTTCAGTTTCCTTTATGATTATCAGAGGCATTTATAAGAAATAACCTAAGTTAAGTTTTGGTCGTGTTCATGAAATAAGCTCGACTTCGTTTCGCTGACATGGCATACGCGGCTGTGTCTGCTCGGGGTCGGCCCGGGGTGGGGGGATTGTGGGGTGGGTGGGGGGGCGTGCTGCTTTCCAGCCTGGTCTCCCTTTTATTTTAATGCTCTCACCTTAAAATCAAATTGTGGCATACCATAAACATGTTTTGCAGCTCACTTTCTTCACTTAGTATGTCTTAGAGCTCATTTCACATCAGTGCATACAATGTTGCCTTGTTCTTTTTAACAGCTTCATAGAATTTGATTATCGGACCATAATTTATTTAACCAGTTCCTTGTTATGGATATTTAGAGAGGCTCTTTTCAGCCTTTTGCTGCTGTAGGCAATGCTATAGTGACTACTGTTTGTGTATATATGTCATTTGGCCCAGATGCAAGCATGGGAAAAGGCCTTGTGGGAAGGCCGAAGCACCCTCGAGGGAGTGTGGGAGAGCAAGTAGGCAAGGAGGCAGAACTGATAAAATGCGGTGGCTGAGGGCGCATGATAGATGAGGGAGAGGGAGAATTTGTAGCGCTCTGTGTTTCCGGGCCCTGGAGTAGGGCAGGTGCCTAACCAATATTTTCTGAATGGAGCCACAAGAAGAGCTGAAAATTGTCCAGTATAAATTAGGGGTTCTAGTACATGAACCGTTCTCCCACCCACGCTTGTTTTGATTTTCATGACCTCCCCCTCTCCCCTTTCCTGGAAGGCTTTCTCCTGACAGTTTACAGACAACCAGGCAGCGACTGGTATCGAGCGGCCCATCTGCGATGTCAGGGTGTTTTTCTGTGTGTTGCAGAGTATGGGCGGTGCAGCGGTTAATAAATAACTGCCAATCTCATTGTGGAGTGCCGGCATTCTTGTTCTTAAGTCAAGTGAGTGCTTTATGAATCAGAACAAACATAATATTTCGGTCTCCGGTTAATATCAAGGTTAATGATATTTAACAAAATTGAAGTTTATGGTAGGTCGTGCTTTTAATCAGTGTTCAGGAGTGCATCTGCTGCTTTCTCCATCTCTTCCTACCGAGGAGTACTTCTGCATCTTGTCTCCCTGGAGAAACCTACATTTGTTTCTTCTCTGAATTCCCTTAAAATCTGCTTTCCTCCCTAATTAAACTATGATTTAAAGGCACGGTAAGATTATAATGAAGCTAGTTTTGACCCCCACACAGTAAGCACTCAGAATTTCAGTGGATTCCTGATGTATGATGCGATTTCTTAGCATTAGTGATTGCGATAATCAAATCACTATAATAACTATGACATTTGGGTTTAGGACAATTTTCAACTGCCAACGTAAAAGTCGTAGAGAGCCTTATTTCATGTTGGCATGTGACTCTTTACATTCAGTAATCAGAAATAGTGGTTAGTGTAAACTTCTTGCCTAAATCTCTCTCTCTAAATACACGTGTGTACACAGACACACAGACACACAGACACACACACAAATCATCCATGTGATTTTGGCAACAAAGTATAAGATTTCTACTTGTGTGGTTTTTATTAAAGTCACATAAGACTTTTGAGATTATTTGATTTACATGTGGTGGGCCAGATTCAATCTTTTTTTTTTTTCTCATTTTATTTTTTTATTTTTTTTTTAAATTTTAATGTATCATTCATTTATTTTGTCATTTTGTTCTTTTTTTCTCCCCAATTTTGTTTATTTTAATTTTTCAGTGTTACAAGATTGATTGTTCATGCATCACACCCAGTGCTCCATGCAGTACGTGCCCCTCTCGATACCCACCACCAGGCTCACCCCCCCCACCCTCTCCCCTCCAAAACCCTCAGTTTGTTGCTCAGAGTCCACAGTCTCTCCTGGTTCAACACCCCCTCCGATTTCCCCCCATTTGCCCTTCCCTTCCTTCTCACGATGCCCTCCATGATTTTCTTTATACTCCACACGTAAGTGAGACCATAAAATAATTGCTTCTCTCCACTTGACTTATTTCACTCCGCATAATCTCTTCTAGTCCTGTCCATGTTGATACAAAAGTTGGATATTCATCCTTGGCCAGATTCAATCTTAGGAAAAAAAAATGTCCTCTAGCAACTCCTTGGCCACTATGTAAGTGGAAATCAAAGTGTGAGAGCTTTTATAGGCAAGCCTTATGGTTAAGGACATTTACTGTTGTAAAAAAGGTGAAATAAAAATCAAAAAGAGAATGAATAAAGAAATAGGATTGCCTTGCCTCATGCCATCTTGGTTAGTAAATTAAGTATTTGATGTGCCCAGAAGTCTTTATTAATAGCTCAGACAATTCCTCCAGGGGGCATTACTAAAAACCCTAGTAAACTGACTTGGGCTTCTTCCCTCCTTTTTTTCCCTCCCCTTCTCTCCTTCAGTAGACGTTGTCAGATTCTTCTCCTCAGATGGACAGATTCATGGTTCTATCAGCAGTGTAGGGGAAGCTGTTTTTCCTGTCCTGCCAACACAGTGCACTATTTTATTTGCTTTTTGTAAACCTTCCTTAGATCACCAAAATTTGGTAACCAGACCTTCGTCATCATTCTCATCATAGACCAATTGTTATGGAACCACCTTTAATGTACTTAATGAGGTTGGAGAAGGAAGATAAGAAAGCTTCTAAACATTATCTTTTATGTTAACATTTAAAAGTATATTTTATTAAAAAATATTTCAAGCTTGCAAGACAAAGTGCAAAGAATATTAGAATGAACATTCTTGTTCACCACTTTACTGTGCTATGATTTATCCTTTTTGCGACATTTGCTTTAAGTCCTTTTTAAGAAATGAAATAGTACATATAGATTTGAAGTTGCTTATAATCCCTCCCTGATGCCTTTTATCACCCTCTTTCCTCAGAAATGCCATTCTCAAGCACATTTTTACTTCTACAGTAAATATTACAGTTTTTCACGTTTCAGTGACACTATGTGAATTCTTTTGTGGCTTATTTTCTCCTTAACGTCAGGTGTTTGATTTATCCATGTTGATACATGTCATTTATTTTTTTTTTAAAGATTTTATTTATTTATTTATTTATTAGGAGAGAGAGAGAGAGAGAGAGAGAGAGAGAGAGCATGAGAAGGGAGAAGGTCAGAGTGAGAAGCGGACTCCCCATGGAGCTGGGAGCCCGATGTGGGACTCGATCCCGGGACTCCGGGATCATGACCTGAGCTGAAGGCAGTCGCTCAACCAACTGTGCCACCCAGGGGCCCCACATGTCATTTATTTTATTGCTTATAGTTTTATCTGAATATATCGTAGTTCATTTATCCATTCTCCTGTGGACGGGCATTTGAGTTGTTGCTGACTTTCCACTACTATACACAGAGCTGTGATGAATGTCTTGTAATGGTGTCTTCACCTCTCTTTCACCACGGATAAGGATGTGTGTAGTTCGAAGATCTGCTACATCCATCTAGGAGGAGGAAATTAGAGCATGATGGGGAGAGTTGTTTTAGCAGGGTACCATAGTGTAGGGGAATGGCTCTGTGTACCCCCCCTCCCCCCCGCAAAAAAAGGTCCTTGGTATTTCTGGATGGGAATTATGCAAAATAAATGAGATAAAGGGCCCAGTATATTGCGCTAAGGCCAAAGGGACGCTTTCAGTGATGTTAAGTGGGGGATTATTTGATCAGGTTTTCATTTTAAAGACGTTGTTCTAGTGGAGGTTGAACTGGGATTGGAATGAGAAGTATTTCAATTAGCATTTTCTTTGTATTATAAGTAATAGAAAGTCAAATTCAAATTGGATTAAATAACAAGGTAATTTATTGACACACGTAACTGGAATGTCTAGAGGTAGCTAGCTAGGTTTGACCCCACAAGTGAGTGATGTCACTAAAGATAAAATTATTTCCAACTCTGCCTTCCAGGGTGTCTCTACTACTTCCTGACTGCAATATGACTGCCAGCAGTTCCTGGGACTTTATAATTCATTCCCTATGATCAAAGTGAGAAAATAGAGACATAAAGAGCATCTCTCACTGAATGAAATCAAACTGAACCAGTCACTAGATGGAGGGGGACACAACTATTCTGACTGATTAATTCCATCTAGAACCCTCCCCTGAGGCTAGGGGATGGTGTCACTCCAACCTAGATAGCCTGAGTTATTGGGGAGAGTTGGTTTTCCAAAGGACAGCCTCCCCAGAGGCTGTTAAGAAGGTGGAATTGAGAAATAGAGACTTGTAAGGAAATTAACAGACACCCTTTACAGCATAGAAATGAGCAAACCTGGAGTGACAGACACGTATGAGGAGGTGCTGGCCCAGTGAAGAGAAGGGGTTTTGGCCCTGAAAGTGGGGAGAGACAGGAGGAAGTGAACTTGAGAAATATGTAGAAAGCAGGACTTGGTGATTTATGATGACGAAGAGACAAGTGTAGTGTATTAATTAGGCTAGGCTAATCTACCATAACAAAAAGAGCCCAAATGATTTAATAGCGTCAACAATCAAAATTTCTTTCTTTTTCAGCTTTAGAGTGTGTTCTAGGTTGCTAATGTTGACGGTGGATGGATCTGTTCCAGTTTTCAAGGGTCCCAGTTCATCACACCTGGACCATCTTCAACATGGATCTTCCAAGATTGCTTTGACCATTGCCATTCTCATCCTCAGGAAGGGGA
Organism: Nasua narica; assembly: GCA_028533885.1. Lineage (NCBI taxonomy): Eukaryota > Metazoa > Chordata > Mammalia > Carnivora > Procyonidae > Nasua > Nasua narica. The sequence continues at coordinate 18,146,352 of CM052801.1, forward strand.
AAAGTGCAGGAAGGTGTGAGCATAGGAGAGCTTACTGGCCAGACCTGAAAGTAGGCCCCTCTCACTTCTGTTCTCATTCCATTGCAGAGAACCGTGTCGTAAGACCACTCTTAATGTGCAAGGGGTATGTGTTGTAGGGAAGCATAGATTTTGGTGGACAGCTGGCAGTCTCTGCTACAGGTGGAATGGGATGACTTCCATGTTTCTGGCTTGAGTATTCGATGATTGAGGGTACTAGCAAATGTGTGGGAGACTGTAGGAGGAGGATGTGAAGTGGGGGAGATGGGGGGATGAACAGTTCATATTGGGATATCTTGAGTTGGAAGTGCACGTGGGCTGTATAGGGGGAGATGTGTAGTGGCAGATGGCTGCCAAGCCTGGTCTTTGTGAAGGGAGGTCAGGATTAAAGATCTGGATTTGAGAGCCGCCCATTATTAAGTGACTGATTCTTGGGGGTAATTCTTGCTTAAAAGCATTACCTGGCATTCACCTTGATGCCCTTGTGCCTCTTTTCTGCTGTCCACTCTTTCAATCATGTGACATTTTAAGGCAGTTTATCCCTAAGCAGTTTGACAGCTCAATACTTGGAAAAGCTAAATTTATTCTTCAAATCTGGAGATGTCTCCCTCTCACAGATTGTTTATAAAAATGTCAAAATAATATCAGTGCTAGCTTGATGGCTAGGGGATCCCATTGTTAACATGACTCCGACTAGATAAGTGCTTTATAATCACTGCCTTTGATTGCCTGTCTTTAATTCATCTCTCTATGCTCAACAAAACAATTAAGATTTTAAACAAATTACCTATGGGTTGCCCCTTATTCAAATGCTTATTTATGTAGTCTGTAGAATTTTTCCTTAGAGAAACTGTGTTCTTGTTCTTACAATAAGTTGAGTGATAGTATTTCCCATGATCCTAGTTTATAATTGAGTCTAAGAATTTTACATGAAGAGAGGAGGACCCGCAGTTGCCAAGATTATCTCTACTACACCCCTTGTGGAACGGGTTGTGTTACTACAAACTGTCAGGAAGAGAAAAGATTGTTGCTGGTTTTTAAAAATTTTTTAAATTTTTATTTTTTTGCTTTGGAAAATACTTGCTTTGGAATTAAAGAACAGTAGTGTATTTTCCAGGTGTTTTCTTCTATTCTGTTACATAGATTTTCTGTGTTAAAGGGGCTTCAGAGATCATGACCCTGTTCAGTCCAGTGACCTCTATTATAACGATTCAAATAATCCTGTAGATCCTGCTTGGATACTTCCAGTATTGGGCAGCTCAGTACTTTTCTAGAAAGATTGCTTCCTTGTGTTTCCTTGATGAAACAAGGTTATTTTTTTGGTTGAGCTCAAGTGTGCCTGCTTCTGATTCTCCTCATCTGCTGTAGAGATGAGCTCACATGTCAGCTCTTTGATGGTACTTGAGCCTTAGGGAAGTTACTGTCTGACACGGATATGGGAATCTAGTTGGTGTAGGTAACTGCCCTCTACATATAACCACACTTCTGGACCATTTAAGAAGACACTGAAGTGCAAAGGAGGGAGAATGAGTATCTTGATAACATTGATCTCTTTCTAGTCTTTATAAGAGTAAATTTCTTGCTAAGTCCATACTTTATTATAAATAACAGATTTTTTTTGCCACCCACCTCCAGAGCAAAACATGAGTCATTTAAATATTTGAAGAAACCTCTAATATTCATCCTTAGTCTTCTTGTCATTCATACCCATTTATCCCATCCATTTCTCATAAACTGTGATTTCTAGAGCCTCATTGTCTTGGTCACTCTCCTCTATCCAAATCAATGTCAGTGTTTTTCTCGAATTGCAGCATGTCCAGAATCGGACGTGATATTCCAAATATTATCTGTATAATGCATTGCTCATTGCTTGGTGGAAATAGTATGTTCCAAAGCACTAGGAGCCTGGGGGGAATAAGATGGTGGAAATAAGAGTATTTTCTTTCTTTTTTTTAAGATTTTATTTATTTGACAGAGAGATAGCACAAATAGGCAGAGAGGTAGGCAGAGGGAGAGGGAGAAGCAGGCTCTCTGTTGAGCAGGGAGCCCGATTCGGGGCTCGATCCCAGGACTCTGGGATCATGACCTGAGCTGAAGACAGATGCTTAACTGACTGAGCCACCCAGGTGCCCCAGAATATTTTCTTTTCAATTGCTAGATGCACAGAAGTGTGTGTGTGTGTGTGTGTGTATGTGTGTGTGTGTGTGTGTGTGTGTGTATGCTTTGATCCAAAGAGCATTTGCTGTTAGCAAGGGCACATTATAAATCTTTGCAATCTGAGTATTTACTAATTACTGCCAAAGGCTTTGAATGATCAAATCCATTACAGGGGTAATAGAATTAATAATTATTGTTCTGTTTACCTTCTATTTTAAAAGAAAATAATTTGTTACTTTCAATTTGGGTATATATTTGTTACAAGAATCAGTAACTCAGTGTGTTCAAATTTGAGCAGTTGAATATATAAGAAATGGTGTCTTAGTTGTGAAATGTGCTCATCTTTCCATCCCTTTCTGGGGATTGAAGGCCACTTGACATGCAACTGCCATTATACCTTACTCTTTCACCTGGAAGTGATTTCTTTCTTATTGGAAGTCTCTCAGTTCTTTCTTGACACTTGTCTCACTCTACATCATATTATGGGCATCTGGTATGTGTTTTAATGTCCCCTGAGAGACTACAGATTTTTAAGAGGATCTAATATGTTTTGTTCAAGTCTGAATGCCTCAGACAGCCTAACCCAGTCTAGCCTGGGCTCAATAGTCACTGAAAGAAGGCATAAATGCAAGAAGGCTAAATATTTAAAAATATATGCAGTGTATTTATGGACAGTAGTAGATTTAATTAGAAGTAAAAACATGTAATTTGAAACCAACCAAACAAACAAACCTGACAATAAAGTGCACAAATACTCAATTACCCAGGAAGATATTAGCAGCATCATCCACTATAATGTATACAAAATCTAGCTATTTCAGATTTACTGATGCCTATTGGATATTTTTTAAATTTTTATTTATTTTTTAAAAGATTTTATTTATTTATTTGTTTTTTAGAGAGAGAGAGAGAGAGTGTGAGCAGGGGAGGAGTGGAGGGGGAGGGCGTGAGACGGGGAAGGGATCTCAAGCAGACTCTGTGCTGAGTGCAGAGCCAGTGCAAGTCTCCATATTACGACCCTGAGATCATGACCTGAGCAGAAATCAAGAGTTGGACACTTAACCGACTGAGCCACCCGGGTGCTCCTGGATGTTGTAAATAGTGGATTGAAATTTGACTTCTGCAAACCTAATCATGCATGGGGAATGAGGTATCACTCCAGTGAGGGTTGCCCTTGCTGTGTAAATTAATAACATCTTCTCATCTTGAAGAGTTAGTGCAGTCATTAGGCAAAAAGGAAACATCCTTTAGGATCCTATGGATGATAATCTTTAAAAAAATCTATCATTTTTTGAGGTTTACTATATTCTAAGCCACTGTGAAATGATAGAAAATATGTTAACTGGTCTCTGCCCGCTGTTCTGGGCACAGAGCTCCTAAAACCCTTGTAATTTCCTAAGTGACAAGAGACATCTTTTGTTTTAATGTTTGGTCTTTGACTCTGGTTCCTGACACAGAACTCCTAAATCCCTTGGAATTTCTTGGGTGGTAGGAGTGTCTGTTGTTTTAGTGAAGAGATGCTTGGTACATTCCTAGATAGCTTCAGGATGGGGGCTGCTGGGTTGGTGAGCACATTGGTGTGGTGGGAGGCTGGTGCACTTCGACTCCATGGGGACAGAAGCTCCTGTGCTTGGGACCCTTCCAGATCTCACCCTCTGTTTCTCTTCATCTGGCTGTTCATCCGTATTCTTTTTTTTCCCCTAAATACTTTTATTTTATTTTTTCAGTGTTCCAAGATTCATTGTTCATGGACCACAACCAGTGCTCCATGCAATACATGCCCTCCTCAATACCCACCACCAGGGTCGCCCAACCCTCCACTCTCTCCCCTCCAAAACCCTCAGTTTGTTGCTCAGAGTCCACAGTCTCTCGTGGTTCATCTCCCCCTCTGATTTCCCCCAATTCACTCTTCCTTTCCTTCTCACAATGTCCTCCATGTTTTTCTTTATGCTCCACACATGAAACCATATAATTGACTCTCTCTGCTTGACTTATTTCACTCCACATAATCTCTAACAGTCCTGTTCATGTTGATACGAAAGTTGGGTATTCATCCTTTCTGATGGAGACATAATATTCCATTGTATATATGGACCATGTCTTCTTTATCCATTCATCTGTATTCTTCAGCATATCCTTTATTATACAATATACCAGTAAATGTAAGTATTTCCCTGATTTCTGTGAGTTGTTCTAGCAAATTATTAAACGCGAGGAAGGAGAGGATCATGGGAACCCCGATTTACAGCAGGTCAGTCAGAAGTACAGCTGACAGTCTGGGACTTGCCACTGGCTTCTAAAGTACAGGCAGTCTTTGGGGACTGAGCCCTTAACTTGGATCTGGTGCAAACTCCAGGTAGATGGTACCAGAACGGAATTGAACTGGACGCCACCCAACTGATACGGATTCGCTTCATGTGTGACAAACCTGCATGTCTGCTGTCAGAAGTATTGTGAGTGTGAGAATAATGGTGAAACCCAGGGATTTTTTTCTCACAGCTGCTGGCATTACCTTGTTTCATCTCTGAAAATTGTCATAGTTCAGCGAGGTCAATTCCGTATTTATCCTTATTTTGTTAATGAGAAAATGGAGTCAGAGAGGTTAAGTGGATTGTCCATAGTAAGCAGTACAACCAGTACTTGATCCAGAACGCAGGCTCTTGAGTACAGTCCTCTCCTCTGTGTTCTCCTCATGCTGATCCATAAATAATCAGCCAGCTCTTAATATATGCAAGGTGATTTTTAGGCATTGTCCTCAGACTGAAGATATATAAAGCAAGATGTATCAAACAAGGTTCCTGTTCTTATTGAACTTAACAATTTTCTGGAAGGACCTCAGGTCTGCCTGATGGAACATTAGTGCTGACTGAGTGACACTAGCATGGCGTTCTCTAGGAATGAATTTACCAGAAGACTTTGGAACAGGCCAGGAAGACTTTAGTGGAGGAGGCCAGACTTCAGCTAACTGTTGAAGGAGAAGAATATATATCAAGAGAGGTATGGAAGAGGACATTTCAGACAGGAGCAGAAAGCAAAGGAGGAACATGACATGAGCCAAACGCAGACTGAGAGAACATCAAGGCATGGCCAAGGGATCTCATTGCACATTGTCAAGATTATTTTTTTTCAGGCTTTCATCTTACCCAATAATAATTCAATCATGAATGTAAATTATGGTCACTGAAAGAATTATACAAAAAACAATTTTCACAACTAGAGATGTCAGAAGCCAGGTTTCTTGTAGAAACTTTTTATTAGAGGAAAGGCGATTCATTTAGGTCTTCAAAAATCATGAATGCTACAAATGGGTAAGGAGGAACATTTGTGATTATCACCCATACTGTCTCCTGCTGTTTCATAGTAGTTGTATACAGTTTTAATCAGTTTGGAGTGTAAGAGATGAGAAAATTTGAAGGCCCTTTTCCAAAAGGCATTTGAAAACATTACATCTTTTCCACCAAGAATAAATGTAATCGTGTTCTAGGATTGTAGATCAGATATCACTGGAGTTATCTATAAGGTTGGAAATTGAAATGACTGACAAGGCTCTACTCACATAAGGCTTCAGGGAATGTGAAGGATACAGCGGGAGGAAGGAAGCCCAAATAGTCACTAAGAGGGCTAAGCCTCTCAGGTGCAGCTCCTAAGAGCCTTTCTCGGTTGCACGGGATGAGCTGCATCTTTTGATGATAGACCAGGGTATGTGTGAGGTCCCTGGGCCTCAGGGGAGCTGAGGCACAAGTTTACTCAAGGCTCTTTTATACCGTCCTGGTCATAGAGCTGAAACCAGGCTGTATAACTTATTAAAAGGTAGGAAGAAATGTATAGGGGTGGGAGTTCGTGACAGTGATTCCTTTTAGGGGGATGGAATTGGGAGAGATGGGCAGCATGGCAATTGTGTGAATGAGGCTATATTCTACTGCTCAGGTGGCTAGTATGTGGTTGTTACGTAATTGTGTGTCTGAAATATTTTGTAATAAAAAGGGTTGGGTGCAAAAGTTTTCTTCACGTTATAGAGAAATAAGCTTACAAGCTAAGAATCACCTTCATATTGTCAGTTGCAGGAGCCTAGGTAGCCTCTTCATGGGCCCAAGGCTTAGGGGAATGAGTCCACAAATCTACCCTTCTGAACGGTTTTAGGTGCGGAATGTTGATTAATCAGACAGTTGTGAGGAAGTAAAAAGAAAAAACTGTATTCCAAGTACTATTACAGTCTTAATTGTATAACACTTACTCTCATAAACCCTATTTTTTTATAACTGTATGGGTTGGACAAACAGAGAGCCTTCCACAGAGGCCTTAGCTTTGGGAATGCAAGTACAGCAGTCAGTCTTTTCTCCCCTCACCAAAGTCAGCTGACGATTCAGTCTTTCTTCTAAAAGCTAGTGGTTCTCGACTGAGGGTGATTTAGTCTCCCAGGTGACATTTCAAAACATCTGGAGATATTTTTGGTTGTCACAGCTTGAGGAGGGTTTGCTACAAGTATCTAGTGAGTGGAGACTGGGGGTGCTGCTGAACTTTCTATGGTACGTAGGACAACCCCACAGGAAAGAATTACCTGGCTCAAAATGTTAACAGTGCCGAGGTTGAGAGCTCTGATCTAAGCTAAAAATATTTTTTAGTTATTTTAAACATTTTCCTGATTAGTAAAGTAATGACTCTTCATTGTACAAAATCTGGAACATACTAAAAGCACACACACAAAAGAACTAAGCTGCCCATAATCCCATCCCTCGGAAAGAACTACTATTTAACAGTTTATTGTAGTGATTCTCAACCCTGGCTGCCTCTAGGGCGCTTGGAAAAAAACTTGGGGCTCCAATCCTGAATATTCTGCTTCTGGTCTTTCTCCATGCTTTGATACTCTTATTAATCTACTCTAATCCCTGAAGAATATTTTCTGAGCCTTTTCCTGTGCCAGAAGTTGGCAAACGACAGCTGCTGGCCAAATCCAAGCTGCTACCTCTTTTGGCACAGCCTGCCAGGGAAGAATGGGTTTTATGTTTTTAAATGATTGAAAAAAAATTAAAAGAGGATATTCTATGTCACATGGAAATTATATGAAATTCCAATAACAGTATCCTTAAATGCACTCTTGTCAGACTATACCCATGCGCTTTCCTTTACACATTGTTTGCTGCTGCTTTCATATCACCATGCCAGAGTCAAGTAGTTGTGACAGAGACTCTAGCCCCATAAAGAGAAAAAGCCTGCAGACTGCTGTCCTCTGCCTTCGGCGCTTCTACAGTTCTTTCCTGGACTTCGCAGCCTTCTGTCCCCTCCTGTTGGAGTTGTTAAGCTGTTTTATTTTTGGCTATTATAAATGATTCTTTGAAAAACTATCCTAATTAACTGACCCATGTGTGTGTACTTGATTATTTCTCTAAGCACGTTTTCAAGAGGAAGTCACTTTTTTTTTATAGTGCAATATTGGTATTGGTTTCAGGAGAATTCAGTGATTCGTCACTTACATACAACACCCGGTGCTCATCATAACAAGTGCCCTCCTTAATACCCATCACCCACCTAGCCAATCCCCTACCTACCTCCCTCCATCGAGCCTTGGTTTGTTTTCTATCATTAAGGGTCTCTTATGGTTTGTTCCCTGTCTCCTTTTTTTCCTTTCCCCCTTCCCTTATGTTCATCTGTTTGGTTTCTTAAAGTCCACACACGAGTGAGATCGTATGGTATTTGTCTCTGACTTACTTCACTTAGCGTAACACACTCTAGCTCCATCCATGGCATTGCGAATGGCAAGATTTCATTCTTTTTGATGGCTGAGTAATAATCCATTGTATGTATATGTATACATAGACATATATATGTATATATTGGTTTATATATGTACGCACACACCACATCTTCTGTACGCATTCATCAGTCCATGGACATCTGGGCTTTCCCCAATTTGGCTAATGTTGATAATGCTGCTATAAACATCAGGGTGCATATATTCAAATCTGTATTTTTGTATCCTTTGGCTAAATACCTACTAGTGCAATTGCTGGAACAAGGGCAGTTCTATTTTTAACTTTTTGAGGAACCTCCATACTGTTTTCCAGAGTGGCTGCACCAGTTTGCATTCCCACCAACAGTCTAAGAGAGTTCTCCTTTCCACACACCTAGAGGAAATCACGTTTTGAAGCATAGGGATAGCACAAGGCATAGCAGAGGAAGGGGTTTCTCTTGCTGGTTTGGGGTGCTTTACCTTTTGCTCTCATGACATGGCTGCTGGTGGCATATGTGAGACCCGGTGGTACTTACCACCCAGGGAGTTTCTCCAGTACCCTGGTGGGTGGATTCTCGCTCATCATTGTGGACCGCTGGCAGTGGACCCGCTCTGCCTACAGTGCTCCAGCGATCTTCCCTGCCATCCAGTGAGCGAGCTACAGTCACATCCTGTCTGGGGAGGGGTGGTATCCAAATCTCAATCTTGGATGGGGGTGGGGTCTCTTCTAAGTTTGTTCCTTCCTTGGATTATCTCCTATAGTGCTAGAAGGAGTCGCTGTTCCATACATTTACTATTCCTGTATTCTCAGAGTTCTCTTTTACCCTATTAGTAGTTAACTACCTTCTACTCATTGTTTATATTGAATTTTCCCTATTCAAATTCCTGGTTTGGTTTCTGTCTCCTGACTGGAAGAACACAGCTTCTTTTAAATTGTTTGGTTAATTTAAAGCCTCAGGTAGATTTTTTTCTCCCAACTGAACCACTGGGATTGGGTTTGAGGGGCGGGGGTGCAGAGGGAGGAAAGGGCACTGGGCCGTGTTGGCAGACACTGTGTCTGGCTCTGTCAGGGGCTCAGGCGTCTTGGCGCTGGGTGAGTGCGATGTGAGCAGGGCCGTCTGGCATGTGGAGCGAATGGGACTCAGCGTTCTTGAGAACCCTTCCATCAAGATTCTATTCCAGAGACATGGCTGAGGGAGGAGGTTGGTTATGCTGTGTGACATGTGGGCTCGAAATCAGGAGGAAGAGCCTTCCTGAGGACTATCCAAAAGAAAATGGAACAGATGCGAGAGTCCAGATGGGGTCAGGGCCCCTGGTTAAATCCCGAGTAGCACCCAGAGTGGCTCTGATACTCCGTCTGCTCTGGCATGCGAGCGACTGGTTGCCTTGTCGGGTGCCACGGAAGGAGAAGCTCCACAGCCCTGAAGGATTCCATCCTTGTGATCGGCAGACGAGGTGCAGACATTTATATGATATCGTTTGCCATTATAATCAGGTACAACATTTTAGGGAATGGTTGACATTGACGGTACATATTGATTAATAGACGTCATTTGCGTCCTGAGTTTGTTTTCCTTGGTGTGTGCGCTGCCGTTCCCAGGGAGGCGGCTGAGCAGAGCGCTAGGTTGCGTTGCCTCACTCCTGCTGGCAGGGACACAGGTGCAGAACCCTGGGCGCCATGACTCAAAGGCCAGTTGCATCCCTGCTGCCCGGGGCTCAGCTCGAATTGCTGTCCGTGGAGGAAAGAGAAGTCATTCGTTTTCTTTCAGTGTACCTAAAAAAGCACATGGCAGTGAGGAGAAATTGGCGAAGCCCAACCTCTCCTCCTCTGAGGAGCGCTGGCAACAGCTGAACCGATGAGCCTTTGGCCATACTGTCTTTGTCAGTAGATGTTTGAGAAGACGGTATCCCTGTGGCAGAAGGCTCTGCGGCTAGCTCACCAATTTTTCACTCGCTCCCAGAGCTATTGAGAAATAATATTGATTTGTGAGAGAATACGAAAACGCTCCACATGCTCCCGAAAAATAGAACCAAATACTCAAACAGCTATTTTAAAGGATTCAGATGAAGATGAAATGCATGAAAATCACTCTCCAGGCTTTTGTGATGAGTTGTCTAGGGTGGTGAGTCGGGGGGCTTTTTATTTCCTTTCTGTTTTCCTTTTGGCTTCGGCTGTGCCCATACTGCCTAACAAGAAGCATGGGGCGCTGGTATTCCGCTGGAGGGCTGCGTTTGGAGAACAAGAAAGGCTCTCCCAAGGCAAGTCCTCTTCGCAGGGTTCCTGAGGTGGATGGGGACTAGGCGTGAGCTTAACCCAAGTTCCAGCTTCGTGTTGCCCAAACTCAACCCGTCTTAGAGATTCTCACTGGAATCCTGTGACAGGACCCAGGAATCTGTATTTGTAATGAGTACCCAAGTTGCAGACTTGATGCCGTCAGCTTGCAAAACATCATTCTTGTGGATCGGCTCAAAAGTGAAGTTTATTTTTAAATGTAGTTAGACTTCCTGTTTGTCCAGCCAGATTTAGGTTGGCATGACTCACCTACATAAATATATTTTTCAAGTCTTAGGAACACCTCTCTCAGCATCTGGGAGAACACATTAGAAACAAGAACAAGGACAACAACAGCAACAACAAACCAGCTCGCTGTATTGAATGGAGCAGCTGAAAGGCAAACACCTGGCCTTTTCTTCCCAATGATGCTGCTTGGACTGGTAGACTTCAGGATGAAATGTATTCACCTTAAAAATCATCCTTCTTGCTCCTTCCTGAACTACTTTTTTCCTTTGAAACATAACATTCATTGCCTTTTTCTAATTACAAAAAATAACTCATGCTCAATGTCAAAAATTCCAAAGAAAAAAAACAAAACAAAAATCTGTAATTTCACCACCCAGCGATAACCTTGCTCTATGTTTTCTGAAGACACGGTGATGTGTGCTTTTTGAGGCTTGTAATTACAATATATCAGGACCGCTTTGTGAGGAATAGTAATTGTCAGTTAAAACAGGAATGTTAGAGGTAACCTACAGAAACCAGAATTTCATTCCTCTTACATTTTCATATCTTAAGAAATGCTGATCTATCAATCTGTCCTTAGAATTCTGAGAGAATCCATATTTTTAGAATTTATAAATACTGTCGTCTATTCTAAAGTTGTCATATTGCACATAGATTTTTTCTCCGAAGAGTTTAGAAATCTATCATTCTTTCATTATATAATCGTTGAACATTTATTATGGAGATGCAGCACTTAACAAGACTGGTAAAGTCCCTGCCTCCAGTAAGCGCATTTTCTGGAGTAGGAGCAAGAAATGATAAATAAGCAATTAACAAAGCATTTTCAGATTCTTTGTGTTGAGTGGTCAAGGAAAGTCACGTCTTCACTCTGACGTCAGAGTTGACACCTAAAAGATGAAAAGGAGCCCAGCCTTGGGAAAAGGAGAGGGTCTATTTCCCCACAACCTCAATGAAACGTGTTACAAAGTGGTTTTGGTTTGATTTGTTTTAGTGAATCTGCTAGGTGAGCGCTGATGTAGATTTGATTTGTTTTCCATCAGTTTGGGTGAAGTTAAATACCTTGTCATGTATTTAAGGGTGATTTTTGTGGATTAATTTAGAGAACCATCTCTTTTGCTCATTTTTTTGAGCAAAAGAATTTTGTCCATATAATTTTTTATCTTTTTCCTCTCAAAAAAACTTTTTTTTTCTTTAAACAACAAAGCTTTATTTCTCAAACTACTTGTCTGTCCAGGGTTGGAGTTCTATTCCACTTTGTCTTCATTCATTCTTGGATTCAGATTGATTGAGAAACTTCCCTGGAATGTTGCTTGTTTTTAAATATTTTATTGTGGTAAGAACATCTACATGAGATATATACCCTCTTAACAACTCTTCAAGTGTACAGTGTAGTGTTGTTAACTATAGGCATGATGTTGTACAGCAGATTTTTAGAACTTCCTCATCTTGCATGACTGAAACCTTATTTTTTTAAAAAATATTTTACTTATTTATTTGACAGAGAGAGAGATCACAAGTACGCAGAGAGGCAGGCAGAGAGAGAGGGGGAAGCAGGTTCCTTACTGAACAGAGAGCCTGATGTGGGGCTCGATCCCAGGACCCTGAGATCATAACCTGAGCCAAAGGCAGACGCTTAACTGATTGAGCCACCCAGGCGCCCCTGCATGACTGAAACTTTATACGAGTTGAAGAGCAACGCTCATTTCCCCCAACCCCCAGCCCCTGGCAACTGCCATTCTTTTTTGATTGTGTATGTACCTTTAAAAAAAATTAACATAAAATGTATTATTGGTTTCAAAGGTACAGGTCAGTGATTCATCAGTCTTATATAATACCCAGTGCTCACTACATCACATGCCCTCCTTAATGTCCATCACCCAGTTACTCCATCCCCCCATCCCCTCCCCTTTAGCAACCTGCAGTTTCTTTTCCATGATTAAGAGTCTCTTACAGTTTGTCTCCCTTTCGGGTTTCATCTTGTTTTATTTTTTCTTTTCTTCCCCGATGATCCTATGTTTTCTTTCTTAAATTCCACACATGATGAGATCATATAATAATTGTCTTTCTCTGATTGATTTATTTTGCTTAGCGTAATAGCCTCTAGTTTCATCCATGTCATTACAAATGGCAAGATTTCTTTTTTGATGGTTGTATAATATTCCTCTCTCTCTCTCTCTCTGTGTGTGTGTGTGTGTGTGTGTGTATACCACATCTTCTTTATCCATTCAACTATCAAAGGCAACTACCATTTTACTCTCTGCTTTTATGAGTTCAACTTGCTTAGATTCTACATAGAAGTGAGATTGTACAGTATTTGTCTTTCTGTGTCTGACTTGTTTCACTTAGCATGATGTCCTTTAGGTTCATTCATGCTGCAACAAATAGCAGGATTTCCTTCTTCTATTTTTCTTTCTTTCTTCCCTTCCCTTCCCTTCCCTTTCCTTTCCTTTCCTTTTTCCTTTCCTTTCCTTTCTCCTTTCCTTTCCTTTCCTTTCCTTTCCTTTCCTTTTTCCTTTTTCCTTTCCTTTCCTTTCCCTTTTCCTTTCCTTTCCTTTCCTTTCCTTTCCTTTCCTTTCCTTTCCTTTCCTTTTTCCTTTTTCCTTTTTCCTTTTTCCTTTTTCCTTTCCTTTCCTTTTTCCTTTCCTCTCCTCCCCTCCTCTCCCCTCCCTTCCCCTCCCCTCCTCTCCTCTCCTCTTTTAGAGGTGAGGTAGGGCCAGAGAGGGACTCTTGAACAGGCTCCATGCCCAGAGATTATGACCTGGGCTGATATCAAGAGTCGGCCGCTGAACTGACTGAGACACCCAGGTGCCCCAGGCTTTCCTTCTTTTTAAAGGCTGAATAATATTCTATTTGTGTGCTGGTGTGTGTGTGCGCGCGCGTGTGTGTGTGTATTACATTTTCATCTTCATCTATGACAGACACTAAGCTTATTTCTGTATTTTGGCTACTATGAACAATACTGCAGTGAACAAGATAATGCAGACAACTCTTTGATAATGATTTTATTTCCTTTGAATATATATCCAGAAGTGAGATTGCTGGATCATATACTATTTTTGTTTTTAACTTTTTGAGGACCCTCCATACTGTTTTACATACTGGTTGTCCTAAATACATTCCCATCCACAGTGCACAGGGTTCCCATTTCTCCACATCCTTGATAACACTTGTTATTTCTTGCCTTTTTATAACAGCCATTTTAACAAATACGATGTGACACACTTTCATGGTTTTGATTTGCATTTCCCTGGTAATTAGTGATGTTAAGTACTTTTTCACATATGTGTTGGCCATTTGTATATCTTCTTTGGAGAGCTGTTTTAAGTCCTTTGCTCATTTTTAATTGGACTGTTTGATTTTTTGCTATTGAATTATAGGAGCTCCTTATATATTTTGGATATTCACTATTACCAGATATAATGGTTTGTAAATGTTTTTGCCATTCCATTGGTTGCCTTTTCATTCTATTGATGGTTTCCTTTCCTGTGAAGATGGTTTTTTGGTTTTTTAGCTTGATGTTGTCTCACTTGACTACTTTTGCTTTTATTGCTTTTGCTTTGAGTGTTATGTTAAAGGAATCATTGCCCAGATCAATGTCTTGAAGATTTTGTCCTATGTTTCTTCTAGGAGTCTTAGTTTCAGGTCTTATGTTTAAGTATCTAATCCATTTTGAGTTGATTTTTATATACGGTATAAGATAAGGGTCTTTCTGAGAATATTTAATTCAGTCTTAGGGCCTCTGTTGTCCTCTTTTCTCCACTGCCTTTTTTCTGGGTCACATTAGTTTTCTGCAGATGTTTGAGGAGGGAGCTTGGAAGATAGCTCTACTGGAAACCTGTGTTTATTTTTCCACTTACAGGTAATTTGATGTTGTTTTTTTTTTTTTTGTCCTCTAGTTATGATGATCTCATGCAGCTTTTGTGGTTTTGTGTATCTTGTTGATCTGTACATTTTTTGGAGAGTACGTAAAATATAATCTTAAGTTGTAATTGTTACCTTACTGAATTGCTATTCTTTTGAATCAGAAACTTCAGCTCATGTCAGAAATGCTGTTCTCATAGAAAAGCTCCTTCCAGTACTAAAAAATGTTTTAACTTTTTCCTACCCTAGTCAGAGCGGTAAATGATAGAAAGACAGAAGAGTAGAAAATAGGGATCTGAGACCAATACGAAAGCTATTAGTTTCTCAGAAATGCATTAATTTGTCAAAAATGAGTAATAGTAGCAAGTTTTTCCTATAATGGGATTAGCATTTTCTAGCAAGACTTTTTTTTTAAGATTTTATTATTTATTTGACAGAGAGAGAGAGAGATAACAAGTAGGCAGAGAGGCAGGCAGAGAGAGAGAGGGGAAAGCAGGCTCCCTGCGGAGCAGAGAGCCCGATGCGGGACTCAGTCCCAGGACCCTGAGATCATGACCTGAGCCAAAGGCAGAGGCTTTAACCCACTGAGCCACCCTGGCGCCCCTCTAGCAAGACTTTTAATAATACCAATTTTTTGTATACTTTCAAAGAGCTTTGATAGTACTTGAATTATTTACTTATGATTTAGGAATTAGCTCTTAAAAATAGGCCTTCTGGCTATCACTTAGTGCAAAGACAAAGCATGTAATCCAGATGATGTTGCTTTATTCTTACAGGCTGGTTTGCAGCCCCTATAAATATTGGCCAGAAATGATTTACCCTGCCTTATTACCACTGTGACTTTAACATGTACTTTTAAATGAGAAAAGTAATTGCTTGAACTATATAATGTCTCAGGGGAAGTGACTTCATATTACCAGTTGTATTTGGGAGTCTGAAAATAATAGGAGGCATTGACATCCTAGTTCTTTGAAGTTATACTTCATTGTCCTTAAAAACAGTATGTTTGATGACATTATTCTGATAATTTTGCTAATCAGAATTTTTTTTTGTTAAAAGATTTTATTCATTTATTTGAGAGAGAGAAAGTGAGAGAGAACATGAGAGGAGAGAAGGTCAGAGGGAGAAGCAGACTCCCCGCTGAACAGGGAGCCCAATGTGAGACTAGATCCCGGAACTCCAGGATCATGACCTGAGCCAAAGGCAGTTGATTAACCAACTGAGCCACCCAGGCACCCTTATCAGAATATTATTAAATAGACTAATTGCCTTTGTAAAGGATTAGTGTGACAAGATTATATCATTGATGTGATAAACTTGAAGTTAAAAAAAAAGTTAACTGTTTTTTTAGTAAAAGGTCAAAAATTAATTGAGTCAAGAGCAGCCAGAGTATCATCCTAACCATTTTTAACTGAATAGTTCAGTAGTGTTAAGTGTATTCACATTGTTGTGAAAAAGATCTCCAGAAATTTTTCATCTTTCAAACCTGAAACTCTGTACCCACTACACTGCGTTTCCCGCCCCCTTCTCTTAGCCTTTGGTATCTATCATTCTACTTTATATTTCTATGAATTTGACTACTTTAAATACATAATGTAAGTAGAATCATACAATGTATGTCTTTTCGTGGCTGGTTTATTTCACTTAGCATAATGTAAGAGCTTACAATTTTAAGAAAGGCTTTTATGTTATCTAATCTTATAAACTATGGGGCAGAGTAGATGACCATGCTAAATTGATAATGTGGGGGTAAGCCCATAAATTGTATACTGACATTTTCATTCTGATTAAGATTAGATGGACCAAAAATTATTTTTGCAATTTATTGACTTTTGTGTCTATATACAAAGTAGAGATACCTCAGCATAATTAATATGAAAGGTCAATGAATGGGTGGGAGAGCTACTTCTAAACTTATCTGGGAAAAATAATAGAGTGTTACGAAAGGAAGTGACTAATTTTTAAATCAAAATACTTTAAACAATGAATCTTGGAACACTGAAAAAATAAAATAAAATTTAAAAAATACTTTAAAATATGGGGCGCCTGGGTGGCTCAGTGGGTTAAAGCCTCTGCCTTTGGCTCAGGTCATGATCTCAGGGTCCTGGGATGGAGCCCTGCATCAGGCTCTCTGCTCAGCAGGGAGCCTACATCCCCCCTCTTTCTGCCTGCCTCTCTGCCTACTTGTGATCTCTCTCTCTGTCAAATAAATAAATAAAATCTTTAAAAAAATACTTTAAAATAATATATATATATATTTATGTGCTATATATATTTATATATGCAACTATAGGATGAGAGATTATTTTCTTCTGGGAATTCTGACATTTTGCAGATATGCCTGACCCAAGTTTTTCTGATTTTTTATTTATGCATTAGTCATAGATTTTTTGGACCCACTTAGGTTATAGCAACATTCCTTCTATAAAACCCTATGAATTTATTAATCCCCTTTCCAAATGTGTTTAAGGAATAGTAATGTCAGTTTGGTATTGAGTGATTTACATATAATAGGTATTCTTATAATGGAAGCCAAACTTAAACTTTGAAATAGTTACATAACTTGGAGAAATGGAAATGGGAAATAAAGTATATACCTAAGACAAATGGATTTAGTGGTTTCACAGACATTGTCATGAGGAGATTCAACACCTCAGATCGTTTTTTTAAATTTTATTTTTTTAAAGTTTTTATTAATTTATTTATTTGAGAGAGAGAGAGAGAGAGATTGGGGGAAGGAGCAGAGGGTAAGGGAGAGGGAGAGAATCTCAAGAAGACTCCATGCTGAGCGCAAAGCAAGATGTGGGGCTTGATCTCACAACCCTGGGATCATGACCCGAGTTGAAACCAAGAGTGGGTTACTTAACTGACTGAGCCACCCAGGTGCCCCAACACTTGAGATCTTTTAAAAACGCTTGCTTAGTATATTTCTTTTCAAAGCTCCTCTTTCCTTTTACATTTAAAAAGAGATGTGTGGGGGCACTTGGGTAGCTCAGTCTGTTAAGGCTAAGCGTCTAGCTCTTGATTTTGGCTCAGGTCATGATCTCAGGTTTGTGAGATCAAGCCCCTTGATTTACACTGGGCATGGAGCCTGTTTAAGATTCTCTCTCTCCCTCTCCCTCTGCCCCTCCCTACTCTCTAAAAAAGAAAATAAAAATAAATAAATAAAAAGAAAGGTGTGGAGAAGAAGGAAAATAACAAATTGGAGAACTATTATTTTTCTTGGCCAGTTAGAAAGGGAAATATGTGATTTCTCAGATAAAAAGGATACTATTTTTTCACAAATCAAAAGTATCAGTCACTTGTAAGCTAAGTGAAAACTCCCAATGTTTTCATGTATGTACAGAGTAGAAGGATTGGATAAAAGTTATCTCTTTTCTTATGTAATTACTAGTCACTACTATTATTTAAATGTGCTTATGTATTTCCAATGAATGGTTTTAAGTAACCAATTTTATGAATATTGATCATACATTCAGTTGTACTTCAGAATAGATAATTTGAGAATTTTAAGATGAAACTGTATGTGGGAATAATATTAAAGAGAAATAAATGGGAGCCACTTTAAAATGTCTTCAAAGAAATAAAAAACAATAGTGATAATCTCAGGAGCAAATTAGAATCTCTAGAAAAGAACCAAATGGAAATATTAGAAATGAAAACTGCAGTGATTGATATTGATAATTCAGTGGATAAGTTTTCTAGCAGATTAGATACTGTGAAATAAAGAATTAGTTAAGAGGAACATAGGTCAGAAGAAAATATCCAAACTGAAGCATGAAGAGACAAAAGAATAGAAAATGCATACAAGAGCATAAGAGACAAAAATTCAATAAAAATTTCTTACATACACATAATTGGGAGTCCTAGAAGGAGAGAAGATACATAATGGTGCAGAAATTGCTATTTCTATTTGAAGAGATATTGGCTGAGAATTATAAAAAATTGATGAAAGACATTTATCTATGTACTCAAGAAACCCAATAAGGATAAATATAAAGAAAACCTACCTGAGGGCCATCATAGCAGACTTTGCAAAGACCAAAACCAGGGAGGAAATGTTGAAAACATGCAAAGAAAAGAGATAAGTGATTTTCAAAAACAGCAATAATAATACTGACAATTAATTTGTCAAACAAAAAAAGTAAGTCAGAATATAATGGAATGATATCTTTAATGTGCAGAAAGAAATTAACTACGAATCCAGGATCCTCTCTCAAGTGAAAATGTCCTTCAAAAATGTAGATAAAATGAGAATGTGTTCAGAAAAGCAAATACCAAGAGAATATGACACAGCAGACCCAAACAAAAGGAAATATTAAGTGGTCTTCTTTGAGTGGATGGGAAATAACCCCAGAAGGAGGGTTGAAAATACAGTAAGAAATTAAGAGCAATGGAAAAGGTAAATGTGTGGAAAAGCTAAATGAATATTAGATGTATAAAACCATAATAATAATGTACCATGAGCTTAAAACATGTGTGGTGTTAAAATGTACAATAGAGCTTATGTTGGTAGTAGAATAAGTGGAGCAAAATATTCCACGGTTTTCTCATTGTCTGAGGAGTGGCAAATACATAATTTATATTGAATTTAGTAATTTAAGGAAACATGTTATAACATTTAGGCTAACTACTAAAGAAATGTGAAAGAATTAAGAACTACCAAACTAGCAGAGGAGTAAAGTAACAGAAAAGAAATCTCATTCTATTCAAACAACAGCAAAAAAAAAAAAAATGGAATTCAGACATAGTGGGACAAATACAAATCAAATAATGTAATGGTATATTTACACCCAAATATATCAACTACTGCTTTAAATTTAAAGGGCTAAACTCTCCAGTTAAAATAAACATTCTCAGACTAGAAAAAAGAACAGAACTCAGCCATCCAATGCTTACAAGAGATATACCTAGAATATAAAGATATAGAAAGGTTGAAGGTTAAAAGATGAAAAAATACACCATGAAAATACTAATGCCCCTTTTTGCACATGCACACACAAAAGCTAGTATAACCATAATAATAACAGCGAAAGTAGAGATTAAGGGGAAAAAGTGTTACTAGGCAATGTAGAAGGATATTGTATAATGATAAAAGTCCAATTGTCGAGGAAGATTAAAAAAATCCAAATCTGGGCGCCTGGGTGGCTCAGTGGGTTAAAGCCTCTGCCTTTGGCTCAGGGCATGATCTCAGGGTCCTGGGATCGAGCCCCACATCAGGCTCTCTGCTCAGCAGGGAGCCTGCTTCCCCCTCTCTCTCTGCCTGTCTCTCTGCCTACTTGTGCTCTCTCTCCATCAAATAAATAAATAAAATCTTTAAAAAAAAATCCAAATCTGTGTTCACCTAATGATCTATGTTCAAAACACATAAAGCCAAAATTGACAGGATAGCAAGAAGAACTAGATAAATCCCCAGTGATGATGTGAGAATTTGTTTTAATTTTTTTATTACGACTATGTTTTTAGGGTGCCTGGGTGGCTCAGCTGGTTAAGTATCTGCCTTTGGCTTAGGTCATGATCCCGGGCTCCTGGGATCGAGTTCCACATGGGGTTCCCTGCTCGGGGAAGTCTGCTTCTCCCTCTCTCTCTCCCCCTCCCCCCTGCTCATCCACTCTCTCTCTCTCTCTCAAATAAATAAATAAAATCTTTAAAGAAAAGACTGTTTTAGAGCAGTTTTAGGTTCACAACAAAATTGGTATATAGGAAAGCAATTGACTTTTGTATATTAACTTTGTATCCTACAACCTTGCTATAATAGCTTATTAGTTCCAGACGTTTTTATATTTATTCCTGCAAATTTTCTATTTAGACAGTCATGTCATCTTGGAACAATGACAGTTTTATGTCCTCTTTCCAATCTGTGTACCTTTTCTTATTTTATTTGCAAGAACTTCCAGTACAATGTTGAAAAGGAGTGGTGAGAGGGGACATCCTTGCCTTGTACCTGATCTTAGAAAAGCTTTGTGTTTCTCACCATTAAGTATGATGTCACGTGTAGGTTTTTTATAGATGATTTTATCAACTTGAGAAAGTTCCTTTCTATTCCTAGTTTACTGAGAGGTTTTTTTTTTTTTTTTTTAATCATGAATTGGTGTCGGATTTTGTCAAATGCTTTTTCTGTATCTATTGATATGATCATATGATTTTTCTTTTATAGTATGTTGATATGATAGATTACACTAATTGATTTTCAAAAAATGATTTCTTGTAATCAAACAACTATGTATTTTAGTATGTCTAAGTTTGGCTTAAAGTGGAAAAATACAATTTTCCTCTTCCATGATTTCTAAGGAGAAATCTCAAATAATGAAATATATCCTACAACTACTCAGAGACTTAAGCTACTTTTCCTTGGGTATATTCCACTTACGCCCCTGTTAAAAAGCTGATAGGTATTACACGGTTAGGATAATTGTAGCACTTTATCAAATTGGCAGATGCTCAGTAATCATTTTTGTCCCCATTAGGCAACAATAGATACAAAATGAAAGGACACCTGTTGGTGTCCTTACAGCTGTGTCTGAATTGGAAGGCACTAGGACTCATCATTCCAGACAGTGGATGAACCAAAGGAGCTCTGACATTTTTCATGATGACAGCTGCATATAAATACTTGGATCATCCTGGAGACTCCTACTGCCCAGCCAAGTGATTCTGTTTAGGCGATTCCTTCTCCTACTGTATTTGTAAGCTCCAGATTATTTATAAAGCTGTGGTACAAAGATTAAAATTCAAGAATCACAAGACCCTCTATTGTTCTGCAGTTGTAAGGCAAGGCATAAGAAAGAAGTATTTTTAAACTTGGGAATGTATTATTTAAGCTTTACTACATGTTGATGCACAATATGGTAAGTGGCTTTTTCAGGCCAATAGTTAATTATCCAGTGACCCAATTATGAAAAATCCATTCATGAGAAAATAGTAAGAATCCATACCATTATGAGGGTTGGTTTGTTTTTCAACTTTACAGAGATTTGTATACCCACATATGTAGGTAATAAGAAGGAATTATTTCATTTCCTTTTTATTAGATTTTACTGCATGGCATATATCTATAAAGAAATAAGATGTTTTAAATTATTCTATATCTTAGATATTCAAATAAATTCATTTTTCAAAAGCATCACCTTGGGAGAAGGTAACTTGTTATGTGGATGTTACCATTGCTCAAACATTTTTTAAAATCATTCCTGGATCTTCCTTGAAGCTAGTTTATGTGTCATGCAAGAAACTAGAAAAAGAATATACTGATATCCCTTATCAAACTCAAGCATAGTTTTCTAATCTTTAGAAGCAAAAAGAAAGTCACTGGAAACAATCTTGTATTTTAAGCATAGTAAGTGTAAGTTGAAAGTAGTAAAATCATCTTAGGTTAAAAGTCTGTGTTTTGAACTAGTTTCTGCAGATGTCCCTGTAAAACAATGAAATATTTGAATTGTTGCCATTAAAATGACAATTGAGAATATTCTGGACATAGGAAATATGTATATAAGTATATTCTGGACATAGGATAGAAACAGCAATCTAATATATGTCTTAGTTTAATGAAGAATCAGTTTTTGTCTTGGCTAATATATAATTGCCTTGTGTGTTAGTGAATACTCAGAGGCTTCTGGAATTAATTAATTTTAAAAAGTTAAGAATTCACTTAAATTGATACCATAAATTTGCTTAGTAAGGCTCTCTTTTTATAATTAGTACCAAGTGATACTTCAGCTTAGCTCCTGCCCAAATGATTAAAAATATGGAATACAGGCTAGATGATACAAATTATCCTAGTTATAAATTCTTCTCTTAGTTTGAAGATTCTCCCATGTATTTATTTCCTACTATGTTATAGTATTAAATGACTTAAATTATATATGTTATATATCTGGAATCATTGTGTGTGTGTGTGTGTGTGTGTGTGTATACAAAACTATATAGAACTATACAACCATATCATGTATATAGTTATAATATGCACATAGATGTATGTGTGTGTGTGTGTGTGTGTGTGTGTGTAGTTCTTGGCATGTGCCAAAGCTACAAAATGGTGGTCTTTAGTTCAGATTTGCTTTTGTTTGTTCTGCAGAATATTGGCTTACATAGTATTTTAAGTTTGAATTATTTAAAAATCTCATGCACTGTTGGTGCAAATGCAAACTGGTATAGCCACTGTCAAAAACAGTATGGAGGTTTCTCAAAAAGTTAAAAATAGAACTACCTTATGATCTAGCAATTTCACTACTGGATATTTACCCAAAGAATACAAGAACACTAATTCAAAGAGTTACGTGCATTCCTATGTTTATAGCAGCATTATTTTCAATAGTCAATATATAAAAGTAGCCCAAGTGTCCATTGATAGATGAATGGATAAAGAAAATGTAATGGAATCTTCTTCAGCCATAAACAAGAATGAGATCTTGCTATCTGCAATGACAAATTTGCTAGAATATAATGCTAAGTGAAATAAGTCAGCTAGAGAAAGACAAAAACCATATGATTTCACTCATTTGTGGAATTTGAGACAGAAAACAAACGAGCAAAGGGAGAAGAGAGAGAGATAAAGAACTAGACTCTTAATTATAGAGAACAAACTGCTGGTTACCAGAGGGGGGGTGAGAGGGGATAGGTGAAATAGGGGATGAGGATTAAGGAGGGCACTTGTCATGATGGGCACAGGGAGATGTTTGGAAGTGTTGAGTTACATTACTGTATACCTGAAACTAATAAAACATTGTATGTTGACTAACTAGAAGTAAAATTAAAACTTAAAAAATAAAATATTCCGTTGTAAATATGGACCACATCTTCTTTATCCATTTGTCTTTTGAAGGGCATCCATCTTGGCTCTTTCCACAGTTTGGCTATGGTAGACATTGCTGCTATGAACATATATACAATGGAATATTACTTGGCCATCAGAAAGGATGAATACCCAACTTTTGCACCAACATGTATGGAACTGGAGGAGATTATGCTAAGTGAAATAAGGCAAGCAGAGAAAGTCAATTATCCTATGGTTTCACTTATTTGTGGAACGTAAGGTATACCATGGAGGACATTAGGAGAAGGAAGGAAAAAATGAGGCGGGGGTGGGAATCAGAGGGGAAGATGAACCATGAGAGACTATGGACTCCAGGAAACAAACTGAGGGTTACAGAAGGAAGGGGATCGGGGGTGGGTGAGCCCGGTGATGGGTACTAAGGAGGGTAAGTATTGCATGGAGCATTGGGTAATGAATCATGGAACATTACAGCAAAAAGTAATGATGTACTGTATGGTGACTAACATAACATAATTAAAAAATAAATAAAGATCAGATTTTAAAATCTAGCTTTCTGAAAAAAAAAATCTAGCTTTCTGGCTTCTCTTAATCAGTCAGAAGGTCTGGCATTACTCTCCATCTGACAACAGCCAGTCAGGTAGTTCGGCCCATGTGCCCCACCATTCAGCATAGTCCCCGTCACTTCCTATACCTTCCTGGCACACAGGCCTAGGGTCACTTGTCATTTATCTTCTAATACCGGACCTGAGTTTGAAATCCTTGAGTAAGTTCTGCTAGGGAATTTTCTTTTGCCCTTAAGGTCAGTGGGGAGGGTTTTGAGTAGAGGAGTGACCTGGTGTGGGGTCATGGAAATTTGACTGGCTTAGGGAGATTATTCAGTTCCTGTGAGGAAAAGTATTTGTTTGCACATGGTTGCTTCTTTCAAGCAAGATATAATGGTTTGCTATCTGCTAGGTTAGTGATTCTCCCCCTTCACTTTTTGACCAGAAAGGAGTCACACTGCCTCCGATGGCTCTTACCCAGCTTGTTTTGTGTCTTTGTCTACCGAGCGTGATCTTCCTTCCTCCTGTGGCAGTGCTACATTGTGGGAAACTGGGCCGGTGGGTCCCTATGGCTATGTAAGCACCAGAGCTTGGTTCAGGAAGCTCCTTGGATTGCCAGCAATATGAAGCGAATGATGATGCTGTTCACAGTGCCTTCCTCCCTGCTCTCCTGCATGGCCAAGCATCCCTGCTTTTTAGACTCAGCCATTAAACATTAAGGTGACAGAAATAAAATTAATATGACAGAATGACAGTGTTGCTTTTGCTAGAACTAAATGATGCAAATGCCCTTAATTAGATTCAGTTCCATATGCCTAGAGAGTAAACTCTTCTTCTAAAAAGATAGAATACTAATGTCTTGCATTGATGAAGAGCCTTTCATCTGGCAGTTTTCCCACATGGTTTATTAACAAATATGGCACAGTAAAAGCAAAGCAGAGGGAACTTCAACCACAAATGGAATGTAACAACTGCCTAATGGTCTATAACAAAACAGTAGGGCAGGAACTATAAAAAGCTATTTAAAACATCATCAATATATATCCCAAATAGAGTATTATTTTATACATGAAGTTAAGTTTTGAGAAAAGTAATTTTTTGGAAAGGGAGAGGTACTGTTTTAAGTCCTGAAGCCAGAACAAGAAGTAGTCTTCCAGTGTGTAAGATATTGTTGTATTTGATCTAGAAGGGTGATTCGAGCAGGGAAGGGGAGGGAGAACAAGAGAAGGAAGGACTAAGACATTCTGTACCTCCATATGCCAGTCCTCATTGTGGTATTGCTGGATAGATTAGTAGTGGTACCGTAGAGATGAGAAAACGGAAGCTCAGAGAAAGTGAGGAATTTACCCAAGATAACCTTAGTGAAGCTAGAATTGAAATTAGATCCATTTGATTTCGAGCTCCTATTTTTTTCCGACTTGTCAGACTACTTCTCACTGCAGCTGGTATGCTCAGGCATAGAGGCTCTGTCTTCTATGTAACAGATCTTTTGTCTCCCTCCTCAAAAATTGAGATTAAATGTTCTAGAAGCATATGGAGGAGCTGGTCTTGTGACACCTCCATATGCTTCCTTAGGCAACGCGACCTGTGCCCGCCAAATAGTGCACATATGCTTTCTGGCTGCTCCTCACTGTGGGGCTAAGTTCCTTGACTTCCCAGGGGCACTTCTCCTAAGTTGTTTGAATGTTTGGGAAGGTGCCCCGATGTCTGGGAGCGTGGCTTCCAGCTCCAAAGTTGTTCTTGTCATTCTTGAAGAGGCTCTAGGGTCCTAATGCAAAAATGTGTCCTACCTCCATATCCCACAGGGGTAGAGGTTTTTGCCTGCTGCCTGCTCTTTGTCTACCATGAGCAATAGTAAGTCAGTTAGTAACTTCTTGCTCCCTCACACTTGCTCAGAACATCTATTCTGAAGTCATTTTCTTTGATTCTTAGCAGGCCACCAGCAAGCTTGTTCTTTCCTTGCAGTCTCCCCTTCTTCCTCCGGGTTTGACAGCTGTGTTACAGCTGCTTTGCTAGAGCATATAGCGATTCCATGCCACCCTTATCCCTAAGAACAAAAGGAAAATGTAGACAACTGGCTATTTTTGCACATGAAATCGCATGCTCTCCTTTTCTACTACTCCTGTTTAAGGAAGATAAGTCTGCTTGTACTTCCACAAGGAAGTTCGTGAGCATTGGGCCCAGATAGCTTTCCGAGCTGCAAAGCTCTTGGGCTCCCTCTTCTCGTGCTTCTTTGATGTATTAAAAAACATGGTCTCTCAGTGTAGCCATCTGTCCAGTTATTTGTGAACAATTGCCTCGAGTGGCTTCCCATCCCACCCTCCCACTAGATCTGGACTCTCTCTTTTATCCCCCCATCCCAAAGTTCTTGCCCTGGGGGATAGCCCAGTGTGGTGTTCTTCACTTTCTCAGAAGCCTGTGGGATCAGGCTGCCCAGCCACTGAGCCCTCCTGTGGTGTTCTTGCACTCACCTAATATGTGCAAGTGTGTCTGAGAAGCCCCTTCCTGTTCCCATTGCTTTCCTCAGATTATCCCACTGAGCTCTCTGTTCCCAGGAGGGACTCTTCTTCATGGTGATGATTTGCTGGCAATTTCTAGGTTCCCTGGCTGTGAGACCACCAGAAATCCCTCTGTCTTTTTTTTTCTTTCTTTCTTTCTTTCTTTCTTTCTTTTTTTTTTAGAAATCCCTCTGTCTTTCCTCCTTTTGTGCAGAGCTGCTATTCCCACATTCCTCTTGCATCCAGTTTGTATTCAGGGTTCATGGAGATTCATTTGAATTATTTTTTTTTCTTATGCTACCCTACTTGATTTTTCTATTTTCAAGAGGAGGTTAGGGAGATTGTAAATCTAGGCTATCTCCACCAGTGTCTTGGCAAAGGACAGCAACCTCTTAGCTTTTTTCTGCTTCTGCTCAGCCTCCTCCCCTAAGTCTGTTCTCAGCCTGGAATGAGCTGTAAGTTAGACCATGTTTGCTGAAGACTCTTCAGTGGCTTCCCATCTTATTTGGAAAAAGCCAAGGTCCTTACCAGGATCACCGAGGCCCTGCATGATCTGGCCCATCATTTCGCTGCTCATCTTCACTCTCTCTTGTTCTCTCTGCCTCTTCATTCTTCCACCAAAACTCTGACCTGCTTCAGACTTGGGGACTTTGCATTTGTTGTTCACTCTGTCTTCAGTGATCTAAGATAGACACGTGGTCCACTTGCTCACTCATTTCTGATCTTTCCTCAAACGTCACCTTTTCTGAGACTGTCTGTGCCCCTCTTATCTAAAATGGTATATTCCAGGACATCTGCTAACCCCTTCTCTATTTACTTTTTCTCTGAACACTCACTAACCTGCTATATATTTTATGATTTTCTGTATTTGCTGTCTCCCCACTGCGCAAGGATCAGTGTCTATTTGGTTTATTGCTGTGTTTCCAGCCCTTGGAATAATACCTGATTCAGAGCAGGTTTACATTGAAGATTAGCTGAATGCAGTAACAAGGACAAGAAAATAGGTATATTGTGCTAGAAAAATTCAAGTTGAAGAGTGGTTCTATCTGGCTGGGCATAGGAGGCAGGGGTAAGGCAAGGGCTGACTTTGAACTAGTTCTCAAGGGGTGAGTACGATTTAAGCAGGTTCGTGTGCTGCTGTGATTTCACAGAGGTGTGCATTTATCTTAGACAGATGTGTGACATGTTAAAGAGGGAGAAATGACAGGGTGGTAAGGCAGATGAAGTTGTTCAAGTGCCGCCAGATTTGAGTGTGAGTCATTTGGAAGGGGACGGCTCTCCATGTGTTGAAGGCAGATGTTAAGTTTAGATTGGGCTTTGAACCTTTCTGGGTTCTTGATTGCAAGAAACATAAACCGGGTCAGGCCCTCATAAGAAAAAAAGAAATTTGCTGGAAGAAGTTGATAGGAAGTGTCTCAGTGCTGTATCAAAAATACCTCGGGCCGGTGGCTTATAAACAGCAAACATTTATTTCTTACGCTTCTGGAGGCTGGGAAGTCCACAATCATGGCGGTGCGGCTTTGGTGTGTGCTGAGAGCCCACTTCTTCTCTGAATGACCGTCTTCTCCTTGAACTTCACATGGGAGAAGGGGCGAGCTAGCTCTCTGGTGCCTCTTTTACCAGGGCTCGAATCCCAATCTAATCAGTTCCCAAAGGCCAACCTCCTCATACCATCACTGAGGGAGTTAGGATTTCAACATCTGAATTTCGAGGGGCCACAAACATTCAGACCGTATCAGGATTGCAGAACCAAGAGCTGGCCAACAGGAACTGCTGTAAACGTCTTCTAGCAGGAGCAGCCTACTACGACACCCCCTGAACTGAATAGTGACCCTCAATATTTCCCAATGTAGTCATCCTTTCACCTGCTAATGGAAATTTGGGTTGTTTCCAGATTTTTTTTTTAAACAAAGTGCTGTTATTTGCGGTTTTATGTATATATATGTGTGTATGTGTGTGTGTGTGTGTGTGTGTGTGTGTGTGTGTGTGTATTTTTTTTTTCCTGGTACAGATTCACAAGCTTCTCCATGGGGTGAAATTGCCAAACCAACTGACATGTCCATACTCAACTCTATGCAATAATACCAAATTGTTTTCCAAAGCAATTTTACCTATTTACACCCCCAGAAAATTGTATAAATGCTCTATATCCTCACCTACACTTCACGTTTTTAAAATTTTTATTTTAACACTTGCACATCATAGTGCTCCATCTTGTAAGTTACTCCAGTGCTATGGCTTTTGACAGCTGCATCCACCATGTGCCCAGCACTGCAGTCATATGCAGAACAGGTCCCTCACCCCAATATGTATTCCCTCCAATGCCCCCTTTTAGTCATTCCTCTCTCTATCTCCAGGCTCTGGCATTCGTTGATTGGTTCTCCATCCCTATCATTTTGCCTTTTCCAGAAATGTCATGTAAATGGAATAATACAATATGAAGCGTCATGTTTCTGGTTTCTTTTGCTCAGCGAAGTGCATTCCAGAGTCCTCCACGTCACAGCCTTGGTCAGAGCTTCATTCTATTTTTCATTGTTGCGTAGTGTCCCGTTGTGTCGCTGTATCACAGCTGGTGTGCCCATCCCCCAGCTGAGGGTCATTTGGGTTGTTTCCGGTTTTGGTGATTATGGATAAAGCTGCTGTTAACAGTTGTGTAGAGAATTTTGTGCGAACACAGTTACACTTCTCAGGTAAATACCTAAAAGTGGGATTACTGTGTCGTAGGTTAACTATGTTTAACTGTACAAGAAAGTCTTGGCCTGTTTTGCAGAGTAGATGTGCGCTATGCGTGCGGTAATGAGAGATCCAGTTGCCCTGCATCCTTGCCTATGCTTAGTGTTTCCATTTTTAAAAGTCATTTTAATGTGTGTGTGGTGGTACCTCCCTGTGGGCTTTTAAAAATTTAAATTCTATTAATTAACATATAATTATGAGTTTCAGAGGTAGAGGTCAGTGATTCCTCAGTCTTATATAACACCCAGTGCTCATCACGGTGCGTGCCCTCCCCAGTGTCCATCACCCAGTTACCCCATCCCCTAACCCCCCAGCAGCCCTCAGTTTGTTTCCTGTGATTAAGAGTCTCTTATGGCTTGTCTTCCTCTCTGGTTTTGTCTTGTTTTATTTTTCCCTTCCCCTATGTTCCTTTGTTTTGTTTCTTAAATTCCACGTATGAGTGATATCATATGATAATTGTCTTTCTCTGATTGAGATATTTCGCCTAGCATAATACCCTCTAGTTCCATCTACGTCATTGCAAATGGCAAGATTTCATTTTTTGATGGCTTAGTAATATTCCATTGTATGTTTGCATTTCTCTGATGACAAGCAATGATGAGCATCTTCTCATGTGCTTATTTGCCATTTCTATTTCTTCTTCTGCTAAGAGTTCTTAAATATGAACCATAAAAGAACAAATGTGGTAAACTGGACTTTCTAAAAATTAGTCATGTTTAAGTAGATACAAGAGGTGTATGAAAGAGCGAAGAAATTTAGATTCTATTATCTGTATCAATTACACACTGCAGTGGCATCATATGTCACCAGGAGGAACATAGCCTCCTTTTCCTGGAGGATAGCAAACCGTTAGAGACTTAGGAATCAGTTAAGGAAAAGGAAAGGTAGTAGAGCTGAGGGATGTAACAGGTTGAAGCTCGGGAAGGCAGTCACAGAGCTGGAATCAGTGAGCTGGAGCTGAGTTTCAAGTGATTCCAGTGAGGTGGCCACGCTGGGGAGTGAAGATGAAGATGCTTAAGGCTTAGAAGATCTGGGGCTCTAAGGCCAGAGAGTAAGAAGGTGAATGAATAGGAAGATGGAGGAACCAAAGACACAGGCAGAGAATGAAATGAGCAGATTCTGAAGCCGACATTGGAAGCACTGAGGAAGGTAGGTGTGTCTGCCCCATGCATCGGTGAACCCCAGATAATCTAGTCTATGTCCCCTGCCTAACCCATTCTTGTCTTCTTCCTCAAATGTTCTCTTTTTGTTCAGAAATGTATTTTCATGGAATCGGTAACATTTGATGCAATAACCCTAGGAAGCGTTCTCTAATTTTGGGCAGTATTCTATAGGATGGAAATTTAAATCCTTCCTAACACTGACTGTAGGGAACATGCAAAAAAATTGAATATTGACATCCAGATAGAGCAGAGTCATTGTGTTGTAGTCAGACATCTGCCATATCAGAGAAGCTTGGCACTGCTTTGCTCCCATTCTTACTGCCTTAGGCTGCCGTGTTTCTTGTTTTTCGTAAGAGCTGGATGTCTGTATGTAAAATGCTATTTATCACAATAATGTGATAAACCACAATCCTCAGGAATATAAACACCTAAGTGAATCGACCCAAAGATGCATTTAAAGATGTGTGTTTTATAAAATGTTTCTGATACTTTCTTTTTTTTTCATTTTCTGCTTTATCATCCTGAAGTAATGTGTCAGAAGGCATCTATAAGCTGATTCTGCATTGTATTCATGTGTTATTTTATAAAGTGAAGTTTATGTTGTAGGATTGTATTTGGTAATCATTATTTTTATTAGGGAGCGATGTCATCTCTCACATATGCTTGTCTGTGGTTTTTCTAGATCTCTGCCAGGTGGTGTGAAGGGTACAATACATCGTCCTTGGGGGATTACAGCCTCGTCGAAGAGAAAGAAGAGATGCTTGTAGCAGCCAGATTTAGTACCGTAGGGTTTAGACATTAATTATACACTGTCATATCGTTTCTAATCATTTTGTGGGTGTTAGAGGCAGTTTATGAGCTCAAGAATCACTGAAGTATTTGTGGAAGTTTTGTTGTGGAACTGTGCTTTTTAAATAACTAGCGAGGGGTGCCTGGGTGGCTCAGTCGCTTAAGTGTCCAACTCTTGATTTCGGTTCAGGTCATGATCTCAGGGTCGTGAGATCAAGCCCTGCGTTGGGCTCGGCTCCGGATGTGGAGTCTGCTTAAGATTCTCTCTCTCCCTCTCCTTCTGTCTGTCCCCCCTCCCTTTCTAAAAAAAGACTAGCTTGGGAAAGGGAGAAGAACATTCTAGTATGGAAAAACCGTAAAGGAGACACAGGGATCTGTGTGTGTATGTATGTAGGGAATAAGCGAGGAAATAATGACAGAAGGAGTGGAAGACAGGATCTGAGAACCTGGATGTCATAAAGAGTTGAAATACAAGTTTAGTGGGAAAGGAGGTGAGGAGAGAGAAAGCTGGATTCAAAGGAAATATTTTGTTGTTCAGGATTTTAGGGAAACAGTGATTGTGTTGGCGAAGTCCCATTATAGGGCCACATTCCCTTCATGGTTAACTCACAACTTTACTTCCTTTAGAATATCTTTCAGATTAAACTTTGCATTTTCCCTTTTTCTGAATGGCGTTCATGTTTGAATGTACATTGACTTAGCATCTCGTGATTTAGTATGTGTTTATCTTATCTCCTCCAATAGATACAAGGATTAAATATAATAGACTGTTGTTGAAATTGGATTCAGAAAACTTATCTAGCGGTCAACTAGTCCAAAACCCTCTGTGGTGGCCACGGACCTTTACACAGAATGCCGTGCCTCCCACGGTTTCTGTGTCCATTTGCTTCCAGAGGCCTCCACCTATGCCTTCCTTCTGAAGAATGGCCAGGCCTTGCGACGCTGGAACCACTTTGCCGAGACACAGAGCCGGAGGTGCCGGGAGTTTAGCGTTACCATCCCCAGCCCAGTCCCATCCCTGCATCGAGGTGTCTTGGCCAGTGACTGACCGGTGTTGCATATGAAAGTCCACCCCCTTGTGATTCAAGTAGGGCAGTGTTGGGCCTTTAGAGCTGTGATCCTGAGCTTCCTGAGCACACTTAGGCTGGGACGTCACCGTCATCACACCCTTTTTGGTTTTTCAGCTTTCTGTGTGACATTCCCCACCCTCGTCTTTCTTGGGAGCACTTCATAAATCCCTTGCACGTGAATCTGCCGCTCCAGGCGTTCTGGCTGAAGGCATTCTCACTTTACTGTTGGGGAATCCACGGCCTAATGCAGTTAATCAGTTTGTCCTGAGTTATACAAATCCAGACCCAAATCTTTTGACTCCACATCTGTGGTCTTTTAACTTCTCCTTAGTATTTCTAGGTGTGCAATAGGCATAGAATAATTTTCTATTGAATTTACAAATAAATATTGTGTGCTCTGTGTGCCAGGCATTTTAATGGATACTAAAGGAGGCATGAATTTAAGATGCAATTCTTGCTTTTCAGAAGCTTAAAAACAGGAGAAAGGAGAAGACTAATATTTGCTAAGCAGGATAAGAAGCGTAGTCTGACTGCTATTGGAATCCAGAAGAACAAGGGACACAGGGGTCGTGCGTGATTAGAGGAGGCGAAGAGAGGAAGACAGACTCAAAATCAGTGTGGCGTCTGGTTTTGGGGCAGAGAGGGTTGGGTCTAAACCAAAGTTTATTTCAAAGTTGTTGACATTTTCAAACTTGATATGGTTTACTCATTTCGGTGTCCTAATGTTTTCATCCATCATTGGAAGGTTTCCTTTTTTTCTCGAAATGGCTTACAAAAATCACCTTTTAAAGAGTTTCAGTGATATATATAGATATATATACTGCAATCCTTGTTATTGAATATTTACCTTTCCCTAAATTTCTGATTGTGGAATGACACTACACCAGAGATCTTTGCACGTAAACATTTGCTCACATTTCTGAGATTATTTACCAAGGACAAATTACTGGAAATATAATTATCGGGTTAGCTTTCTCGAGCATTCCTGAAACATACTGCCAAATTGCTTTCCAGAAAAGGTTTACTATGCCAGCATATCACTTCTCAGTGGCACGTGGCTTGTTGCTTCTCCAGAAAGTCTCTAGTCATTTGTTGATTTATTTATTAATGCACGAAGTGTTCGTTGAGCACTGACAGGGCGGAAGACCATAGACAGGACCAGGTGGCACATCTTTATTACGTAGAATTCCTTATTGAGTTTTCCTCGATCCTCGATTACCTTTTTTTCCCCCCTCTTCCACTCACAGTATTCAAATTTTGCTTCATCTCTGCCTGGTTCTATATGACCACATTTGTTTCTTTTTTGTATTTTTTTCTTAGTTCTAATTGGGAATTATTTCATTCTTTGTTGTTCTTCAGTAGCATTCCGTTCTTGTTCAGGGTCACAATATCTTCTCTTCTCTCTCTGAGGACGTTGTTGATAACTTGGGGGATATTTTTTTTCTCCCTTCATGCTTTCTGTTCCCAGTGGCTTTTTCCCCTGTTTTTGTTTGTTTTGATTTCTGTCTTTCATGGTAAAGACTTTCCTTAACTGCCTGGTTTCCCTTGTCTAATTACATTTAAAAATGGGGGATAAATAATCACAGTAAAAACTGTAAGAGGCTTACTCTATACCAGGCCCCGTTTATATTTACATTGAATCCTCCTAACAATCCCATAACATAGATTCTCTAATTATTCCTGTTTTGTAGATGAGGTATGAGAGGTGAGTAACTTACCAGAGGCCTCTTGGCCAATAACCAGCACTGCTAGGATTCTAGCCTGGACAGTTCCGATCCCTAGTTGGTGTACATAACCACTGCCTGCTTACCACTGTCGTGCAGGAGGGCTCCAGGTCAGGCTGGAAATTGATGTCTTTGTCTTAGTTTTATGAAACACTCCCCTGTGCAAATCCCGCCTGCTACCCAAGGTTCTGGGATCTGAGTGGGAAAGAAGGTTAAGAATCTCCATGTTCAGTGCATGAACTTTCCCTTAATCCAATTCCCCTGCTTGCACTACAGCTCTTGCCTTCAAATAGCCTGCTGCCACCCAGTCCAGGGGCCTACAGGTTTACCCTCAGCAGAAGACAAGTTTCTGATTTTTTGAAGAGATAGGGGAGGGCCCGTGGCCTGACTGTGCCAAGCTGGGAGCACATCTGGGAGTGTAAATGACTAAGGTTTTTTTTTTTTTTAATTGAAGTATAATTAACATACATAATGATTCAAAAATTCTATATATTACCAAGTGTCCATCAGTGGATGAATGGATAAAAAAGATGTGGTACATATAATAGAATATTACTTAGCCATAAAAAGAATGAGATCTGGGAATTTATAATAACATGGATGGCCCTAGAGGATATTATTCTAGGTGAAATAAGTCAGGCAGAGAATGATAGATACCATGTGATTTCATTTATATATGGGATTTAAGAAACAAAACAAATTACTTTTTTAAAAAATAGCTTTGAGATACAATTCACCCATTTACAGTATGAAGTACTTTTTAATATATTCAAAGTTGTGCAGATATCACCATGATACGTTTTAGAACGTTTTCAGAGAATAAAATCCAGTACCTCTTAGTAGTTCCTCCCCATTCTCCTCCACCTGCCTGGCCCCTGGCGCCCGCTCATCTGCTTTCTGTCTCTGTGGATTTGCCTATTCTCCGCCCTTCCTATCATTGTAATCACATAATATGTGACCTTTGGTGACTGTTTTTTTTTTTTTTTTTTTTTACTGGGGATCATGTTTTCAAGGTTCACCCTTGTTGTAATATGTGTCAGTACTTTATTCCTTTTTATGAACAAATAATAATCCACTGTATGGTTGTGTGACGTCTTGTTTATTCATCTGTTGTTGAACATTCGAGTTGTTTACACTTTTTGGCTATTATGAAAATGCTACTGAAAACATTCACGTGCAAGTTTTTGTGTGGGTCTAGGTTTTCAGTTGTCTTGGGCACGGGATTGCCAGGTCATACCATAACTGTGTTTGAGGGACTGTAAGATTGTTTTTCAGAGCATCGGCAATATTTTACAGTTGCCATGCATGAGGGTATTAACTGCTTCTTTTTTTTTTTTAAAGATTTTATTTATTTATTTGAAAGACAGAGAAAGTGAGAGAGAGCATGAGAGGAGAGAAGGTTAGAGGAAGAAACAGACTCCCCATGGAGCTGGGACCCCGATGTGGGACTTGATCCCGGAACTCAAGGATCATGACCTGAGCCGAAGGCAGTTGCTCAGCCAACTGAGCCACCCAGGCACCCTATTAACTGCTTCTTAAAGCAACTTTCTAGCAATGTTTGAGCCCTGCCTTCTGTGTCACCGTGTCACCGCCTAAAGTATCTAGGAGGCTGTGGTGTGTTTCAGCTTTTCTCATTGTTGGTTTGGCACACAGATGTATGGGTTTCCACTCATCCATGGGCTTTCTCCTCCCAAAATTTCGTGCAAGGTCTCTTCTGCATTGTCTTTCATCCTTGTGGACCTACGTTGTTTTCTTCTTTTTTCATTTGCTCTCATTTTAATGACATGTCAGGATGTATTAGTGGTAAGCACATATGTTTAACCTACCAGTTTATACTGGAAATCCCTTCAGTTTCTTCAATTTCTTTTTATTTTTTTAAAAGATTTATTTATTTATTTTAGAGGGAGAGCACGAGTGGGAGGGGCAGAGGGAGAGGGAGAGAGAGTCTCAAGCAGACTCTGTGCTAAACGTGGAGCCCAATGCAAGGCTGGATCTCATGACTCTGAGCTCATGACCTGAGCCAAGACTGAGTCGGGGGCTTAACTGACCGTGCCACCCTAGTGCCCCTCTTTTTTTAAAGTCATATAAATTTTAATGCTTCTTCTTTATTTATTTTTAAAGATTTTATTTATTTGCAAGAGAGAGAAAGAGAGTGCACGAGGAGGGGAAGTGCAGGCAGAGGGAGAAGCAGGCTCCCTGCTGAGCAAGGAGTGTGATGCAGGATTTGATCCATGACCTGAGCCAAAGGCGGACGCTCGACTGACTGCACCACCCAGGCATTCCAATACATCTTATTTAAAACAACATTTAGAGTATAATCCCATTTTGTTAGGTGGTCTTTATTAAGCTGTATTTTCCTGTTTGTGTTCCCCTATCTCTTTTTGTCTTTCTCTGATCTACATACACTTATCTACATACACCTCTACCCATCTATGCATCTCATCTCTACAGGCATAGAGAGAGGTTTGGCATATTGTTCACCTAATCTTAACAATGTTTACTTTTGCTTGGTGCGATTTGGAGTAATTCTCTGCTTTCTAAAACTTTTCTCTATTGCTTATCTTTTAAAAAGTAATAAACAGGGACGCCTGGGTGGCTCAGTTGGTTGGGCAGCTGCCTTCAGCTCAGATCATGATCCCAGGGTCCTGGGATCGAGTCCTGCATCGGGCTCCTTGCTCAGCAGGGAGCCTGCTCCTCCCTATGCCTCTGCCTGCCACTCTGCCTGCTTGTGCTGTCTCTTTCTATCTCTCTCTGACAAATAAATAAAAACTCTTTAAAAAAAAGTAATAAGCATGGTTAAGTTTTATAAAAATGATAAAAATCATTATGTAAAAAAAATCCAAAATTTGATGTCCTGGGAGGTAAGGGAGTAGGATGCTTTAAAGAGATCCTGAATAATAACATCAAATAGAGTAGAGAAGTCGAAGGGGGTGAAGACTGGAAAAAAGTCATTATTTCTCCCATTGTAGGCTCTGCATCCTTGTTTTCAGTTGGCTGCTTTCATTTCGATCTCAGAGGGCATCACGTGTATATTACACATATGCTATGTCAGACTTAAAAAATAACAAATAGCAGGATACTTCTTAGTATCTCTAGAGACTCACGTGAAGCTGTCTCTGAGGTTAAGAAAAACTGTGTTTGTAAAAATAAAGCTATGATTTGGCCTAATTGCTCAGAATAGCATACAATATCACATTCGAATCTTAAGTAAAAGTTGTTATATGTTATGTTTGTTACACTGTCAGTGTGACAAATGCTAATGTGAGCATGCATGTCTTGAACATATCATATTGATAGATAAATGTTTCTTGGAGAAAATCAGTATCACTTGGGAAACTTTTTGTCTCAGGATCAGGGTAAAATGGAGCTCAACAGAAGAAGGGAACAAACGAGATTAGGGGCATTTGTTAAGCATGGACTTCCCCTCTCAGATTGGGCTCCTGGAGGATCACACCTCACCAGTTGTGAGTCTTGAACTTAGGAAAGCAAACTAATCTTGTCCCCATTTAGCTGGAAGTTATAGGTAAGAATTCACTGCTGCGTATGCAGGCCCGAAATCCAAGGCCCGATATTGTTCACCCTGAGTAAGAGCTGACCAGCTCCTCTAGTTCTTCCTTCTTTGTTTATTTGCTTTTAATTGTGGGCTTTGTCACCTTTTCATTCTCTTCTAATTCCACTTATTTCCTAGACAAAAAATTGTCTAGTCAGTTGTCATCTACAATAGTGCAGAAAGGATGGTCTAGGAACCGCTAGCATCAGCTTCCCTTGGGTTCTTTTAGAAATGACTATCATTAGGCCCCACTGCAGCTTTACCGAATCGGCATCTCTGGAGTGGGGCCTAAGAATATGGCCCCTCTATTAGTTCTCCAGGTGAGAACTAAAAGTCTATACAATATATTATTTGGGATAGCTGGTGAAAATCATTTTCTAGGGGGAGACAAATCTCCAGGGGTCTCTTATTTCTGCACATCTTGTGATTGGAGGCACTGACTGGCCTTTGTTCTCTTTTCTAGAATGTTTATATGGCAAACAGCCTTGGAAGATACAGATGACATCCCCCTGGAGAAGAAGGCAGATGTGTTTACTGTCCAGGGTTATAAAAATAATTTTTCCCCAAAGGAAAGGGCAGGCCTGCTGGCTGCCCATTAGAAAAGATTCAGTTTCCCCTAGCTTGGAGTTCCTCAGCGGTGATGCACACCCAGCACAGGCAAGCATCCAGTGGAGCCCTCCTGTGTCAGTCCGCAGGACGTGTAGAGGAAGAGGAATCGACACAAACATGAGACTCATGCTTCGGGCTGTACTGTGAGTAGTACAGTCCTTTGTACTTTGATCCAGGATTCCGCCCTCTGCTTGTGAAACTGGCAGGTTAATCTGTCAGCTTGAAAGTAGGGTAAAATTAGGGCACGGGGGCGGGGGGGCTCAGTCAATTCAGCGTCTGACTCTTGGTTTCAGCTCAGGTCATGATCTCAGGGTCATGAGAGGGAGCCCCACGTCAGACTCCGTGCTCTGTGTGGGGTCTGCTTTGCCCCTCCGTCTCCCCGCCTATCTCCCTCCCGCTCTGCTACTGCCCCCACTTGCACACGCTCTCTCTCTAAAGTAACTAAGTAAATAGAATCCTTTAAAAAAGGAAAGGTAAAATCTCAGATCATTCTCAGTTCTTGATAAATGGTTCTTTGCTGACCTAATAACTAACAAGGTATTTTTTGTTTTAGAAACCTATTGCTTTAGGTTAGGATATAGAATTTCTTGACATTCCCTATTGAAATATAAGATTACCTGGGAAGTACAATGTCAGAACTCGCAGGTCTCGAGAAAACGAAGCATGGCTTTAAAGAATTGAAAAGTGGACTTATCCTGAATAGAGACACAAGAGAGACGGTCAGCCTCTACGGGACTGCTCCGTGGTGGGAAAGGCCCGGACGGTACACTTTTGGGCTCTGAAATTTTGCCTGGAGCCTCCTCGGCCAGCGTCCATCTCAGCCGGACACATAATGCGCACTGATTTCCTCTAATTCCCTTTCTCGTTCACAGTGAATCAAGGGCATCTGCTGGCATCGCTGTGGATTCTGTTGTTTGCAAACAGCAAGTAAACATCATCCATTGTCTGGGCTTTTTGGAATGGGAGTTGTTATAACATGGGCACTAAGAAACTTTACTATGTAGTCAGAGATGAAGAAGGAAAAAGGGGCTGAGAAAACTGAGAAAAGGACTCTAGGGGAATTTCTGTAATTACTGATTTGTGATGAAGCAGAATTGGCCCAAATCTGTTCTTGGGAATCTCTCACTTTGTTGATAAGTCCACACATGAAGTGACACACAGGTGGTACAGAAGTATTTCTTCTAAAGCATAAATCGAATACTTAAGTTTGGAAGCACAGTCCCAACGACCTGGGATGGAGTTTCTGGTTCATGACACGTTCGAGCAAACTGAAGGCTCACAGTTAAATGTGGAGACCAGAGTTTTTGCATTCCGTATTGGGATATATGGCCTGATGAACACATGTCTACTTATACAACAATAGAAAATGTGAAATTGAGATGGTCTTAGAAAAGCCAGCATGGTCATGATATAGTTAAACATGCACATTTTAACAATGTTAAAATTATGAGTTGATAAAATACAATTAGTACAGATTACATGTCGATTCAATGACCTCAGGGTCATATGAACACCAATGAAAAAATTTTTAATTGTAGGCTCTTTTAGTTTATATCTATTTTGGACAAATGGCACTTCAGTGGACTCAGGTTTTGGTTTTGGTTTTGGTTTGTCGGTTTAACCGCGGTCGAATTTTTGTTTGGTTCTCTGAGAAATGATGAAGATTTTCATTGAAAAGCTGAGGTTCTGAGGGTTTAGTTGCACCTTTATTTCTCATTTGGAGTCTTTTTTCATATGGATTTCCAAAGTAACCTGAATAATAGTAATAGCCAAAATAAAACAGTACCTCAGAGAAAACAGATGGAACTATCCTCTCTCCGTCGTCTCTGTTCACTTTGTTAGCATTTAGCATCACAAAGCATTCATTTCTACCAATTATACCAACATCTCACATGGCCCTAACCTTAAGGGTGACATGGAGACATCTTTACATTGGTTCAAATCGACGTGGGCTTTGTTGTCTTGGGCCTGAATACCATTTTTTTTAACTTCTAAAAATAAAGTTTTGAATGTAAATAACCCCTCTCATTGCCACATAGGCTAGTTATATGAACATTCTAAAATGGCCGCTTTCTATTTCCTTCCTTGGTAAATTTTTTTCCTGGTGGTCTTACATTTTTTGAAGCAGTATATCACTGTCTTTGGTTACCTCCCATGTACCTTGTTCACTAAACATCTGTTGAACTCTTAGACTCACATACATCTGCCATAATATCTCTTTTAATCTCAAAGTCCATTTTCTTAGGTAGATATTAGTAATCTCGCTTACAGATGGGGAGACCTGGGCTTGGACAGTTTGGCATATGGTTCCAGGTCACACTTACCCAGGTCATAGAGTCAGGAGAATTGAGATAACAATTCAAATATTTTTGCACCCTGTCCTCTGTTTGTTCCAAAATATCAGAGGGTCTCCTTGCAAATGGAATGAGACCATCCCTCCGTGACTTGGCCGAGATAAAACAGGAACACGTTAAGCAATTCCAGGTAGTCAGTATCTGATTGTATCAAAAGATTGGTCTAGCAAGTAAATGTTATGGGGTTAAGTCCACGTGGGCTCTGGTAATCAGAGATTGGGTGTGGCTCAGTGGGGAGAACAAGAAGAAAAGGGGGGCTTGCTTGACGGGAAGAAAAGCATCAGCAATTATGTTGAGTTATGGCTGAGCACGTGATGTGTGGACAGATAAAAAGTCTTCCTGATGTGACTCATTTGAATGATTTCATGAATATATTTTTCAATATTTATAGCATCATCCTGGATACTTTATGGAGTAAGATGGTATGAGAATAAACAAACAAAGCCCAGAAGGAGAAGCTGGAGATATTTGTGTTAAAGTGCAGAAAGCCAGAACAGTGGTTGCTTAATTTGACAGACAGGTGACCATGTACCTATAAAAACACAGGGTTAGGGGCGCCTGAGTGGCTCAGTGGGTTAAAGCCTCTGCCTTCGGCTCGGGTCATGATCTCAGGGTCCTGGGATCGAGCCCCGCATCAGGCTCTCTGTTCAGCAAGGAGCCTGCTTCCCCTCTCTCTCTGCCTGCCTCTCTGCCTACTTGTGACCCCTTCTGTCTGTCAAATAAATAAATAAAAAATCTTTTAAAAAAAAAAACACAGGGTTATAGACGAGGCCGGTTAAACAAGGTGTGTGTGATGGCAGGTCTGCGCCGTAAGAATATGATCTTTGTTTTTAATTTTATCTCATTGACTACAAGTGTATTATATATTCCACTTGCAGTCATTTTCCTCAGCAGTTCATCCATTGACATGCACACACACGCGTGTGAGCAGATGTTTTCTAGTACCTTTGGCAGAAGAATTTAGTGCCTTGTACACATCACACCTGCCATGTCATGCTTATTGATTGAACGATTCAGCTTGCTGAAAGGTACTGGGTGAGATATTAATTTTAAAATGAAAGCCTTCACATCTGCTAATGCCTGTCAGTCTCTGGAGTGAATGTGCCATTCGAGCCAACGGAAGTGGGCAGAAGCAGCCTTCATGGGTAGGGCTGACAAGTTATTTTGAGTCTGCTGAATTACCTTTATTGTTGCCCGGTACTTAAAGGCAGACCTCTCCTTCCATTAAACTCCAGCGCTCAAAATAGCTCTAGTGGTTTGGAACTCGTCTTCCTCAGTTTTCACATAAATGGAATATTTGTGGTAGTTGAGCGATAAATGGTGAGATAATGGTGTTTTACAGGCAGTGAAATGACAAGGTCAGTTTTAATTAAGCTGAGATCAACCTCAGTCTGTATTGCACACTTCTGATTAGGTTATTTCAAATTAACATAAGTTTTTGGAGACTTCGCTGAAGTCAGTGGTGTTAAACACCAGCTGTGCTGGCAGAGAAGCGTGGGATATGAGAAGGAGATAGCATTCACATTGAAATTAGCACTTGGCACAATATAATTCTCTGATTGCAAACTATGTGGAGTTGCCTGTGCTAATTGGTTGATTTTATTTGAAGCAGATGTTGTTAGCTTTCCCACTAATGATCTGGAGAGAAATTCTTTTGAAAGACATGCCATGTTAGGATCTCTGCAGTATAATAAGCTAATTACAACTTTAAGTACTTGCAGTAATTAGCACAATGTGTATAAAGTGTTCCTGATCTTTTCACCCTGCCGCATTATTGTCAGGGCAGCTTGAAAAACAAAAAGGAACGCTAGATGGATTGAGCCTCCCTGGTCTAGCCTCTTCGTTTCCCAGACTTCGGCACTAAAGAGATAATGAACTCAACTTAAATCCTTCTCTTTCAGGCATGTCAAAAAGGTTTCGGACCAGCCCCCATCCTGCAACACCCAAAAAATGGAGGGTGAAATTTGCCAAGCAAAAATGTTACTTCACACATATGCCTTGAGGGCCTGTGAGGTCTTCATCGCGTTAGCAAGCCAAGGTCTTGGAGGACACCATTAGCATATTTATCTCATGTTCATTTATTTTATTGTTTACCACTTTGGTCCAGGGATCAAATCCATATTTTATTTGCGAACGTTGCCCTATTATATTTCCAAGCCAAAACCCTAACCTCCCTGTGTAGAACATTTTACATGTTCGATATTTCTGTAAGCCTAAAATCTAGTCTTTCTATATCTTTCGAAACCAAGTTATTATGGCTACATATTTTGCTTATAGTAATTATGAGAGTGAAGACATAATAGTAGATGAGGGGAATGTGAGAAAAAGGGAAAAAGTGCATTGGGAAGAAAAGAAATGAGAGAGACAAACTCCTAATAACACAGCCAGTCACGGCTCTTAATGGGAGTGAACCTGACATTGGAGGCTGTGGACTACAATTCTGATCTCTCTAAGAAGACAGTAAGTTGACCACTAGAAAAATAATTTATAGTAAGATGTCACTATTTCAACAGGCTTAACTCTGAAAGTTTCAGCGGTTAGATTTTTAAGATTATTTCAGATGCTTAAGAGTAAAAATGCAGCCTTTCAAAATGGAGCCTTCTAGCGGAACGTGTGAAGGTATTGAAGGTTTTATGTTCTTTTATGGCTTTCTCTGATTTCAGCATACTTCTGGGGGAAGCAGAGACTGAGCAAATTCTCCTTTTAAAGTACCTCTGGGGGCACCTGGGTGGTGCAGTTGGTTTAATGTTCGACTCTTGATTTCAGCTCTGGTCCTGATCTCGGGGGTGAGATCCAGCCTCGTCTCAGGCTCTGTGCTTAGCGCGGAGTCTACTTGAGATTCTCTCTCCCCCTCCCTCTGCCCCTTCCCACTCGTGCTCTCTCTCTCTAAAATAAATAAACAAATCTTGAAAAAAAATCAAGTGCCTCGGAACAAGTTGGCTAGCTCCCATGAATGTAGTTTCTGGGAAGTAGGCAATTCGATAGCATGTTCCGAACTTGGCTGCAGAAAGAAGGCAGCAAATTTCCTTTGCACCTCTAATGTGGTAGTCTCACTGGTTCTGGGATTGAAAACTGTGATTTCTGTGCTTGCTGGATTTTTATCAAAACCTCAAGTGATGTAGAATTTCACAAGATAAATAGCCAGACTCCTGATAAATGCAACAGGTTTATATCCTAAAGAGAGGAGTCAGAGAAAAATAGCACAGCTATTTGAGAAGAGCAAAGAGAGAGAGGGCTGCCAGAGATTCGCCCGCTCAGACTATTAAAAGAAAGGAAGGTTGTAGGTTTAAAGGGATTCTAATACTTTAAGCATCTTCCATAAATACAAATAAGTGTTTTATGGGAATGAAAACTTATTGCTGTAAGTAATACAAAAATTTAACAAAAAAGACTTTGTACCTTATTTTTTCCTGGAACCTCTGCGGCTCCGTAGAACTCCATGAGAGAAATAATTCTGCTCAAGTAAAATATTCAAGGAGACAGAGTTTAGACCTAGTGCTCACATTTTATGCCTGGCACAGTGTCTGGTATGTCTTAGGTGCATAATAAATGGCAAATGGATGGGTGTTTTTTGGCCAAAAGTTAGTGGCTCATTCTTTGTCCCTGCCATGAGGTTTGGTGAGTTTCCACACTCCTGGAAGTATTGTCATGAATTAGAACTTCTCAAAAAGCCATTCATATATACTTGTTTGTCTCAGTGGTCTGAAGATACTCATGCACTGGGTGTTAGTTTTAACATCTAGTATCCTTATTTTATCAAGAATTTAAATTCTTTTTGGCTTTGGAAGAGATGAACTTACTTAGTAATGGAGGCTCTGCTAGAGTAACAAAAACTTATTTGACAATAAGCCAGTGGATTTACATTGTATTGTCAGTAAGGATCATTTATCGTTATCTTGTTTTTGTTTACTTAAACCCAAAGCTTCTATTACTTACTCCCAATATAATACCAGGGTTGTGGAATATAAACTAGGTTCCTAACAAATTTTTTTTGCCCTCTCTATAGGGTCTATCTTTTTATGCTTAAGAAGTTGTTAAACTATTGCTAGATGTTTGCAATATGATAGCATATGTGCATATGATGTTATTATATATTGTTAGTTTTAGATGTATATGTAACATATCACATATACATAATATTACATATTGTGCTATAAATGATCTATTATAGAGGTTTTAAAAATTCATCTATCTATCTGTCTATCTATCACCTTTCAAGAGAGTTCACCATTGGGCAGACCATAACCAGGCCAGATGACTAACTCTATAATAGTATTCCGTTCTGGTAACACTTATGTGGGAAGAGCTAATGGCTAATCCCTTACTTTCTTCATATACCTTTTC
This sequence comes from Nasua narica, assembly GCA_028533885.1. Taxonomy (NCBI): domain Eukaryota; kingdom Metazoa; phylum Chordata; class Mammalia; order Carnivora; family Procyonidae; genus Nasua; species Nasua narica. Next base: position 18,190,786 of record CM052801.1, read on the forward strand.
ATGAAAAGAAACTAGTCTGATACATGGAGGGCAAACTGACTTTTTAAACCTTTCAGCTTTCTAGGACTGAGGAGTTTTCCTAAAGAGAAGGTCCCCAGCTTTCTGGGGAGTCAGCAGATTGAGACCTGACCTTTTATAATGCATCTGCTCACTGTTGGCCCTCTGCGTTCCAACATGGCACTCCATTGTCCTGTCAGGGTCTAATGAAGCATGCAACTCCATGAGACTTTTTCCTGAGATGCCAGCGGGAGTGGTCATTTCTTCTACTTCCAAATGTGCAAAGTGGGGACCAGAAACCCTTATTAGATTGTTGAAAAATTAAAAACTGACTCCAGATTTTAACATCAAAGAACTGACATTGTTTGATCTTTAGAGGATACGACAATTACATATGAAAATCTCTTTCATATAAGATTTGTTTAAAAAGTCAATCGCCTGCCTTCATCTTTGTATGCCACAGATTGCCAGCATAAAACTAAATAATATCATTTTGAAGAACAGATTTTTTCCCCCTATTTCCCGATACATTTTTCTTTTTTTTGCCATAAAAAGCTTGAAAAACAAACTCCCTGAGGCACCAGAAGCAGGAGTAAGCGGGCGGTTTGGCTGCAGACCAGAGCAGCACAATGGGTTTCTGCTTCCTTTCTGTTCATAGCTTCCCCCTTCCCTCCAAAGCACACACAAAGCTCTGTGTGACTTTCTGGTTTCAGGCTCCAGTTTTGCAATTTTTTCCGCCGTGTGCTGGGAAGAAATTGAAATGCAAAATTATATCCCCTGAAACAATCATATTGTTTTGGGAGCATGGGAAGGAGAGGTACAGGGATAAGGTTTTTTTTTCCTTAAAGAAAGAGGGGGGCTACTAGGGGCCACAATACCCATCCCTTGCTGCTCCATGAACCTCTAGGTTTTTTTTTTTTTTAATAATTCTTATTAATTTTGCAAAAAAATGGCTTAACTGCTGAGAAAATTGTGCGGGGGAAAGAAAATTTCTTCCTGATGAGGGATTATGCTCAGCTGAGATACAACAATCGACTGTGTCCCTTGTTTCTGTCTGCTGTTTTCTCTCCTCTGGCCATACCCCATTTCCCATGAACATCCTGTAAGTCATTGCGTTGAGAGGCTGGCAGACCCAGGAGGCCAAAGCGGTGATTTCAGCTCTAGTCGGCGCAGGTAATGGAGTTGGCAAAGGAGGTCTCAGTATCCCTTCAAGGAAGTTGAAAATGACTAATGCGGTGACTAACAGTAACATCTACAACAAAAATATAGTTCTGCACTACAGTAAGAATGAGTGACCTTCTTGGCTTGGAAGAGGGAGGCGAGAAGGCGGAGAAAACTTTTTAAGGAGGATTTCAGAACAAATAGACCTATAATGTTGGTATTTAAGTGCAATTTACTCATTCGCTTCAGCAGATAAAGTCTTAATATGTGTGTCATCTGTGGGCAGAGCCTGAAGAATTATAAGCATTAATTTGTTTTAAATAATTTGAAAAAGAATAGTTTTATTAAACACTACAGTCATCTAAGTAAAAATTTAAAAGAAATCCCTTTATCTTTCATAAAATAATCTCTGCCTACAGGTCTTTTTTTAATGGTTGGATTTTGAAATTATAAATAATGTGTGCTGAAAAAAAAATCAGGTTACATTGGTTGCCTCCACATCAACTCTACTTCCTCCAGTGCTGAAGCCAAGGAAACTGTGGTTTCAGTCTGGATCTGCTCCCTGCTTGGCCAACCCCAGCCAGGTGTGGATTTGAGGGCGGATGTGGACGGGGCCAGGGGCGTATGTGATATAAACCCGTGGTGGACTCACAGCTTTCTGCGCTTCTGTCTGGTGTTAGGCCTTCGGTGAGATGAAATGGGCTTCCTATTTTTTGGATTTATCCCTGTTTTGCTTTGTTTCCCTGGAAACGTATTTCAGTTGAAATGGTGTCCTCTCTAGTATGATGAGACTTAACATTTTAGGACTACTAGTTTAGCACTGGGATTTTTACTGGACATTCAAGGGTGAGGGTCCCCAATAGTGGACAAAACGTTTTGTGTATCATGCGTGTTTTGTGGTAGTAAGGTCTATACCTTTTATTCCAAGATTTGTAAATTCAGAAGCATGGTATTTGATTCCATTAATAACTCTGAGATAAAGGTAAATTATCAGTACTACTTTATACCTAACTTTGCTGAGGCTCATGGAAGTTTAGTCACAAGTTTGAAGTCCAGATATCTAATCTAGTAATCTTTCCCTGTGTGGTTGGTTAAGGCCATTACTTTCATTGGCTCTAAAACAAGTTGGTTTTAATATATACAGATACTGCCCACCCCCCCCCCCCGGAAGTAGAGCTTAATCTCCTACTCCACCCAAGTTAGGGCTAGATAGAATGTATTTGTTCTACAAAATAGAGTAGAGAAAGGGAAAAATAGTGTAGAAACCTGGCTAATACTACATTAACCAAGTGAGGAAAGTTAATATCACCAGTGATGTCATGTCCCCCTCTAATATGATGTAAATTGAGAACAGCACATCATCTCTATGTTGTTCTTCCCTAAAATCCCTAACCCAGTCTAATCATGAGAGAAATATCAGAAAAATCGAGGGATTTTTTTATGGGATACCAGATCAGTACTCCTCAAGACTGTCAAGGTCCTAAGAAATAAGCAAAGACTGCGAAACTGTCACAGACCAGAAGAGACTGAGGAGACATGAAAACTAAATGCAGTGTGGTATCTTGGATTGGATCCTGGAACAGAGAGAGAACATTAATGCAAATGTGGTGAAATTAAATGAAGTCTAGGGTTTAGTTAATACCAACCTACCAATGTTGGTTTCTTAGTTTTGACAGATATGTTATGGGGATGTAAGATGTTGGCAGAGGGGTTCATTGGGTAAGGGATGTAATAGATCTCTCTGTTGTCTGTATTATCTAAAATTATTCCAAAATAAAAAGTTAAGTTTAAAAAGTTGGCACATATTGCATGGAGCACTGGGTGTGGTGCATGAACAGTGAATCTTGGAACACTGAAAAAATAAAATAAAAATTAAAAAAAATTAAAAACAAACAAAAAGTTGGTTAAATCTAAAAAGATGAACACAGACTCTGTTCACCTTTTGTTCCTGGCTTGACCAGAGTAAGTGTCACCTTCCCTGGAAAGCCTTCCATAGGACCATACAAACTAATCCACTAATGTAATTAAGAGTACTCTCCTGGGGGTTATGAGAGTCATTATTGCCTAGTGGTTGTGAGTTTGGACTCCTGGGTCTGGACTGGGGTTTGAAGGCAGGTTGTGTGACTTTCAGCACATTACTTGATCTTTCCACGGATTAACCACTACCTCATAGGGCTGTTGTATGTAATTTAAAGTTACACACTAAGAGTTCTTGGAATCGTGCCTGGTACATAGTAAGTACTCCGTAAAAGGGAGTGGTGATGATGATGTTGACACACTAAAGCATCATTTTCATAACACTGTTATATGGCATCCAATTGTTTACCCCCCTTCTTTTAGTTGGTGAGATCCTTGAGGACAGAAACCATGTTTTATTTATTTTTGTATCCCCTTGCCTGATAAGTAGTATGTACTCGATAATTGTTGACCAAATGTATACTTGATTAGTTAAAAATAGACTCACTCTACGATCCAGCAATTGCACTACTAGGTATTTATCCAAAGGATACAAACATAATGATTTGAAGGAACATATGCACCCCAATGTCCACAATAGCCAAAAGATGGAAAGAGCCCAGAGAGCCATCAACAGACGAACGGATAAAGAAGATGTGGTCTATATATACATATACAATGTAATAGTAACTCAGCTATCAAAAAGAAGGAAATCTTGCCATTTGCGATGACATGGATGGAATGAGGGGATATTATGCTGAGCGAAATAAATCAGCCAGAGAAAGACAAATACCATATGATTTCACTCATATTTAAGAAACAAAACTGGGTGATGGCATTAAGAAGGGCACTTTCTGTGATGAGCACTGGGTATTATATCTAAGTGATGAATCCCTAAATTCTACCCTTGAACTAATAATACACTATGCTAACTAAATTGAATTTAAATAAAAAATTTAAAAAATGTATACTTGGTTAGTTGGATTCTGACTTGCCTCATCGAGGATTTGGATGTGACCCTCTTGTCACTACTGCCAAGGATTAGGTGAGAGGTAATTAGCTATGAATCAGCACTCTCTAGTGCTCTCTTAAGTTCAGTGAGGGATGCAAAGATATATATCCGAGGTCTCTACCCCCTAGAAACTCACCAGCATATATACTCCAATAAATATATCTTAATTTACCTGAAAATGACAAAACTCTAGATTAAATAGTGCTAAGGACAAATGCTCGAGTTCTAAGAAGGTACAGATTATAGAAAAATATGACAGTGTAAGAAAATATGGGATCATTCCTTATGTGGAATTGAACACACCTAGCTCCCTGCAGAGTATGAGGGAAAATGAGCCATATTTGAAAAAAGCAAACCGAAGTTTGTAAAATGTTCTTAGACATTTTAGAAGTACAGAGGTCCTGTTTTAGATTTATTGTGGTGTTATTTCATTAGTGAGAGAGAATTAAAATAATTTAAGACATTTACTTACATGTACGAGGACTTTTTTATGATAATGTGCTCAGAAGTGAGTTATAGTGATATTGATGATAATATGTGTAACTGAGCTTGGTTATAAAATGAATTTGACATTATTGCAGTAAAATGTACTAGAACAGTTGTAGCAAAAAAAAAAAGGGGGGGGGGAGGATGAATTTGTTTAGGACTTGCGTTCTGTTTTAACAATGCCAAGTTGTAGGGGCCCCTGGGTGGCGCAGTTGGTTGAGCAACTGCCTTCGGCTCGGGTCATGATCCCGGAGTCCCTGGATCGAGTCCCACATCGGGCTCCCGGCTCCACGGGGAGTCCGCTTCTCACTCTGACCTGCTCTCTCTCACTCTCTCTCTTTCCTAATAAATAAATAAATAAAATCTTAAAAAAAAATATTTAAAAAAAAAAACAATGCCAAGTTGTAACCTTTGAATTGCCCCTTAAGCAGCATCCCTAGGGGGAAATTTTTAATCAGCTTTTATTCACCGATTTTAGGAAATCTTTGTGCAAATTTTTCTTCTAATAACCATAGGGTGCATTGGGGCTAGGGAGGGTATTCAAAATGACTGAAGCTACTACCTGGCCAGAGGACACTACCATATGTTTGATAACTTAACCTTGCCCTGTTTTTTTTTTTTTTTTTTCCAGGACAGCCAAGAGCCAAGTTCACAACCTAGCCATATATTTGGAAGTCTGGATCCAATCCACATTATTTAGGCACCTGAATTACAGTCTTATATCTTGCAGTCTTTGAATAAAAGGGGTGCAAAAGTAGCTCTTGTAAGTACCATTATGATTCCACCCGAGGTCACGCATCACCACATGGCTTGGACCAGATCATCTGGATTTGGAGGACAAGCTACTTGGCAGTAGTTGATACGGCTAATTCTTGAACCCTGCTTTTCAGACTGAATTGCCCAGGGTTGGAACTGACTAGATTTGGCTTATGGAATTCCAGATGCTCTGGTAATTATAGTGCAAGACTGAATTTTCTGTTCGCATTTGTCTTTTATTTATTATTTTTTTATTATGTTCAGTTAGCCACTGTAGAGTACATAATTAGTCCTCGCATTTGTCTTTTAAAAATACTTTCATTCCTCATTTGGTCTCTTTCACCTAGTATTTAGGGGTTATAACTTCTATGAGTGAAATTTAGTTTTAAATGGAAGAAAATTTAGCTCCTGCTACTATGGTACTAGTTAATCATAAGTTCATAAAAAAGCTAACCTACTGGGTCAGAGAGCCAGCATTAAAATTCGATGCGTTTGGGGAAAATAAATTAAAAAGGTCTGGTAGAAAGCTTGCACTCTAGAGCTTTTTATCTGCCGTCTGTCATCTGAGGCATGAGCCTATGCCCTCGTGCACATCTGGTTGCAATGGATCTCTTCTCTCTAAAGCCAGATAATTACAAGCTTCCGTTGTGCCTTGGCAGATGGAATAAAGAGTTACTTTAATTTCTTAGGCTCTAGATGTATATTGTGTTCTGTAAAGATACTGTACACAGTTCTGTAGTGGGCTGATTATAAGCGTTGTATAAAGTAGTATTTCTCTTTGGCTAATGGTAACCCAAGACTGGCTCAACAGCACATACTGTGTGGTTACCTTTAGGATGTGGGGTGACTGCATTGATTTTGTGCATTATCTTCATCATTAAGAAGTATCACATACAAATCAAGTAGTGGACAGTGATTAAATGTTTCTGGCCCAACATGTAGTCATCTAAACAACCATTCAAGGAGAAGACCACTAACTCATTGCCATTATTTATCAGCAAAAGAGAAATGTGTTGTAGAGTGGTGATAAGTGTAATGGCAAGTAGAGAAAATGGCTTCTTTAGCTAAGGGACTTTTATTTATTTATTTATTTATTTAAGATTTTATTTATTTATTTGAGAGAGAGAGCACATGAGCAAGAGAGCACAAGCAGGGGGAACAGCAGAGCGAGAGGGAGAAGCAGACTACCCACTGAGCAGGGTGCCTGACGCAGAGCTCAATCCCAGGACCCGAAGATCATGACCTGAACCAAAGGCAGATGCTTCACCAACTGAGCCACCCAGGTATCCCAATAAGGGACATTTTACATCACTTTTTTATCTAATCAGGTAATCATTAGGAAAAGGTTTGAGTTTCAAAAGGGAAGAAGGCTTTGTGAGCAAGTGTTTTAAAATCAGAGATAGGAAGGAAGGGCTTGTTTATCGAGTTTCTGTGGTGAAGGCTTGGAACAAAAGGGCCAGGCTATTTTGAAAGAGCTGTGAGGTTTAACTTGGAGGTAAAATGATATATTTTTAAGATATGACAAGGAACAATATCTCACCTGCTTTTTGGTCTTTTTACATGTAATTCAAGACCAATTTTTAGAAACTGAGTAATGTATAGAATTACGAAATCAGTATATTGTATACCTGAAACTAACATAACACTGTATGTTAATTGCATTTCAATTAAAAAAGAAATTACAGTAATTTTTATATTTAAATAATTAAATAATTTAAAATGACACTATGGAGAGCACTAAATGTACACAACTGACATATGAAAGAATAAAGAAGAGTTGCACAGCACCCTATGGGTATTCAGTAAATACTGCTTTATTGTGATAAATGTAATCAGAATAATTTAAAGGCTGGTAAATACAAGGGATGACAAGAGATTGATATAATTCCCATTGTTTCTCTTCCAACAGGGCTGCAGGCTTCAAGTTAGAGATCAGTCAGGTGAGCACTGGTGAAGGGTATGTTTTTCGTTCCGCTGAAGAAGGAACAAGATGAAATATTTGCACCATGTAAGCTAGACTATTTTAAAGGTGTATTTTTTAAAAAAAATTTGGCACTCAAGTATGCCTATTTTAAGTGTTCATTTTTGATGAGTTTCGACAAATATATACACAAATACATTCACCACCAAAATCAAGATACAGAACATTTCCATGGCACAAAATGTCTCCTTGTGCTTTTTTCTGGTCAATCCCCTATCTACCCCTTTCCCCAGGGAACTACTTAACTACTTTCTGTCACTATAGATTAGCTTTGCCTTTTTAAAAAGAGTTTCACATAAATGCAGTCATACAGTATGTACTCTTTTATGTCTAGGTTCTTTTGCTCAGCATAAAGTTTTTTTTTTCTCCCCAAATATGTTTATTTTAATTTTTCAGTGTTACAAGATTGATTGTTCATGCACCACACCCAGTGCTCCATGCAGTACGTGCCCTTCTCGATACCCACCACCAGGCT
>CM052801.1:18199109-18271685 GCA_028533885.1 Nasua narica
TCACAGTGATTTCTTTTCCCTTCCCCCACCAGATCCGTGAGTGGATTTTTCTTAAATCTTTACCGTGAGAACCTGTTCAGTTTCCTGGAGGTAAATCTTATGAAGGTGTGGGGTCCGCCTCAGACTTGGTGCCCAGAAATTTCTTGCTCTCATGCTAGATCACACTCAGTCTCCAGCAATTTGTCAAAACTACTATTAAATGTTCTTATCAGTTTATGGTTTCCATGGCTTCTCCTCCAGGTAAGCAGATCTTGGTTGTGCCTCTCAGAGTGCATCTCTCTGTCTGGATTTCAAGTTAATGGTTTGTCCCATGACCTCATTTCCCTGATGGGTCCAAGAATAGTCTTGATTTTCAGTTTGTCCAGGTTACTCTTGTTCTAAGGACGAGCATGACAACTTCTAAATTCTTTCCATGTTGGAGCTGAAACCAGAAGTCTCCCTCGACTTCTTTTTTGAAAGATATTTTCACTGGATATGTAATTCTAGGTTAGCAGGTTTTTTTTATTTCTGTGCTTTAAAAGTGTCATTCCATTGTCTTCAGACTTGAGCTGTTTCTCACGAGAAGTCTGCATTAATCCTTATTCTCATTCCTCTATGTAATACACATTTACCCACCCCCTCTGGCTGCATTTTATACTTTGTTTTTAATAATTTTATTGTGACGTGCTGTCCTGTGGTTTTCTTTTTATTTATCTTCCTTGGGATTTGTTGATATTCTTTGTTCTGTGGATTTAAAGTCTACATAATTTTGGAAATTTTTCAGCCATTTCTTCAAATAATTTTTCTATTCCTCTGCCATGTCTTTTCTTTCTAGGACTCCAATTAGCATGTGAGACCACTTATTATTATTCCACAGGTCACTGAGTTTCTTTTCATTTTTTTTCCCAGATTTTTTTTCCGCTTGTGTTTCAGTATGGATAGTTTTTATTGCTGTAACTTCAAGTTTACCAATATCTTCTTCTGCAGTATCTAATGAACTGATAATCCAATTCAGTGAATATCTTACTTCATATATTGAGTTTTTCATTTGACTTTTATTTACTTTTCTGTTCTTTCCTCATTATATTTATGTTTTACTTCAAAATTTTGAGCATACTGATGATCTTTTCCATTGCAATTTTAATGTATTTTTATGTTGTTAACATTTTATAAAGTTGTTAACATTAACACTTTTAATTTTTTTTAATTTAATTTAATTTATTTATTTGAGAGAAAGAGAGAGAGAGAGCACACAATGCAGGGTGAGGGGCAGAGGAAGCAGGAGAAGCAGGCTGCCTGCTCAGCAGGGAGCCTGACGTGGGGCTCAATCCCACGACTTTGGGATCATGACCTGAGCTGAAGGCAGATGCTTAACTGACTGAGGTACCCAGGTGCCCCTCACAGTCTTACTTTTTTAATTAACAATTTAATGTTGTTAATTCTTTTTTTTTTTAAAGATTTTATTTATTGGACAGAGGACAAAGATCACAAGTAGGCAGAGAGGCAGGCAGAGAGAGAGGGGGAAGCAGGCTCCCCGCTGAGCAGAGAGCCTGATTTGGGGCTTGATCCCAGGACCCCTAGATCACAACCCGAGCCAAAGGCTGAGGCTTTAACCCACTGAGCCACCCAGGCACCCCTAATGTTGTTAATTCTACCATCTGTGTCATTTCTTGGTCTCTTTCTATTAACTAATTTTTTTCCTGGATATGTGTTAAATTTTTCTGCTTCTTTACAGGTCCAGTAGTTTTTTATTGGATGCTAAGCAGTGTGAAGTTTACATTATTGAGTGTTGGATCTAGTTTTATTCCTTTATTTTTTGGTTTAGTTTTATTCTTTTAAAGAGTGTTGGCCTCTGTTCTACAGTTAGTGCACTTGTGAATCAGTTTTATCATTAAAATCTTGTTTTCATTCTTTTTTTTTTTTTAAAGATTTTATTTATTTATTTATTAGGAAAGAGAGAGAGTGAGAGAGAGCATGAGAAGGGAGAAGGTCAGAGTGAGAAGCGGACTCCCCATGGAGCTGGGAGCCCGATGTGGGACTCGATCCCGGGACTCCGGGATCATGACCTGAGCCGAGGGCAGTTGCCCAAACAACTGCGCCACCCAGGCGCCCTTGTTTTCATTCTTTTTAAAGGACCGATCTAATTGCCGATTTGGCCTGACTTCTGACTAATAATTCTTATGATGTCTCTACTGAATGATTTTTGTAGTCTTTGAAATCTGTTTACTTTGGTTGATGGGAGCACTAATAGTTCCTAACCCCATGTGAGTTCTAGGAATTTTTTCTCATTGCTATCTCGTAATTCCTTATAAGCAGAATGGGTAAATTCAGTGGGGAGGAAGGTGAGTCAGAGTGGGGAAGAGAGAGAGAGTGAGAGAGAAACGAAGATGGAGACAGAGACTACTAAATAGAGCTGGAATTAGGGTACAAAGGTAATTTGTGTTTACTTGGTTTGGGAACTCTTTTGTTTCACTTTTGGCTCTAAGAGTGCTCTAGTAAATATACACACAATCCTTACCTCGCTTCCTCACTTCACAAATGTTTCTTAATTGTGAGATGATCCCAGGGCTACCTCCAGTCATGAGGGCTAAATCTGTATCTAGCTTTTGTCCTTTGACATTTACCCTGATATAGCCAGTCAACCAGGAAATCAGCATGGTTGTTTCAATTTAATGAGGTCTGGATAGAAGATTCTTTGATTCTCGATCTCCTGTTCTACTGGAGAAAGAGTTGGCAATGTTGCTGACAGGAGAAAGCACAAAACTAGGTAGAGGCCTCTAGATGTCAGGGTTCTATACCTGGCTCTTTTATTCTTCATGGGACTGAAAAGTCACTTGATCCTTCTAGTTCTCATTGAGTTAGGTGATCGTCAGTCCCTTTCATCTCAGATAGCATATGATTCTAATATGGGATAGAGGTCAGAATTCTGGTATCCTCAGAATTTCAGACCTGAAATTGGAAGGTAATAAGAAAATATGCTGGGCATTATGAACCAGGCAGAAGACCGTAATTGCTCTTTTTCTTTAGCTGCCAGTGAACTCAAGTACAAATTGGCTTCTCTGTGCTATAAACTATAGTGTAGTTTCCCATGGGTGGCATATATGCATTCTAAATTGCTCCTTAGGGTTTATCCATCAATTCTAATTTATATTTTACCTGCTCTCATTACCATGTTTCTGTCTTTCTCAATTTTGTTTCTTGCCTTACTTTGCTGTATAGATTCCTGTATGTTACTTCAAAATCTTCGTACAGTATGGTGCTGCACGTGAGAAATTTAAAAACTTTTTTAAAAAGATTTTATTTATTTATTTATTTGACAGAGAGAGATTACAAGTAGGCAGAGAGGCAGGCAGAGAGAGAGGGAGAAGCAGGCTCCCTGCCGAGCAGAGAGCCCAATGCGGGACTGGATCCCAGGACCCTGAGATCGTGACCTGAGCCGAAGGCAGAGGCTTTAACCTACTGAGCCACCCAGGCGCTCCAGAAATTTAAAAACTCTTAAATGAGGAATCAAATAATGAAAACAGAATTAATAATACCACACTAGACATCTAACACTGACTCAGATATTTATGTATTTAAATATGCAGTTTTCAGTAGGTTTCCTTATATGTTGTTTCTGAAGATAGCAAATGAAAAGCCTAGACTAGAAGGTGAGTGGAAGGCTGGTAAAGACAGAAAAAAAATGGCAGGGGCAAGAGATGACCATTTAGTTTCTGTGTTGGTGGGAGAAGGCAAATCCCAAAGGAGATAGAAGCTTCATGTGTTTCATAGTACGTCACATGAGTATGCATTAATGTTTTACTCGAGAAGGTGAGGAAGAAGTGCCTTTTTGGTTTGAGATTGAGATAGTCAAAAAACTTGACTTACTTTGTTATGACGTGAGTTCACTTCTCACCAGAAACATGAATTCTCTTGATTTGCTTGGCAGATATATTTCTAATGTAACTGGTAGGTGATGGTAACAGAAATACCTTTCATGATCCCCTGCCTTTAGGGGATACAAAGAATGTGTTCTGATATCACAGGTCCTGGGAAGAAGGGCTTTTCATAGTAGTGTTCCTGATGTTTGAGGTATGATCTTCTCATCTCTTTCCTTCATGCATCAGGCTAAAACTAAGTTACCTTCCTGTATGAAGATTCTGCTTCCCCAACTCCCACAGCTCTGTGCCAAAATGTGTTAGGTTAGAGATCCTTATTATTGGGGACAGGTTATTACTATATACATACCTAGAGACTCCATCAGGGGCTGAGTCTTTGGGTCACCTCTCAAAGTGATATACCTCTCCTCTGAGAGCTTACTTGAGATGAGAGAGTCCTTTTGTTCTGAGAAAGTCCTTGTTCTGTTCTTGGTTCAAAGACATTGACTCTAACACTTTACACAATTAGGATGACCTATGCCTGATCTCAGCCATAGGGTTCTCTCAGCCTTGCTTAAAAGAAGGAAGGATATGCTTAGGACAGGAACTCCATCCTGCCCACATCTTTATAAACGTTAAACTCTTTCTCTTTTTAAAATGTAACTCTTAAATTCTGCTTGCGTTATTCTAATCTGAGCACCTCATCGCAGGGCACTTGACTGAGACAAAACCCAATACCAATGGATTAGAGGGTTTTTTGGGATTTAACTTAATGAGTGTTTATATTCTGAAATCTCTTTTAGAGTCATTCTTCTGTGTCTCAAACTTGAGTCCTTGGGTGATTTTTCCTCTTTGCATTATTTTTTAATCCCAAAGCCTGCCAGGAATAGTGAAGTTGTATCTGTTTTGTTATGAGATAAGAAATGATGAAATAGAAAGTATTACATTATATGTTCTGTCTGTGCAATGGGATCTTTTGGGTTATCACATTCTAGTTCATGTAAAATTATTTTGCATACAGGTGATTTGTTTATTTGAGAAATAAGAATATACATTTCATAGCATAATATCAATGTTTCATAATAAAGCTAGGTCAATTTAATTTTTCCTGTGTAATTTAGAAGGAACTTTAGGATTTGTTTTTATTAGCTAAGGATATTTTAAACATTGTTTTTCATAATATTCTTGTAGAAGCTATATGTTCTAGTTAAGACATGTGGAGGAGTATTATAATCTTTTTAAAAAATGCAGTGTGTTCTGACATTGTTTTGATTGGAATACTTTTCTGGGTAGATGTATGAGAAACAGGGAGAAGAGAATGCACTCAGCTGGCATTTGGGGAAGAAATCATTTTCCTTTTCCTTTCTCTGTGGGCAAGAAACAGGAGATAAAAATAATCAGAATAAGGTCCTTAGGTATCGAGAATTTATTAGAATCAGGGCACTTACTAATTCAGAGCAAATGAGATCTATAGATTGTTAATTGCAGCTTGGTGTCTTTTATAAGAATGCCTCATGGAGTGAGCACATTGTCCCTTCACTAAATGAGTAGTGATTATCAGGGAGATTACTGTGATTTATAAGCTCATTTTCTACATTTTACTTTTCATGTGCCAGATACTGACTCATACAATGGAAAAACAAAACAAGCCTGATTTTTAGAAATTAAATGCTTTATTGATTATCATCATTCACACTAGAAAGTTAAAATGTATGAGATTGTTGGGTATATAGTATATAAATTTTTTCCGTACAAGCTTTAGATGATAAACTCTGGTTTTGGTATACTATATTCATGCCAGAATCTAAAGAGTGCTACCCAAATGGAGTAAATTAGTATTTATAATTATGAAAAGAGAAATTATTTTCTAAGAAAAAGATTCTACTTCATCCTGAATTGTGCTCTTTCCAGATAAGTATGACTTCTGTAGTAATATGCAGAATTATATAACCCCAGTCTTTATGGAGAAAGAGAGCCAGATACCAAAGTGTGGCGAGTCATCAGGGAATGTGATTCACAAACATGCTACTCTTTGTATTTCAACAAATGCTTTTTGGGAGCTTCAGTTATTAAATGAATTGATTAGATCCTTAAGTTGTTCCTCCATGCAAAGTCAAGTGGAGATTTACACAATTGTTTTGATTGTTGAGAGGCAGTAAAGCATAGTGGTGAGAGCTTGGGCTCTGCAGCTAGACTGCCTGAATTCTGACCACAGCTCTGCCAGTGGGATCTTGGGAAGCTTACCTAACCCCTCTTTGGTTGCTCTCTTCACTTCTAATATAGGGATGTTAATATCACCTAGTGCATAGGATTAAATAAGTTCATATACATAAATCGAATGGTGTCAGACGCCTAATAAGCGATGAAGTAGTGCTAGCTATTACTATCATTTAGACAAAAGAATTATACATACAGGTTCATGGGCTAATTTTTGTTAATCAAGAGGTAAATTACTCTGGGAATTTCAGCATTTAAAAAACATTTTGAGGAACCTCCATACTGTTTTCCAGAGTGCCTGTACCAGTTTGCATTCCCACCAACAGTGTGAAAGGGTTTTCCTTTCTCCACATCCTCACCAACATCTGTTGTTTTCTGAGGTTCCTCAAAAAGTTAAAAATAGAACTACCCTAAGACCCACAATTGCACTACCAGGTATTTATCCAGAAGATACAAAAATACTGATTTGAAGGGGCACATGCATCCTGATGTTTATAGCAGCACTATCCACAATAGCCAAATTATGGAAAGAACCCAAATATCCTTTGACTGACTAATGAATAGATAAAGGAGCTGTGGGGTGTGTTTGTGTGTGTGTGTGTGTGTGAGTGTGTGTGAGTGTGTGTATAATGGGATATTACTTAGTCATCAAGGAGAAAGAAATCTTGCCATTTGCAACAATGTGGATGGAACTAAGAGTATATTATGCTAACTGAAGCAAGTCAGTCAGAGAAAGACAAATACCGTATGATTTCACTCATATGTGGAATTTAAGAAACAAAATAGATGAACATAGGGGAAGGGAAGGAAAATAAAATAAGATAAAAACAGAGAGAGAGGCAAACCAAAAGAGACTTTTGACTATAGAGAACAAACTGAGGGTTGCCAGAGGGGAGGACGGTGGGGGGTGGGCTAAATGGGTGATGGGCAATTAAGGAGGGCACTTGCTGGGATGAGCACGAGGTGTTCTATGTAAGTGACAAATCACCAAATTCTACTCCTGAAAAAAAATACTACACTGTTAACTAAACTGAATTAAAATAAAATAAAATAAAACAAAACAAAAGAAAATATTCTGAAGCAACCTGTTGACTTATAATATACTGGTGTAGTGAGGAGAAATGTGGTATAGTGAGAAAGGAATCCACCAGTCTGTAAGAAACCTTATATACTTTGAAATCAGTCATAGAAGAGTTCACATTCTTGCTCTTTTCCTTGTTGGTATGTGAACTTGGGAACACTATTTAAGCTTATAGAGCCTCAGTTTCCCCATCTATTAAGTGAGGGCAGTGCTATCTTGCAGTATTGTGAGGGTTTGCAGTAATGTATGTAGATTTCTGTGTTTTTTTTAAAGATTTTATTTATTTATTTTTTGACAGAGAGATAGAAAGAGAGTACAAGTAGGCAGAGCTGCAGGCAGTGGGAGAGGGAGAAACAGGCTCTCCGCTGAGCACGGAGCCTGATTCGGGGCTGATCCTAGGACCTTGGGATCATGACCTGAGCCCAAGGCAGACGCTTAACCCACTGAGCCACCTAGGTGCCCCATAAATGTAGATTTCTTAACATAATGCTGGTACATAAAGAACCAGATAGTAATTTAGTGCCTCTCTTCCACGAACTTGAGGAATCCCATTTTTTCCACATCTCTCTTTTCAGGTCCAAGTGAGGGAAGGAAACTGGGGAAAAGTCAATCCACTGGTTTTTAGATTTTCTTTTCTCTTTTCTTTCTCTCTTTCTTTCTTTCTTTCTTTCTTTCTTTCTTTCTTTCTTTCTTTCTTTCTTTCTTTCTTTCTTTCTTTCTTCTGTTTTGAAAGTGAGGAACACTCGTGTGTCAGAAGACATTTCATGGGTAGACCCTATGAGTCATCTCAGCAGGATTTGAGAGACCGTCCTTAGTGGAATCACCCAATATACTAGGGTAGGCATGGGGTACAAATCCAGGTTCACAGGATGTAGAGCTGTTGAGTCAGGATGGAGCAAAGCATTCTGAGAGAACATTAGGAAAGAAGAAAATATCAATCATGTGTCTCCCAAGGAGCAGTGGTCTCACAGAGGTCAATAATGGGCAAAGTTAGCGATTTGAGTAGGCAGGAGATGTTACTGACTTCCATCAGTAGGAGTAGAGGCTTAGCCTCAGGGCTGCTATATAGATTTGGAAGAACAGCAAGACAAATTCCAATTTCAGAGGTTCTAATACACTGTTCAGATTATCAAGGAAAAATCAACAAAAAGATCGAGTGGTGAGAATTAACATGTATCTGCAATTACCGTTTGCCATACACTATGTTACGTTTTCTATATGGTAGGGATTTTTTTCCTGCATTATTAAGATAATAAATTGGGGTTTGGAGAAACTAAGAAACTTGCCCAAAGTAACAGAACTAGCAAGGTGGTAGAGCTGAGATCCAAATCAAAGTCTGTCCTGTTTAGACTCTAGATTCTCAGGGATTCTTGAACTAGAGAACCAGGCCTGGAACCAGTTCCCAGATCAGGGTTACTACTAGAAATTTGCTCTCAAGAAGATGGAAGAAATCCACAAATTATAATTAGGCACACCATTAGACAATGCTACAGGTATAGGGTAACTCAATCCTGAGTCAGGGTCATAGTCTATAGCACCTTGGATTTCTGAAGACTAAGGTCAAGATTTATCTCAAAGGCTGGATGAGCCTTAAGAAGAGGGCCGCAGGGAAGCAACCTCACAATTCATACCCATGAGCTCCCCCCTCCCCCGCACCTCACTGCAGTACTTTAAATGGTCCCCTGGAGTCTGCAAAGTGCGAAGCATTAATGTACAGCTCTAAGTGCTTTTGCTGTCTAATTTGTTATCATGGAGTGACCAAGTAATATTTATGGTGAGCAACAGGGATCCTTAAATTAGGGGTATAGAGGTATATTGGTAGTGTTTTATGTGAAAATTCTGTTCTCTGAATTTCATTAAAGTAAATCATGGCCTGAACATCCTGCTTCTAAGGGAACTAGGAAAATGAAAGAGAATAATATCCCAAGTTGGAAGCAGGGTGAAAACAGACTTTTCTGTCACTAAGTCATGCCAAATGCTTCACATTTAACCATTTTTTTTTAGGGCCACGGGACAGAAACTCTATCTTAGATACTTGAATTACTATATATGTGAAGGTTGGATTTTTTTTTTTTAAGATTTTATTTATTTATTTGACAGAGAGAAAGAGATCACAAGTAGGCAGAGGGAGAGGAGGAAGCAGGCTTCCTGCTGAGCAGAGAGCCCGATGTGGGGCTCAATCCCAGGACCCTGAGATCATGACCTGAGCCGAAGGCAGAGGCTTTAACCCACTGAGCCACCCAGGCGCCCCTGAAGGTTGGATTTTTGAGGCTGGAGTCAGGATTGATTCCATCAATTGGATTACTGTTTAAGGCTGCCTCAAAGGCAAATCATTTTACATCACACTCAATTATTTGATTTCTGAATTTTTAGGCATATCAGAAGATTTGTTTACTATCAGGGGAAATGGGAAATAGTTTGGGACCAGTTGCATATTCTCTTTAATCATACAGTTTAAGTTTTCTTTAATCTTTAATTCTTTAATTTAATTCTTTAACTTAATCTTTAATCTTTAATTCTTCTTTAATCATGCATTTTAAGTTGCCTGTTTGGTTAAAAAAAAAATCCCTCTTATCTACTCTGGGAAGGCTTGCTTAGGTCCAGGAATATCTTTACATCAGGCAAGCGTTTTGTTGGATTATTAAATGTGTGCGTGAGATTATAGTTAAATTGACATTTTAAACACCCCAAGGATATATTTATGTTTTTTCTAGATTGTGAAACAGTGACACATTTTGGAATGGACCTGTTTGTCACCCCCTTCAAAATTTTGTTTCCAAAATCTTCTACCAAGCATTAAGTATGTTTGGTAATATTTAAAGTGTCTCTTTGGGTTGGACCATTCATACAAACCCAGTTCCTTATAAAACCCTAGGATATTTTTTTTTAAATGATTAGACTTGCGCCACCTTAGGAGGGCCTGGTGGAGGTGCAGTCAGTTAAATGTCCAACTCTTGGTTTTGGCTTAGGTTGTGATCTCCAGGTCATGAGATGGAGTCCCAGGTCAAGCTCTGTGCTCAGTGCAGTCTGCTTGAGTTTCTCTCTCACTCTCCCTCATCTCTCCTTCCATCCTGAGATCTCTCTCTCTTGCTCTCTCTCAAGTAAATAAATAAATCTTAAAAAAAAAGAATCATACCACCTTAAACAAAAACAAACAAAATCATTCTCATTAAAATGTTTTTTTTTTCTTTTTGGGTTCTGTCCATGTGCATACATGATCTTTACATTTTAATTGGTTGATTTTAATTGGATAATTGGATACATTCTCACTGTAAAAATTCAAACACAGAAGTAGAAAGAGTAAAAAGTGAAAGTCACCTTTCACTTACTCCTCTCTCCTTAAGCCTCATGATCCTTATTAGGCCATTCTTAACTGCCACTAAAGGCTTAATACATATCAATTTAATCCTTTCAAAGTATTTTAGTACATACAAATGTACACATATAGATGCAAATATATTTTTAAACTAAACCAGTTGGGTAACAAATTTTCTTCACTTAACAATCTATTTTTGACATTTCTTTTGATTGAAATCCACTTAAATTTTGAAAATGGCTGCATAGTATTTCAAAATACAGATGGGACATAAGATAGCCACTCCTTTATTGACGAACTTTTAGATTCTCATTTTCTACTCTCCCAAATGAAAGAATACAGTAAGTCCATGGCCAGAGATTTAAGAAAAGTGAAACAGATATAAGTAACATGCCTGATGGAGAATTTAAAGCGACAATCCCAAGGATACTCACTGGGCTTGAGAAAATAATAGAAGACATCAATGAGACCCTGATCACAGAGATAAAAGAGTTAAAAAAGAATCCAAAGAAGCAGATGCAGTACAAAGAAGGGCCACATGTACCCCAATGTTCATAGCAGCAATGGCCACAATAGCCAAACTGTGGAAAGGACCAAATGCCCTTCAACAGATGAGTGGATAAGGAAGATGTGGTCCATCTATACAATGGAATATTATGCCTCCTTCAGAAAGGATGAATATCCAACCTTCATATCAACATGGACGGGACTAGAAGAGATTATGCGGAGTGAAATAAGTCAAGCGGAGAGAGTCAATTATCTTATGGTCTCACTTACATGTGGAGTATAAAGAAAATCATGGAGGGCATTGTGAGAAGGAAGGGAAGGGGGGAATTGGAGGGGGTGATGAACCAGGAGAGACTGTGGACTCTGAGCAACAAACTGAGGGTTTTGGAGGGGAGGAGGTGGGGGGTTGGGTGAGCCTGGTGGTGGGTATTGAAGAGGGCACGTATTGCATGGAGCACTGGGTGTGGTGCATGAACAATCAATCTTGTAACACTGAAAAATTAAAATAAACATATTTGGGGAGAAAAAAAAAGAATCCAAGATGACGAATGTGATAAATGAGATTGAAAACAGGCTTGATGCAGTGAACTGCAGGCTGAAAGAAGCAGAGGAATGATTTAGTTGCCTAGAAGACACAATATTGGAAAATAAGCTGAACAAAAGAGAGGAAGAAGAATTATGCAACACAGGAATAGACTTAGGGGACTCAGTGACTCCATCAGAAATAATAATATTCGTATTATAGGAGTCTCAGAAGAAGAGAGAAAGGGGGCAGAAAATGTATTTGAAGAAATAATTGCCAAAAACTTTGTTAATCTGGAGAAGGAAACAGACATAAATAATGTTGAAATGAGCACCCTTGAACATACATATTTGTTCAAATATTCCTCCATACCACTGTCAACATTGAGTATCACAATCTTTGTTATTGATGGGCAAAAGGATAAAAATATTTCCATTTTAGTTACTTGATCATAATATATTATTACAGATAGACTCAATTTGCTAATATTTATTTAGAATTTTTCATCTATACTTATATTTCAGTATCGTGATTTCATTTAAAAATTCGGGGACTGCTTTGATGATGGGCTTAAACCAAGCTTGTGTTCCAGTTTGAGATTTTGTTATTTACCTATTGTCTGGAACTATTTATATATGATACAGCAATATTTTCTCCCTAAAACTCTCTGCCTGGGGACTTTTGTCATGGTAGGTTTTGATATTTCTTTCATGGTTATCAGTCAGTTTATGTTTCTTACATCTTATTAAGTCTATTTTGGTAACTAACATAGCTTAGAAAATCATTCCGGCCATCTAGCTTTCTAATTTAGTAGATATAAAGTGATACATTTTATTTTCTTACAATTTTATGTTGTATTCTATCTGTCTCTAGTTATATCCATGTGTATTTTTGTGTTCTCTTTTTCTTGGCTAAAATTTTGTTACTTAGTTAGCTTTTTCGAAAAACCAGATTAGGTTTTCCTGTGGTTATTTTCTTCATTGTTTTAGCTTTTATTAAAATTTTTAAATTTACTTTTCATTTTTGTCCAAGTCACACATGAACATAGTTTAAAGAGTCAAACAGTTCCACAAAGCTTAGTATAGGAAACATGAAGGCCCCCCCACCTCTGCTCCTATTTCTCACTTTCAGGTGTTTTAGATGATTCCTTTCATATTTATCTCCATATGACTATATAGCATGCCTATATGGCTACTTCTTGATGTCTCTGTTCAGGCAGTATCAACGGATGTCCCATCACATAAGATGCAGAATTAACTCTGTTCAACTACTCTCCATCTCTACCATCCCCCCACTTTCTGACCGTGTTCCTCATGTTCCCAGTTTGTTGTAGTTTTGCTTACATCAATATTCAGGATTTACATTATTAAGAACAAGTCAGTGGTTTTCAGACTGGCTGACCATTTGAATGACTCGGAGAGCTTTAAAAAAAATACCGCTGCCTATTTCTGATTTAATTGATGCAGTTTTAGTTTGGGCTTCTAGAAGTTTAAAAGCTCCTTAGATGATTCTAGTGTTTGGTCAAGGTTGAGAACCAAGGAAATGTTATTTACAGCTGATTACTCTAATTTCCCTCAGAGCTAATAATTATCCTGTTTTTATATTTGTTTAATTTTTTATGTTCTTATTCCTAATTCAACCCTCAAACGGCTCTCAATATATTCATGTTTGTCATGTACCCTGCCAGTTTCGTCTTCTTGAAGAACTCACTCATGGAGTCTTCAGAACAGGACTTGCCTTGCCTGGTTGCTTTCTCTAAGGCTGTGCCGAATAGTCACCTCAGTACCTTTTCTGCTGTTCTCCTGGGAGTTCCCGATTCTTCTCTTGTGTTCATGCCTGGTTTCCTGGAATCTGTGTCTTTCTTTCTCTTGGTATACTATCTCATTACGGTAGAGCACTTCTCTCAATAACTTCCAAACAGAGACAAATTCAGAAAAGGAATTTTTAGAAATTATATTTAGAATAATAGTTTAGGTAGCTATCGAAATGTTGGTTGGAGATATTTTTCTTCAGAATCTGAAATAAAATGCCTCATTGTCCTCTAATTTCCACTGATGCCACTGAGAAGTCTGATGTCATTTTTTTTTTAAAGATTTTATTTATTTATTCGACAGAGGGAGATCACAAGTAGGCGGAGAGGCAGGCAGAGAGAGAGGAGGAGGCAGGCTCCCTGCCGAGCAGAGAGCCCGATGCGGGGCTTGATCCCAGGACCTGAGATCATGACCTGAGCCGAAGGCAGAGGCTTTAACCCGCTGAGCCACCCAGGCGCCCCTGATATCATTTTTTTTTTTAAGATTTATTTATTTATTTGAAAGAATGTGTGCACATGAGTTGGGGGAGTGGCAGAGAGAGAAGATGAGACAGTCTCAGGCAGACCTCCCACTGGCCATGGAGCCCAATGAGGGGCTCCACCCCAGGACCCTGAGATCATGACCTGAGATGAAACCAAAAGTTGGATGTTCAACTGAGTGAGCCACCTAGGCACCCCAAGACTGATGCCATTCTGATTTTTTATGAGACCTGTTTTTTTTTCCTCTCCCTGAAAACTGAGGATCTTCTTATTCAGAGTTCTGAAATTTCCTGATCGTATGGAATATAGATCCTTTTTTATCTATAGGAGATAAAAAGGATATCTATAGGAGAGCATTTTTATCTGTTTGTGGGCCTTTCAATCTAGGAACTTGTATCTTTCAGTTGTGGGAAAGATTTTTGAATAATATTTTTTATTATTTCTTCCTATCCATTTCCTCTTCTCTCTGGAAGTCCTTTTAGTAGGATTTTAGACTTCCTGGAAGAGTACTATATTTTACTTTCTCTCCTCTTTTCTGTCTCTTTGCTTTTTGCTGTGATTTCTGGGAGAGCTCCTCAATAGTATTTTGCTTCCTACTAGATTTTAAAACCAGCATCATTTATTTTTATTTCCAAGAGCTCTTTTTAATTCTCTGAATATTCAGTATTCTTTTGTTTTATAATATCCATCTTTCAGAGAAGCAATATCTTGTCATTTCTGTATGAGGAAAATAATGATAGTTTTTCTTAAAGTTTTCTTTCCTTTGTGTAATCTAATTCTTCCAAATTGCTTTTGCTTTTTTGTCTGTGTGTGTGTGTGTGTGTGTGTGTGTGTGTGTGTGTGTGATATTAAAGGATTTCTAATGTCTGGGGATTTTTGACTGTTTGCTTGTGCTTAACAATTAAGCACTAAAATGGTCATCTGGGACTTCGTTGTACATAGCTGAGACTTGTCGACTGTAGCTTCTGGTGAGACCCTTTTATAGAGAAATCATATATGTGTTTGTGTGTATATACATACATGTACACATACATATATACACATACATGTATATATATGTGCATATACATATGTACATGTGTGTGTGTGTATAGGCTGGTTAGAATTCCTAGAAAAATACTCTTCTGCTTCCCTGCCTAGAGAGTGTAGGACTGGCTGCCACATTTTGAGAGCCAAGTAGAAAAGAAAGTTGGAAGTCTTAACATTGAGCATGTGAACTTTTGCTTATAATCCTGCTTTTAGTAGGGCACTTTTCTCTCAATTGTGCCTGATATCCTATAGTCCACAAAACCTTTATTTTCTCCCCTCCAGAGAATAAACCTCAGTCTTCTACTAGGGTAAGAGAGGGAGCTTTCTGACCACATGGAGTGAGAGGAGAGATCTGTTTTCTTCACCAGATGTTGATTTCATCTTGTTTTAACTACATCATCACTCTACTTCAGAGGTAATGGGAACAACAAATTCTTAAGCATTTGGGGGGATATGTAGTGTAAATCATTTCCCTCCGTGAATTTCTCCTTTGTTGCCATAGGGTTCAGCTTTCTCAAGTCTGGTACGTTAGGCCACCATTTGTTCATTTGTTTTCCAGTTTCCAAAATTGTGTTTTCATTTGCTCTTCTTTTTTCTTTGTCTTTGGATATCTGTAACTATTTTTTTATTTTTGTAACAATTCTGTTATTTTCAGAGAATGTAGGTTAGATGATTTCTGTCCTTTGAAATTTGTCAAGATTTGTTTTATGCCCCAAAGATTGCCTTGGTGAATGTTCCATGTCCGTTTGAAATGAATGTATAGTCTGCTGTTCCTGAGTGAAGTGTTCTATGGATGTCAACCACTTCAGGTTGGTTGACAGTGGTGTTTAGGATACCTATATCCTTATGCTTTTCTAGAAATGGAAATTTAACTTTTATTGTTATAATTCTCTCATCTACTTTTTTAGATATTTTTTTATATTGGGATGATGTTATTTTCTAAGTTTCTGGTTTTCTAATAAATGCTTTTAAGGCAATGACTTTTCCTCTATGTATCACTTGGCCTGCATTATAATGTTTTGATATCTAGTACTTTGATTATCAGTCATTTCTAGAGGATTTTTAAATATAGTTTTTAAATGTACCTTAACACAGGAAGAGTATTTTTAAAATTTAACTTTTAGTCAAGTGCATAGAGTAAAATGGACTTTTTTGTTGTAAAGAATCTATACATGTCTGGAATTCATACGAATTAAAAAATTTCTAATAATTTTAAATTTATATTTTTCCACTCTTGTCAGAGAATTTGATCCAAATGTTCTTTTTAAAACTTTTTGAAAACTTCCATATGGCTGGCTTAACATAGTCATTTGTAAATATTTTTATGAATATTTAAAAAGATGGTATATTTTCTGCTTATTGGGCATCAGCAATATTCCAAGATAACTAGAATATGCAGTTGCATTTTTACCCATCTCCTCACTCTTTTGACTTAATTTGTAAACTGAATTTCGCAGAAAAGTGGTTAGACTGTTCCCCTGCAATTCATGGCTTATAATTTATCTGTTCTTATTTGCTCTTCTTATAAGTAGTCCTTATTTAAACATTTTAAGTTATGTTGCTATATGCATACAAGTTTGTGATTTTTGTCTTCTTATTGGATTGTACTATTCATCAAGTTTAAAATGCATATAAAATATTTTTGTCCATTTTAATGTTTTGTCTTCAATCCTATTCCATTTTCAGTTAGCTAAGATTGGCTGGGGTGTCATTTCCCATCCCTTTACTTTATTTTATTTTGTTTTGTTTTGTTTACTTATTTATTTAGAGAGAGAGGAGGGAGAAAGAGAGAAGGTGAGAGCGAGAGGAGGGGCAAAGGGAGAGGGAGAGGGAGAACCTTAAGTAGGCTCCATGCCCAGGGTGGAGTCCAACATGGGGCTCAATCTCACAACCCTGACATAGCGGATGGAGTGGAAATCAAGAGTCAGACACTTAACCGACTGAGCCACCCAGGCGCCTCCATCCCCTTATTTTAAAACGTTATTTTTTATTTGAAAGGTACCATTTGTAAACAACATGTCTGGAATTTATTTTATTCTTGTTTTTGCCCTGAGATTCTGTGTCTTCCAACATGATTATTTAACAACTTGTACGTTTATTTTTACTTCTGACATTTTGGATACTTCTTGACATCTGATGCTATGTTTTCTCTTACCCACGATTTTAATTTTCTTTTCCAGACTTTTGCTATACTTATTGAATTTTATTTATTTCAGTTTTTATCTTTAGTTGTTTGATAATTATACATGCTATTTGTGCTTTTCTATTAGCTACCTTTAAAACTTGCCACACATTTAAGCATATTTTTCTACCATTTCTAGAATCCATTAGTACCACTATTTTCTTACAATATTTCCATAGCTATAAAGAATTCAGAGAAATATTTTCATGATAGATTTTTATTAATATTACATATGCATATTCACTTTAAATAGTCTTAATAATTATTAATAGATATTTCATATTATACTGATTTTTATAATAGTATATATTCTATATACTGTGAATAATATTGATTACTTAAATGATTGATTATGAGATCCAATGGTGTAGTTAAACGATTTTTCTGGCTCTAGTGCTTCTATTTCAGTACCTAATTTTAGGACTGATTTTCTGGATTGAGTTTATGGGACCACATAGCCTTCTCTAAGAATATCAACAGTTTTATCTCCAGTGGATACTATTCTTTTCAGTACATAGTATAAAGGGATTGTAGAAACAATGTACTGAGTTGGGTAAGGTGATAAAGGATCGAGTAGGATAGATGAATGACAAGTATAGAGCAGGGAAGAAGGCCTCAGAGTGAGATCCGGACAGATAAATAGTGGCAAGTTCACTTAGAATGTGTTTGGAAACATTGAGGAGAATTAAGTAGAAACAGAAGTGAATAGGAAAGGTTAAAAGGTAAGGTGATCTCTTTTCTCCATTTACTTGCAGAGGTCAGATAATCACAGTCACAGGAGAGTAAAAACTGATGAATTCAGGAAAGGGGTTGCAGTGACCATCACCCCAGGTAGTAACCGAGTATCTGGAGCTTGTATAAGCTTACAGAGCTGGTTGAATTCCTTACTATGTAAGTTACAAGTAAGCATGAATTGCTTCTATGCATAAGATTATGCACTAGAATAATAATAGTTCATAGGGCTACTAAACAATGTTTGCATGCTTTTTTACTTTAAATGCTTACTTTAAATTGTATACTTTTTAAAAGTTCAGTTATTTAAAGATGAGTTGTATAAAAAATACAACTTTCTTCATTTCACATAAACTATAACTTTTAAGAATGAACCTGTTATAGGTTGAATTGTATCCCCCCACAAAAAGATGTGTTGAATTCCTAATTCCCAGTACCTCAGGCTGATCTTATTTGGAAATAGGATCGTCACAGATGTAATTAGTTAAGATGAGGTCATACTAGAGTCTGGTGGGGCCTTAATCCAATATGACGGGTGTCCTTCTAAAAAGAAGAGACACAGGCACAGACCCCACAGCGTGGGTGGAGCATGCTCCATGACATGAAGGCAGAGATTGAATTGCTGTGGCTGCAAGTCAAGGATTGTCAAGGATTGCCAGCCACTCCCAGAAGCGAGCATGAGGCAAGAAAGGATTCTACCTAACCTCTCAGAGGAAGCATGGCATGTGACACCTTGATTTTGGGCTTCCAGCCTCTAGAACTGTGTGAGAATGAATTTCTGTTGTTTGGAGGACACTCAGTTTGTGGTAAGCCCTAGGAAACTAATATAGAATGTATTAATTTTATCAGAGGTCTATGACTGAAGCATCATAACTAAACAGGCTGGCTTATCCTAAGAGAAGCAGGAAATCATATTTTCTGCGTGGAAATGTTAATGTGATGGTAAGTCAAAATTATGATGGGTCCTGCAGGGGTATCAAACCTGACAGAAACTACCACCTGTATTCTAGTAAACTATTGTCTTCCCTTCTTCCTTGCCCAGCTTACAAATGGGGGTAAGAAAATTGGATGAAATAGAAGTGAATATCCATTATGTGAGGCTTATTCTCAGAATCTGGAGCTTAAAGATACAGCACTTATTATATTGAACCATATGAAGTTGCTATTTGCTTGGTAGAATACTAGTTAAATAGTGACAACTTTATATGGTTCAACCTAATAGGTTACACTGGAATTTACAAGGTGACATTACACAGATTTCAAACAATAAAGGGGAGCATATAATAAACTTCAGAAGACAATTACTGCATCTTAAAAGATGGGAAAGATTCAGGAAGATGCTGGAAAGTGATGAGATTTGAGGGTGAAAGGATCATTTTCACTGGAGATGTAAGTTCAGAAGGAGGAATCAGAAGGGAAAATTCTAGAAAAGAATCTAGGGGCTCTACTAAGAAAGATCTTCAACACTAGACTAAAAAGCTCCAGTTTATCCTTATGAAATCAGGGAGTGAATTGTCAAAGATTTTTCTGGGGAGGGGAGAATGTGAAGGAATGGTTTAGGAAAACTAATCTGGCAAGTATTTGTTTAGTAAATCTTTGTAGCCAATTTTGTATGGAGGCAGACTGGAGGATTATGGCATTGAAGGCTTGGAAACTAATTAAGAGATTATTAATTGGTAACTCTGTTGTTCCCAGAATGTAACTATGAAATGCTTGAACTGGAGTAGTAGGAGTGGAAAGGAAAAATTAGGGTTGTCTGGAGAACACTTAAGAGAGCTTGGTGGTTCATGTAATGGCACAAGCAAGAGACAGAGTCAAAGCTGACTCTAGGGACACCTGGGGGGCTCAGTCGGTTAAATGACCCTTGGTTTTGGCTCAGGTCAGGGTCTCGGGATCGTAGGATTGAGCCCCGCTTTGGGCTCCATACTCGATGTGGAATCTGCTTGTCCTTTTCCCTCACTCTCGGCAGAGGGTCCTTCTCCCCCCACCCCTACTTGTGCCCACACTCTCTCCCTCCCTCTCTTTCAAATAAAGTAAATATATATATATAAGCTGACTCCAAAGTTTTGCATGTGACTGAATTTGAGAATGACATTAATAACAAAAATGGAGGAGGCAAGAGAGGAAGCTGGTTCAGGGACTGAGGTGATAATTTTTTAAAATGTCCTAAATTTTAAATGGCAGTAAGACACCTGAGGAGAACTTCAGAGCCTAGGACAAAGAATGGGGTTAACTCAGAGTCCCCAAGAGGAAGGTGATGGTTGAGGCTGTGAAAGTGGACCATATCTCTGAGGGAGAAATAATATTAGAGAAAAGCGGAAGGTCGGTTCCTGTGGGATGGCCATGATTAAATTATGCATATTATTCCCAATTGCGTTAGCTTTTAATCCTAATCCCTGTCTGACATCGTCCTTCCAGACAGAAAGATTCTACTGGTTCCTATTCTCCATCAAGTAATTCTCTACTTCATCCCATTTGTGAAGTTCAGAGACTAGTGCAATCATTACATATTTTCTGTTATTACCAGATATTTTATAAAAGGGAAGACTGATATTTGTAGTTTGGTTTCCAGCACTATTATGTTTTGGAAACTTAAGGCCCATGAAAGAGGGAGTTTGTCTTATTTAACTTTGTATCTGCAGCATTTGGCACAGAACTCACTACAGAATAGGTAGTTAATACGTATTTCTCACACAAATGAATTTCAGAGACACTGTAAAAAAAAGATATAAAATGAATTACAATGTTTAATAGAATAGCACAGTAGTTCATTCAGACTTCTGAAATTTTGGTTTTTCATTTTGTTGAAATGTATTTTTTTTTTTATCAAGAGAAAACCACAGGGTTAAAAAGTACAAGGTCCGTTTAAAAAATAGATCTCTATTTGTAGAAACTGGCCACTGTACAGTATCAATCTTCCTATCTGGCAAACCATAATTGTTAAAAATCGTTTGTCAAAATTCCACCTCAATCTCCAAAATCCAGTATATGGGGTTTGCTGTAAAGTTTCCTTCAGTTTTTGTATTTTTTTTCTTTAAGCAGAGTTAAAGAGTTTTTTTCCCCTGGCACTTAACCCATGAGAAAGACAAGGACAAATGGGGTCCTCGTACAACCTTGCAGCCTGCTCTGCTCCAGGCAGCAGCAGGAAACATCAGGTAGCCTGATTGAATTCATTTCTTCCATGCACCAGCTGGCATCACATTCCAGATCTTGAAATTCCCAGGGTTCATTTATCTTCTCAGTTTCTTACTTGAGAACGAAAAGAGGACTACCAAGCTGATTCTGCATTTAATGTACGATAATGCCAATCTTGATGCATTGTTTTATGAATTATACCTAAAGTAGCTTATATAATATTTGATAAAAAGACAATTCCCTATTTGTGTGAAGCTAGATAGTCATAGGAGTTAGCAGTAGGGCAATGCTATTTCCTTTTCTAATTTAAATATGATTTTTCTGATCAATTTACATAGAATTGGAATCAGAATTCAGGACAGAAGTATCAGATGTTTATTAAAAAGCAGTGGAAGAAAGTGAAATTTATTTGCCTTTTTTTCATTATTGTGTGTAAGAATTAGTGGCAAAATGGCATTATTTAAGAAGGTTTCTTTGCGTATTTTCATAATTATAAATTCATATTTTAGTTTTAAACTTATTTGTGGTGTTTATAATTCAATTTGTGGTGATAATTATAGCACTGTCAGTGTTTCTTCTCTGAATCAAATATATTCTATTAAAAGAAGCAAATCATGGCCAGCAGATCTGAAGTATTTTGGTGGATCATCTTAATTATGTCTCATTTTGGGGGTGCCTGGGTGGCTCAGTGGGTTAAAGCCTCTGCCTTTGGCTCAGGTCATGATCCCAGGGTCCTGGGATCGAGCCCCGCATCGGGCTCTCTGCTCAGTGGGGAGCCTGCTTCCTCCTTTCCCTCTGCCTGCCTCTCTGCCTACTTGTGATCTCCTTCTCTTTGTCAAATAAATAAATAAATAAATAAGTAAATAAATAAATAAAAGTTAAAAAAAAATTATGTCTCATTTTGACTTAATGTCATTTGCCATTTTCTGTATTTCTGCGTGCTGATAACCCTTAGCTGGGAATGAAGAGATTAGTATTAACTGAAGTTGGCCAGGAACTAAGGAGGGCTTTGGCCAAGTTGATTTCTCTTTCTTTCTCTCTCTCTCTCTCTCTCTCTCTCTGTTTTTAAAGATCTTTAAAATTTATTTGAGAGAGGAAGAGAGCAGGGGGAGGGGTGGGGTGAGAGAGAGAGAGAATCTCAGGAAGACTCCGTGCGGAGTGGGGAGACTGATGTGGAGCTGGTTCTCACGACCCTGAGATCATGACTTGAGCTGAAACCAAGAGTCAGACGCTTAACTGACTGAGCCACCCAGGTGCCCCCAAGTTGATTTCTAAGGTCTGTTTTTGCACTGAAGTCTTGTACCCTGTGTTGGAAGTATCTATACGGGCCCCTTACAGGCCATGAAGCCAGAAAAGAAGAGAATAACAGTGTAGTGAAGCAAAAGGATAAAGAGGGAGAGAGGTAGATCTCCCTTTCATGGGATGGTCTTGATATCCCACCCAGTTTTATTCGGGTTCTGATAAATTAATGTTGGGTGACTTCCAGAGACCAGAACAGTCATGATTTTTATATTTCTAATGTGTTGTCTTCTGTTAGATCAAGAAAGCAATTGTATCCATATATATGTCGGCAGCCCTTGAAGAATCTGCAGGAACAATCATTCAGACGTTTATCTTGACAGTTTGACTGCTGAAATTAAGTTTTCACACTCAGACTTCCATTTGTTATTTGTTCTGGAGTAGAACAATTGATGTTCGGATGAATTAGGAAGAATATTTTCTCTCTCTCCCTTTTTCATACCATTCTACTTAATGTATGTTCTCCCGGGGTGCCAAGCCCACAGCAGGTATTTAGGATGTGCTAGATGACAGCGTTTAATTCATCAGTATGAATCCCAAAGTGCTTACAAATTTTGCCAGCTAAAGGAGAAGTCATTCCTTGGGCGGTAGCAGAGATGGGTAACATTTCCTGACACAGTAGTCGTGATAGAGGTCAGCAGTCCGTGGATGATAAGTATGATCCGTGTGTGGTAGTAAACATGACAGGAGCAGAGGTCAGCTAGTGTAACATAACACCATGGGTCAATTTCACTTTAATTCATTGCAGTATGTGACTCTGGGAAATGTAATGTCATTCACCATGGACCCAAAATACAGAACTTGATGGGTGTCACGTGTATGGTGGAGCCAGCCATTTTCCTGGCTATGTCCTGTAAGTGCTAAGATCTAGAAAATGCTTAGGCTTCTTTCGAGTGGTAGCTAATCAAGTTTCCCTTTAAAAGCCTAACATAGGTGGCGAGCCCTCCATTTCAGTGGGCTCCTCCCTCCTCTCACCCATAATACCCTTGAGATTCATGAATGACTTCCACATCACCTGATTCTCTTCAGCAGGTGATGAATATGGCAACAAGTAAAAAATAACCGAAGTTGGGGAAGAATACTGGACAGGAGACTGGGTTCACTCACAAAGCGACTCACTTCTGCATACCAGACTCATAATACATGAAATTCAGAGTTGTGCCTTGGAGTAATTATGAATTATTACAAGTCATAGGTTTTTGTGTCTCTTAAGAAGAGTTGAAGCTGTTCATTTTAAATATGAGACTGCCAGTGGTTTACTGGAGTTTGTAGATCTTAGAGTTCCCAAAATAGAAGAAAGGACATTCCTTTCCATACTTACGTCATCACTGCAGATGCCATGGTGTCATTTAGTTCAAAGAGAAAACCCAAGTGTTCTCATCTTCTGTTTGGGCAGTTTGTTTTTTTCTACCTCACTGTAGATGCCCTGGAGACCTCTATGTTTATGTTCTTTAATCTCCAGGAGTGTCAGTGGGTCTGATTTTAGAACCATATGATTCTTAGTTTGGTCTTTTGGCCCTGCCAATTATTAGCTGTTTGACATTGGGGAAGGTCCTAGACCTTCTCCTATGTTTTCTCATCTCACCATGCCTTTGTCACCAGAATAGTATAAAGATTTAGTGAAGTAAAGAAGGAAACATGCAACATAGAGCATGGTACAAATGAACTGCTCCACAAATACCGGATCCCTTCTCCCTACTCTTTAGTTTGTTAGGATTATGTCTCACCAATATCACAGATGTCTTGGAGAGAATTGTAAACATTACTAGATATGGATACTCTTTTCCGAAGTTCTTGCCTTCCTGTCATCTCAACAGGGAACTGTGTGTTTGTGTGTCCACAGGGAGGGTGTGAGTGTGTATACTTGTGATCGTGTGTGCATGTATGTGAAGTGAAAGTAGAGATGAAACGGCAAATAGATGTAGGTCTTCGCCCACTTACTATGATCTATGATTTGCCTCTAAGTCCATGAGTCCCATTAACCCAATTCTAGAAGGGTACTAGAGTGAAGAATTGGGACCAATAAGTGATATTTGGGTAATGCAGGCAAGCAACAATCCAGGCAAGACATAATTTTATTTTTCTTCTAAGCCAGACTGTCAAGTAGCATCATATTTATAAAATATTCCTTCACACCAGATATAAAGCTTAAAGCAGGAGCAAAGAAGGTAGATTTCCTTTAAACTTACTGTGAATAGAAAGCCGTTATTACATCTCCAGCGTTCCGTCTATTGTGAAAATGGAGCCCAGAGAAGAAAACACATTTATGTCAATCATCGGAAAGTGAGTTTTGAGGCTGAATTATCCAGATAATTGCCCTAATTTTTCATCCTGGCCCGTGATTGTTTCCTTTTCTATTGCTGTACCCAGTTTGGCCTTTCTTCTTGGGCCTCATCATTTTGCACTTCCTGACATCCTCTGTGTCAGCTGGCCACGTTATTGACTTTTATTTTTGCAGAGGTCACTTCTTTAGGAGCATGTCTTCAGCTTCGGATTGCCCTTAGTGGAGAGGAATTTGAATAAAAAGGTATGACAGGTGCTGCTGAGGTGGGGGAAGGGTTCGCTGGTGGAGAGTGAATCATAACGTGAAAGTCGTGTAACTCAGTCCCCCAAACTCCCACTCCAGTTTGGCGCTTTGACAGTGCTGTCTCTTTGATAAAGAAGAACAGTTTGATCTGAATTCTTAGTAGGTTCTGAGCCACCACATTAGAATGTAATAAGCTCATTTGGAAGGGTTTTGAATTAGCTTAAAACAGGCCCATGCTGAGCTCATAGAGGAGACCCTCCCACTCTTTCCAGGCAACCTATGGTTTGTAGAGTGAATTTTGAAACTCTCTTCTTTGTCTCTCTTCACATCTTAGGCTTGTGTTCTTTGCTCCTTTTGAATTGACTACTTCTAGGTGTATTTTGCACTTCCAGGGTGAACTGTAACAGATCTTTTTGTAAGCTTCTTTAAGAAAACCATAACTTTAGAGAGAAAAAGAAAGACACCTTTCTTCAATAGGAGAAAAACTTAGCTTCTGGAATCTTTTAGTTTGGCATTCTCCAGTAGCACTAGTAACCCTTGAATGAGGAATGTTTTGGTATACATAAAAATGCTCCCCAAATACTGAAATAGATTACTGCCTTGCTGGTGGATGTGCATCAACAGAACATTGTTTAGGAAAAGAGGAATCTGCGACCTTTAGATGGGCAGGAGTGGGGAGAATAGTGTTGCAGGCAGACTGTTGGACCTCTGAGGAAAGGAAGGAAGTCCAAGAGGAAGAGGAAGAGAAGAGGAATGGTTATTAGGTGAGGACAGCTTGCTGAGGTTCATTGGGGCCTACACTGGTTAGGCCATCGGGTCTGCTTCGCTGTGCACCATTTGGTACCTGTGGGAGTTTACTTGTAGGATAGATTCTCAGGTTCACAGCAGCAAGGCCAAAGGGTATGTGTGTTCTTACTGTTGCTAGTTAATGCGAAGGTGCACACTATAAAGGCTGTATCAGTTTACACTTCCACGAGCAATATATTCATAGAATGTCCCCCCCCCCCCCCGTCTTTAAGCATGCCATGTTGTGGACAAAAACTCTGATGTCAGTCAAATTATAATTTCTTGCTAAGTAACTTGGTTTACCTCCAGGAAGCATTTGTCCTTGCTTAGCAATCTTGCCAGTACCTGTCTATGGTGATGTCCTTCAATTCTGACGGCAGGACACTTGGTGGATTTTACAGCCTGAAGATTTCTCTTCCTCAGCTCAGTGAACATTTTCTGTTTTCTTTCATTCTCTCAGCTCTCTTCTGTTCCCCATTCTCTCCCTCTGAAAACCCTTGTAATACGATTTTGAAACCACTGAGTCTACCTTCCAGGCTTTTGATTTTTGTCTCATAGTCGCTAGCTTCACCCTTCTCATTAACGTATTATACTCCAGGAGAATCCCTTGATTTGATTTTCCTGCTTTAAATTATGACTTCAGCCCACTCGCTGAGCTTTTTAAAAAGTGGCCACACTATTTTAAATTTTCAAGTAGTGAAAAGAAGGGCCACATGCACCCCAATGTTCATAGTAGGAACGTCCACCGTAGCCAACCTGTGGAAGGAGCCGAGA
This sequence comes from Nasua narica, assembly GCA_028533885.1. NCBI lineage: Eukaryota > Metazoa > Chordata > Mammalia > Carnivora > Procyonidae > Nasua > Nasua narica. The sequence continues at coordinate 18,225,344 of CM052801.1, forward strand.
TGCCCATCAGCAGACGAATGGATAAAGATGTGGTTCATATATACAGTGGAATATTACTCAGCCATCAGAAAGGATGAATACCCACCATTTGCATCGACCCGGATGGAACTAGAGGGGATTATATTAAGTGAAGTAAGTCAAAACAGAAAAAGACAATTATCATATGGTTTCACTTGTATGTGGAACATAAGCAATGGCACGGAGGACCATAGGGGAAGGGAGGGAAATTGGAAGGGGGAGAAATCAGAGAGGGAGACGAACCATGAGAGAATACGGACCCTGGGAAACAATGGGGGGGAGTTTCAGAGGGGAGGAGGATGGGGGAGAGGGGGTAACCAGGTGATGGATATTGAGGGCACGTGCTGTGATGTGCACTGGGTGTTAATACTTAACTAATGAATCACCAAACACTGCATCAAGACTAATTATGTACTATAGAGTGGCTAACTGAACATAATAAAAAAAATAAAGTTATTGAGGAATCCAAAAAAATTTTTTCAAGTAGCAATAATCCCGCCTTGGATAAACCTGATTGGCTACGATACTGCCACTGCGCAAAGCTTCCAAAATTTTTTTTTTCAAGTATTGGGTTGCTACTTGTTGGAGGTCAAGGAGAGGACGTGACCGCTAGTTGACCCTGGAGCCGGACCCTTGCAATTGGAGGCTCCTCGCCCCTCTCGGTCCCTGCAGCGTGTGATCCCCATGCCCCACGCGCTCCCACAGCTGGAGCCGATTGGCCGGATGAAGTCTCCAGAGAGCACTGCTTAGGTGAGCCCACCTGGCGGGCAGTGGTGCGTCTGCGCGGGGAAGGGCGTGGCGGTCTCGCCTGGCAGCATGGGAGATAAAGCTCGCAGGTGAGGCCCGCCGCTTCTTGCTCCTGGCGGCCACCCACCCGGAGGTCGCCTGTGGCCTTGCTCTCCGCGTGCTGCTGGGTGTTAGGTCTTCCCCAGGACGCTGCGCGGGCGGGCAGCACACGCTTCCTGTTCAGAGACGCCTGTTATTTACAAATAGACACAAGCCTCGCTGGAAAACCCCTTTTTCTCTTCTGACACTGTTTCTTGTAAGTTTTTCGCGTTATTTCGCTTGCTGCTTGGCTTTCCTTTTGTTGGTTTCCTTCCACGTTGTGAGGGTTCCCGGATTTTTGTCCACATGGGCAGATGCCGGTCTGGGTGGATCAGTACTAGTTAGTCTGTGCGGGGAGGGGATGCTAGTTTCCTTGGCAGTGAGTCGGTGTGGACATGGCGGGGTCCTGGACCCGGCGCTGACTTGGGGGGACCCAGAGGCTAGCTGGCTGCCTGCCCTTTCTTGTTTCCTGGGGGGAGGGCGGCTCTTGCCTAACCGGGGCCTTATGTGACTTGAGGCAGTGTCCTGCTTCCCGCATCCAAAGGGCGTCTCTCAGGGTACTTGTCCCAGCCCCAGTGTTTTCTGTAGGGTTGTTGTGCGTGCTAGAGCCTGCGTGGCAAATGGCACAGCCTTGGTCCTGTGCTTAGGGGATCGATTCAGCTGTTGCCCATTCCTTTCGTTAATCACCTGTCTGCTTCCTATCTCTTCCTTTTCTCAGCTTCCTGTACCTTCTCGTTTGGAGATTATTTCAGGCTGCTTCTGGGAGAAATCCCCTTTTTCCTGTCTTTTCCCCCCTTTCGTCTTGGCCCATCTACACGTCCCTCAACAGTGTTGAAATTTGCTGGCAATTTGAGTCGCTTAAGTCTTTCAGCATTTCCTTACTGTTCTGGTCTTCGAAAGTGACCCTTCTTGGCTTTCTAGCACTAATAGAGATTTGTTGTTGTAGGGCTCCTGTGTTTTCCAAAGGATTTAAACACGGAAAGGTGTGTGTGTTCTCAGGTACTGGTGAAATAATTTTGGTTTTCCCAGTTCCTAGTTATTTTCAGAGAAAGAGTTTTTTTTCTTAGCTTTAATGAAATAATGACAAAAATGACATATTTAAGGTATACAGTGTGATGTTTTGGTGTATGTGTACGTTGTGAACTGATCACCACACTAAGCTAATTAACATCCATCAACTCAGGTAGTTACCACTTGTATGTGCGTGGTAAGAACATGTCAGATGTGCTCTCAGCAAATTTCACGTATACAATACCATATTATTAACTGTAGGCACTGTGATGTACATTAGATCTCCAGAATTTATTCATACTGCATGCCCGGCGCATTGTACTCTGATTAATACCTCCCCGGTTCCCTCTCCCGCAAGCCCCTGACAGCGACCATTCTACTCTTTTATGAGATCAAAGTTTTTAGATTGCGCATATGAGATCATACAGTCTTTGGCTGTGCCTGGCTCATTTTACTTAGCCTCATGTCCCCCAGGTTCACCCATGTTGCAAATGGCAGGATTTCTTTTTATTTAAAGGCTGAATAATATTCCATTGCGTGAATACGCCACATTTTTTCATCCATCTGTCCATTGACATTTAGGTTGCTTCCCCCTCTCAGCTGCTGTGAATGATGCTGCGCTGGCTGTGGGAGCGAGTGCAAATACTGGGATAAATTGAAGATACTGGGATAAATCTAGTAAACCTGGTATTTCAAAGGACATTCTGCTATTCAAAAGCCAATTTCTGAGATACTACTTAAAATTCTTTTTTTTTTTTTGATAACTGTTAACCAAAAATTAAATCCCTGATTGTGAAATTGATAATTGCATAGTTAGGCAGGGTCAGAATTTTACCAAGATCTTATTTTTCACTTCTCATATTCTAATTATCATCGCTTAGATTCTCATTTCACAGTTGAAATGGCAGAACAGAGGAATATTGTCTACTCTAGTTTTTCACCGGGATTTATGGAAAAAACACCTATCTGCTCTTAATTAACCTGTAAGAACTTGTCACCTACCACAGTGTAGGCTGAGGAACAAAACAAAATCATGGACCGTCTGACTAACACTGTCTTGTGGTAACATTGGTCTCAGATTGCAGCTTTATTAAGAATCCTTATGCTCTTTTGAAGGCTTGCCCCATTTTTTTTAAAGCAGGAAAAGCCTCTAAAATCTATGAGAGATGCTAAAATTATGATTGATTCTTTTGCTTTTAAAATTTCCAATCTTTTTTCTCATTTTGAACTGGAAAAACATATTGACTTTTTTGGTGGAGATGTAGGAACATTCATATTTATTTAGCTGGAGAGGGAAGATTATGAATTTGAAATTTCAAAGCCATTTCTTAGTCAAAGGGTAATGGAATTTTAGAGCCGAAAGGCATCTCCGATAGCTTTGTGATGATGTGTAAAGAGTAGAGAACTGAAGTCAGAAAACCAAAGTTCCTGCTTTCCATTTCGTAGCTGTGTGACCCAACTTGAGTTACATAAATTCTTTAAACTCATTTTCCTCATCTGTGAAAGAAAGATAATCCCTGCCCTGTTAATTTTACTGCTTTGCTGTAAGGATCAAATGACAACAGTATATAGGAAAAGTATACTAGGAACTGTGAGCTCCTGTGAAATATACGATGATTATTTTTGTAAAGGAGAAAACAAACATCTGTTGGTTCCTCCTGGATGGAGAGGAGGCAGTTGGTTTATTTTGACTTGTTCTGTATGTAGTAGTGGGATAAACATCTGAAGCTGTTTCTGTTGTCCCCTAGTTATGTGATAAACACCCAGATTTATACGTACAGTGGTATTTCCCTGCCTTAAATCTCTCTTATCGTAACTTTTATAACAACCTTCTTTGGGCCTATTGTTATCCATTTGAAGCCAAGCACTACAGAAATGGCTTTTATTTTTGTTTCTTATTTAATAAACTAGCTAGAACTCCCCACTCGCAATTTACTTTGCCAGATGACTGTGAAATTCTTGATTGTTATGTTTCCTTTTATAGCTGCTTCTACAAAGTATCTAAAACATCTGGAGGATGACTTTCCTTGTTGGTCTAAGGTCAGCTGGAACAAAGTGGCCCCACTTCCCTTCCAGAGTTCTCAAGATAGTTAAAAGGAAGCTGAGTGCCTCATGTTTAATAGAATCATTTAGGTTCATTAAGTAAAACGGTCCAGGATAAGGAAATTGAATATTCAGATTTAAGATACAATCAAGCGAAGCTTACTATATTGTTCACTTAAGCAGATGAGGGGAAACAGGCAATAAGTCTTTCAAATAGGGGAGACAAGATGTCCAGCTAGAGAGAATAAAGGGAGGAAAGTATATGAAAACTTTACAGTCCCTTCATAGGATATTTTTAGGGACAAGAATGGGAATGGTGCAAGCTAGAAAGTAGAGAAGCTGTTAAAACATTAAGGATGCTTCAGAACTTGTAGAAAAATCAAATTTTTTGCTGAAACAAGTATTTTCCCATGGATCGCTTCCCATTAATGAGAAGGCTTGGCATGCAAATAGTTATATATGTGCTTAACAGGAAGACTGAATTTTTAAAAATGAATTTTAGAATAGTTTTTGGCTTACAGAAAAGTTGCAATGATAGTACAAAGAGGTCTCCTGTATTCCTCCTGTTTCCCCTATTGCAACATCTTAAGTTGGTGTGGTACAGTTTTCACAACTGATGAACCAGTAATGAGGAGTATTGAGTCGAGTCCCTACCTTACTCAGATTGCCTTAGTGTTTGTTTTTTTTTTTTTTTCCCTTGATGTAATACTTTTTTCTGGTCCAAAACTCCATCCAGGGCACCACATTACATTTAGTCCTCCTGTCTCCTCAGTCCTCTGCAGACAGTGATAGTTTCTAAGACTTTGCTTGTTTTTGATAACCCTGACAGTTTTTTAGAGATTTAATTAGAGTGCGCATGCAACAGTGTTGGGGGAAGGCGGTGCTGTGCGGAGGGGCAGAGGCAGCGGGCCAGGGAGGGAGACTCTAGCAGGATCTGTGCTGGGCGCAGAGCCTGAGCTGGGGCTGGATCCCTTGACCCTGTGATCATGAACGGTGCCAAAACCAGAAGTCAGTCACTTAACGGCCGAGCCACCCAGGAGCCCTAATCTTGACAGTTTTGAGTTATACGGGTCAGGTGTTTTGTAGAATGCCCCCCAGCTAGGATTTGTTTATGGTTTTTCTCATGGATAGACTAGGGTTATAGGTTCTAGGGAGGAAGACTACAGGGGTAAAGTGCCATTTTAATTTCTTCATGGTAAAATTGCTCTTCTCCCCACCCCGCCCTTTCCATACTGTACTTTTTGGAAGGGAGTCACTGTGTGCGGTCCACATGAGGTAGAGAGGAAAGATCTAACTTTAAGAAAAAAAATCATTGTTGGCAAGCGTTTGAATCATTAAGTGACCTAATTGCATTTAGCAGGCCGATTTGACCAGTAAACCTAGAGGTGTGTGTTTTGGAGCTAACATCTTGGGAGGCAAATTGAGTGGCCCTGTTTCTTAGAGCAGGACCCTCCTTTAGGGCAGCTTTCTTAGTCCGTGGGACAGGGCTCAAATTACAGGGTCTGAAAATTCAGGCTACCACCGGCACCCCTTCTCTGACATGGTTCAGGTCCTGCCTGGCCTTGACGCGGGTCAGAAGACTGATCCTCACCCGGGAGTGAACTTCCAAATCACCTGGAGGGCTTCTTAACACACCCATTCCAGGCCTCCGCCCTCAACCCGTCTGACTCAGTGGGTCTGGAGCAGGGTCTGAGAATTTCAGTTTTAACAAGTTCCCAGGTGACACTAATGCTGGGAATGGTGCTTTGAGAATCCTGGGGGTCGCCTGTAGAGTCAGAACAACCGAGGCACGTTATTTTAATCCCCTCCCGAGCCACTGCTGCAGAATTACAGTATATTTGTGAGGCCTTTATCTTTTACTGAAGGCTGCTACGAGAAACAACTGCTTAATATCTATTTACTTGACGCTTTCTGTGAAGCTAATTCTGTGGACGCTGCTGTTTGACCAAATTTCCTCCATAGGGCCCCCATTTGAATTACTCCGCCCTCAGAAACTCCTGGAAGTTCTGCTCTTGGAGAAACAGAGTGGTGTGATACCTTGCTCTGGCCTCTGGAAGGCTTAGAGTCTCAACACAACTGTATTGACTTCTTTGGTTCCTCTGTTCTTTACTCCTTGATGCTCTGGCCCTTGCTGTGTTTTAGCCGATATATTTTTGTACTGTAAGCAGTTTATAAGCACCATGACCTTTTTGGAAATTAATCATAACTGGCATATACTCTATACTAAATGTTTGTATTCATCTTAACGTTTAGTTCTATTTTCTCATTTTACAGATGAGAAAGTGAATCAGGTTAATCACCTTTTTAAAAGTCAGCCAACTATAAAGTGGTGGACCTGAGCCCGAAGTCCACAGCCCTCCCAGCTGTTGCTTCTCAGTTCACTGGAATTTAAGAGAGGCCCTGTGGTCTGGAGGAATGAACCTGGGTGGCGAGTTGCTGTTTGGATTCCTGGGATTTGGTACTTCTTCCTGAATCCACTTCCTTACGCTGGGAGAAAGCAATACTATCTTCAGAAGTTGTGAAGAAAATTATGGGCGTCAAGTACTTAGCAGAATGCTGTGTTCAGGGTAAGTGCTCAGTATTTTCTTCCTCTCGAAGCCACTTGCCTATCTGAGGTTATTCGTTTAATTGTGTAACTAATAGCATCTCAGTGACTCAGATGATTTGATTTGTAGAGGAATACGTTAGGACTCAATAAAGAAACTATAGCTAGCTTTACTCATATGGCCCCTTAAGTTTGCATGTATACTTAGAATTCTTTTGATATTTCTATTAGACATAGATTTTAAGAAATAAAGTTTAAGAGGCTGATGAGTCAACTTAGAAAAACGATAAAGTAATCCCACTGCCTGAGGAACATGAATGGAGTTTGTGTTCCGGTGAGGCATGGGCCAGAGAACTCTGTCGAGGATGCCAGAAGATGAGATCTTTGATTAGCTATGAGGTTTTGAAGTTGGGTAGTCAAACCCTCAATTATCTACCTTGAGGTTTTGTGTAAAATTTTGCCTAGGGAATTCTTTGTTTTTTACCTTTAATGTTTTGGGTGTTTTTAAAAAACAAAGTGAACAGCAAATATATTTCATTACCTAATCTGTTGTTCCGAGCCTTCTACTGATTAGCATTCTACCTCTTCTCCCTTTAGCTACTAGTTTGCTTACGTTCTAGCTTGTTTTTCTCCCCCTTCTTTGAAGCAGTGCTCTGTTTCTGAAATGAGATTAGCCTGCAGTTGTGGCGATTTGGATATCCGTGTTCCTTGACATCAGTCTCAACATAGGAACTGCTTTTAGGAGAAATCAACAAACTGAGGGTTCTGGAGGGGGGTGGGGGTTTTGAGCCTGGTGGTGGGTATTAAGCAGGGCACGTATTGCATGGAACTCAGGGTGTGGTGCATAATCAATGAATCTTGGAACACTGAAAAAATAAAAATAACAGAAAAAACAAGCAGAGGCTGGAAGGGGAAATGCAGGCGAGGGCATCCAGCACCTCTAAATCGATCTCTTCAGCATGGGATAAATTCCCCTTTAAAAAAAATACTTTGGAAGCTAAGGTCCAAGAAACAAGATCTTAGAATATGGCAGTGATAATTTACTATTATAACTCAAAGGAGAAAAAAAAATACAGCCCACTGTCCATAACGTTGAAGGTCTGTGTTCCCAGATAGTCGACACATCCGCTTTCTTTGAGTATCAGCAATCCAGAATTGACTAATGATGTTCAGTGTTTCTCTGCCTGTTTGTAAATCGGACATTTGCATTCATCATTCTTTATCATTCCTTCTTGATTGGGAGAGCTGGCTCATTTCCATGCTAAAAATTCCCAGAGATGAAAATTCTGTCTCTCTTTTGCTTAGGCTCTTATCTGAAAACATTTTCTTGAAGTTTTGACAGCTGCAGGGAAAGTAACAGTACAAGAGGAGGAACATAAGCTTTGGAGATCGATAAAAAGCTTGGAATCCCTGAGCTCCTTACTCAAATATCATGCCCCCTTCCACATATGTCAAAAACATACATAGTAGTACGTATTTGACAAGACTGTGGTGAGGGTTAAACGAAGTGACACAGAGCCTGGGATGGCATGAGGGACATGGGAGGTGCTCAGAAATGGTCATTTTTATTCCTCGGTTGTACTAAGTCTTAAATGCTGTTCGTTCTATATGAACATGCCTCTAAGAAGAATGCCTTGCAGAATTTTCAACTGAAGGAACCAGGAGGATAGAACTAAGCACTCTCATAAAAGTCAAAACCTCTCACCGCTCCTCCTCATTCAGAAATGACAGATGTTGTGAAATGATAAACTGATAGGTACATTTCCCTTCACAGAAATTACACTATCTGGGGGATTTCTAATAGCCTGAAGTGCAGCTGACACTCGATGACTAATATTTAAAATAAATAATAGACAACAAAATTAATAGCTGGCATTATAAGTGCTGCAACTTGTCACCAAATACCATAGCCCCCTAAGCCATTAGCTGCCACCTCCTGTAATTGGTGGAACAGTACTATACCATGCCCAATGATGCTAAAATGTTCTCTAATACCCGCAGACAAGTCTCTGGCCTATTTTTGGTGCTCCATTTAACTTTTTGCCAAATCTGAATTACTGGGGTTGGAACTATTCAAATGCTGCCTCATGCTAGCTTTTAGATTGATCCTAATTGCATTAATTGATAGTAATTTCCCCATCCAAAATTTTTGGGGAGTGATTGAGTCTTGGTAAGACTTCTGAAGCCACTGAGGGGCCACCACCTGAAGACTGAGTGCACTACAGTGACAAACAATGCATGCTAGAACGGAGTTGTATGAAAAATGTTGTATTTATAAACTGTATCTTCTGTAACAACAGTTTTCAAATGGTTGGCAAATGATATTCCTTGGGCTAGATACAAGATGTGAGCAAACAGTGAAAAAAGCTTTTGTTGAGTATAGAATTTTCCCAGCTCTCCTCCTATAGAACCCACACTCTAGGATTTCTCTGATTCTCGGATTCACTGCACTAAATGAATTGTGGAGGGCTCCTGTGGGTGAAACAGTCCTCCAGGCATTGTGTTGTATGTCTGTGGGAAAGGGATAGGTCAGGTAGGACAGATAGTGTTCTTGCTCTTGCGTGACTTTGCGTTTTAATTTGAGACCTAGCTTCTACCCCACTGCACTAAGTATAGTAACAAGGTGTGTTGGCTAAGTGAATGTGTAGTTTTTCTAAGTGGTTGGACAGTATGTAAGGCAATGTAACCTGTTGGTAGGCCTATTTGGAGATATGTAAGATACATATTAAAAAAAATCACTTCTGACCTAGCTTTGCCACTGCTAGGAATTCACTCTATGGATGTATTTGCTCAGATTAAGCAAGGATTTCTGTGAAAGAATATTCTTGGCAGTGGTATTTGTAATACAAGCTCAGAAGCAACCTGAATGCTGATCAGTGGGGGGCTGGTGAAGCAAACCATGATCCGCCGGGGAATGGACTACTATATTAAAAAGAACAAGATAGTACTATAGGTCCTGATATAAAAGATGTCCAACCTAAGTTTGGAAGTAAAAACTAGTTGAAGAAAAGATGTATACTATGGAGATAGGTGCCATTTTATATCTATATAGAGGGTGTGTGTATGTAGGATTTGAATTATGCACATCCACTTACACAGGTTTTTTCTACAGTACTGTAAATATAATTTTTCTTAGGACTTCTTTACCTTTTCTCTTATGTAGCTTTATTGTAAGAATATGGTATATAATATGCATAATGCCAAATTGGTATTAATCAAGTGTTTGTTATCCGTAAGGCTTTCAGTCAAGTGTAGGCTATCACTAGTTCAGTTTTGGGGCACTGAAAAGTTGTGGATTTTTTCATTAGGGAGGTGCCCCAATCCCAGTGTTGTTTGTTATAGATTTATGTTGTTCGTACACATACACACACACACACACACCATATATACTCATACAGAGGATCAATGTAAGCTTAAGCTATAAAATTTTAGTGCTGAAATTTAGCAGTGTCTCAGTAAAGTAGGATTGGGACCTCTTATTCTTGCTTTAGACCTTTTATTGTTGTTTACCTAACTATAGACTTTGGTAATTCTAAAAATACCAAAACAGGTGATTATTATGAGTAGAAGGTAATGAGGTACTGAGAAGCAGTAGGCATTGACGATGAAATGCCAGGCATAGGAGGTTTTCAGGCAAAGCACAGTAGACTGGGGGAAGTTTGTTATGTGGATTTAAGATTCCACTTTCTCCAGTGGTAGAAGTTTCCCGAGATTGACCCTGTTCTTGCTGGTATGGAGAGGGAGACACGCTTACACATGGAGATTTCCTTATCAGTGTAAGCTTCTCTTATGACAGACAACTTGTACTAGGTCTTCAGAGCTTTTCCTATGTCAGCTGTTTCTTTTTTTTAATTTCTAAAAATTTTTCATTTTAATTCCACCCTCCTGGGTCTGTTGTTTAAGGATGATCTTCAGCTGGTTATGCCAAAGAGGACTATTTTGAAGTGGCAAATTCTGTGCCCCTTCACTCTGTTCCGTTTTTTCCATATATATGCATATATACATGTGTATATGTAGTTAAAGCCATATACCTGCCCTTAGCATAGACCTATATTTGGCTTTAAAGTATACCATACCACACACTACACTCCCCAAATACAAAACCAGATACAACTATGAAATCACCTTGCTTGTTATTTTTGTCCTTGAACCAACATTTATACTTAGGCTTGTCAAGAATGAATAGCCCATCAAAATATCTACTTTGTGCAGTGCTCCATGAGGTATGCATGTAACTCTAGTTTCTTTCTTCCTTCCTTTGCCAAAATCTTGGCAAACCCTTTGATCTACCTCTATTCTTACACTGCCTCTGGGACCTATTTTGCTTTACTTTTCAAGTACTGACAAGTCTTTACAAGTAAACTTACCTTACAGATTTGCAAAATTCTTAGGGAATGTTAGGTTGTGGTTTTGTTCCGTGTCCAGGTTTTCACTCAAAACTACTGCAAATTTTCTTTAGTCTTGGGCATAATCTCTGTGGAATACACACATACAGGAGGAATCTAAACTTTGCCTAAAACCAAGCCACATTTTTGGGCAAAATTTACCCAAATGCATCAAACTTTATTAATAGCAATTAAACAGAAATGCGTCCTTCTCGTTTGCATTTTGAACCTGGCTTAATGTAGTAAAAAGGAAATGTCCGAAGTGGATTTTTATTAACTTTATTGCATTTCCTTGGGGAAGCATCTTTTTGTAAAGTTGGTGGATGCTTCTTAGAGAGTTTTCAAGAAAGCTGTTAATGAATTAGAAATTTTGTATATTTTATTTTTTACTTTGTTTTCATCAGGATAGCACCTCCTATAGTTAAAACACTACCAAACTCTTTGTTTACATCTTAGAGTATGCCCTATATTCCAAGTAAAAATTGGAACCCATTATCTGTTACTTCATTTGAGGATAGGGAGTTTGGATTGTGTAAGGTCTTCAAGTGGAAGTGGGTTTGCATAACTGGAGGCACAGTTATTCTTAAGGTTTCTTTTCCGGAGATGTTGGTTAATGGCATTGTCTTGAACCTCCATTACTGTACCAATAAATTAAAGGCTTGAAACATCATTTTTGACTGTGTTTCTTCTTTGTAAGGACCTTTTTGTGTTCATTGAACATTCATAGCTATTATAAGAAGGGCAGACCCCTTTATGTTAATTTTTTGGTTTCATTCAGTTCTGTATTGTCTTCACTTAGGTCTTAGTGGTAATTTAGAGATCTGCTTGGTAGGATTTTAAAAGTGTTTTTTCCCTAAAGTGTTTTGTTCTTTTCTCTCCCCACATCATAAATATGTTTGCTCTAGTTTACAAATTTACAAAAAGTATTGTTTGGGGGAAAATGTCAAAATATCTTCAGATACCTTCCATTATATCCTTTGTTGCATAGCAGTATTTTCATCTTCGTTTCTGTTTTATTAAGAGGCTTTCTTTTACTTTAAGAATTTGAAGTCTGTCAAAACAGTGCATTAAATGATTCTGAATCCTCATGATACCATGTTTCATTTTCTTTTCCTGGTGATGGGCAGCCTGAAATGCAATTGTGACATGTCTGTAACCTTTTTCCGTATATCCCGACCAAGAGAGATCTCAAGCCTCTAGACTTGATCTAGGATTAGGGTGTGAAGAAATTGGTTGGTTAGTAAGGGTGGGTAAGAACTTTCTGGAAAGCTTGGTACTTCTAATGTGTGTGTGGAAGCCCGACATTGGATATTCCCCTTTCTAGGTATTTCTATATAGGATATTAAATTCTTCTTTGCACACTGGGTACATTGAAAATATCTTCTCTGTTTACAATTTTACGGACAGAAAAAGAGCAAATGAAAAGTCTATTTATATAACTTGGATTGATTTTGAATTCAAGTTGAAAACGTAAAGATCTATAAACTGTAACAGGGTTACTTCACATGAAGGTCTGTGCATCGTACCACTTTGTTTTTGAGAAAAGGTTTGGAATGCAAGAAGTGTCCCTTGAATTTTGGCAAATACAACTGGGTCGCTAACTGGACCACCCAAGCTCTTGATCTCTTCCGACTAGACAAGTGTTACCCTAGAATCATCTTTTACTACTGACATTTCATGGTGGCTAACTCTTTTTCCTTGAATTGTACTTAGATAGCAGATGGTGTTGAATGTATGCATATATTTTTGTGATCAATGTCAAGTTGAAGTCTAAATTAGTACAGTAGAGAAGTGTGTAATGGCAACATAGCTGTAAAGTGTTAGAGTTGGGTGTTAGATTAATTTGTTGCCATCTGTCTTTATTTTGCTTATCTACTTCTGTGGACACCACACAAGCATTCTGAGTGCTTTTTCAACACTGTGTGTGCATCTGTGTGTGTACGTACACATGCCAGCACACAAAATTTCAACAACAGCTATAACATTCTGCCCCGTATCCAGGGTAAAAAAAACAAAAACCAAAAAAAAAGAACCCCTTTTCTTTGAATATTTCTATTGGCATTTCTAATCTTTGCCTAGATTTTATTTTTTTGTTCAGTTTTCTGTAGTGAGAGAATAAGCCATTGTGTTGGAAAGGTTATGGGGATTTTGCTCTAGAGCCCTGAGAAACAAATCTCTTGACAATTTTCATATTGCCGAGTTTTCTCATTAGAGCTCTGAGTATTCAACTGTAAAACGTTAATGTAAGTGGGAAGTTTTTGTAAATAGTAGCTCTTTAAGTGGAAGGAACACATGAACTAGTGGTCCTCAAAACACATTCTTAGGTGGACCAATTGATCAAATCTGTATCTTTAGCAAAAGTGGTAGAATCTGCACATTATTTTCTAAAGTCAGGGAGCCGTTTACTTTTAAGTACCGCGGGAGAATTATTTCTAAAAGAGTTTATGTATTTGTTACAATTCACGATGAAATGTGGCTTCATTGATTTTTGGCAAAGGAAAATGATGAGTGGGCATCTACTCATTTAGATGTGAATGGGAACAGAATTTGCCACCCTAAAATCTGTCTCTTTGATATAAAGATTATTTTAGGCTGATTATTTATTTATTTATTTTTTTTTACGAAACTGCAGACACAGGAGAAGCTCTGCAAACTAAGTAGAAGTTACCGTGTTGTAAGAGTGATTTACGTGTATAAGGGAAATCTGCACTTGGAAGAGTGTCCTCAACTCTGTACCAGCAAGTGGATGACCTTACATCTCTAGAAACTGATCAGTGGAGAAGGCAACAGTTTAAATCTAACAGCCTTACCCTTGTTTACTGTGCTTTTAATGATAGCCTCCCATGATTGATTGCCCACGCTCAGCATCTTTTTTTGTCTTTAGTTGGAGATGGTGTTCAAGGTAGTGCCTTAAGCCATTTCAGAGGTTACTTAGTCTTTCTGGGTCTATCCCATGTGCAAAGGAGGGATCCATGTTATTAAACTTGTTTATCTTACTATTTTTCTTTCATGCCAGGGAGGTTGCAGCCAAGAACCTAGAAGGGTAGAAATAAAGTTATTTTTCCTCCCCACAGTCCTTAAAATGGATCTTAAAGTTACAATAATGAGATGAGAGTGGGAAATAGCGTTTTTAAAAATAAGTTTTTTATGAATTACCCAGAGTTTGTTGATATTTATCTTAGAGCTCATCAAAGAACTCTTAAGTACTGCATTAACCAAAACTAGACTTCTTATTGTGGGCAGAAAGGTTATTTCATGACTTTTGCTTGGGCTCCTGTAGATTTTATTTCTGTGAGTTTGTGTTAATGTTTAATGCTTTTGTAGACCTTCTAATTTCGAATGTTTATTTTGAATTCAGTTAGCCTAAATACTTTATTTTCAAGGTGACCCATGTGTGTGTGTGTGTGTGGAGGGTTTTTATCAGAGATAGTACCAAAAATAAAGTTCTCTTTTACCTTGGCTTTCAGAACTCACAAATCTCAAACCAGCAGTCTTGGGGAGATACTGTGATAGCAATGATTTCTACATGAATCAGAACCATAGCTGCTAGTGTAGAAACCCCTTGCCAGTTGATGTGCTCTCAGCCCTCTTGGTTTGCCATACTCCAACCTTCTAGGACCTCCTGCTATTACCAGTTTACCATCCTAGAGCCTGTGGTATAGATGGCTGGATGGGGTTGTATAGACCCTAGCTGGCAACATTTCTATCTGACCAGATAACACAGCTTTCTTGTTTCCTCATTTGCAAGTCCGACACAGCAATACTTCTTGACCGACGTGAATGTTGTTTGAAGTGGGCACTTGATGCCTGGAAAGTTGCTCAAATTCTTAGGATAAAAGATGGCCTGTAAATACCAAGTTTTACATTATCGATTGCTTGCTAGAGTGTGCTTTGTGTGTATCCTGTCCAACCTAATTTTCTCACTAAAAACTTTGCCATCTTGCCTGCTGAGACTTCCTTTTCACTACTTTCTGTTGCCTTCTCTCCTCTCTGCCCATGCTGTGATAAAAATCACTATGGTTAAAGCTAAAGTCAAACCTTTTAAAAACCTAATTAAGTATTGCGTTTTTTGCCCCTATCTATGATAAATTATCACTGACCAGAAATCTAAAGAGCATCAGGGGAAAAGAAACATAAATAACTCCCCCAAATGTAAGGATACACATTAGTACAGAGGGAAACAACTTCTTGAATCCTGCCACCATGCTGGGGCACTTTGATGAGGCTTATGTATAAAGTGGCACTTTGATGGCCACTGGTCAGGACTGTAATTGGAATAGTGTTGCTTCTGGAACCGCCGTTCTGCTGGCATCTCAAAAATGAGAAGGACTTTTGATCTCTTTACCATAAACAAATAGGATAGCAAAAATGGATTTATTCATAAATTCTGCAGATTGAGGAAGACCTCAAGCTAAAAGCAGGTCAGTTTGAGCTTCATAGGCTGTAAGTCCTGAGCATCGAAGAAGAAAAAGCTTTTCCAGAAGTTAAGACAATTTGGGTGAATTATGAAGTCCTTGAACTATTGTTGGCTCTCTAATTTCTCAGGAGGCTGGAAGATCACCAAGAAAATGACTAAGAAGACTTTTAATACATTGCCATATAGTTGCTAAAGTTCAAGTGGTAAACAAATAAAGGATGGAAATGTCATTCTGGTTTCTAAATATACTGTAATTTCTTTATGAGATTCCTCTTGTCAGGCAACTTCCGCCCTTAGGATTCTTTGACATCTAATTTGTTGAACTGTTTATAAAACATAGAAATGTGAAGATGCATTAGATGTTGTTTACAAAATATTCATGGACCAAACTAGAAAAAACTACATTTTGAGCTCCTAATGTTGGATATAGTCTAATTCTGGTGCATTGCTAGGGGACTTGCTTTGATGTTTCTATTCCTAGGAAATACTGAGCATGAGATGACTTTTGACTTTGGGTGGTATATTAGATTATTATTATTTAGTGAATAGTGATCCTCTCCCTTTTTTTCTCCATGGGAAGATTGTATGTCACCCTATCCCACTGATAATGGCCTTGGCCATGTGTCTTAATTCGGCCAGTGGGATGCTGGTGAATGTGATACGAGTAGAGGCTTAAAATGTATCTGTGCTCTTGGACTTACCCTCCATTGTGTCTGAAACGGATATGCTGTAGCCCACTCTCTAGTCCAAGGGAGAGGCTACTCTTGTGAAACAGACTTGAACCTAACCTGTAGCTTAGAATTAAGCCTGAGTCCAATCTAGATCATCTGAACCCAGAATAGATCAAACAGATGTGTGAGCAAGAAATAAGTGCCTATTGTTGTGTTGCATGAGTTGGGCGTGATTTGTTGTACAGGAAAAGCCAACTGAGACCCTTTGCCTTACCTCTTTGACCACTTATAATTTCAGCTCTCCTCACACATCCATGAAATTGAGAAACTTGAATTTTGCTACAGCATGAAATTGAGTTTTGAGCACTCATCTAGCAAGCAGAGCCTGAACTTCCTTTCCATAGTAATTTTGTTTCCTATTCATTGCATGCATATTTTAGGAGGGAGAAAGGTGCTCTAAGGTGACATTCGAGAATTAGTTTGGGAGTTGACTTCTGTGAATATCTAAGGTTTACCAAACATTGAAGTTTACTGTCGAGAATCTGTAATTTACATTACTTAGCTGTACACATTCCATTTGGCAAAGCAGACTAGAAGGGCTTATTGCCTGATTTTTCTTCATTAATATAAACGATGAGGTGTGCACGTGTAAAACACAGGGAGAATGGAAAGCTTCAAAGACTGGGTAATGGGATAGAGGAACTAACTGGCAGTTCCTGAAGTAGAGGGGTCTGAAGTTTGAAAAATGAGAACAGACATTTTTGAGATGGTTAAAGTTTCTCCTCCAAGGCCAAACAGGTTTTCTTCTCTTTGGAAAGCATGGAGAGGTAATACAGCAGATGCTCCTGGTGTAGAAGTCCATAGCGGAGACTACCTATAAACACACCTTGGGTTAGTTCTCCTTTTGCGATCTTTTCTGCTCCTTCACAGTGATTTCTGGGATCACTTTAAAACAGACTGCCTGAACCCAAATCCTTGTCTTAGGGTCTGCTTCTGGCAGGGACCTCAAATTTCAGATGGTACCCTAAAGTGGCTTTTTCCCCCTGATGGATAGAGGAATCCTACTGGATAGAGAAGAAAGTAGTCATTATTTTGTTGTTGGCATTTATTGTTTACAAAAAAGACAAGAATCTTAGTGACTTTTAAGAAATAATAGTCCTATTTTAATATGGATGTTACAGAAATACCAGACATAAGCAATCATCCATTATTTAATGTTGATTGTTGACTGTTTTTTGAGTGTAGATTCCCAGGACCTGCTACATAATTAGGAAACGGTTCTAGACTCCATGAATGCAAGGAAGGATGGAACATAGTCTGTTTCCTTCAGGAGCTCCTTGTGTAGTTAGAGACCACGTAAGCATGCCACAGCGGTGTCCTGCCTGCAGTCAGAGAAAAGCTGGCTGGGTGTGGAGGAGTGCAGGGGAAGTGTAGCTAACTGTCATCCCAAAGGAGCTGATGGGTGAACTGAGTCTGAGAGGAGTTAGTTTGACAGACTAGTGGGTGAGGAAGGAAGTTCCAAATGGGAAGAGGGGAATGATCAAAGGTATAGAATAGTAAGACCATGCCATTGTAGGGGAGGAACATTTTTCCTTCTAGGTTCTTTGGCTGGTCTAGTGATTAGGGTGATATGAGACAGATTAAGAGGAGAAAAACTTAATTTCATACCTACAGGAGCACATAGAAATGAGACTCAGGATGACTAAATGGGCAGCTAATAAACCTTGTAGACAAAGAAAAAGTTGTCAGTAATTGGTAAGATAACAGTTTGGGTTTGGAGTACCAGATGAGTGAAGTAACCAGGTTTGTTCATATACCCTTCTTGGTCCTAAATTCCATATGTCTGGTGATACGGATGCTTTCTACCCCTCTGTTTATAGGGAGGGCACCTCTCACGTGGGAGATTTATTTTTTGCTTTCAGGGAGGACAAAGAGTTACACTGGCCTTCTTGTATTGGTTGTTTCTTAAGTAACTTTAATTCAAAATAATCTAACACCAAAGTGGTATATTTTGGGCTGGCACATTGTTTCCCCTCACATATTTTCGAAATAGTAAGATTTTTGGTATGGCTGAAATGTAGGGTGTTCATGGTGCAGTATGAAGAAGTGAAGAGAACCCAGGCACCCAGAGCTCTGGCCTTGGGCCCTGTGCTTAGTGTGCACTATTGTGGGACTCCAAAAGCTATACCCTCTTTAAAGGCTGAGAGGTCCAAGGAGCTAATGGGATATGCTCACCCAGAGTTTGAGACTCCCTGTCTAAATCATGCTCCAGGTAGCTGAGACCTTGGAATTTTCCCAAGTATCTCTGTTCACTTTGAGGGCCCACACGGTTTTCTTCCCCAAGTCTGTCTTTTTAAGGGAGGGGTATGGCATTAGGTGTTAGGACCCTTGGGTCTGAGGGGGTGGGCAAGAGGCATTTGGTCAGGGGACTTGGATAGAGCTTAGCCATATGAGTTGGGCCATTCTTAGGTTTGTTAGGGAGGCTTCTCATGGTGTGGGAAAGAGCAGGGTAGGGGGAAAACAAAACAAAATGGGGAAGTGAAGGCTGTAGCGGAAGGCTTCCATTTGTGCTTTTGCCCTGGGCTTTGTAGATGTTAGCTGTGGGCTTAATCAAAGCCTTTCTCTTACCTGTGATTCAGGAGCAAAGCTTGTCCACTTGAAGAGGCTAAGAATACAGCTTGGGTTTCTAAGAGACGGGTCAGTGTGGTGAGTGTTTAGGAAAGTTTTTATAAAAATGAAAACAAAACACAAATGGTCAAAAGAATGAGTATTAGGTATATTGTACCAAGATGCAGAATTTTTGTTCAGTGAAAGCAAGAGCAGATTGGGGATCTCTAGCAGGATTGCTGACTGCCACTTGGAGGCTGCCTACAGTTGCAGACCATGGAGACCATGACTCCTGTCATGGAGTCTCCTGTTGGGAGCCTATTGGTCCTGTTGTCTTTTTCTGTCCCTCAGCAGGCTGGGTATAGGAGGAGAGAAGGTGGCTGCTCTTGATTGTGAGACAGTGACTGATGTCAGGTTCGGTAGTAATGAGAGCAGATTTAATGAATTAGAAGTGCTAGCAAGAAAGGGATTGAAATGATTCTTCTTGGGATTTATGTCTTACAGGGAAATAGGTGGAACTGGAAGGGCAGGTATGATGACCTGAGGGAAAGACCGAAGGAAAGATGGTAGAGAGTCCGGCTAAATAGAGCAGCACATATAATGGAAGAAGAGCTCTTGTTTCAGTCAGTGGGGACTTGGAGTTCAGTATTGAATGGGAGCAGAATTTGCCATCCAAAAATACAGCTCTTTGGCATAAGGATTATTTTGAGCTGATTATTTTTAAGAAACTGCAGACACAGGATAAGCTCTGAAAATGAACGAGTTATTTTGTAGGAGACATTTACATGTTTAAGGGAAATCTTGACTTATAAGGATGTCTCCCTCCCGGTACCAGGAAGAGGGTGACTGTAAATTTCTAAGACTCTCAACATCGGTGAAGGCAAGGACTTCAGTCTGCAAAACAACCATACTCTTGTTTCCTGCGCGTTTCCTGTTAGCCTCCCGTGACTGCGCCACCCCTCTCCCCAGCCCTGACAGCTTTTGTCTTGAACTGGAGGTGGTATTTAAGGTGATGGCTTGAGCCCTTTGGGGAACTACTCACTTTGCTTAGATGTCTAGCATGTATGCAGGAGGTACACGTGTTATTAAACGTGTGTTTTTCTCCTGTTAACTTGTCTTTTATTCCAGGCTAGGAGGGCCTTGACCAAGAACTTGGAAGGGTAGAGGGAAAATTCTTGTTCTTCCCCGACAGTATATTTGGAGAGGAAAATGTCCTGGAGAAATGAACGTTCAGGATATGGTCTTTAGGGGATAATAGCGGAAGTAGAATGTGGTCAGAAAAATATCTGATCTTAGTGGCTACTGTCAGAGAGCAAGAACTCCTGTTACCTTCAAGGGTCCTTCTAGCTGAACCAAGAATCAAGTTGATATGAGGCAGATTAACAGGAGAAAATGTAATAGCATGGGTTCTGGGAATCCACACAGACATGCACATTCCAAAGACAGGCAAAATGACGTGTATGTGTCATCCTGAACTAAGGAGAGAGGATTGAGATCTAGGACTTCAAAGGGAAGGAGTGAAATTCATAGGAAGATAAAAAAGTAAATGTTTGGTACACAGATGTTTGCCCTGCCCTACAGATGGGTTACTCAGATAAAGTTAGTCGCTGCTGCTAAGCCTTATAAGACTTAGTCTGGAAAGACCCTCCAGCTTAGTTTCTTACATGTAGTTAAGAGAGGGACAAAAGTTTCTCTTGAACCCAAAGGATCTTGATTGCCTTCAGCTCAAAATAACTGGCTTGCCAAAATGGCTCACCTTGGGGCACCCTGCCATTGACCCCCACACCATAAATGGCATGACACATTCTCAAGGATGTTGAAGTTGCCCAGCAGGAGAGCTGGGGTTAGGTTTGAGGGGAGGACTGTGAATTCTCACTGAATATGAAGGAGTTTCTCAAGATGGAGATGTAACTGCAAAGAGGAGCTGCAGAGGGAAATAGGGCCAGGTGCTATTGCCTCAAAAGTCGAAATGTTTCTAAAGGAGGATGAGGAATGTTGGACAGCAATAGGAAGCCAGAAGAATCTATCAGATGTACAGTGACAACCGTAACGGCTCCTGCCCTCAAGTAGCTTTCAGTGAAGTGGGAAGGCTGACGTGTAACAAAACTTAATGAATTAAATGATTATAGAATTTTTTATGTATCTTGGATGCTAGAATGGTGTAAAGGAGAAGTATTTCTTAAATATAAGGTTTTAACGAGCTTCTGAAAAGAAATCTGTTCTAGAAATAGAGTAAAATGGCCTACTTCCACTTGAGAGGGGTTCAAAATACATAGTGATATTCTGGAGGAACCATTTTTTAGTTGACTGACTTGAAACAACAAAAAGAAGAAACTAATTCTGTGAGAGTAGAACTTTGTCATTTTTGAGAATCCAATGGTGGGCTGGTAAATGTCTGAAAACTGGCTCTTCACTTACAAAAAGCCCTGATTTGTAGTGTCTGCTGATTTCCGTAGTGTAAATACTCCCATCATGGCTGGTGTCAGGCTACCAACATAACATTAGTGATCGGAGTGGGAAACTGCACACCTGGCTACATCTGGCAGACCCACATGAGCCAGTTCTAGCACACCACTGAATCAAAGCTCCAGAAAGAAAAGTATGAGCAGAAATTTGTCATTTGAAGCAAGAGTTAGTTACAGGTAGGGAAAAATGATGAGAAGAGAAACTAAATAGTATCGAATTACTAACGGGGTCTCCTTTTGGGGTTACCCTCATGGGGGTCAGGGCGAAGAATCTTGGTTGGCTCGTCTGTCCTTGAAGCACTGGGTAGAGGCAGCCTTGGAGGCCAGGTCTTTTCTCAGGACTGCTAATAGAGTCCTGGTGAAGTTTCATGTTGGGGTCTTGCAAGAAGGTTTTGCCTGTGGTTAATGACTTTTCACAAGCCTGCAACAGAAATACAGACGTTCCCAAGGAAATGAGAGTTGGAGTTATTGACCATCAACAGGAAGCCTGGTCTTGTCCATAAACACTGCAAGTTGTGAAGGCTGGTCAGGGCTGAAATTGAGCCCAGAGGCACAGCCTTGCTGTGGTGCAGCAGCATTGGTCCACAAGGGTGCTTTCCCCCCTAAATTACAGAAAGACATCATGTTTGAAAGCTACAACCCTAAGTTCACTCTGTTTCCCAGGAATACTTGCATTTTTCTGGAGCCATCTGAAGACCGTGATGACAAGAAGTGATTGACTATTGATGGAAATTCAGACATTGAGGCAGAATGGTGAATCAAGTTTTAGTTGGAGTGTCTTACGTAGTCTTTTAAATGATAAATAATTCAGATTGTTAACTCTGCTGAGTGTCTTCCTTTGGCCTGGTGAAGCTAAGTGATTCCAAACCCAAATAGTCTTCTTTTTTATTTACTCAAAAAAGTGAGTAATTCTTTAATTTTCCAAATAAAAGGCCAAATAGATTGACAAAGCTACAAAGTCGGGGTGATGCCGTTGGTATATTCAAGATCCATGCGCTGCGGTGTGGAAACCCAGATAGCACAGAATTCTTTTTGCTAACATTTCAGAATTGGATGGTTATGTCTTGTGGTGACTCTTCTGACATCTCTTCGATTGATCTTTGCCGAGAGAGTTTAATCAATGTTGCCTTGCCGTATGCTTGACCCTTAAGATGTGCCAAATTAAATTTGATGTTGTCTTGGCTGGATTATTGAATGTTACTTTCTTATTTGTTTTGAGATGTTCTGTTTCTGTAGCAGTAAAGGGAAACTCAGTTATCAACCTTGTGGCATTTATGCTCCCAAGGCTTTAGAAGTGTGTAATGATAATTATGGACTTTGAAAGTGTAGTTCAGTCTTTCAATAAAATATTTGTCTAATTGACTAAATACAGCTTTAGGTTAAGTTGCAAGTAAGCCCTCTGTCTCCACAGCAAATACACAGAAATGCTTGGTTGTGCCAAATAATTGTTGACCAATGCTCTAGTCAGTGAGGAAACTGAAATACGTGTGGTCTGGCAAATTAAAATATAAGACCATCTTTAAGGTGGAACAGTTGAGCTGTCAGTTTGCTTTATGTTGGTATCTGAAGACCCCAAACTACCTGCTCATCTAATAAGGTTGATAGCTTGGTTTCTAAGAACCAGGAAAAACATTTTCTGCTCATGCAAATAGAAGAGAAATTAGTATTAAATATTTACTATCTAAAATTGGACATTATGGAAAAGTGCCAGTGTAAACCAGAGGCTTCAAAATGAATTTGGCAGAATTTATTTATGATATTGTTTAGAAGTGCAGTTTGCATTTACAGTGAAAAATTCCATTATTATGGAAATGTCCGAAGTAGGTGGCCACTTCAGTATTTACCTACTGCTGCCAATGGTGATTGTCATTTTACAAGTAGTGTGAGTAGCATGATATGAAGTGATAAAAACATCAAGTAGCTGCAGATATAAGTTACTGTAATGCTTGTAATCAATAGTGCCCCGAAAATGTCCCAGTGGCGGGTTTTGAAAGGTGAGACATTGATAGATTGCAAGGGGGGTTGGCAGGTGCTGTGAAAATGTGTGGCCCTGAATGTTGGTTACTTGTGTATCTTCAGCTGAAGAACGAGTCTCTGCTATCAGGGACAGTTAGGCTTTTTTGATCACTACGGAGCTTGTAGGAAAACCCATGGAGGAGGAAGGAAAAACCTGCAAAGCAGCAGATTCACCCAGTCAGCCCTCCTGATCTACGGAGTGACTTCTGTGGTGGCCAAACGACTCTCAGTCCAGTTGACTGTTTTAGGGACCAAGTCATGTTGCAAATACGGACTGGCATCTATATGATTTTGTGCTGTAAACACTTCGTGTCAAAATAAATGAAAGACTTACTCAGCTACTCACGCATTCCAACTGCTCCTTTCTCTAGGCTTTGCAGAATTTCAAATACCATACATACTTTGTTTCTTTAAAAGTCTGATTTTCTAATGAGTCTTTTTTTTTTAATGTATCTCTTGCTTTGTGGCCCTAGTCTTGATCAAACAATGACCTAAACTCAGGGAAAACACCTTCCTTCATGTTCACCTCAAACCCAGTCCCTAGCCTAACAAAAACATGGTCAACTCTAAGAAGCTCTGGGGAAAAAATTGTTTAGTCTTCCTCAAAGGAATTGGAAAACCAGCCCATGCTTCCCTGGATTCCATAGGTCGCTCTAATTTGTTGCCATAGCTTATGAGTTAAAAAAAAAAAAAAAAAAAGACACAAAAAGCTTCTTGCAATACAAAGATTTTTTTTCTTAGACCTTCTTGATTCCAGAACTCCACTATTATTTAGATAGGGTGATGTGACCCCATGAAACATGGGCTGAGGATAAAATAAGGATTTTTATATGTATAATAAACCTTGTGTGGGTTGATGGATATTTTTCATTTCCTGTTGGGTGGGGAAGAGGGTCCTTCAGTGAGCATAAATAATTGAGTGGAATGAAAGTTCATCAGCTTATGATAGTTCATCTATCAATCACTTTTTAACCTGTTGACAGGTTTTCTATGTAAACCCTTTCCTCCTTAACTAAAAACAGATAAATAAACTAACTCCTAGGAAAATATGGCAAAGTAGGCATTTTTATTTCTATTTTCATTTTCTAGATATGTGCAGTGTAGTCTTTTTTTTCTTTTCCTTTTTTTTTCCTAACCACATCTGTCCTAACGGCATTACATTTTAAAGTATAATGTCCCCTTTCAGTCACTGTGACTGCTGACTTGATCATTTGTGAAAGCTTCCCCAGAGGTTGGTCTCTTCAGAAGCAGAGATTTTTCGTAAATGGTCTACCAAGATTTTTTTTTTCTTTTTTAATTCGGACATTTGTCCAAAAACAGTTTTTTACACTCCCTCCTCCCCCTTCTAATCAGTGTCAATTCTGCTTCAGCGCATTTCTTCCTTACCCTGGACTCCTCTTATTAGAGGTCAGCCAGTGAGAGTCTGGAGGCCCCAAGAGGACCAGGTGGCCTCAGATCCTGGGTAAGCCACTTGGCTATTTACATTATAACATGATGTGAATAAAAGCCAGTTTTTGAGGGAAATGTTTCCGTGAATGTGTTGCGCTTCTGCCATTACCTTGTAGAAAAGGAGCCCAGCTGGAGGGGGCTTTGATGCCTTAAGGCCCTGATTTTTCTGATAGATTAGAAGGAATTCGTCCAAGAGGTTTTATTGATAAATTTATTTTTCTCCGTGTATAAGTAGGACAGTGAACAGCTGGTTTTGTGAGGTAGAGCAGCACAGAAAAGAAAAAGAACTCAAAGGGCATGTTACAGAGCGAGTGGGGTAATCATAAGTCAAGGCAAGTGTATTGATGTTTCCATGGTACCCCTTTGGAGAGATTTAATGCCTGCAGTGTTCAATAGTGGACAATAGATGAGTAAGATTCAAGAGCTATTATTTCCATCCCTCCAGGCTTGGGAGCATTCTCTACAGGTACAAGAGAGCCATAAAATGAGACTGCAAAATACTCCACATGCATTATGTATGTGACTTCTGTATTTTAGTGTGTAACCTTGAGTTGGCTTATTCTTTGGACCTACCCCATCCTCAGTGTTCCCCACATTGTTGTTAACTTCGTGATTCTCTTCTCTTGCCTGTCCTTTCCCAGTTAAGTTAGAAACTATTGAGCACAGGAGCCAGGTTCTTTCCTGGTCCTCTCGAACACCCAATACAGTCGATGCTTTGCACCCTAGAGGCAGTCAGTACGGATTTTTATTTTTGAGTTTTTTAAAGTATTTATTTACTGAGAGCATGAGCAGGTAGTAGATGGAGAGAGAAAATCTTAAGCAGACTTGCCGCTGAGTGCAGAGCCAGATGTGGGGCTTGATCTCACAACCCTGAGATTGGAACCTGAGCCAAAACCAAGAGTTGGTCCAACAGAGTCACTCAGGCGCCCCTGTAGTCAGTACAGATTTTGAAGAGAGCCTATAAAGTGAGAACGCATTGGCAATGCATTGGGAGGTAACACAGGAGATAAATTCTTAGGTTTAGTGATAGTTGCATTTGCGGAATGACTGAATGGTTAAATTTGTTCCTTCAATCAGTCCTGGCCTTCTGTGGCCTGAGGGTGGGACCCCGGGCATCAGGCCACTTCCTCCTGACGATACTGCCCTGGGGAGGAAGGGGGGGTTGGCAAAGGCAAATAAAAGGTGAAAACCATTTCAAATGCACCTTTTTCTTGATGAGGTGTTTGTTTGGTTGCTGTAGAGTTTTGACTCTTAGAAAGTTATTTTGTCAGTCTTGAGTTGTCAAAATGTTTCCATTGGAGGAATGAGGGCCTGGAGCTTCCTCATTCGCTATCGAACCGATGTCACTCTCTTAGTATAAGTTCTGAAACAGAGGAAAACAAATATGAACAGAAAAACAGAATTTCATTTGGAAAGTGTACATTTAGGCTCAAAGTCTCCATGAACTTGTTTTGTGATACGTACTAGTTAGAATTGTGGACATTTTTGCTTTGAATAAAAGCCAGGCCCCAAGTCCCATTTGAGTGTATCTGACAGCTTGGTGGAGTGGGTCTGAAGGAGACCATTTGCACGAGGAATGAGACGATCTTTGAGAACTAATTGATTCAGGGCTCCAGATGATAAAAACCATAAGGTATTTGAAAGTGGCATGTATCGGGGCACTTGGGTGGCTCAGTCGTTAAGTGTCTGCCTTTGGCTCAGGTCATGGTCTCAGGGTCCTGGGATCGAGCCCTGCATTGGGCTCTGCTCGGTGGGAGTCCTGCTTCTCCCTCTCCCACTCTCCCTGCTGTGTTCGTTCTCTCTCTCTCTCTCTCTCTCTCTTTCAAATAAATAAAATCTTAAAAAAAACCCTGAAAGTGGCATATATCTAGTGGGAAGTGATGTGACTATGGTTACATAGGGGAAAGTGATGTGACCATGGTACCTTCACCCCATAGCTTGGTCATACATGGGGAACTCAGCAGTCATCCACGGAAGGATGCAGGTTCAAGAAATTAAAGAAATAATGTCATGTGAACTGATAGACCTCGTTCGTGAGCACACAGGAGGCATTCCTTGGCAACCCCCAGAAATAAATGGCTGAGCAGCATGAATGGGGGATGCTTGTATGGGGCTAGAAATCTTGGATGGTGAGATCCGGAGAAATTTGATCCTGCAGTGTCAGTGGGATTCTCCAGACCGATGAGGTCTAAGGATTCTGTGGAATAATAAAATTATTAAAATCTAAAAGATTGAATGAAAATGCATTTTTCAAGCCATTTTGCATTGCATGGCGAGGGTGTAAGCCCAGAGTCTGTATATATGGTCTGTGACACATGTCGTCGTTTAGAGTTGACTCAGTTGTGTGGAGTTTCTCGGAGATCTATGCTGTGTTCCAGTTTGCCATTAGCCAATCTTGGGCAGTAGTCATGCTAAACAATAAGGGCACTGGTGCTGCTTTCATGCTTGGTGACAAAGCGTCTGTAGTTGGCATTCCATTCGCTTTGCGGAGTGGAGATTACTGGGCCCTCTGAGTAGATGTCTGTGGAGATGATTGATCTGACTTCATTGTTGCCAAGGATTTGGCAACAAGTGAGCCCTCAAGTGAGGGCTCACCTGACATGGTTAAAGCCTAGCACTTGGCAGTGATTAAAATGTAAGTTATTTAGGGGCGCCTGGGTGGCTCAGTGGGTTAAAGCCTCTGCCTTTGGCTCAGGTCATGATCCCGGGGTCCTGGGATCGAGCCCCGCATCGGGCTCTCTTCTCTGCGGGGAGCCTGCCTCCTCCTCTCTGCCTGCCTCTCTGCCTACTTGTGATCTCTCTCTCTCTCAAATAAATAAATATAAAAAAAAATGTAAGTTATTTATATCCTGAAAGATGGTTCTGAAAAAATGGAAGAGAGTGGAACACTGCTTTGTAGAAAATGTGTGTTTCGAACTTGAATGACATAGTTTATAAAATTTCCCTTTTTTTCTAATAGAGGCAGATGTATTTAATTTTTTGCCAAGTGATAGGATCTTGACAAGTTTGCCAAGGAATTTTCTATAGATGAAATTATAAACAGGAAGGAAAAATACTTCTTTCTTTGACAATATGTATTTTATTGAATATAGAATGGATCAGGAAGATACCACCGAGTGTTGCGGAAATGGAATGTCTGTTCTCTTAAAAACAAACTTTCCATTAGAAGAAAATCATTTACAGTTAAAAAAATAAAATTCATAATTCACCCTCATCGCCCCCTTCATCATCGTACTTTTTCTAATCTTTACTTTTTCCTTTAATGAGATCACCATCACTTAGACATGAACCTAGGTGCCTGGGACTGATTTTTTTTTTTTTCTCTTTCCCTGTGTTGTCTCTGTATCAAACTAGGCACCAGCCCAGTCCTTAATGTCTCCTATAATTTTCTTGCTTCCTCCCCCACCTTGCCCCCAATCTGCAGCCTTCTAGAAGCTATCAGGATTTCAGGCCCTCTTAGTTTCTCAGGTGAACTCATTTCTTCATAATTGAGCTTTTGCTTTCTGCTCTCATTGCATGCACATGCAACCCATCTTTACTCTGTCATCAGTGCCTTTGTTTTCGAATGTAACCCTCTCCTGTCGATCTCCTCTTTAAGTGGATCTGTTTGCATTCCATTCAGTGCCTTCAGTACAAGCCCTTGTCCTACGTGGCAGAGTAAAGATGGTCACATATTCTTTGCGTTTAAGATATGGGGTCCCATTGAATTTGGATGGACTCTGAGTGTTCTAAGAGGAATATGATTGAAATGCTGTTGCAGTTTCTGGGCTCAGGCATTAAGAGACTAGCCGTGAGAACCTCCTTTTTCTTGGCTCACTCCCTCTAGGGGCACTGTATCTGGTAACTCAGCTGCCAGCTTGTGAGAGGTCCAAGCCTTGTGGAGAGGCTCAGTGATGGTGCTCTGGGTGACAGCTCCAGCTGTGCTCTTACTCTCACTTGTTAACCCTTAGAGTGAGCCATCTCGAACTCCCACCCCAGTGGCTTGAGCTTTCACATGGCCCAAAGCTCCAACCAACCTTTGACTGCTAAAGCATAGACCTCCCAAAAGAACCACAGTTTAAGCCCAATCAAAAGGAACAGGCGAGCTGCTAAGGAACTATGGCTTTAAACCACTGAGTTTTGAAGTGAATTCTTCAGCAATAGCTAAGTAGAAGACCTTGGCTTGAAAGTGCTTTGTGATACTGTTTTGATTCACTCTTGAAGAAGTGAAGTGGTGAAGTTAATTGGAATCCTCCTCTCCCATGGTTTTCCTACAAGCACACAATATTTCATCTATCTCTAAATACTGGGCAAGTTCTTTTGTGACTCAACAGGTTGGCACATGCTATGCCTTTGGCTAGAATATTCTTCTCCTTCGCTACCTAGAACACATCTTTTCCTTTAATGATTTTTGTGTCCCCTCTTCTATAAGGACATCCTCCAGTACCTCTGAGTAGAATGGGTTTCTCCATCCACTGAGCTCCCACTTCTGTCTGAATCACAGATCTTACTACACTCTGTCATAATTGTTTATGTGATTCTCCTCCACCCCCCATGTCCTCCTGGAGGGTAGCAATCGTGTGTTTATTTAATTTTTATTCCTGGTACTTAGCAAAGCTCTGGCATAGAGTGGACTATGCATCTGTTTTGGTGACTTTGTATGTGTATGTGAAGGGGTGTGGTATATTTATGAGCCTGGGACAGGAAAACAAATAGTAGATTGTCTTTGGTTGTTCTTTTTTTGCTTCCTAGGTAAAATATGATGTGATGATTTGATGTCCGATGTCGGAAATTCATCCAGGTAATTCTGACTAGTAGGCCCTCAAATGAAACTTCAGACAAGATTTGTTCATAAACTTAAGAAGCTTTTTGGACTAAGTATCAAAATTCACTGATACATATGTACACTTTAGATATGCTATCAAATCAACCTGGTGACCTGTGGGTGTAATGAACCATATTTCTGAAATTGCCTCTTATGTATTAAATATCTTTATATTGACATCCTACCTATTCCTCTTCTGATAGGGTAGGTAATTCTACAGTTTGAACAACCAAAAACCTTCCTCTACATCTTGGTGGCTTCTTTCTTCCTCTCACAAAGTCTTTTGCAGTTCCAGAGCTTGTCCTGTGAAGCTTCCGTCCAGGCAGTGAGTGACTTGGAAATCCGGGGAGGTACCATCTTGTGATCTGCCCTCATCATACATGGCTTTGTATCTGCTGGGGTCAGGTTCTAGAGGAGAGTGATAGAACTTTTTGTCACTGTCTCGGTGTGAAAGTGAAACACATCTTTTCCACTCCCTGCCGCTCTGTTTGCCAGCATCAGTGACAAGGTCTTGTCTCATTGTGAGAGAATCCAGGTACACAGGAAGAAGAAAGGAACCAGAGTTGGTGAAAACTAGGTATCTCTTTTCCTTATGCCTTTAGCTTACTGGGAGGTTTACGTTGCCATTGGTCTTTGATCTGTTAGTTTTGGAAGAAGTGTGATGTGATAAAATCTGGTTGCAATTCTAGATTACTTCTAAGATTCACTAATCAAAATTCTGTGCTAAGTAGGCAATTAAGAGAAGCAGAAGTGAGAGATGAAACTTACGTACTTGAAAGAGACGACTGACCAGTAAGATCGGCCTAAAACAGCTGATCAGCATGTGTAATTTTTTTGCAGAGCCCTTGGCATGGATTATTTTCTGTGATTGATTTTGTGAATACATGAACTTGGTATAGAGTGTGACTTTTCATCAAGATCTGGCTTTGATTTCAAACAATTATACATGTCTGTATCATCAACGTTTTCTATATTCCCACTTTCAAGTATGCGGTATGACTTTTTTCCCTTTTGGTATCAGTATTGTGGAACTTATCTGAATATGAGACAAAGTGGTGTTCAAAGTTTAGGCCCTAACCATGTCAGTAGTTTGGGCCTGTGTCAGGTTTCCTAAATGTTATATTTGTGTTTTCTCTCTAGTAATTGCAGGAAAGAGGGTCAAGGAGAGGAGGCAATAAGTATGGGAACATCTGGGTCCTATTGTGTAGCTACAGTCACTGCCATCATTAATCTTTGAGAGCCTCACCCCCATTTACTAATAAACAGCAAGTTCATCCAGAGTAACACAGCAATCAAAGTTAAGTGGTGAAGTTAATTGGAATCCAGCAGCCTCCCCTATCCCTGTCTGCAGCCATTCTGTGGTAAGCACAGGAGTGTTCAGTGAGCCTGGTTGCCTCTTAGCCTCAGAGGGGGAGATAGAAAGAAGTGACTAAAAAGAACACAATGGATGTAGATCTTGGAGTTCATTGAATTTTCCTTTCCGGTTTAAGCCTTTGGCCACTGTGGCTTGAGGGCGAGAAGGACCAGGGATCTGCTGATGATTCTGATCCCGATTTTTGGTCTGACAAAGTTGGAGGCACGGGACTGTGCAACCTCTTACCTGGGAGAGGAGAGAGGAGGGAAGCCTGAAGGGGGTGAAACCTGGTGGTCTCCCCAATTTTCCCTTCATCCTGTGCATGTGTGATTGAACTTTTGGACTTTACCAGCTTGAATCACTTCTTAGGGTGACTGATGGGCTTCTCATCCAGGGTCTCTGTGAGGGCAGGCCTCACACAGGGAAAGCATAAAACTCAGGGTTTGGGGCCCTCAGCTTGCCTTGATTTCCTTCCCCTTGTGGTGTCTGTGAGGAAAAAGGGCCATGCACAGGCTTGTGAACATCCCATCCAGCCGCTCTCTACGTCTTAGGAAACTGCTGCCCTTGGCTTATCAGTTTATGTGCTGCAGCGCTGCGAACCTCAGGAGGCTCAACTCGGGGAAGTGACCGCTTACTATAGGTTTAGGGAATTCTGGCTTTTCGGTATCCCATGGCAGGGGAGGGAGTGGTTTCTAAGTGAAGATGTACCCCTGGACCTTCGGATTCCTTTTCCTACCCAGAGATAGGAAGGCCTGTAGAGGAGAAAGAGAAGGCCTCTGTGACTAGAGGAAGGCCAGAGCTGGTCCCTCTGAAGTGAGAATCCAGGGCAGGGTTGACCGTCTAAGGGCAGGCACTGATGACCATATTCGGCTTTGAAACACCTTAGCTGGTATTAAAAGTTAAACTAGGCAAAAACAGAGGTGGTAGGAGAGAATAATTGAACTTGTGTCTCTTGATTTTATATAAAGCGTATTCCAGAGATAACATGGAAATTGCCTACCTCACTGGGCCACTCCATTACCCCCAGTAATGAAGTTTGTTGATATTTGGAAAGTTGAAACTGTAAGGATTGGCCTGTTTTCTCACATTTGGAGAAACTCCAAATAAATAGCCTTTACCATATTTTATACATGGGAATTAGAAATCAGTCACCTAGAAGAAAGGTAGGCTTAGGTAGGTGGGAGTAGGTATTGATACTGTCCTCTAAGTAACTCTTCAAAAGGGTGACATGTTACAGCCCTGTAATTTTTTCCCTCTTACTAAGATAAAAGCTGAATCAAGAGCTGAGGAATGTAAATGTCTGTCAGAAGATCTTTTTCTTGAGCTTTCACTGGGAGAGACCCTAAGTTGAAGGCATTTTAGAGACTTCTCTAAATGACTATAATTAATGTTGCGTGTGCTATGGCCCACTGTGGATACAGAGAATGACCCTGAGGCTAGGTTGCTGGCTTTTCTGAGAAGCTCCTTAAATGTGGAAACATTACAGTACATCAGTGATACAATGCCTTTTACTCCCCTTACGCTGCTAATGAAACAATAGCCATCCTCCTCTCATTTCTGTCATTTAGCCGTTCATTTTAACCCGATGAAACAATTTTTTTTGCCTGTTGCACAGACTTTTCTCTCCTACTCTGTTTTAAAATGACTCATTTATTTTTGTGTATGAAATGATAGGATTGGAAGGAACTTGGAATCCTAGGTCTTTCACTCCCTGTCTAATTCGAGTGTCGTAAATAGTGGTGCTAAGAGCTGGGTACTTAGCTTTCTTCCTTGCATACCAATGATGGACCCTCCTGGCCCCAAAAGTCGACTCAGGAGGAAATGGGGAGTTTTTTCCTTGTGCATTTTGGCTGAGAAGTCAGAGCCAGAGGAGTGATGGATTTACGCATACGTTCTAAAAAGAGGGGCACATCTAGGCAGGACTTGCTGAGATGAGTTATTCTTGTCTTGGGATTCACTGTTCCCAGTACTACCTCGGGGAGGCTAGAGAAGGCAGAGTAGAGTAAGTGAGATGGCAGAGCTGCACAGATGGAAAACTCCAGAGGGTCTGCAGAGAGTCCCCTTTGAGTCATCAGTTCACCACTGATCACTGCGTACTAGTGAGGAAACTACTGGAAACTGTGGTGAGAGTCACTTGAAAAGATTCAAGGGAGCAATCCTCAGTGCTCACACAGGGCTGGGAATAGCTACTGTTCCCACCAGCCAGAGTGAAAAACGTCATAGTTCAAAGGCTATCGGGCAGAGTGCTCAGAAGTGGAGCAATACTAGCTATAGATAAAATAATGCTCTGTTCTCAAGTAATAAAGTTAAAAGCAAGTCTGATACAGAAAACAAAAAGCAATAGAAAAAGAGCAAATGAAACAAAAAGCGGGAAGAAACAAATAAGGATCAGCATGAAAATCAATGTTCTCAACATAAAACAACAGTTAGCAACAACCAAAAAAATCAGTGAAGCCAAGAGGTAATTTCTTGAGGAGATGAATAAAATTGAAAAACCTCTAGTTAGACTCAGCTGGAAAAGAGAATACACTTAGCGGTCAGTATCCGTAGTAAGAGGTGACACCACTACGGATTCTACAGATATCAAAAGCATAAGGGAATTTAATTAAAAACTTTGTGCCAGTTAATTTGATGACTTACATTGTACAGAGATATTCAAAGGCTTCACTGTCCCCAAATGCAGTCACTAAATCTTAAAGATTCTGACCTCTAAATGTTTTTAAAACTTAGTGTCTCTGCGTCTT
This sequence comes from Nasua narica, assembly GCA_028533885.1. Lineage (NCBI taxonomy): Eukaryota > Metazoa > Chordata > Mammalia > Carnivora > Procyonidae > Nasua > Nasua narica. Next base: position 18,258,698 of record CM052801.1, read on the forward strand.
TCATCATTCTGTTCTGGCTTAGGCTACTATCTTACCTCATTGTATGAAACTCTGAGCTGAACTCACTGACTCTTCCTGCGCCCTCCCTCTTTTTTCCTTTGTATAACAGCCAGGATGATTTTTAAAATACGGAGAGCTGATTATATCATACTTCTCATTTCTGTTGAAATGATTCTCCATTGCCCTTAGAAGTCTGAATCCTAAATCTGATTAAACTCTCCAGCTTTTTTTTTTTGTCCTCCTTCTCCCTTCACATTGTATGCTCTAGTAACAAGCCTTGTGTGCTGTTGATTCTAAGCCACATGCCTTTGTCCTTGTCCTTTAACTCTTCTCTGTATTAACGTAGCTAACTTTGACGTTCAAGTCTCCATTTTAAAGGGCATTTTTTTTTTTTTTTTTCCAGAAAGTTGGTTCTGCCTCTCACACTGGAAATGCTCTTTACGTAGTGTCAGAACCCTCGGGCTGTCTCCCTTCCAACACGTAGCACACTGTGTCGTCATTGCCTCGTTATTCTGTGTGACTCCCAGTGAGCCAAGAGCTCCTCAGGAGAGGAGGATACTTTGTTCCTTGTATGGACTCCTCCATACCACAAAGGCACGTGGCACTCTGCAAGTAATTGTTAGAACGATGAATAAAATGTAACTCTTCACACCTCCCATCACGTTCTACTTTTTAACATAGATTATTTTAAGCAGGACTCAAACTCTAAATTCTTGATTTCAATCTGGGGTTGTCTTCTGATACATGGTCCATAATGAAAATGGGATTTTTCTCTCAAATTCCCCTGATTTTATATGTATTAATATTATCAATCTATTATCCAAAAGTGAATACTGATGTAGTAATTCACCTGTAGACTTCTGTGACTATTCATAAACCATAAGATGGAAGTAGAGAGCTTTCAATTGGATTATAACATTTTACTCAGTCTAAGAGTATATAAGTGAGCTATATATTATACTTTATGAAATTGGTTTTGCTTTTAGTATATTCCAAAGTTCTTTTCCTTTGGCTTTGTTCTTTTGACCGAAACCCCTTCCAGAATCAGATACTTAGTAACCCGTGTTCCAGGAGAGAGCCCTTGGCCATCATTTATATGCTAATCCCTATATCAGTTGTCTTCTATTTTTTAATTATAGAGTGAATATTTCACCAAAAATAATGTTTCTCTGCTACCCAGACCCTTCTTGGCAATTTCTTCCTCTCATTTATATTTTCTTTCTCCTTTCCATAATAGGAATTTTCTAATTACATGAGACCTTCAGTTTACTGCTGAAAATTTCAGATATACGTAGAGGAGGGGAAGAAAGACATGGAGAGATGAAGCCCTGTTAACATTTGGATATATTTTCATCCCACCATTCTGCCTAGGGTTGGAGCTCCTTAGAGTGTAAGAATAGTAATGCTATGCCATGGTTCATCCCAGTATTTTTCACTGATTGGCTTTTCATTTTTGCCTTTAAACTTTAGTTCTGATATATTCGATATAGAGACTTTCTGTTTTGTGCAGTGAAATCTATTTCACTGCTTTCAGCCTGATAAATGACTTTTTTACAGTGCATGTGTCTATCTACTTTAATCTTTTCTTTTTTTTAAGATTTTATTTATTTATTTGACAGAGATCACAAGTAGGTGGGGGGGGAGGGGCAGCAGGCTCCCTGCTGAGCAGAGAGCCCGATGCGGGGCTCGATCTCAGGACCCCGAGATGATGACCTGAGCCGAAGGCAGAGGCTTTAACCCACTGAGCCACCCAGGCGCCCCTACTTGGATCTGTTACTTAAGGTTTCAGTTTTTAGAATTAATGGTATAGTTCATATGTAATTTAATTTTATGAGTATATTGCTTATTTCTTCGTAGTCAATATACTTTATATTCAGTTTTGTCTCTCTTTTCCATTGACTTGGAGTGATTAAGCAAATACTGAAGTCTTTTATAGACTAATACCGTTCATTAGCTATTCTATGTTTATATGATTTTCTGTTTTTATGCCAATACAATACTATATTAATTACAGTTTTTTATATCTAATATTTAATGCAGGTATTTCCTTTATAACTTTTTTTCCCTTAAATTTTGTTAACTCTTTGGACCTCTCCTATGCTTGCAAAATTTGGGGCTAATCTTCGTCAGGATTCAAATGGTCGTAATGGGATTCTGATACTTTGTTGCTATACGTTAATTTAGAGATATCTGACATCTATATGAAATATATATTCGTATTCACTTTTTTTTTCTAAAAAATATGCTTAGTTTTCCTTTTACTCATTCTGTAGATCCCCTGTGTTTTGGCTGAAGCTATTTCTAGGTAAATTAGGTATTTTTATGTTACTATAGTAAAAATCAACTTTATTTCTTTTTCTATTTTGGGTTTTAACTCTTGGTGGATTTAAAAAATATTTAAAGACGTACTTGGTTAATTTCAACGTGTATATAATTAATGAACACAAGTGATATAAGCGGTAGGTTTGGTTCAAAGGAAGAAGTTGGTGTAGGCTGCCATAGCTGAAAGAAGTTATTAAGGAAGAAGGATTTTTAAAATGGACAAAACATATGAGGATATTCCGGACAATTCAGGGCAAGCAGTTGTGGAGATGAGCAAGGTAGATTCAGGCATAGTGAAGAAAACATCTAACTGTCGTTAATGTTTGGAAATAAAGGTAGAAGTACTGAGATTGTGGGAGACAATAGATGCTAGTGGAAGGGCTGTAATTCACATGGTGTTCTGTTGACATAAGACTGAATGATCCTATCAGCCAAGTGTATGTTCTTGAGGAAGTGCCATGTCTAAAGTGCTACTTCGCACTACTCGGTGTTTACCCCAAAGAAGCAGATGCAGTACAAAGGGCCACATGTACCCCAATGTTCATAGCCGCAATGGCCACAATAGCCAAACTGTGGAAAGAACCAAAATGCCCTTCAACAGATGAGTGGATAAGGAAGATGTGGTACATCTATACAATGGAGTATTATGCCTCCATCAGAAAGGATGAATATCCAACTTTTGTATCAACATGGACGGGACTAGAAGAGATTATGCGGAGTGAAATAAGTCAAGCAGAGAGAGTCAATTATCTTATGGTCTCACTTAAGTGTGGAGTATAAAGAAAATCATGGAGGGCATCGTGAGAAGGAAGGGAAGGGTGAATGGGGGGAAATCGGAGGGGGTGATGAACCAGGAGAGATTGTGGACTCTGAGCAACAAACTGAGGGTTTTGGAAGGGAGGGGGTGGGGGGGGTGAGCCTGGTGGTGGGTATTGAGAAGGGCACGTATTGCATGGAGCACTGGGTGTGGTGCATGAACAATCAATCTTCAGTTCAAACACTGAAAAATTAAAATAAACATATATGGGGAGAAAAACAAAATAAAGGGCTACTTCTGAGAGGTAATCCCTAGGTGATGTTTAGGTTTGGCATATTACTCTGTTTAGGCTACTATAACGAAATACAACAGACTGAGTGGCTTAAACCATGGAAAGTTGTTTTTCTCACAGTTGTGGATGCTGTAAGTCCATGATCAAGGTGCTGGCTGATAGGATTCCTGGCGAGGGTGCTCTTCCTGGCCTGTGGTGGTGGCTTGGTGCCATGTTTTCCTTTGTCAGTTTTGTGTGGGAGACAGTTTGGTCTCTCTTCCCCTTCTTATAAAGGACACTAATCCTTTTATGAGGTCCTCACCCTTAGGACCTCATTTAACCTTATTTACTCCCTCACAGGCCCTGTCTCCAAATAGACTCCTACTGCGGGTAGAGCTTTAATATATCAACTGTGTAAGGACATAGTCATTCGGTCCCCAGTGCTTGGTTTGCAGAGGAGAGAGCCTGGAACAAGGCTGGCGGGATTGGCAAGAGTGAGAACATGGGGTTGTAAGAGAAATTTTGAAGGAGGCTGTGGGAAAAACAAACATCAGAGGTAACTGTTGAATTCGTACAATTCAAAAAGCTACAATTCAGAAAGCTAAAAGAAGGAACCTGATTTTCAAGCTTTGTTTTAAGTACATTGCTGTACTTAAATATGCTTATAACATCATTTCATCTGGAACACATGTTTCTGGAAGGGACCATGGAGATATCATTGTGAAAAACAACCCAATGGATAAACTTATATTCTGCCCTTCTTGGATGTTTTTTGTTCATCCTATGATGCCACCTGTTTGCACCCATATTGTCCATGCCAGAGTACAAAATTTCGAAGAATAGTCCTATGTCATGTTCAAAGTGAATTTTATTGCTCCTAGGAGAGTACTTTGTACTTGTGTATACTTACTACTTGAAGATGATGAACAGCGTTTCTGGCATCAATAACTTTGAAGAGTTTTGAAAAGCCAAAGTTGAAGAAGGAAAAGAGGCCATGATTCTTGGTTGGTTGGGTTTTAGTTTTTCTCGGAAAAGATAATATTGATGTTGTAGTCATTGTTGTGAACATTCCAGAAGCCTTTGAATAGAGTCATGGGGACACTTTTTGATGAGGGTAGGACAAAATTTCCATGAAATTAGGGGATCATTCTAAAGTCCTCTTAAAATGCAGGTGTCAGAAAACTTGTTCTGTAAAAGGATACATAATAAATACTTCAGCTTTGCGGTCCATAAAATTTCTAACAGCAGTTACCCTACTCCATCTTTGTGTACAAAAATAGCCACAGATGGTACATAAATGAATGAGGATGGCTGTGTTGCAATAAAACTTTATTTATAAAAATGGGCTGTGAGTGGGTTGTGGTTTAAGGGCTGTAATAGCTGACTCTTGATCCAATAAGTTATGTGGAGCATTTTATAAATTTAATCATTACTGGGAGCAATATGTTAGAGAGAGATGAATAGCGTGGTTACTGTGCTCTGAAAGATAGAAGTCTTAACATTTTCAAAAAGGTTTGAGAAAGCTTAACCAATGTATTCTTCAATAATCAAAGAACTTTGTTCTGATATATTAAGTGTTTGGTGCTTTGAAAGTATATATTGGGATGATAGTTGAATTTTAAAAAATGTCCAAGTGTTACTTTAGTCACCCCCCTTTTTTTATTTTTTATTAACATATCATGTATTATTTACCTCAGAGTACATGTCTGTGAATCATCAGGCTTATACATTTCACAGCACTTACCATAGCACATACCCTCCCCAATGTCCATAACTCAGCCACCCTATCCCTACCTCCCCACCCCCCAGACACCCCTCAGTTTGTTTCGTGAGTTTAGGAGTCTCTTATGGTTTGTCTCCTTTGATCCCATCTTGTTTCATTCCCCCCTCACCCCCCCCAACAACCCCCTGCCTTGCCTCTCAAATTCCTCATATCAGAGAGATCATACGGTAATTGTCTTTCTCTGATTGATTTATTTCACTTAGCATAATACCCTCTAGTTCCATCCACTTAGTTGCAAATGGCAAGGTTTCATTTCTCTTGATGGCTGCATAGTATTCCATTGTATATATATACCACCTTTTCTTTATCTATTCATCTGTTGATGGACATGTAGGTTCCTTCCATAGTTTAGCTATTGTGGACATTGCTGCAATAAACATTGGGGTGCACGGGCCCCTTCGAATCACCACATTTTTGTCTTTAGGGTAAATACCTAGTAGTGTGATTGCTGGGTTGTAGGGTAGCTCTATTTTCAACTTTTTGAGGAACCTCCATACTGTTTTCCAAAGTGGCTTCCCCAGCTTGCATTCCCACCAACAGTGTAGGAGAGTCACCCCTCTTTTTGACATTAGTTAATAATGACTAAGTAGACTGAAATAAATTTTATTGATCTCAAATAATAGTGTCTCAGTAATATCTTTTGCCTTCTCTCAGAAAGGATGCCTCCATTCTTGGCATCATATTTTGTTCAATTATATTTAGCTATTTAATACATTACAGTGAGCGTTGTGGCATAGAGGTTAAGAGCATGGGTTATGAAGCCAGAGTCTATGGCTTCCGGTTCTGTGAACTTCTGCAAGTTACTTCAGTTCTCTATGGGTTTCACTTCCCTCAATTATCAAATGGAGATAATAATATTCGCCATCTCAAAGAGTTTTTTATGAGGATTACATGAGTTAATACACAGAAGTAAACCATTTAGAAGAATTACTGACCTATAGTAACTGCTTGATAAATTATTAGAATATCCCTCTTTAGCTGTAAGCTTTTCGAAGGCAAGGACTATAGTTTGCGCTTCCTTGACTATCAAGCAATTTTCATGGAGCATGCTAACGTTCAGCGTACGGTTGCCAGTGTTACTACTATTGTTACCATGACACGGTTTATGCAGTCAACTTTTTGATAAATTGAATTGTGGCCATTCCCTTTTCTGTCCTTTGGAGAAGGTACAGGTGTGCAGTAAAGTCCACAGGGTAAAGAGAAACAAGATGAATGAATTTTTTTGAAGGGGGAGAAATTTTGGGGGCCAGGGAAGGAATCTTAAAAATGAGCCAAATAATTTGTGGGCATTTGCCAAGAGTAATTCAGGAATCTTTACGTGAGGAAACAGCAGTGTCAGCCTGAACCATCTCAGTATCTTCATAAATGAATCTCTTTTTTGGCATTGATGCATTTAATTCCTCTCTGTCTAGTGTAGTGGGCAGGTAGTAGCTACTTCACTATTATTTATGCTAACTTGAGGCAAATTTTATGGGGACAAAAATTTTTGAAACAGTCTCAATATCTACTAACTCCCTTTTCCCACACCACGATGCTGGTATTCTTGCTCCTGGCCTATCCTCATTACTATCCCTGGTCCTAGTTAACTTGAATTCTGGGCTGGTCTTCCACTTAATCTACCTGGGTAATTTTTTGCTGAAGTTAGCAAAGTTCTTCAGTTGACCTTTTTCCTCCCTCTCCTGTTTGGACTAATTCAATTAATTCACAATTTGTGCTCAATTTTACTCTATTTCTACATAGCTTCTTCAGTCTTCACCCAGTATGGATATCTTTGTCCATCATGCTTTGAAGATGATGCACAACTTTCTATGAAGTCTTAAGTGTCAGCAATTCTTTTTCTTTGTCCTTGGAGTTCTTTATTAGAAAAATGTACTCAGGGTGCTTGGGTGGCTCAATTGGTTAAAGGTCTGACTTTGGCTCAAGTCGTGATCTTAGGGTTGTGAGATTGAGCCCTATGTTGGGCTCCACGCTTAGTGGGGAGTCTGCTGGAGATTCTCTCCCCCTGCCCTCTCTCTCTCTCTAAAAATAAGTAAATTAATCTTAAAAAAAAGGGAAAATGATATCAGGTTATTCCTGAAAATTTTAACAATCTGACCAATTAGGGGAATCCAGAGCCTCTAGAAAGCTGGCTGGTCAAGAATCCTAGAAATTTTATAGTCAACTTAACCCTAGTACTGATTTTTCTTAAAATACGTACATAACCCCTTGGGTTTATCATTCACTAGTTTTGTAAAAACACATCTTCCTATTTGGAATGCTAAACTTAGAAATGAGCTTTAAATAAACAGTGAGGTTCTAGGGCTCAGTTTATTTTCTTGTCAAGATCTTTAATAGCTCTTCCTTTTTTTGTGCGAGTGCAGTTGACTATTATGATAAAATCCATCTAATTAGCTATCAATATTTGACAGTGTACTTTTTAGCAGTGCCATTCATCCAACTCAACAGAGCAGTCATTTCAATCAAGGAAACCACACCAGCCATTCAAATGAGAGAATACTGCCAGAGCTGGATTTCATCTTAATGGGCTCGATAAAGAAAATAAAACTTGAGGGTTTCTATTTGCCAATATAGCTCATTAATATTGTGACTGAGACTGTCAGTACCCATTCTCCTAGTCATCAGTGTTTACAACTGATTCTGAATAGATAAAACAAATTGGAAAACAGTCTTTATATATGTTGTTTTTCATCTAGCAAGATGTAGATTTATTTTGTTGACATCAAATGCATGTCAAACACAGCCTCATAAACGTCACTGGCCTTCTTTTTCTCTTTATATAGGCAATTATGGCTTTGTTATTTAATTTCTGGGAAACTCAGGGCACAGCACTTCTGAGTCTTATTTTCTCATTCTTTGCAAAGTGGGAATGATGACATCAGCTGTTCGTTGTGTACCAACCATAGTATTTTTAAGGCTTACAACAGTATACATTTTTTTTGGGTTATAGGTCAGCAGGTCAGGCGAGATGAAGCTAATCTCGGCTGGGCTCAGCTGGGCTTGCCTCCAGGCTCTGTGTTGGGTCCTGGTCTGCTCCACATGTGTGTCATCCTCCTGAGATGAGTTTCTCAGGGTAGGTTCTTCTCCTGGCAGTGGCACAAGCTGACTTTTGCAAGCACGTTTCAAATCTTTGGTTTTCTCGTGTCTACCAACATCCCACTGACCAAGTCACGAGCTCACTATCAGTAGTGTGAAGAAGTGTTCCTTCCGCGATGTGAGATGGGATGGGACATGAACACTTAACAAATAGTTACCTCACATGATGGTCAAGAAGATGCTGTGAAGTTATGTATATGAGAGTTCTTTGTTAATTGTCAGGCACCACATAACTATGATGTTTCTGCATTGTCATTATAAATTCTAGGAAGATTCCTGTTGATAGTGAACTATTCATTTTATAACTTGCTACCAAGAGTGGCCATGTACAACACTTGTTAGCAGCTGTTGACTTAAAATACGGAGGTATCATGGCACATGATTAGAGTGGGAGGCTAAAAATCAGGAGTATCTATTACAGTCTGGGATGTTTAGACTACTTCTTGGCTTACCATAAGACTTCAAATTCAAGGAGAAAGCAAGCCAAGGAAAGAGGATTATGCTTGAACAGTCTTCATGATAAAATAGTAGTAATTAGTTTGAGCAAAATCCCCTAATAGTTTTTTGGTTTTTTTTTTTTTTTTTTTTTTTTTTGCACGTTGCAGGAAACCAAATGGCAGACAGATAAAACAAATTACTTTACTGGGGTAATTAGCAAGTGATTATAAGGTTTTGCCTGTGTTCTCTCAAGAGTACAAAGATCATGCCATGTTTTTCGAAGAACTTTGTTGCTTAATACCTAATCCATCTAAACTGAACTGCAAAATCTGACAGCAGCCTTGCCACAAACACTGAACTCTGCGGACTACCTGGGAGACAACGGCAATGCTAATTTAATGATAAGGAGGAGGGAAGATGAAGCCTGGTGTTTTCCTTTTATTTTCTTCTGAATTTGTTTTGCCACCTTTGTTAGCCCCCTCTTCACATTTTTCTTACTGCGGGTATCACACAACTCCTAAGAATTCAGTTGTATGTGTTTCTGAACCAAGGTCTAGGATTGTGAACTAAACTACTGTATCTTTAAGGCCAGAGCATTTTCAGAACAATAACATCATTGAAAGAATCATCCTCTTGATAGAGGTCATGGAAAATTCAAATTAATTCCTAATCAAAGATGACTCAGGAAAACAGATAGTTCACATAATGTTTTGATTAAAGGACACTGAGACCTTCGAGATAAGGTTGCTGCCAACTGACAAAAATAAGGCATCTCTCTATACTAAAAGTGGGCAAAGATAGCAGAGCAATTCAGGGTTCTCTTTGGATGTAGAGGCTATAGGACCTGGCCATGCCAAACGTGGCAAGCCACTAAGACCATCACATTTACATATTGATGATAAACAGTAAAAAAAATCCCCAATTCACATACTTGCTGTAAAGGAAAATATACACAGAAAATTTAATATTTTGATGAGATTAAATGTTCTCTCTTTTTCATATATAAAATTGTGAAGATTGTGTCTTGACTAAATTTTCTAATTCTCAGTCATAGGACTTCTTTTTTTCAGTAGAATGAATCGGGCAAGTCTTCCTAAGTATTTATCATGTTTTCATTTTTATAGGCAGTTGCATTTTAGAAATATTTTTAACTTAGGATATTTGCAGATACAAAGTTTGTTTTAATTTCATCCCAATTCTTAAATGTTTTGGATTATAGACATGCTGATTCAGTAAGAACCAGAAGGATTGGACTCCCAACATTTGGGAACCTTTGAAAGAAGAAGAAATGCCCGCAGCATTGTAGAGCACTGTATATGCTTGGTGTGACATTTCATGGAGTGGGTGTGGAAATAGAACATTAGTCCCTGTCATATAGACACAGTTTAGTTTAGGGCTTAAGACCTGAGTTGAGGTTCGAGCTCTGCCAGTTTGTGTTTTTTGGGTTTTGTAAACTACTTGGGCAGGCTATTTGATCTTACTAAGACATAGATTTTTCATTTACAAAGTAGAGCTAATGATACTACCCACATCATGAAGCTGATGTAAGTAAGCATCAGATGAGCTGTTGTACAATATATATTACACAGAGTCAGTATACCATGAATTTTATTAGTAGGTGACAGTAAGATGTATAGGCATTTACTGTGCAGGTAGATCACATCGTATGATGATGGGGCAAAGAGAGGCTAAGTATCTCAAAAAAGAAAGAAAGAAAATTAAACCCTTGGATGTATGATAGAGTATTAGAAAGAGAAAGAGTATCATCCTAGACAAATAGGTGCATGTTGATTATTTCCCCCTTTTAAAAGCTGGAGTTGAGATTAAATTCTTCAATCATCAAAGTGACTTGGTTATATATGGTAAATCCGTGAGTCCTACTGTAAAATATTAAAATTCAGCTTTGTTTATTTTACTTATCTGAAGACTTGGGTAGATTGATAATAGGTCCCAATATTCCCCACTTTCCTGTATCCATGCCCTATGGTTGACTGTCTACTCATGCTGCCTCTGGGTGTGGTCTTGGGGATGGCTAGTTAGGATGGCCTTGGCTAACATAATTTGGCTTTCTTCCATGCGTTTCTTGAATTGCCCCAATAGTCTAGCCCAGGCACATTCTCGTAGTGGAGGCCGCGGTCTCCTTCCAAAATGGAAGGGGAAAGGCATACTGCCTTTTCAAGTCTCTGTTAACAACAAACTTGTTATTTTTCTCTTTGGCAGCTCTTTTGGGTTTTTTGCCATAGTAGTTTCCTGGAAAATTATGTAATCTTTAGAAAACTTGATTGTATTTCTCCATGGGAGCAATGCTACACTTAGCAGGGATGCTTCTGACTTTTCATCTTCTACTTGATGTTCAACATTGATGGTTCTAGATAGTTATCCAGACACTGTTTACACTGGATTCCTCTATTTAATCTGACGAAACAGGCAGACCCTTTGCAATCTGACCCTATCCTTTTTCACCAATTTTGTCTGTCATTACTAAGTTTACATTGTATGTTCTAGCCACATGTTTAGACAACAATTTCCCGAGTGTAAAGGGCTCTTTCTTACCTTTTTCCTTATGGATTTACTGTTTCATTTATTTGGAAAACTCCTACTCCTGCTCCACATTCCCACTTAAAGGTTTTCTCCCGCTTTCCCAAGAAGAAAAGCTGGTCTATAATAATTGCTCCAGGTATTTGTGGTATGTATTATAATGGTGTAAATGCTAATAACTGTCGCCAAAATTAGTGTGCATCTGTGAAGCCCTAATGAGTTTCTTAATCACCATTTTGTTTTCTTTCATCCCAAATGGCAAGCACGATGCCTCATGTTGAAAATATATTTGTTAAAATGTGATTCAGCACTAAAGGCATAAATGAGTAATGACACTGTGTTTTAAAAACTGACATACAAGAATCGTAAGCCTCTACTCAATGAAATTGGAAAGATTTAGAACCAGAAGAAACATTAAAGATTGTTTCAGTGATCATTATTTTACAGATGAGGAATCAGTTGTTTCATGTTTTATATTTAAACAGATTCAGTGCTCACCATTAGAATTTCCTGCCATGGCTTGTCTAATTCCTTTCTTGATGACTGAAATTTAAGCCTTGAAGCTACTATTTCCAGAATCTCTAAATTCGATACATATACGTTTTAAGTGGTAGAATCTTAGTGGATTGCATTTTATTTTTTTCTGATCAAAACACTGGAAATGTTATTCTGTTGTCTCCTGGCAGTCTGGTCTCTCCTGTTTGTAGATGATTTGCTGTTGCTACTGAGTGCCTATAGGGTTCTTTTCTTACCCTTGAATTTCATCAGGCTACATCTTCATGTTGATTATTATTATTATTTTTAAAGATTTTATTTATTTGTCGGGGGGAGAGAGAGAGAGAGCGCGCGAGCGAGCACACGCACGCACAAGCAGGCAGAGTGGCAGGCAGAGGCAGAGGGAGAAACAGGCTCCCCGCCGAGCAAGGAGCCCAATGTGAGACTCGATCCCAGGACCCTGGGATCACGACCTGAGCCGAAGGCAGCTGCTTAACCAACCGAGCCACCCAGGCGTCCCCATGTTGATTATTTTTATAATCTTTTTCCAGAGTGCATTTTGTTGTACTGATTTGTAGATTGGAGACTTTGTTTTTTGTGTGTGTGTTTTTTTTTTACTAAGTAATTATTCATTTTTACGTAAAGTGTATATTACTTGAAAAGTGGAAGATTATTTAATTTGAAGGGATTCTTTTTATGCTAATGTGTTTTTATTTCTCTCCTAATGTTTAAAATATGAACATTTTGTAGTTCAGTCACAGCCTATAAGTCCAGGTGACTTCTTCCTTGGGTCTCAATTCCCTTTGGGACAAATTCTTGTTCCAGAAGGCAGTTGGCGTTTCATCATTCTTGTCTAAATAACATCCAAGCACAAATCCCACAGGCACAAGTGTATGTGCCCATTGGTCACAAACAATCTGAATTATTCATCATGAACGCTGTGGCCTTGGTGCCAAAACTGACTGAGACTGTGTTTATTGGAGAATGTTTATTTTTTTTAATTAATTTGTTTACTGTGCTCTTTCGGGTACAACTATTATCCTCATCATCACTGTGATGCCAATGATCGATTGGATTTCCCTCGCTTTTCTTCCTTCAGTGCTTTATTAATTTGCCTTTTCTTCCAGACCTTTCTTTAGTTTCTTAGGCCTCTTCTCTACATTGTTGACTCTTTCTCAGCAGAATGGATTTTACTTCTCTCTGTTTTTATTTTTATTTTTTTTATTAATTTGTTCATTTATTCAATAATTACACATCCAGTTGCTTTTTTTTTGTTGTTTTGTTTTTTTTT
>CM052801.1:18272185-18372933 GCA_028533885.1 Nasua narica
GTTGATGTGATTATCTGTTTTGTGAGTGTTGAGTTTGAGGAGTTCTTTATAGATCTTAGATATCAGACCTTTGTCTGTAGTGTCATTTGCGAAGATCTTCTCCCATTCTGTGAGTTGTCTGTTTTGTTGACTGTTTCCTTTGCTGTGCAGAAGCCTTTTATCTTGATGAAGTCCCAAAAGTTCATTTTCGCTTTTGTTTCCTTTGCCTTTAGAGACATGTCCTGAAAGAAGTTGCTGTGGCTAATGTCATAGAGGTTACTGCCTATGTTCTCCTCTAGGGTTTTGATAGATTCCTGCCTTATGTTGAGGTCGTTTATCCATTTCGAGTTTATGGTGTAAGAGAATGGTCAAGTTTCATTTTTCTACATATAGCTGTCCAGTTTTCCCAGCACCATTTATTGAAGAGACTTTTTTCCACTGGATATTTTTTTTTAAGATTTTATTTATTTATTTGAGATAGAGACAGAGAGAGCATGAGAGGGGAGAAGGTCAGAGGGAGAAGCAGACTGTCCGTGGAGCCGGGAGCCCGATGTGGGACTCGATCCCAGGACCCCGGGATCATGACCTGAGCCGAAGACAGTTGCTTAACCAACTGAGCCACTCAGGCGCCCTCCACTGGATATTTTTGCCTGTTTTGTCAAAGATGATTTGACCATAGAGTTGCGGGTCCATTTCTGGGCTCTCTATTCTGTTCCGCTGGTCTATGTGTCTGTTTTTGTGCCAGTACCATGCTGTCTTGGTGATCACAGCTTTGTAGTAAAGTTTGAAATCAGGCAATGTGATGCCCCCAGCTTTGTTTTTCTTTTTCAACATTTCCTTAGCAATTAGGGGTCTTTTTTGGTTCCATACAAATTTTAGGATTGTTTGTTCCAGCTCTTTGAAAAAAACTGGTGGAATTTTGATCAGGATGGCATTGAAACTATAGATTGCTCTGGGCAGTCTGTAATTTTTATAAGATAAAACAGGGCATCTGTAATTGGATTAATGGTTCTTTACTATAACTAGTAGTTAACCAGTGGGTACTAGGTAAATACATTGTTTCTGCATTGAGCATTGTTTTTGAGTTTCACATTTGGGCATCAAAACCTTTTAAATGCTATTCTTCTTTTCTCTTTTGCTTCTCTTCTGTGTGCCCATCTCCTTCGTTTTAGCATAGACTCGCCCCTCCCTAGGAGCTGATGTGATGGAAGAGGCACATGCATTTTTTTGGTCATTTCTTTTCCTGGGTCCAAAACTGTTCTTAGAATTCAGTGCAGTGTAGCTGCAGGCACTACTAGATTGTCTTCAGGGAGAGAAGGTCATAGTCAGGGTGACTGTTCCGAATTTTCATGGTAGACCAGAGATATTTTTGTGATGTGATCTACTGACACTTGCCAATAGGCATTGCCTTTGTAAGCTGGAGAAACTTACACATTTGTATATGCCCGAGTTGTCTTCAAAAGCTGCGAAATAAATGACAAAAGATTTTGCACGAGTCTGGGTGACATTGTCTTAGTTGATCTGAAAGGAATTATACAAAAGCCAATAATACTTTTTAATATAGTACTTCCCATAATGGTATTGCTACTAATGCGAACTGGAGAGAAACCATAGATTGATGATACTTAAATCGTTTTGTATACTGTTAAATCACTTTAGGGCGTGAATACCAAAAATATTGCTTAGAATTTGTAAGGGAGATATTTTTACCTTGCCATTCCCACCTTCTCCATCCTCCTGAGTAATAGCTCTCTGTTGAATTACCTTTATTCAGCTTATTGAATGCTTTCCTGAGCGCTACTTAATTTGTCCCTCACAGCAGTTTTCAGCACACAGAAAGAGCAGGTATTGTGAGTTCGTTTTACTCATGGGGCAATGGAATCTCTGAGAAGTTAGACTAGAACGTAGATGGCGGAAAGCAGAAACTGAGAGCTTCTGGATCGTACGCCGGCATAGACTAGAAGCAGAGGGTCGGTTGGCTGAGCAATGCCTGACACCAAGTGATGGTTTTGTTGTGATGGTCACCATAGCTGGAAGCCCCTGGGTGTTGGACTCTGAGCACTACTTCCCTCTCGAAGGTGTGCTACAGGAGCCTCTGTGTTCTATAGAGGATGTCAGTTCATTCAAACTGAAGAGCTTTCTGCTGGGATGAGAATTCAGAAAAGCATTTGATCAGAGGCTTAAAAAAAAAGAACCAATAGCATAAGCCCCAGGACGAATGATTTTACGTCTCACTTGGTTCTTTGGGCTAATGGGCTAGCTGACGACGGAACCCATTCCAGTATGCTGTCATGTCAGAAGCTGCAGGTGCTCTCCTCAGCCTCACGGGGCGCCCTGATGCCCGTGGGTGGAAGGAATTCACCCGTGTGTTGCCTGGCCCGGATGGGATGGTTTATACCAATATTTAAACCCTAAATTTCCTCCCCACCAGAGGTTTTGGAAACCATATAGACCAGTTAACTGCTCACTTAACAGTCCTCCCACACGTTATTACTTGTACTTTTGCGCTTTTGCTGAAGTCACTTTCCCGCCAGAGCTTGTTTATACCTTCTTCCCTCTGCCTCTAGTTTTATTGAGATGCAGTTGACAAGTAATATTGTGTATGTTTTTAGGTATATAGCGTGGTGATTTGATACACGTGTATGTTGTGAAATAATCACCACAATAAAGTTCTCCTGTCCATCACCTTGCATAATTAGCAGTATGTGTGTACATGTGGCGAGAGCATTTAAGATCTATGCTCTTCCTGCTATCAAAATATTCTTTTATCTTGTCACTGCACTTGAAGTTCGAGTTTTTGATGGAAATCTTTTCAGTCCAGCTTTAGCTCCCAGCTAGTCTTTTATTTCCCTTATTCCTTGTAGCATTTCATGGAAACATCATAGTTTAATAATTGACATCGTCCCTCTTGGTATCCTATCTGATTGCATCCTTCTCTTAATGTACGAAGACTGTTCTTTCCTCCCAGATGGGAAACTCTTCAAAGACAGGCACTGGAACTTTGCTGGTCTCAGGAGTCCTATGGAAGCTCAAGTTGGGTGCTTTTGAAAGAGTTTTATAAAGGACTATTCGTAAACGTGTGGAGAAGGGAGAAGGAAACCATGAGGCAGTATCCTCCTTAGTAACAGTGTTGCCTAGTCTAGGCCCAAAATGACAGATGAACAGAATGGTCTCTGAACCCCAGAGGCAGAGAGAGCATTGCGGAGATGGCCACCTGCTCAGAGTTGTGTGCAGCGAGCCTGCAGGAAATAAATACTCTCACCATACCGCCTCTTGCTGATGCTTGTCATTGGCCAAACACATGCAGAAGCGAGCCCATTGATGGGGTTCATGCACCTCACCTTTCCAGGGCCCAGAGGAGAAATGGAAAATGATGAAGAGTGGATCTGGAGGGGTGATAATAAGTGATAGCCAGCACAGGCATCATAACATATATTACCCTGGTCTTGCGTCTCTCAAGTTCCTAACAGGTTTTAGAGAGCTCACTGACAGTTTCTAAAATCGCAGTGATGGGGCCATAAACACCAAGCATCGCACGCAGTCACCATAGGCACTCACCAAAGAAGATCTTTGTGGATTTTTCCACACGTATTCCACTCGACAGTACTTTGATTATTTGTCGAAATTTTTGGTTACAGCTAACCAAGTATAGCACCATCATTGAAAACATCATTACAGAATGCCAGGAACAAAAACTCCTGCATATATAGCAGTGACTTGGTAAGTGGGTGCCATGTGGCAAGCTCTGACGAGGATGATTCACTATTGCATCTAAAATCAGTTTCTTAGCTTCTTGCATTGCAATTATTCCTTTGGAAAGGCCTCCTTTGGTTGGGAAATTTTGCTTGTCTCCGGAAAAACAGTTTTCTTTTCATATTCCGTCATTTAAATTTCAATTAATGGAACTGAACCCCATCAAAAAGACTTCTTTTAGTGCTCTAGCTTGTGGCTTACTCGGGACAAAATGTCTTAGGGCAGGTGTCAGGCTTCTGAGGTAGTAAAATCAAGAAAACATTTTCTGTTGAGGTTCAGATGGAATTGATCTGGATTAAAGTCTGTTGACATATATAACAATAAAGGAAACCATTTTCAGCTGTTGGGCTTGAAAGATATTACAACACTGTGGGTCAATGTCAGAAAGACATCCGAACAAATGCTGTGGAACATCAAAGTCATTATAAGTGTCAACTGCTTTGAGAGAATATAACGAAAACTTGATGAATTTCATTCTGAGCTGAGGTAAAAAGAAAACTCCGTTAGAGATAAGGAAGGGGAAAAAAAAAAGTTGTGTGGTCCTAAAACATACTTTCTGACCCCATGATGCTGAAGCTCATTGAAAAATTCCCAGATTATTAAAGCTAAAAGGTGTATTTAATTCAAGGTTGAGTAATGCACTATGAACGTTATTTCCTTACATATAAATGTTATTTATACTTTTGATCATTTAATAGGTGAATTTATATTCCTTGGAAGAGAGTTGGCAAGCAAGAGAATTATACAGAGATAATGGAAGGAGAATTGGCAGAGATCACCATTGATAAGGTAACGCTGATTTAAATGTTTATTGATTTTACAAATGATTATTTTGAAATTACTTGTAGTCATTGAATACATGCATGAGAAGAGGGAGAAGGGCCAGTTTTTTGGTAGGAGCTGGCTTTGCTCTTCTTTTATCAAGCAAGTCCCGTCCTCTGTCTCTTTGCAACCTGCTTTCAGGTCTTTCTCTTCTAAGAACTTAGAGGTGCCATAGAAACCAGACAGATGTGTACATGAAAACTGTTGAATTGCAAACGTTGGCCTCCTGTTTGAGAAAGGGCTCATATATTTCAACTTTCAGGCTATTCCAAATCTATCCTTGCAGCAAATATTTTTCAACTGTTGACTATGTACCCGTTGATGAGCACTGGAGGGAGAGGGGTGAACATCACAGAAAAGTTGCCTATCCCCACATAGCATACATTTGAATGTGAGGAACTAGGTAATAAATAGATGAGTGAGAACTTTTCAGCGTAATGAATCAAAATGTGTACTGATATTTAAATGTAAGGGAAAAATAGGGTAAGATAATGTGATGGAGCATAGGTGTGTGTTTGCAGCTATTTTTTTAAAGAGGATTTTATTTATTTATTTGAGAGAAAGAGTATATGAGCTGAAGGGAGAGAGAGAACCTGAAGCGGCCTGTGCACAGAGCCTGGCGTGGGGCTCGATCCCACAACCGTGGGATCATGCCCTGAGCTGAAACCAAGAGTCAGTCACTTAACCGATTGAGCCACCCAGCTGTCCCTCTTTGTAGCTATTTTAAATTGAGTGGTTTTAGAGGGTCTTTCTAAATGGGAATACTTCAGTTAAGACATAAATGACACGAAGCGGGTAAGCATAGAGGAATGGACAGAATGTTGTAGCTAAATTGAAAAGCAAGTGCAGAAGCCCTGAAGTGGGGCCACACGTTATGTTCGAGGTAAGGAATGGTTGAATGCTTTTCAAGAAGAGCGTAAAATGGTATTAATTTGATGTTTAAAAAATTAAATTGGTCTAAACTTCTACTCTTAAATGCTCCCCGAGGGCTTGGAAATGAAAAGTTCATTTATAAAAATTCTAACTTGATGAGGACTTTTTGAAAGATTTTTTATTTGAGAGAGAGGGTGAGTGCACAAGCAGGGGGAGCCCCCTCTTTTTAAAAAGATTATTTGAGAGAGAGAGAGAGTGGGTGCATGAGAGAGAAAGCACTTGAGAACTTTTGAAATGGGTTCTTGCTTAACTGTATTTCTAATGAACAGGGGAAAAAATTTGCACAAACTGGGTAAGAACTGTGGTAACAAATCAGCTTCTGCTTACTGAATACCTAGTAGGTGATACGTGTATTCTGAGCAAACTCTGAGAAAAAACACAAAGGTAGTGTAAGATACAACCTTTATCCACAAGACGAGCAGAGTTCAGGTACCGGGAAAAGGTGTAAGTCCGTGGAAAGAAAATTAATAACACAACGTCATAGCAAGTACAGATGAATGATGAAGTGATGAAGAGGAAAAGAAGGTGACTTAGGGGGTGGCTTCTTGGAGGAAAGGGGATTTGAATTGGGAGGAAGTAAGAGTGAAGCCGTGAGAGACTGGTGGGCTTTGCAGCAGTAACAAGGGGGAACAATGACGAATTAAATACTTCTCACTACCTGCCTTTTTTTTCCTCGACAACTACCTTTTTGCTCGATACCATGAAGTTGAATAAGGTTTTCAGAAATGGATTCTGCCTTTGTTATCCCTAAAATACATCTCTTACATACCTCAAGCATCAGAAAATACTGTCCAGCTTTTTCCTCATGGAAGTACTCTCTGTTCTTTGCTGCAAGGCTCCCTATCCTGCTACATGGCAGCTCACCCCATGAAGGAAACTCCAGTCCTCAAGCTGTTGATGTTTTCATTTTGCTGGTGCTTAACTAATGCAAACAAATGAAACCAATATAACTTGATTTGGTAATGACAGAGCAGAGGGGCATGGTGGCCTATATGTCCACTGTTGATAATGATGCCATTTCTTGTACGGTGGGGTGGAGGATTTGGGTTGCTGGCCCCAGGTGCTGTAGCCACACCTCAGGGTGTCTTCTGAGTAGTGTTCTTGAAGGTGAACCAAGGCTGTTGATGAGGTTGCTAGATGCCACTCTGTGGGACCTGATGTACTGAGAAAGGACTGACCGCAAATAAAGAAACACAGCTCAGCGAGCAGTTAAATCAGTGGTGTAAATGGACTCTTAGCCCTTCGTTGACTTTCACCGGTCATTGCGTCAGGTCCATGCTATTTGCTGAGGGTCAGTTCAGTAACCTGCTCCTTTCATCATGTGTTGGCTCTTTCTCTCTGTTGGGCCCACAGTTGCTATAGACTGAGATGCTGTGTTGTGTGAGCGCTGGCACGTGTGTTTATGAATGTGTGTGTTCATGTATGTTTTCTTGAGGTCTTAAAATGATTCTTAAACCTGGCTAATCATTCAAATTCCTCAGGGTCTCCCACAAAACTCTGACGCCTGCTGCTCGCTCTAAACCACTTAGATGAGACTGTCTGGGCTGGGGCCCGAGCACCAGTATATTTTTTAAAAGCTCCCCGGTGCGTCTGAAGTTCAATCAGTTTTGAGATCCCCGACCTCTTATGAGAGGAGGAAAGCCATGATTTATATGCGAACATGTCTGTCAGATGCTTTAAATGAGGTCATTAACCAAAATGCATTGCCAGAGTTCGGGTCATTGAGTTTCAAATCAAATGAAATACATTTCTGGGTGACAGAACAGTGAGGACATGAAGAGAAGTAGGGTGATGTGCCCAGATGTAGCGACTGTCCTAGATGCAGTGCACACGTCCCAGCGGCAGAGGCATACTTGGAGACCACTTGTGACTTCACAGTGCTGTCATCCCCAGGCCTTTGGTGGTCACTGGCGTTGGTCTCCCTGGCCCTTGATTTGGAGGAGGATTCCTACCTGGCCAACTGGGGTAATCCGATTATCCTCACCTGCTACACGTGATGCTGAGAGGCTCCAGTGAGGCAATTTAACCCTGCTTGCCTTGTGGAATAACCTAAGAATAAAAAAGCATACGTGAACATCCTTTCTATCTGAAAAAGGCTTGTCAATGGTAAGGGTTCATCTTCCTTCTGAGGGCGGTGTAGCTGCTCTGTAGGTTGAGTGGTAGTTTGAGACTGTAAGCGGTAAAACGGTTGCTGGGAGTTAGCAAATTTGGACTCAGGTACCACACTGAACTGTGGCTACATCTCTTACTAGCTGAGTGACCTTGGGCAAATTCATGTACTGTCTGAACCTCTTTTTCTCTAAAATGTGGGCGACTATGAGTCTGCTGTGAGAATTACAGATGATTTGCTCATAATTTCATTTTACGAGTATTTATTGTGTAACTACCATGGATCAGGTACTGTTACAGAAACTAGACATAAAACACACACACACACACACACACACACACAATCCAGCTTTCATGGAACTTTCAGAGGCGCAGTGGAACAGAGACAATAAATCAGTAAATAAATAGATCAACAGGTCAAGGCTTAGTATGTCAGATGGTTGGTAAGGGATCTGGGGAAAAAGGAAGAAGGGTGAATGGGAGAGGAAAAGGAATTCCTGGGGGGACTGCAGGAAGGTTGAGATGTTACATTAGGAAACCCTCATTGGCGAGTTACTTAAAAAGAGTCCTGAAGGAATTGGGGCAACTGCACCAAGTGAATATCTACTGCAGCTTCACTGCAGGCAAAAGACCTAGCGAGCGCTAAGGCTCTGAGGTGGCATTGTGTGTGGAATGGTCAAGAAATGAAAGAAGGCTGATGTGGCTAGAGGTGAGCAAGAAGAGGGAGATTGGAAGGCTATGAAATCAGAGTTAGTAATGAGACCGAGTCCTGGAGACAGCTCTTCTCAAGGTTTTATGGGTGCTGGAATCTTCTGGGGATGTTGTTGAAATGTGGATTTAGATTCAGTGGATCCAGAGTGGGGCCTGGGATTCTGCATTTCTAATATCTCTCTGGTCTGCATACCATGCTCTGAGTAGAAGTGGTTCAGGGCCATGTAAGCTATTGCAAATAGCTTGAGTGAGATAGGAAGCCATTGGCAGGGTTTGAGCAGGTGCCATTTTGATCACTCTGGCCCCTGTGATGATATTTGGTCAGGAGCCCTGGCAAACATTGTCTGGGCCTCAGTCCTAGCACCACTGCTTGCTCTCTGCCTGTCTTTGCTTAAGTTGCTTTATTAAACTCCTTTTTCTTCCAACTCTTTTCTTCCAGTGTTTTGAACAATGTTAAACCTAGAGAAGAGGTGAAAAGTACAATCAGCACCCTTATATCCTTCACTTAGATTGACCAACTGTTAATATTTTGCTTTACTTGCTGTATCTTCTACTCAAAGTACATATTACCTTTATTGTTGTTGTTAATCATTTAAGAGTAAGTTTTTGACCTAAAGACCCTCTTTAACTACTTCGTCATGTACCTCCTAAGAATGCTCTCATCTATAAACAGGTACCAAATTCGGAACATTTGATATTGCCAAGATCATCTAATATAAAATCTCAATTTAAATAGAGCAGATTCCCTCCCAAAATGTCCTTTGTAACAATTCTTTTTCTGGTGCAGGATCCAATCCAGGATATTATATAGAATGTTGTATATTGATTGAGTTTTCATGTCTCATCAGTTTTTTGACCTAGAACTGAGTCTCTTGACTTTAGCCTTTTTTCTACATGCCATTGCTATTTTTGAAAAGTCTGAGCTAGTTTTTTTGTAGGATGTTACCCTATTTGGATTAAAGTTTTTTTAATGACTTGATTCAGGTCATGCATTATTGACAGAAATACTGCATAAATGATTTTGTGTTCTGCTCAGGGCATGCCATTGGAGAAACCTGATGACTGTTTGCTTCATTTTTGGTGACAGTAACTTGATCACTTGGCTAAGGTGTTAACCGACAAAGAATTTCTACACTGTAAAAGTACCGATTTCCTTTATAATCAACAAGCTATCTATGCAGAATTACTATGTCAATATCCTTTTCCCTAACGAACTTTCACCCAAGATTGTCCACTTGTTAATAATTCTTGCTGAATAAATTATTTCTATAGAGGTAGCAAAATGGTGATTCTTCTAACTGTCCTTTTATACCTATCATTTGACATTTGATTATAAAGAAGAGCTTTCTCTTTACCCTCTTGGGTGGATGGATGGATCGATCCATCTGTCTACCTACCTACCTACTTAAATGCCTATTTATCTGACCACGTATTACTTGTCTCAGTATGAATTCATGAATTCTTTTTTAAAATTCAATTATTATAAGCCATTACTGTCATTATTTTGATGACCAAATTGTCCCAGTTTCTGTCAGTAGGAGCTCATTAAATCTGATTCCCATGTATTTTTCAGTTTTTGAGTGTTGCCTTATTTTCTTGCCCCCCCCCCCCAAATATTGCAGGTTTCACCTTGTATTTGGCCTTCCCTAGCCTTGGATCAGCCATCTCTCCCAGGGTTCCTGGTTCCTTTTAGGGGGGGCCTATAGATGAGTGCCAATTATTTAAATTTATAAAAAGGGATGTCACTGTAACAAAATTGGCAGAGGAGTTTTGAGGATTACTTGGCACATAGTATATGATCAGTAAATTAATTTTATGCTATTTCCAAGTCAGTATAAATAATAAAGGCATGGCTGGATATTGAGGGCAAAAATTGGAAGGACAGTTCATGCATTCAGAAAATGTGAATTATGATGTCCTCTGAAGGAAAGCAAAAGGTTAACAGATTTTCATAATAGTCCCTAAATATCTACTTTGCCTCTTGACGCAGCGATGAGGAACAGTTTGCCATCACAAGCGGCATTTTAGCATAAGCATTTCCCAGTCTTGTGCCTAAGTCCTTATGCAAATAACAGAAAATAAGTCAGACTCTCAAGTAAATGAATTCTTAGTTTTGATGATGTGGAAAGAGATTTTACATAAGACTTAAATCTTACAGCATTTCATTTAAAATTATTTGCAAAAATTTCTTTAAGAAAGGAGTTTTGTGTGGAGAGAGATTGGTTGCATTTATACTCAGAGAACCAAGTAGTGTGAGAAGATAAGACTAGAGTTTTAGAGTGAAGAGTTGGCATTGCTATGCCATTTCTAGTTTTCCTAATCATGAGCCAACGTACTTTGTTTGGACGGTTGCTCTTAATGTGTGGTAATATTTTCTTAAAATCACCTTTAGTTTTTCTTTAGTCAAGTAGTAGATGTTTCTTGTAGACTCATGAGAAAATAAGCAAAAAGAAAAAGATATTCTCATCATCCTACCACCAAAAGATAATAGTAAATAACATTTTAGCCAGTATGTTAGATTTTTCTATAATGTGGGTTTACATGAATACACATGATTTACATACAATAAGAATGTATTGCTGTGATACTGCATCTAAATGCCTTTTAATAAAATATCAAAAGTATGTCAATATTCTTTAACTTCATTTTCCTGAATCCAAAATAGTTACATGTTTGTATAAAAATGTGTTTATACATCGTGTTGCTGAGCATTGTTTTTACTATTCCCCTGCAAAACAAAACATCTCTTTGTAGTTTAATGAATTACAACTCTGTTTTGTCTCTTCCATTAGATACAGAGCCACTTGAAGACTTGTTACTTAGTAGTA
Organism: Nasua narica; assembly: GCA_028533885.1. Lineage (NCBI taxonomy): Eukaryota > Metazoa > Chordata > Mammalia > Carnivora > Procyonidae > Nasua > Nasua narica. The sequence continues at coordinate 18,283,321 of CM052801.1, forward strand.
TGCCTTTGTAGTAAGGTGCCATTTGGCACTCAGTTACTTCTTAAATGCATACATGGTATATAAATATCTAAAAATCATTCTTTAGGGCTTTGTGTTTGTGGTGGGATGCTAGATAAGAGAGAATCTAAAAATAATTCTAGCAAAGGAAACTACAAGTAGCTTGTCCAGGGTAAATAAGACCATAGCCTGGGAATTGAGATTCTCTGAATCTCTATTGAATCCTCCAAAATGACACTTTAGGTATACATATAGAAGGTAAATAGGCACCTAGGGTATTTTTATGAACTAACAAAAGTTGCCTCTCATGGTACTTATTGGTATGCACAGTTGTTACCTTTTGAGGGTCAGAACGGGGGCGGTGCGCGGAGAACATTTTTATGTAAAGGCAAGTTGCTCTGTGGAAGGAAAGGCATTGACCAGCTCTCCACTTGTTCTGAAAGTTACTAGACCATCTGACTGATTAGACGGTGATGACTTGGATCTCCCGGGAAAAAGGAAGAGAAGCTCATGTCAAGAATAGAGAGGGAAGAGCGTTTCTTTCCTACTATGGTCTGGAAGGTACTGTGGGAGGCCTGGTTCTCAAATCGCTTGGGCTTGAGGCTTCAGTGGACTCTGAACCCAGCTGCTTTGACCCAGTACTACTTCTTGGAAGACAGAAACAAGTGGGTAGACATTTCGAAAGGGCTGTAACCTCGAGAGGGCCAGGGATGTGGTCCTCGTGAGTCCTGCACAGACACTTCAGCTAGTACGGCTGTCCCTGTAGAGCAGAGAGGGATAGCGGTCTCTGCGGGATGGATTTTCACAGCAACATCAGGTAAGACTGATGAGGACAGAGGACGCTGGAAACTGGGGCTTTTGTGCTGGGCTGGGAGAACTCTTGGTCTCTTCTACTCTAATGTGGGTTGAGTGAGTGACAGTTACTATACCAATGAGGGAGCTGGTGCTAGTTTTTAGGAAGAGATACCAGAATTCCTGCTAATAGAGACTAGTGGAGCAGTGGATTATTGAAGAAATCAAATAATTGAAATATTCAGAACTGCCAAAGCATGTTGTATCAGAAACAAGTACCTTCTTACTGTTTTACTCTTGACCTATTCAAGCTGTAACCCGTCTCCAAATGTATCACTCAGCTCTTGCTAGGTAATAGAACTCAGGGCTGAAAAAAAAAATTCTGTGTCTGCTATTAGCTTAATCTAGGCTGAGCTCAGCTGGAGAGAGCTGTACTTCAAACGTCAAGTCTAGATGAATTCGGCTCTTGGCAGAAAGTTGGGCTTAGGTGTGCTCCCCCTGTGTTCATTCCGGGGCCCAGGCTGAGGAAGCAGCAGCCAGTGGGGAGCAGCTCTTCTCAAAGGGAGAACTGAGTGTGAAGGGAGTGCCTGCCCTACCATGGGAGCACATTTTAGGCCTTTGCTTGCTAATATTTTATTGGTCAGAGCAAGTCCCAAGACCATTCTCAAAGGTCAGATGCAGGGGAAATACATTCGGTCTCTGACGGAGGAACTGCACAGTTTTACGTCAAAGCTAGTGTGTAGAGGTCAGGGTGAAGAATTGAGCCAATAGCCAATCAGTCACTCCAAAGATGCTCTTAATCAGCTCTCTCTGCATGTTTGATTGTTTCCATTCTCACTGAAGTTTCTCTCTTCAGAACTCATCTAGGAGTACCTTTAAGATTTAGTTCAATTCGCTCTTGTGTTCGTGTTTCTTAATCTTTTCTTCATCTAAATTGGAAGGAACTTAATGTGGAGATCCTAGGTTATCTTTTAAAAATATTTTCTGCCTCTCCTTCAACAGTGGTGAGCATATAATAGGTATCAACAAAAACCTAAGCAGTGTATTTGTAGAAGTCACGTAAGAAACATTTCTGTGGAGAAAAACACATCTTATAATTGCGAAGGTCTTAATCTAAGATTCTCATAAAAGGTGGGCTCTAAGCATACAACAGCTTCTTAAAGAATTTGGCATAAACTAGACTGCCTAAATCTTTTTCTAATAAATACAAATCGGAAAGCAGAAGTAGTTGTATGTTTCTGGGCTGCCTACTGCTGTCATATTAACTGTTTCTGGTATAATGGCAGGCTGTCTCCTCTATAATCAAAGGAAAATGTGTAGATGGACAATTCTGCCAACTATCGAAATGTCTCTTAAAATTGGCGGTAAGTAACAGGCATTTTGTATGTGCTAGTTATTTTGGCCTGATGGATTTGCAGATTTCTTACAAGCATAGAAAATAAAAACTGTAGCTTATTTTTAAGTACAAATCTCCTGTGCGGCAAATGAAGTCACATTTTTTATTTATTCATTTATTTGTGCTGTTAGAAAACCACTTTGCAGCAAGTATGCGGGAGAATACTTATTAGGCTAATAACAGCAGAATCCTAGAAATGAAGCACGTAGACAAATCTTCTAGAAAATAATGTGGAGTTACAGAAGGTTAAGAATCTGTAAAGATCAGTGGAAGCCAAGAGCTAAAAATAGATGAGCAGAATGGAGAGAAAAGGGGAACAGAAAAGGAAAACACCAAGAAACGACTAATGGTGTTTAGGATGGCTATTTGGTCTTTGTTCCCTGTTGAAAATTCCTAAAAATGCATTAGGAGACCTTTAGACATTCTTCGGAATAGATAATTTTTATTGTGCACAATGTCTAAGCTCTTGTGGATGGCTTTTTCATTTTAATGGGCGTACTCACACTGTATCGCACACACAGTCTCACGTGTGTGCACACATGTACGTATATGGGCCTTTGACTTACGGAATGAAGCACATGGTCGGATGATGACTATAACTCAGTAAAATGTGTTAATGTAATAAAAGATGAAGAAGGTTGTAATGGGGAAGGCTGATTCTTAAATATAATGCTTCTATATCCAAATGGAAAATTTATAACCATTAACACTGAAACATGCTCACACAGTTTGCAAGATAATGCTTCATGCTTTCTTTGACAGAAATGGAGATGTTTCTACGAGAGTTCTGTTTCTAATTTCCTCTGTTTTCAGTGGAATATCAGGAAATGTTGGCTTTTGATGAAGGCATCTATTCAGGGTGGAATTAGGAAGACCATGGCCTAAGATCAGGTAGTTTTATTAGCTTACAGATGGCTCCATGTTTTACCCCTCCGTCCCCCAAATCCCAAAGGACTCTCAAAATTCATGCTCTGTGATGTAGAAAAAGAGATGAAAAGCACAAAAAAGCTCTCCTCTTCATCTTTCGAGGCCTCTGGTAGTCATAAAATGTTTGGCTCCAACCTGTTATGTACAGCTGATTTTGAAAATTGGTAAGAACCCACAACACATAGTAATTTTATTTTAATTTGACCTTTCCTCCTATTTATCTATTGTAATTTTGGAGTTCCTTTCAGATCCTTAGCATATCCGAGGTTAAAGAACTGCAGTCTCTGCCATGGGATCTTTGAATGTGGCCTGGGATCTCTATAGTGCACTGTGTTAGTTGGGGCTGCCATAACAAAGTACCACAGCCTGGGGGGCTTAAAGAACAGAAGTGTACTTTCTCACGGTTCTGGAGGCTAGAAGTTGGAGGTCGAGGTCTTGGCAGGATGGATCACTTCTGAGGCCCCTCTCCTTGGTTTGTAGATGGCCACCTTCTCCCCGTGTCTTCCTTTGGTCTTCCCACTGTGTGTCTGGGTCCTAATGTCCTTTTCTGTTACGTACACCAGTCATATCTGCCATATGACCTCATTTTACCTTTCTCACCTCTTGAAGGGCTCTTTCTCCAAATACACTTACATTCCAAGGTATTGGGAGCTTAGGACCTTAACATCAGATTTTGGGGGGAACACACTTCAGCCCGTAACACCCACCTTTCACCAACATGGTGCAAGAATCTTGAGGCCACGGTATCTATACAGAATAATCTGTTTCAAGTCCTATTTGCTTAGTCACATCTATGTAAATATTTGAGGTTCAGCATATGATTGGCAAGCCAAAAGTGCCTCTGGGGTTTCAAAAAGTGTTTTAGGTATTCCAACACTTTTGGTAGGATATCCGATCCTATTGGGCAGATTGCCTGGATTTCAAATCCATACCCATGTTGAATTAAGACCAGATATGGGGTGGTTTATTTTTTTCCACTCTGCACCCCATCCCAGCCAAATGATAGGGAATTATTTGGGGGTGGGGGGAAAGACGATGAGTAGAAGAATCAAGGAGAAACTCTAGATTGTCTTCTTAAAACTCTTCCCGGGCTTTCATCTAAAACATCACATTCTCTCAGAGATCTGTTGCCACGGTGCGAATAGCATCACGTAATACCTTTATCATGTAACATCTAGGTGCGTTGCTGTAAATGTTTGAAATGCCACTTATCCTTCTCCCTTCCTCCCCTCCTTTATCCCTCCTTCCTGCCCCCTCCCCTCCCTTCCCCTCTTCTCTGTCGTTCCCTTGATTCTGTTAATTCCCTAACTCACACATAAAAGGAGGCAGGGTTAGCATCAGGAAAACTGATGGCTAATGCGATTCGTTTACCTACCAGTCGTCACTCTGTGATCACTGAGTCATCTGATGAGGACAGTGGAGTTAATGAGGGTGTGGAAATTCAGGAAAGTGGGGAGGGATGACGTTAAGGAAACAAACACGGGGAAAGGGGGCAGGCTGTGCCCTTGGTCAGGCACCCAGAAGCGCAGGGCAGAGTGCAGGCTCCTCTGTGTGACCCTCGGTGCTTTGGATGCAGCTGAGCATGCCACCCAATCGGATTTTCTGACAAAAGCCCAGCTGAAGCAAAAATGTTATTCTGAAGATAATAAGTGTATAGGAATGATTACATGGTTTTGGTATGTTATTTCCTTGCTGTAGAGAAGAATATATTATTTTTAGAAGAAGCACCAGCCTCACACAGTTTGCACAGGTATGAGGGCTCATTTACAGACAAAATATTACAATCTACCAACGTAGAAGGCATCAAGGTTGTAATCAGGAAGATGGGTTTTGTTGTGTTTTTTAGCAGAAGGAAAAATGCCAGCATGCTGTCACAGGGGAGAACTAGGTGGTGGTTTGCAGGTCGCATTGCTCGGTAAACAGGTCCAATGCTATTAAGAAAGAATTACAGAAAGTACATTTATTTTTCTGCTTGATGGCCAGAAGTAATTTTAACAGATTCCTGAATTTTGTCTCTAGGTAAGCCAGGAACATAGGAAAATCAGTTGTAGTTGTTAATAATTGTGTTCCTCATGGGAATTGCAAAGAGGATTTATTGTAATCATTTTAGGACCTAATAAAGGAACTGCGGATAGCGGCAGTGGTGGGGGCGGGGGGCGGAAGGGTTCTTTCGGGCAAGTTCAGAGCAGGCCCATGTGAAGCAGGCTTCTGTCCATCTGGAGACATGTCTGCTTTGACTGTCCCAGTGGCTTAGATGTTAAAGGCACCTGGGACCCCTGTGAAGTCAGAGGTCATTGCCCGGTGATCAATACATAAAACCCCTCTCATTGTTCTGAAGGTTTTCTCAGGCAAGTAACACACATTAAAACAGTGAGGGTCCTGGGTTTGGCTTGGGCAGTTACCAGTTCCACAGTCCTGGGCAAATTACTTCATCTCGCCTTGCCCTAATGTCTTTCTCTCCAGGAACAGGGATGACCGTAGCAACCGCCCATCCACAGTGGCGCTTGGAGGATCAAAGAGGCTCCTGTGTGTCGGTCTTCCAGCATCGAGCCCAACAGAGTTGGTGCTCAGTAAATTATGATTAGTCGGATTACTATTATCTTTATTGTAATCCTTAAGATTTGTATCTGCTTCATTATCCATGTTAGAGAAACTCCAAGAATGTTGAGAGGAAACTAGGTCTAGAGGCTTAGACAGTATATATTGCAAAATGATAGGTCTGCAATTCGTAAAATAGAATTTACAGCATTTTCTCTACGGAAAAATTCATGGTGTTGTAATTGTCTCCATTTCCTTTAACTGTCTAGACATCAAGTTAAGATAAATTGTCACGCTCTGTTTTATTTTATTTGTACCTTTGCTCCTCGAAACTGTTGTTCCTGTCTAATTAAGGGCTTGTGCTATTGTTATTTTTAAAATGTAAGGTTTATATGATCAGATTGAACCTTTTTTACTTTTATCCAGTCTAACCGTTTCCTAACTTAAATATCCGTAACCTTTCCTATGAATAAGCAGGGTTCATGGGGGTGTAATTATAAAGCAACTTTATTTTTGTCTCCCAGTGTCTGTTTACATTTATTCTGAAGGTCTGGTTCTTTTGTAGGCTTTTGATGACATTTAAGGGAGGTCCCATGATTTTGATGGTCATTTTTAGGCGATAAGACAACCTTTGGTCAGTAATCTGTCCTGTCAAAATACTAAGTTTCATGTGAAGGTAAAGCTGCTCTCGTCTAGTCAGCTTGCTGCAGGCTGGTTGCCAGCGGGTGGGTGGAAATTATGTTTGGTTGGTTCTTTGTTTTCCCTTGGTGCTCAGTAATCCCTCTTTCCCCAGAGCAATGTCAGACCTCTCTAGGTTTAGAGCTGAGGGAGGCAGAAGAGTAGAGTGGACAAGAATGTTCTCACTTGCCTGCCATTGTTTGGTGATGTAGCACCAATGCTGTCTAGACCTGGTAGGTGTTTGAAGCTGAGCCAATTTGGGAGGGCACCTTTCTGGGTTCATCAGATACCCTGGAACGCTTGGCCTTGCCGTCTCCTTGCGGGGGTTTCTCCCTCTCCCTTTGCATTCCTTCCACAGGGTAAAGGCATCTCTGATTGCCCTTGACTGGCTGGCTGGTTACTGACTCCTTCCTGAGCACCTGGTCATCTGCTGGCACTTGCAGCCTCATTTTGTTTCCCAGCAGACTCTGCGGGACACGACGTGGGATGAAGCTGTGCTGACTCTTGGATGTAGATTGCATCTTAGTCCCATGACACCCCCCGCCCCCGCCGCCGAAGCGGTCTTTCTTTCACTCTGTTTTAAAGCAGCACGCCAGCCCGATTCTAGAGCCTTCCGTCACTTAGGGAGGAATCTGAATCTTACTTAGTGTGTTTGCCAGCCTATAGGCAGTCACTGCAAATTGCTTTATCTTTTCCAAATTCCTCTTCTAATTTCCAACTACTTTTAATGCTTTCATATGCTCAATTTCGGTATTGGGTTGAGAGTAGAATAACATTTTTTTTTTTTAAATTCTTAACTAAGGGGTAGCATTCTATTATTCTGGGAAATACCATTATTATGTGGGTGTATCACAAGACGATTTATTCTCAACGCTTCTCTAACAGTGCGCCACGTCCCATTATTTATTTCCTTTTTATTATCCGAGAGAGGGAAATAGGGATATTTTTGTGGTAAAAAGCTTGTAACCTAAATTTACCCTCTTAACCATTTCTAAGTATCCCGTTCAGTAGTGTCAAGTGTATTCACATTGTTGTGAAAGGGGGACCACATTAGAAAAACCCTCATTGTATATTGAAAAATATCCCGCTTTGTATGCGATTGCTTTAAAGCATTAGGATTATGCTGCTGATGGGTAGAGGCCTACTCAAGCTGGTTCATATCAGGGGAACTGGTATCAAAATAGACGTGGCCAGTAAGGAGATGGACTCTCCCCAAAACCGAGTTCTGTGGCCATAGGGAAAGGTAGCAGCAGAGCGTGCTCTTGAAACCTCAGCTTTGTGACTCTCGGTTCACAGCTACTTACTCAGGTTTGACTTTCCCTAGTCGGCCTTCTCCTTTTCGAACTGCTACTGTCTGCTTGGAGTTTTCCTCTCCCCTCATGGATCATTTCTTTGTACGTTATGCTTTTGGCTTTCTCATAGTCTGTGGTTCACAGTAATTTCTCGTGACTGCCCTTTGCCTCTAACAAATAGTTAGTTACTCCAGCTCATCGGCACATGGCGAAATTTTTGCTATTTCCTAATTTAAAATTTCAAAAGCAGAAAGGGGATTGTCTTACCTTCCATACTCCATGGGCACTGTCTGCCAAGGACTGGTACCCTTGGGTCGGAATGTGGCCACTGAGCGTTGCCCTGAGGCAGGGGCTGGGTGGGGGGAGGTGGTCCCTGAGAAAGGAGTTCTAAGCCCGGCAGTCTTGACTGATGTTCTGCACTTAATAAAACTGTTTGGTGTGTCCATTTAAACAATAAGCCTGTGTTCCTTTTTGTAGTCTTCGGCAGAGAACGAGAACTTTTTGGGGAGAAGGGTACTAGTAAAGGCCCCTTGAGAACAAAGAATCGAAAGGGGGCTTCTGAGTTTCTGATCATGGCGCAGTTTTTTTGAGGGAGGGGCTGTTGGCTTGCTTTGGGTTCCCCTGGCACCTGACCCTGAGACAAGTTATTCCAAGTAGTTTATTAGGAAGACCTAATAGGAACCACTGTCACAGGAAGTGGAGAAATGAGACAGGGTAAGGAAGGCAGAAAGTAAAGAGTGCGTTCTGGGGTGAGTGCTGTGGCTCGTTCCACCAGTTAAGTGTGGGGCGTGGGCAGCGCCCTGCAGTTGTCTCAGGAGTCCCCAGGAATCTGGGGACTCATGTGCTGTGTAAGGGCTGCTTCTGGACCCTTAATTCTGGTACTTCGGGCTTGTCTTGCATGTCACCTACAGCTTCGTGCCCAGTAGAAAGCCCTCCAGCCAGGGCTCGGCGGGGTGCCGTCGGCACGCCCTTCCTGTGCCGGGGTGAGAGCAGAGTGTCGGTGAGCAGGGCCCTGGCAGCATCTTCCCCAGTCCCCCTTCTCACTTTCTCCTTTCTTGAATGAAACCTGGCTTTCTGCAGGTATTCGTTCCCTAGAAAAGGTGACCTTACCTGAAGCTCCAGGGTAAATCTGCATGAGTGTTAACTACTCCTGGAGATTCCATTCCTTCTGCTTGCCTTTTGATGGACCTGTGGACACAGGGTGCCAGAGGGCCTCTGAGAAAGGAGAACCTTCTCCTGGAGAAAGGCAGTGCTGTCTCTTGTACTAGAAATGTCACATGCTCATGACTCCCTTGGAAACATGAGACTCCTCTTGGAACCATGAGTCCTAAGTTAACCAACCAGAAAGATGCTCTCCCTTCTCATTTTGAGAGAAGCCAACGTTTCCTGATAATCTAATCATTTTGAGAAAGGTTTATATAAGCTCTCTATACCAAAGACATCCTAATTGGCACAAAGAAAAAGTGGAAGTACCAGATGAGAAAGCTCATTTTTTGAAGTTGACAAAAATAATTTTTAAAAGATTTTGTCAGAGACAGAGCGAGAGAGAGAGAGAGCGCGCGCGTGCACAAGAGTGCACGTGAGAGCATGTGCATACGAGCGAGGGGAGCTGCAGAAGGACAAGCAGGGAGGCTGATGCGAGACTTGATCCCAGGACCCCGGGATCCTCACCTGAGCCAGAGGCAGACACATAAAGAACTGAGCCACCCAGGTGTCCCGACAAAAAGTTTTATTAAGAGATTATAGGATGAAGTCAGTATGTTGTAACAATTCTCACTCCCTTCGTACAACACTTAGACCCCTCCTGTAGTACACACAATATTCAGGGAGTTTGCTGATGATTGATCATGAGTTCTAGAGCAGTTTATTTGATCTTGGCCCTTGATCGCATGTCTCTTCAATATACTGTGATTAAATAGGACATATTCGCAAAATAGTTTTTCTACTTACCGAGGTATCATGGGTGGCTTGGAGAAAAGCACGGGTGCAACTGGTTGAGCTGCCCACTGAACTAAACACTTTTTTTCCCTGAAGATTGTTCTGACTTCAAAGAATGAGTGACAAAAACAAACAAACAAACAAACAAACAAAAAAAACAAAAACCAGTTACCTAAGCTTGGGTATTAGGTACTTTCTCAAGAATGAATCAAGTGAACCTGTTACTTAAAGGAAGATAACTGATAATATGTTGCCAGTGATAAAATTTGAGCTTTTAAGTGTAGCTTGGACTTTTGAAAAACTTTCATCCACTAGGTCGATAGTTCCCTAGTAAAGACACTTTTGATGAGATCAGTGGTGATAGTAACAGGTATAATTTTTAAATATCGTATAGTGAAATGTGTCAGCATTTGGGACATCTCCATAACTCAGTAAAGCAATGGTTTCCAGATGAGTGAGGCATGGTGTTAGAAAATCATGCGTAGGTAAGATACCCATTTGGAGTGCAAGACAGACTAATGGGTTATAATGTAACCAAGTAAAAATAAGTTTATTAATATGGCTTTAGATTCCACATTAAAACTCACTTTTAAGAAACTACCATTTGTTGAGTTTTGATACAGTGTTAAAGAATATCTACAATTACTTGAAAAGATTCTTAAAATATTCCTCCCTTTTCTAAGCATATATCTGGGTGAGGCCGGATTTTCTTCATATACTTCAGCTAAAATAGCATATCACAACAGATTGAATGCAGAAGCAGATAAAAGACTCCAGCTGTCTTCTATTAAGCCAGGCCTTAAAGAGACTTGCAAAAATGTAAAATAATGCCACTCTTCTCACTAATTTTTTGGTTTCAAAAAATAAATTTTTTTCATAAAAATGAATTTGTTAATATGCAATGAGTTTATTTTTAATGAATTAATAGTTTAAAATTTCTTTTAAATTTTGAACACAGCAAAGAATAGTAAATATAACTCATGTAAACAGAAGCTCTTTGGAGATCCTTAGTTATTTTTAACTGTTTACAGGGTCCTGTGACAAAAAAGTTTGACAGTTGTTTTCGAGGGCACAGAGGAAAGGGTTTGGAGCATTGAAGCCAAACATGGGTTGGTAGCTGACCCGAGCAGTAGCAGAAAGTACGGTGGGATTACAGTTAGTGATCTTGAAATAAGGCACGGCAAAGAAGTTAGGAAGTTAGGTGGGAGTGCAAGTGGTGGAAATTTCTAGGGACGCGGGAGTTCTGAGCTTCCTTTTGATCCCTGTGGATTGAGGAGTGGAGGTCAGTGGAAGGGGAGACTGGATCGGGGATGATGTATTAATACATTCTGCATTGTCATAGTTCTCTCTCTTTGTTAAACCAACAAGGAAAAAAGTAAACATTTAACTTTAAAGTGGCTTTCTTCAGAAATGAGCACATACTGAATATTTTTAAATTCGGAGGGTACAGACTTGATCAAGTTTTTTTCTTCAGGTAGGTGAGCTTTCCTGGAAAACCAGGGAACATATTGGCATGTTAGAATGACTGAATCAGATTGGTGGGGAGAACCCTGCCCAGTGTGCTAAATAACAGGGAATGTTCTGGACATGTTTTGGTTGTCCAGACTGCACATAAAAAATTGACTGATGGGAATCTTCAGTGTAAGTAACAGCATTGACTGAAACTGAAAATTCTAAGACTTCTGGACTTAGAATCCACGATGTCTAGCCTCAGCCTTGATACCGTACCAGTTTTATTAGAGAATACATCACCCTCGCTCCTTACATGACAGGGCTTGTGCATTTGATACTTAAGCTTCAAAGTGGAGCCTACTTCTTGGAAGGAATCTTGTTAATTATTTGCCAATAGAAAAAGAATGATGGGTCTAAGTAAATACATGCTGTTAAACCATCAATAATTAGTTAATGCCACTGTGTACAAGGAATGACCCATGTCTAACTGCTTTGAATGAATTGGACAAATTAAAAAATGTGCAAGAATTTTGGAGTTGTCACATCCCATAGTTATATAATAATGTGTATTTGAGACAGGGAGGTGGATAAAACCACTACCAGAACCAGATCCAAAATAAAATCAGAAGTGATGCCTGAATGAACTTTGAGTGTTGATTTCTATTCTAACACCAGTTGGGAGAATGAGGAAAGGCTATTATTTTGCTACTGAGGGAAGAAGGGAGGTTGACAGAAGACTTAATATCTATGGATGCTTCCTCTGTTCCATACCCTCTGTATCCTTTAACAACATCTGAAGTACTTTTTTTTTTTTGCCTTGTGTTTCATAAATGAAGAAACCAAGACTGAAGGTCGAGGGAAAATTCCCCTGGATGTAAGATCTAGAAGGTTGTACAACTGAGATTTAAGCCCTATATATCTGTCTTGGAAAGCCATTCTTTTTAAGCTCCCTTGGAAATTCCCAACTCACATCCAGTAGAGAACATACCTTTTAAGTGTAGAGGAACATAAGAGGAGGGCATGTTGCTACAGCTCTGGTTTGTATTTATTTATTATCTATTTGAGAGAGCGAGTGAGCATAAGCAGATAGGGGAGCAGAAGGAGAGGGAGAAGTAGGCTCCCCACTGAGCAGGGAGCCTGACGTGGGGCTCCATCCCAGGACCCTGGGATCATGAATCATGACCTGAGCCAAAGGCAGACGTTTAAGCAACTGAGCCACCCAGGCGCCCTGTCTGGTTTCTATTTAAATCACCTAGCTTATTATAAAAAGTCTTAGTCTCCATTTTTATTCCTTGGAATAGCTGAGGAATAAGTAAGGAAGTATTCTTCAGGAACACGAACACACACACACACACACGCGCGCGCGCGCGCGCGTTTGGGGGATCTTAGAGGAAGACTTTCCAAATCAGTATTTCAGCTGCTGCTTGGTTCTTTGTCCTTTGAGTCAGATCTTAGACCCACGGTAGAAAACTTAATTTCTGCTGTCTGAAAGTAGATGAAATTATATAAATTCTCTACTTCACATTTCTCACTATTAAGCACAATGCTCAAAGCATCGCGCACGAGATAAATAGCTTTGTCACGTGCGCTTCAGAGAAAAGATTGCTTTTCAGGGACTGAGAGCTCTGTGTATGATGAGCCCGAGCCTAACTTTTCATGGTTAGTTGAATAGTTGCTGTGACGATCATACTTGAGCATATTGTGAGGGTAGGTCACCAATTTTAACTACTAATTTGCCGTCAGTATTTTAGCAGCCTTCTCCTCTGTTCTTTTTTTGTCCTTGTAAAGATCCCACAGTGCCCTTAATTAGTGCCCTTGCCCGGGGCACTACTTACTGTAAGTTAAATAACTTCTTTAAGTCTTAATTTCCTTTTGTGAAAACTAGGAATAAAAATAGTTTCTCCTACACTTGTCAGAAATAAATAGGATTGTTATCCTAAGCCCTCAGTCCAGTGCCTGACTTGATAAACGCCAGCTATCATTACTGTTACTAATACTCGATCTTGTTATAAAACAAGCCCCGATTTAAGCCACCTTAAGTTCTATTTGGCCAAAGGACTTATTTTGTAAAGAAAAAATTTATACTGTACTTTCAAAAAGAAGTTGAAAAGACACAGCATTAGGGTGTATTAAAAATAAGGCTTAATAATAGGAATAAAAAGCAAGAATGTGACAAAAGGAACAGCCTCAGAAACATAATCAAGGTCACAGCAGACTCTCCCCATAGATGTCTGAATCCCTTTTTGTCCCAGGAATGCGAGGAATGATTGTTTTGGGGAACTTGACATTGCTCCAAGAATAGTCCCCACAGCTCAGCTGCATCGTTTCTTTTCTAATTCCCACTTTGCTGTCTTATCCCCTGGCTCTCATCTTTCCTCTTCAGTCCAGACCTTTTTTCGTGGGCCGCCAAATGCCAATTCGTGTCGTCCTTGATCTCTTCTCAGAACGTTCCTTCTTGTCGGGAGGGGCAGTCCTGAGCATGCTCGACAATGTTGTTTTCCTGGATGACAGTGCTAGCAGGACACGGTGGCGGAAGTGTCGCGATGTCTACTGATGATGGGCGACAGGTGGCACTTGCTTGACACTTGAACCTTGCCCTAACTAGATCCTCCAAAGGTACTGCTTCCCCGGCAGCTTTTCCTGGTGGGTGCATTTTCTCTACCTACCTCCTCAGGTTACATGTTGGGATTGATTGGCTAAGTGGAGATTTCCCTCTCTGGAGCTCATGTCCTCTAGCTGTCTCACCCAGTGCGTTTCTTGTTGATGTCCTTGGACTCATCGTCCATTTCGTCATTTATTGAATGTTTGATACCTGGCTCCCGGCATTTTTTTTCCACCCTGCCATCACTGTGGGTAAAGTTAACAGGGAAGAACTATAGAGCAGATATCTTCCTATTTTGAGCTCCTGTACTTCAGTGAACTTCATTTCCGTCCTTCAGCCACCTACTCTCACAGAGAATTGTTTCTCTTCTGAAATCTTAATATTGTGTGCCCATCTCTTCTTTTGGCCACACCGTATAGTCTTCCAGTTCTCTGCTTTGATTTCCCCATAGTCCCTTTTCTTTGATGTCATTGAGACCTTTGGTCCTGTGAGCCCCCTCTAGTTTATTCTTCAGTCTGCTTACGATGGAGCTCCCCATCCATAGACCATCACTTTCTCCACTCCATTGGCAGTGTCTTTAATCATCTTGAGCCATTGTTGTTCCACTGTATTAACCAAGAAGAAGCAAACAAAGTAACTAAAAGGCCAACAACTGTCTCCATATGCCATTGGAGCTTTAGCTATGGGCCGGAGTTTGTGTAACCCTAAAGATAGCTTCATTCCGTTAGCTTGGTGCTTCTACAAATTCGTGGTTTCCATCCTTAGGTGGCTGCCAACACTGACTCTTGGTCATTCATTTCTGCATCTCTGTACATCTCCCCGTGGTGGCATCTCTTCCCTCAGATAGTTTTCAACTCTGTCTACTACCGTGCGTCTCACGAGAGAGAAAAGAAATGACCTGCACCTTCTACAGCCATACCTACTTGTGTGAAAAAGTTTGGCCTGTCCCAGTGGAAGGGTACACATTCTTAGAGCTAAAACTAAGCTTTTTATCCATACTCTGGATGTCACTGGCTCCTGACTTTTTAGGAATTACCTTTTTAAATTTTTGTTCGTTCTCCTGCACTGCATTCTATAAACTAAACAAAACCCCAAGCCTTTCTTGACAGTTTGTTCCCTTTGAGTCACTAGATATTTCCTTCCTTTCATAGCTCAGCTTACATCCTCTCACTTCACTTCCTTAGGTCCTATTAGCTGCTCAACCCACTGAGACATTTTAAGTGGTTCCTAGAGTTGATTCTTAGCTTCTAGATAGCGAAGAAGGGACACTGGAAATAGGGACACTGGTTTCAATGACTGTTAAAAGGAAATCCCTGTTCAAGAAGAGAGAAAAAGGTCCTGTCCCTAAATTTCTAAAGGAAGTGATTGATTTGAAATTTGATCATAGAGACATCGATCAGTATTATAGGTATAATTTTATAGAATATGAACAAATCTTGTGCATTTACATCCATAGTTTCAGCTAGCAACTGGACTTGAGTGTAAGATTGAGCCCGCTGGTGAGTGCCCTCACAACAACCAGTTGGTACTTTGAGAGGGAAGTTATACATAGCTGCCGTTATCAGTTCTGCAGGTAGGAAACTGTAATTTGCAACTGAAATGTCAGATATGTATGTGAGTTTGTGTATGTGTATATACATATATATATATGTATGTATATGTATGTATGTATTTATTTATAAAACCTTATGCCCACCCCTCACTTGGGTAACATGTTCAAGTACCATTAGAGGATAAACTTCCTCAACAAAACAAGATTTAAATTTGTAAAAGTTCATTAACACATGGAAAAATACTGGAGAAAGAGTAGGGGCAGGGGTTATCCGTTGCCTGCAGCTAAATTCCTAATAACAATTACTTATTTTCTGTGTGTATGTGCGTGTGTGAGAGAGAAAGCATGTATAGAAGAATTTATTTAAGAAAAATCTTCATTATGTCCATTTTTTTGAAAAAAATAGTTGATTTGTGATACTTAAAATCTTGAAGTTAGGAACACTGAAATGTGTAGGTAGAAGTGGCAAAGTGTCTTGGAGGCAAGCTTGGTCAGCGCTAGCTACGATGGTGCTCGGGAATACTTTGGGGGTAGACGCCCACAGGATGCGGACAGGCAGCGGGACGCCGGTATCAAGATCCCACGAGACGTCCTGGTGCGAGCATGAGAATGCTCCATATCGGCAGAAGTGCATCGTCTCCTCTTGTCCCTCCGGTCCCTAATGCAGATTGCTTTGCTGTGTAAGAAAGAAGACTCAGGATGATGTCATGGAAAGTCCCTTGGCCAAAAAAGATGAGCAGATCTTCGTGCTCGAGGAGTTGCTTGCTGCTTTACAGTTGCAATGAGGGTATTGGCAGCCTCATGGCGGTTTCTCTGACAGAGCTGTGTACCCGCGGTTGATATTTCACAGGTCTTGATCACTTATATGTATGCTTCTTGGTGATGCTCTGTGAACATCCGCTTCCTCCTCCTAGCTCTCTGTGCAGGTACCGGAGACCGTGTCGTTGTTTTGGCACACTGGCCTATTCTTGCTTTCCGAAGGCAGTGGTTCTGGGTGCTGGCTGCACGTTAGAATCATGTGGGGAGCTTTTAAACGTAATCAATTTAATCAGTTAATTCAAAAGTCCCGGGACTGGGGCTTAGGCATTGGCAAGTTTTTAAAACTCCCCAGATAATTCTAATGTGTAGTGAGGGCTGGAAACACTGGATTGGAGCATTGGAAGAGCCTGCTTATTTAACTTTTTGAGTATCTTTTTTTCCTCCTGGGTTGACTAAGTTACCCCTCCGTTTAGTGCCTTTCCGAGTTTATTTTCACAAGACAATCTGTTGCCATATTTCCCAGTTCTCAGGACTTTCTCTTTGTAGCCTCAAAGAGCAGTCAATAAGACGACAAATGCTATACTTTAAAATGATTCAATCTCGCCAAATTAGGGCTTTTTATTGCTCTTTCTCCATATTGGATTGTGCACATGTTCCCCCAACCTTGACCGCGTTTGTCTGCACTTGATTGCACCTGGGGAGCTTTGAAAACTATTGATACCCTGGTAGGGTCCCATCACCAGAAAGGCTAATGAAATTGGTCTAGGGTCCAGACTGGACATTGGGATTAACAACAAGAATAACAACAACAAAACTCCCCAGGGAATACTACAAAAGACTCTTAGCAGAAAACTATTGTAAATAATACCAACATCGGTAAGCTGCCTGTGAGGTAAATGATATGTCTAATCTATGGTCAAACTGAGGCTGAAAACCCAGCAACTCCACAGGTAGCCAGTCAGCTTTGACTGCACAAGGGACTTGCTTGAATGGTGGAGCTTTAAAGAATACTGATGCCTGTACCCTAGCCATGATGATGTGATACGCAGTGTAGCCTGGGTTTTAAGACTCTGAGAAGTTTCCCTGGCAATTCGGAGGTGCAGCAACATTTGAGAACCACAGTTGAGCCTTGCCTACCAACACATACCTGTTTAGTCAGATTCAGTACCTTTTATACTAAGCATGTGTTTAGGTGTACCTGCATGTGAATTTATCTGCTAGAGCCCTCACCGACTTAATGAATGGATGGTATATTCTTGCTTCCTCTCCCCCAGCCACAACACAAATATGTCAGAATGAAAGGACTGAAGTGTGAAAACTGAATACGGTACAGTACCCTACTTCATTATTTTGAGTTCATTTTTCTTTGTACTTGTGTTACTGAATGTTTGCTCCCTTGGAGCTGATTGCCTTTGTTTGGGTTGAATGCAAGCTTCTAGAAGCAAGCCCAATCTTTTCAACTTGTTTTGTCGACCACTTAACACATATGGATATCTTTTCAGATTTCATTTAGATGGTTACCTTTCCGGATTCAGTTAGACTTACAGAGATGGCTAGTGCTTAATTCCCACTAAGACTCAGAACCCAGTGGGCACAGAAGGGTGTACATGAACCCAGGTTTGATATCAGGCCTCATCTTACCTGCCTCTTCGAGTAAAGCGCTGTTAAACCTCTACTCATCAGACCTTCCAGAAACAGCTTGTCACTTTCAAGATCTCTTTTCAAAGGAAAATTCATGTGTTTAGCAACAATAAAGCGGAGGCGAGGATATTGATTTTTTGGAACCAGTATACAATTAGTTTTTATTACAGTTCAACCAAATTGCCAATATCCTTCTTAAAGAAAGCATTTTAATGAAATTGACATCCTTGGCAGAGAAACAGCCAGTTTTTCATTTGCAAACACTTGCCACTGGGGGTCACCATTACAATTGCTAAGCTTTGCCTGCGGTACTGGAGCTGTGGCTGCGACTTGCTTAAAGTGAGGGAGAGGATGGGAGGGGGGGGACAGAGAGCTTTCTAGCGGGTTCTTTTCCTCAGTTTTGCAGGGAGGCATGGCTCAGATACAAAGATAAATATTTGTGTTTTGTGGGTAGGATACTCACCTGTGGTAAGAAGGGATTCAATAAATTGTCCCATAGAGAAAACAATTCTGCATGGTTACAGCTCATCTCTGAGGTCTGTACCATCCCTCAGAGAGGATGCTCAATGTACGCGTCTCTGCCCTGCTGTACTTTTCAAAATATTAACTAGGATTTGTCTGAAGCGTGCTTTTAAATCATTCAGCCTTGTTTTCTTTATTTTATGAGTACCAACACTTACTGTCTTAACGTTATTAGTCAGTACATTGTTTCTGCCTAGAAAATTCCTTCCGTTGTTTGCTCCTTACATGTTAAATCATTGCCATTGTCCTTGCGTAGAAGGAAATGGAATAAACAACCAAACCCAAGCCAGAGTCCCCTAGAGTGGGAATCAACATAGGACACGCGAGCCGTTTGGACCCACTGAGGATAAGCTACGAGCACATTCTACAGTACGGACGATGGAGGTAGGCAGCCCAGGCAGCAGAGGGAGTATGACAGCAGATGGCACTCCTGTCTGTGTCTTACTGGAACAGGCCATGTTAACTCTAGGGTGGACTCCACTCATGTGAAACTTGGGCCAAGTCAGTCTCCCCTTTCCATATAACCCTCCTGACCTTCGTTGTTGACTCAGGACGTTGAATCCACGTTTACCAAACATTCCCATGGTAGAAGCCATGGTTAAAATAATGCATAAGATGGATTTAATCTCCTTAGGCCGTCTTTCTGCATCGTGACCAGTGCACAGAAGGGCCTCAGCTCAGAAGTACCCCCCCACCCCCGCTACCTTCCAGTGTTGAAATTCTAAACATTTTTGAAACCAGAGGACTTCATTTGCATTTTGTTTTGGTCCCAGCAAATTGTATAGCTGGTCCAGAATGCCCCAGAGGGGCTCATACTGTAGGGGTGAGACCGAAGAAATAAAGTACAATTGGTAATAAAATGCTGAGATTTGAGAAATGGTCTATTAGCTATATGAACAAAATATTATGCAAAGTATTATTCTGTCTGCGGGGAAGTAGAGCAAATTTAGGAAGGTTTATTCATGATTCACATATTACCAAGTACTTATGTTGTGCAAGGCATGGGGCTAAATGGTTCAGAGGATTCAAAAAGGAATTAGCCATGAATCCTGCCATCCATCTCAAGTTAACTGAGTGTATGAAAAGCATACATACAACAGAATGAGCTTGATACGATTAAGCAGGACATGAGACTGGGATGGAATATTTATATGAATGATCCATCTTTTCTGCCTTCATGCTTTTTTTTCTTTCCTAAACTAGTCTGGGCAGTTCTGCTAAACCAATCTAACATACTCCTTTGATAACTCCCCTATTCAAAAATACTATGAGGATCCTCATTGCCTCTTAAAGTCCAGACCTTTTAGCATGGCATTCAAGATCCCTTCCACTATGTCTTGCCTTCGGTCTTCATTTTTAACCTCATGCTTTATTGTCTTCCTCTGTGATTCCTTTCTCTTTGGCCAAAGTGGGCCAGCTGAGGTCCTAATGTATTAGTTATATTTTTGCTTTATAACAAATTCCCCCCTGGGGCACCTGGGTGGCTTGGTCAGTTGAGTGTCCGACTCCTGGTTTTGGCTCAAGTCATGATCTCAGGGTCCTGAAATCAAGCCCTGTGTTGGGCTCCACTCTGGGGGTGGAGTCTGTTTGGGATTCTCTCTCTGGCTCCCTCTGTCCCTCCCCCCTGCCTCCCCTCAGCTCGCACACTTTCTCTGTCTCTCTCTTAAAACAAAATAAAACAAAAAACTAAACATAGCAGCTTAAAAGAAATGCCTATTGCTTCCCCCTGCTTGTGTATGCATGTGTGCGCGCTCGCTCGCTCGCGCTCTCTCTCTCTCTCTCTCTGTATCTCTCCCCCTCCCTCCCCCTCTCTCTGATAAATAAAAGAAATACTTGTTATCTCACATTTTCTGGGCATTAGGAATCCAGTTTAGCTGGATGATTCTGTACTTGACTCAGCAAAAGTAAAAAAGGGAGAAACAGAGAATATGACACATAAATGGGGTAGCATTTCTAGATAAAGGGGCAAAGATACTACCAAATTCTTGGACCTCTTGGTTGAGTTGAATTACCCTACTTAGTAACACATCCTGCCCTCCCGTTGCTCTGCAGTGCTGGCAGAAGACAAGGGGATCCCTGAATGGGTTATCGAGAAATGAGGGTTTTAGAATTAATTTTCTAATTTTTCTTTATAGCTGTTGCTAGCTTAACACTGTTGTAGCTTTTATTCACTCTTCTATGCAGGCTGTGTTCATTATGATGAAATGCATCATTTAGTCCATGGATGTAGGATGATGAGAATACCACCTGGATAGGTTAGTGACAGAACTCAGGGAGAAGTAGACATCCCCTGACAATCATGGACTCTGAAACTGACAAACAACTTTTACATCGGTTCCCAAAGCACCTCTCTCGGTTGAGTGACTGTTGTGTTACACAGAAAAGCAGAGAATATGTTGGTAGTTGCTCAAAAGATTGTTTGGGTATATTGGTTAGAGCTCATATTTAAGCTTATATGCCTAGGAAGAAGATGGGCAGCAAGCACATGGTGAAATGTGCTAGCTATATCCTTCTGCCATTATAAAAAATAATGATCAGATCTGGGAACTGCAGGCATGTCACTGGTGACTTCATGTTGACAGGATCCATTAGTCAAGCATCCATTAATTCAACCTTTGAACCCACTTAATACACCAGTAAGCTCTAATTCTTCCATCTGAGCCATACGGTATCACAGTCCTGGCCAAGCAAACCCAGAGGTTGAGTGAAAGAAAAGGACCAGGGGGAGCGGGAGATAGATGGCGCCCTCTTACATAAAGAGGCCTCTGGGATAGTGGGCTCTCTGTCCTGGAGCCCTGGCTATCTATCTCTCTTACTTGATCTTAAATGGTTGTCCTGGGACCTGGGGGATAAGCTTGTCGCCATGGGGCTACAAGTGAAGGTACATGTTCTGAGGAGGAGATGGCTGTCACATAATGACCTGAAACTTTTGTCCAGCATTCTGTGACAGGTCTCCTGTGGTCCTGCCCTAGTTAGAACCCGGCAAATGAGGTTAGTTTGGTATAGATTTAGGATGATGCCCTTGCAAGGTAGGAAGTAATCTGAAAAGGCATCTCATATAAACCGTGTCTGCGTTTGCTTCGCGTGGCTGCCCGGGCCCCACGGGCAAGGCCCTGCTCGCACAGGGGGCTTCGCGACAGCGCAGCTTTACTGACACGAGTCCTGCAGAATGCTCAGCTGGATTCTCCCTTCCTCTGACTTCTTCTGTCGGTCCTCTGGGGTAGTAAGGAGAACATCGAATCTCTCTCAAAACACTTCTTTACGTTTTTCATAGAGCCTGATTGCCAAACACAAGTCAGCTAGTACGTCTGTGCTTTCTTGGTGAAACAGGGAAAAGATCCGAAGCTTCCCCCTTTTGAAATGTGACCCTGCATGAGATGTCACTCTGTAGACCTGAAACTCCCTGCTTCCATCCTGGCCTCCTCCAGTTTGGTTTCAGCCCAGTCATTAGAGTTAGCTTTATTTAGGTATAATTTAGTCCTTAGTAGAGTTAACTTTTTTTCCCCAAATATGTTTATTTTATTTTTTCAGTGTTACAGGATTGATTGTTCATGTACCACACCCCGTGAAGTCACATCACATTGTTGTTCTGCTAAAAACCTGTTAATGGCATTGCATTAGACTCAGAAGGCAATACGAAAGTCCTCCTGTTGGCCCACAAGTCCTGTATGATCTGTCCCCCACCCTATCATCTAGCTGACCTTTGTTCCTTCCATGTTCCCCTCTGCCAGCCCTGCTCCATCCGCACTGACGACCTTGCTGTCCCTGGAACACGCCCCCGCATCAGGGCTCTTACTCTGGCTGCCTGTCCGTCATGTTCTTCTCCCATGAGCATCCCCTTGGCTTACCCTCGTCCTTCCCTCTTACCTCACCCTTTCAGTAGGGCCCACCCTTTCTGTCCTGTTGAATATTGTCAACGGTCTTGTTTTGTTCTTCACTTCCCTTTGCCCCCTTGCCCCCAACGGACCATCCCTTGTAACTCTTGACTATTCATTATGTCTGTTATTTGTTCCCCTACCTCCCCCCAAGAATGTGAGCTCTGTGAGGACAGGAAGCTTCACCTGTTTTGTCCCCTGTTGTCGGTCTTATCCTCCTTTCCCATCTGCCTGAGACTGCACACAGTTGTTGAGGGCCTAGAGACACAAATTGATACCAAGTGGCTCTCATTTCTTATTTGGCCTTCACTTCCAGTTTGTTCTACCCTTGTCAATGAGATGATCGTGTTCTCTTGATAGAAACGTTAGAAGTCACAGGAATTGAAAACTGCCTGTCTCCTACCGCACGTGAAGTCTCTTCTAAAGACTCATCTTTTCCTTTTCTTAACGTTTCTTCTCCTGCCTCCTCAGTCACTGCAAGGGCGGGTTTTGTGGTTCTGATGTTCCAAGTCCCTTCTGTTGGTGGTGATTGCCAGCGGCTACAGACTCCTCTGTATGTGTGAAGTATGTGACATTTTCAGGTCTGAATTAATCAGGGAATACCCTTTGCAAAGTGAAACATTGTATCTCCTATAAACCCAAGTATCAGAACATTTTAAGACAGATTACGAGTGGGCAGAGAATGCTGCTTTAAGGGTTTATTAATCACAAAGTTTCTCTCTCCTTTCCTGCCCGGAGATGCCTGTTCTAGCATCGGGAAGTGACAGGGGTGTGTAGCGTCTGTGGAATGGCCTAGGAAGTTCTCTTCCCTTCGGTATTTGGTACGGCACCAGAGATACTGCTCACATCCCCTTGGCACGGGTAGATGCTCCGCGCTGCATTAGCATATCTGTTAGTTCATGGTTTTGAAGATCTGGAATTCATAGATGCTCTTACAACCTCTTCAATTTTATT
Organism: Nasua narica; assembly: GCA_028533885.1. NCBI lineage: Eukaryota > Metazoa > Chordata > Mammalia > Carnivora > Procyonidae > Nasua > Nasua narica. Next base: position 18,306,236 of record CM052801.1, read on the forward strand.
TCACAGACATTTGTAGAACACCTGCCCTGCGCCAATCACTGTGTCGCTAGCATTACAGAGATGTACCCGAACCCCTTTCTTGGGGGCCTCCCAGTCTGTTAGGGGAGATAGACGTGGGAAGGCAACAACCACACTGTAGTGAAATATAATATGGACGCCGGGGACAGAGAGAGCAGGCAGGGGGCACGTAGGGTGTAGGCTAAGTGGAGAGGGGAGATGGTCAGGGAAGTCTTTACAAGAGAGGCCTCATTTTTTCTTTGTCAAGAATGAGGGTAAGGCATGTTTCTCTTACTTGGCCAAGGACATCAGGAGTGCTAGAATTCTGCCTTCATGTACTGTTGGATAATTGCCGCCTCGTGGAGGTTCCTAAAAGAAACTGCTCACGAGAGCAAAAGAGAATAGGCCGCTTGCCACATGTCTTGCAGTAGTGTGCCAGAGGGAGACATGGGAGAGGAAGCCTTGGATTTAGATCATCTTACCCCTTAGATGCAGGAAGTAGAAAAGAAGATGGCACTTAGGGGCGCCTGGGTGGCTCAGATGGCTGAGCGTCTGCCTTCAGCTCAGGTCGTGAGCTACAGGTCCTGGGATCGAGCCCCGCATCTGGCTCCCGGCTCAGCGGGGAGTCTGCTTCTCCCTCTCCCCCTCCCTCTGCCTCTTACCCTGCCTATGTTTTCTCTGTCTCTCTCTCATATAAACAAAATCTTTAAAAATTTTGAAAAAGAGAAGATGGCATTTAGTTTAGTGACCTGTTAGCTTACAGTAGGTTGTTTGCAATGTGGTTCGCAGCAGTCCCCTCCTGTACAACGTGACTTTGCCACTTGTTGCATCAGGAAGCGGTTTATTTCTCCACCCCTGGAATCTGGGCCAGCTTTGTGACTTGGTCAGTACAGTGTGGCAAACGCGTGTCCTATGAGCTCTGGAGCCACGGCCTCAGCAGGCTTTGGAGCTCCTGCTCCGCCCTTCTTAGGTCCGGGGATGGCCGTGTGGAGAAGCCAGGCTAGCCGTCCTGTGGACGGTGGGCCACGTGCAGGGGAGAGAGGCCCCGCCAACACTCAGCCCGAGCCGCTGGACGTGGGAGTGGGGCCGGGATAGATCATGCAGCGCCTGCTGAGCAGCGGGGTCCAGACCACACTGCTCAGGAAGTCACAAGTGGAGTTTCAGCCGCTTTGTGTTGCAGGCCGGGGGGTGGGGGTGGGGTTTTACAGCACCACATAACCAACGCAGACATCCGATGGCGGCGGGCTGATCACCGGGCTGGAATCTGACCAGTTGGATTTGAAATCTCTTTTCTTGGAAAGACTCTAGGGCAAGAAGCGGGGATAAAGCCTCGTCTGTATAGATACTAGAAGGTTCGTTGTCCGAGCGACTTTCTAAAAGAGTACCTTTTGTTCCATAGGTTTTTGAAATTCTTCTCTGGCAGGTTGGAGACGTCGATTACAGGAAACCACTCAAAATCTTTAGCAGCTCTATCCTTTCCTCGCATTGGGCAGTATTAAAGGCCAAGGAAAATGGCAAAGTGTTGCCTATTGCCTGTTCTCTGTTGAAATCCCAATTTCCTATGAGTTTTAATCTCATGAAGTTGATGTTTCAGGTGTTCACTGGTTTTCAGCCTGCTATTTTCAGGATCTCTTCTCCTTTGCCTCTCGTCCCCCCCTTGGGCTTAACTTGATCATGCTTAGTTCCACAATGGGTCACCTCCCCACTCAACCCCAGGTTCCTGGACAAGCCTCAGCTTCGGCTGTGGCTGCTTCTCACCAGGTAAAGAGATCAGATACACACAATTCTTGACACTTGCAATTGTGATTTTTCCAGTGCATCTCTTGCATTGTTATTAAAGTTAGACAGTTATGTTAAGTGGCTAAGATGATATACAATCTTGGTTAAACTTGTTAAAAAAAATTCAGTTGACCTTCTTATCCCACCTTCTTCTTTCCGTAAAAGGCTTTCATTTTGTACAGCTCTTTGGAGTATGTTTCCAGCGGTTGCGTGGTATGCCACCCAATGCAGGGATCATTGAGTAGAACCATACAAGATCTTGAAAACTTACTCAGCTAGACACCCTGGCCGTAGGCAGATCATTTGCTTGATGGTTGACAGTTACAAACGTGCATTTAAAGCTTTTGAGAGAATATAGCTTTCTAGGTTGGTATTGGGATTATTATAAACAGGGTAATTCCCAGTGTTTGAAGTGTACTTTGGAGCCCTGGTTCCCATTCTTCTGCGGAAGCAGAATGGACTTGATGAACATGAGCCACAAGCATCGTACGTTGTGCTGTTGCTGCCTTGAGAGTCAGGGCGTTTCCCTGATGCTCGGCTCGGTGTTTTTAGTGTGAACCTCAGTTTTGATGACAGCAATTTCAGAAGGTAAGAGAATAGGAGCAGGAAGGCCATTTATCTGATGTCCATTCTTCATTGGGGTCCCCGTGGACATAAGACAGCCCCTTGATTCCATATTATCCCCAAATTATGGATGATCCCAAAGGCAAACTGGCTGTCTGTATACATAGTAACAGTTTGTCCTTCGGGTTATTGATGTGCCCTGGTAAGAGTGTGGGGCACTGCTCGTTGGGCTGATAGAGCTTGTGGGTGCCTTCCCCTCCAGATAGTTCGAATGGGGTAGTGACAGCATAGCCAGCTTGGCTTTTTCTCTGTTTCATATTTATAGTATGACCTATCCACAAACAGCATCAGATCGGGGTTAGTCATATAGGCATCTCATAAATCTGAACACGATGTCATGAAATGGATTGCCTTGCTAGTGCTGACCAAGTAATTCCAGGCTGACTGGTTAGGATTAAATTCCTGGGAGAGGCCCAAACTGCAATTAGGGTAGGCATTCAGTCTGGATTTGGTGGTGTGGGCTTAGCACCAGTGACTCCATTTGGAGCCTATTGTCCCTTTTTTACATGTCCGAGAAAATTTAAAACTAGTAAAGCTCTCTAGATACTGCTTATTGTGAGGCAGAATATGTCCAAATTTGGGGCAAGTCTCATTTCTATTTCATGGTCTTTGAACCTAGTTATTTGCTTATTTCTCAGCTCTTTCTGTAGATTTTGCACTTAAATCTTATCCTGTTCGGGTGTCACCTCCATGAAGAACCCTACCGTGGGCATTTAACTTCATTGCCAATCTCTGACCTCTGTAGCGGGTTAATTTTTTCCCCATAAATTTCACTTCCTGACACTTTATTATATTTTTACTCCTCTGCTACAAAGGTAGTATTTTTGTCTTGTTTTCTTCTGTGTATAGGACCTAGAAACATGGTCAGCATAATAGATGCTCAATAAATATTTGTTATATAAATAAGTGGGTATTTACTGGATCTCCCATGCTTGTATCCTCGGTGATTTTGCTAGAAATTCCTTCTCTGATTTCATTAAAGTCATAAGTAATACTGTAAGACTACTCTACCCACTGAATGAAAACAAATAACCAACACTTCAAGGCTTCAATTATTTAAATAACTATAAATTTCCCTACCAAGAATATCATCTAGACCATTGTTGAGTATTTACCAGCAAGACCATCACATGATGGTGACCATCTTGTTTGGTTTGCTTGGGATATTGCTAGTTTAAAACAGAAAGCCCTACGTCAGAGATCCCTCTCAATCTTGGGCAAACCAGGACAGTTGGTATTACCCTAACATGGGATACTTTGCTGAATGCTAGTTTTATAATGCTCATGTCAATTTTATGAGTTACTACTTTTGTGTTCTATCAAAAACAGTTTTGCTTGCCATGCTTTGTTAATAAAGTTACGCTGATAGCTTATGATATAAATGTTTATAACTCTTTTTTACTAATCACTTCTGGTACTTCTTCATGGATTAATATCAAGCTAGCTATCCTGTCCCTCCCAGTAGCCAGGATACTCATTTACTAATAATGGAATGTTTGAATTTCAATTACTCTGGCATATTACCTCCACCCATTTTTCAGAAGTTACAAATATGAAAGACGGTGGTGCCAAGGCTTTGCACCTGCTTTACACTTAAGACATCTGAAGGCATCGTATGCTGGAGGACATTTGTTGTCAAAAACACCCAGAGGTACTAATAAAATCCTTTGGGATTTGTGTGTCTCTTCCTTTGCAGGATGGCGTTTGATCCACAAGACCAGGAAAGCACATTCTCATCCTATTATTTAAGCTCTCACTTTGAATCTTCGATCAGTTCGTTATGAATTAGCCTGCATATAGAACCTTCTGGAATTTTTTTTGTTTTAAATCGCACAATATATCTTTCACTTTTATAGGCCAATTTATGCTTGTCTGAATCTATAGATTATAAAATCTATGAAAGTGTGTGGTAGGCTTTGTTTAACATGGTTATAGTACTTAGAATGGTAAATGTGTCATAAATGTCACGCTTTCTGGGTGTCGTCATGTCTGAATGACCTCATACTTCCTTTCTTTTTTTTTTTTTAAGATTTTATTATTTTTTTATTTATTAGAGCACAGACAGGGGGAGCAGTGGGCAGAGGGAGAGGGAGAAGCAGATTCCCTGCTGAGCAGGGTGCCTGATGTGGGACTCGATCCCAGAACACTGGGATCATGACCTGAGCTGAAGACAGACGCTTAAGCAACTGAGCCACCCAGGCACCCCTACCTCATACTTTTTTTTTTTTTTGTGGGGGGGAAAGGATAATCTGTTCCTTTTTATTGCCAAATAGTATTCCATGGTATGAATTTACCGCTGTTTTTTTCCCCCAATACTTTTATTTTTTCAGTGTTACAAGATTAATTAAGTGCTCCATGTAATATGTGCCCTCCTCAATACCCACCACCAGGCTCGCCCAGCCCCCCAACCCCACCCCTCCAAAATCCTCAGTTTGTTGCTCAGAGTCTTCAGTCTCTCATGGTTCATTGCCCCCTCTGATTTCCCCCCATTCACCCTTCCTTTCCTTCTCACAATGCCCTTCATGTTTTTCCTTACGTTCCACACATAAGTGAGACCATAAGATAATTGACTCTCTGCTGGACTTATTTCACTCCGCATAATCTCTTCTCGTCCTGTCCATGTTGATAGAAAAGTTGGCTATTCATCCTTTCTGATGGAGGCATAATATTCCATTGTATAGATGTACCACATCTTCCTTATCCACTCATCTGCTGAAGGGCATTTTGGTTCTTTCCCCAGTTTGGCGATTGTGGCCATTGCGGCTATGAACATTGGGGTACATGTGGCCCTTCTTTGTACTGCATCTGCTTCTTTGGGGTAAATACCAAGTAGTGCAATTGCAGGGTCATAGGGTAGCTCTGTTTTTAAGTTCTTGAGGAATCTCCACACTGTTTTCCAAAGTGGCTGCACCAACTTGCATTCCCACCAACAGTGGAAGAGGGTTCCCCTTTCTCCACATCCTCTCCAACATTTGTTGTTTACTGTCTTGTTGGTTTTGGCCGTTCATACTTTCTATACTGCCTCTTAAAAAGTTGGTGCTTCCTACAACTCTGTGTCTTGTGTATTTGTCACCTCATAGGGTAGCATCTTTTTTACCCATGGTTTTGACTACTTAGCGTAAGCCCCTGTCTCTCAAATCTATTCATACCTCTAGCCCTTATTTTTTTCCCTAGAACTTTTTATGTAAGTAGCCAAGTGTCTTCACTAAGAATTGCATCCAACAGTGCTCTGCTTTACCTGTGCTCTGCCTTGTTTCTCCAGTATTTCTTAGCTAACATATTAAGAGTAAAATCTTGATGCCTGGCTCCAGTTCCAGGTCACAAGAATAGGGTTACCAGGGGAATAACATAAAAATAAGCCAAGCCCTACGGATAACCCTGGAAGGGCCCGGTAGGGATCAAAGACAGACATAACTCTGAAAGACCTAAACTATTTGGATGTCAAATGCAAAGAAGCAGGAATGGATTTTAGAGGAATGAAAAAAAACAATTTTTCATAAACAACAATAAGATCTAGTCAAGTCAGGGGGCAATTGAGGGAGGATTTTCCCAAGTCATGGTTTTAGCTGTAGCCTTCATCTCTTGTGCAGTATGCTTGGTATTTCGCTCCTGTTAATTCGTAAAGTACTACTGTGCTGGGAAAAATGGTGCATGGACCAACCTGACTTGTATGTTACACATCACTCCTAACCTTACCAATTGCATATGAACTCATTCATGCTATAGGAGCATACAATGGAATAGGTGATCATTTATGTATTATCTCATCAATCTTTATCTAGCCCAAGGAGTCTTAGTCCTTTCAGGCTGCTGTAACAAAATACTGTAGGCTAGGTGTCCTGTAAACAGAAATTTAGTTTTTGTAGTTCAGGAGGGTGAAAGTCCATGATGAAGGTGCCAGCAGATTTGGAGTCTGATGAGGACTCACCGCCTGGCTCACAGATGGCCGCCTTTTTGCCGTGTCTTCGTGGCACAGAAGGCGTAAGGCATCTCTGTTTTATAAGGGTACTAATCTCATTCAGGAAGACTTCACCTCATGACCAAATAATCTCCTAAAAGCTCCACCTACAGATAATCTCACTTTGGGGATTAGGTTTCAGCATAGGAATTTTGGCAGCATACATTCAGTCCATAACAAGGTATCATTCCTTTTTTTTCTCATGAGAAAACTGAGGACTAAAGAAATGACATATCTAAAGCCATATCAATAAAGTATTTGTCAAGATAGGATAGGCTCTTGTGTGGGAAGAATTAACCCTGAGACATAAGTAGTTTAACATAATAAAGATTTATTGTGCTTATTATGTTTATTCTCACTCACATGACAAATCCAGTGTGGTTTAGTTGAAGGCAGGAGGGAGGGGTGTCTCTGCGCCATACAATGACTAAGAGACCCAGGGTGATGGGGATTCTGCCTCCTGTGTCTATATAATCGGGAACAAGTTTCCATGAAAGGAAAGGTGGAAGGAATGAATTAGGCACACTTTTGTAAAATGTTTTCCGATTGGCCAGAACTTGTCATGTGACCCCAGTCTGACTGGAGGAGGGGCTGGGAATATGACGTAAATAGAATATTTGGTGCACACTGTCTTTACTGAAGTATCGGGGCAGAGGTGTAAGCTCAGGTCTGTTTCAAATCCTGTACCATTTTCACACCTAGCCTTCTGCTCCAAGTTTCTTGAAGGGCAGAATCTATGGCGTTGAAGGTGTCAGGGAGAGTCCAGGGGGCTGCATGTCACCCAACAGGGCTGCTTGTTGGCATAGACCACCAAGAGTCTAACAAGCTGAACAGATGAAGTGAGAGCAACCGTACCAAGAACGAGCACAGCACCGTGAAATAGGAGGTGTCGTGAGACGAAGGAAGTTGCAAGGTTTCAAGGTAGAGGAAATGTAATGAATAGAGATGTCGAAGTGTAAACGCCAGAGTAAACAAGGATTTGGAGACATCAAGCAGCAATCTATATGGAGCAAGCCAAGATGGATTGAGGAGTGGGTACATGAAAGGCAGTTTGCAAACCAATCAGGAACGTGCTCCTTTTAGACTGACAGCAAGCCCTGAAATCCTCTCGGGCCAACTGTCAAAACCCATGCAGGTGGGAAGTGTCATTAATGTATCAAGACACTGGGACGCCTGGGTGGCTTAGTGGGTTAAGCCTCTGCCTTCGGCTCAGGTCATGATCTCAGGGTCCTGGGATCGAGCCCTGCTTTGGGCTCCCTGCTCAATCAATGGAGAGCCTGCTTCGCGCGCTCGCGCTCTCGCTCTCTGCATGCCACTGGGTCTACTTGTTCTCTCCCCCCCCCACCACCAAATAAGTAAATAAATAAAATCTTAAAAAAAAAATGTATCAAGATGCTGCTGAAGCACCCACTAGGGACTCCATATTTCTTGACCAGCTGAGCCAGGCCCATAGTTTTGATGCACGCCAACCTTGTTACTGCCATAAACAGATCTTCAGAGTGTGTCAGACTTTTTCACACCTCCATGCCCTTTATCAGTGGGACCCCTTTCCTAGAATGCTTTTTTGCCCTTTCACCATCAGCTAAAATTTTCCGACTATTCTTGAAGCACTAGGTACCAAAGAAAATGATGCAAACAGACAAAAGAGTTTATTTATTCCCATGGCAACCTGGGCCTGTTTTTGTCACTGCACTTAGCACATGGTCTTTTAACTGTGGGTTTTCTTGGAGGTAAGTGCTCTGTACTCCATCACTTAATGTAGAGCTTGGCCCATAGAAGGTGCTCTATAAATATTTGTTGAATGAACTGAGCTGCTGGTTAATGTATTTAGGTGCCATTTGATGGCATGGAGTTCCAGGTTGTGTCTATGTATTAAGAATGAATGTAAACACTAAAATCAATCTACAGAACATCAAAAGTACCTAGTGATAGATATCATCTGGCATAAGGCAATCCTATGTAAGGGAGTTTTTCATTTCTTCAGAAAATAAAAATGCCTTTGTTAAATATTAAAAAATATTTTTGATGTATCAGCTTGTTAGTGAGAGTTGATGCTTTCTCTTTTTATTTAAAAGATAATATAAGGGCACTTGTGTGGTTCAGATGCTTAAGCATCTACCTTCGACTCAGGTTAGGATCCGGGGGTCCTGGGATCAAGTCCTGCATCGGGCTCCCTGCTCAGCAGGGAGCCTGCTTCTCGCTCTGCCTCTGCCTCTGCCTTTCTCTCTCTCAATGAATGAATAAAATCTAAAAATATATATATAATAGTAAAGAAAGGTCTATCACTGAAGGTCCAGTCAGAAGATCACCGATTGTTTTTAACTGATATAGCTTAATAAAAAGAATTGGCAACCTCTTTTTACAGAGCCAGAAAGGCAAAGAGAGGACATGGAGGTATACCTGTGGTAGTGATAGCAGGAAACTGTTGAAGCTACTAGGACTGCAAGAACAGAGGAAAGAGGTGGATCATTAAAACATGGACTTGGGGGAGGACTGTGACGAAAGCAGGTTCAGACCTGTGAATGTGGAATGTGGGCCGTCTGTACGTGCGTAGCTTGCAGACGCTGCAGGTCTGGTCCAGACCGCCGCGATAAAGTGACTATCACAATAATGCAAATCATATGAGTAGTTTTTAAAGGTTTATTTTAGAGAGCAAGTGCGCGTGAGTGGGGGGTGGGGGGACAGAGAGAGAAACTTCAAGCAACTCTGTGGATCACAGAGCTTGATCTGCGGCTCCGTCTCACGATTCATGATATCATGACCTGAGCTGAAACCAAGAATTAGACACTTAACTGGCTGAGCCACCCGGGCACCCCAAGTCACGTGAATTTTTTTGTTTGCCCAGTGCATGTTACATTTACGTTGTACTATAGTCTGCCAAGTGTGCAATAGAATTATGTCCAAAAAATGTACTTATCTTGGGACGCCTGGGTGGCTCATTCGGTTAAGCCTCTGCCTTTGGCTCAGGTCATGATCCCAGGGTCCTGGGATGGAGCCCTGCCCTGGGCTGCCTGCGCAGCAGGGAGCCTGCTTCTCCCTCTGCCTCTCCCTGCTGCTCTGCCTACTTGTGCTGTCTCTGTTTATCAAATAAAATCTTTAAAAAATGTACATACCTTGATTAAAAAATAACTTATTGCTGAAAAATGCTAACCATTATCCGAGCTTTCAGTGGTTGTAATATTTTTGCTGGAGAGGGGTCCTGGCTCAATGTTGATGGCTGCTGACCCATCACGGTGGTGATTGCTCAGGGTTGGGGTGACTGTGGCACTTGATTAAGGTAACAGTGAGGTTCGCTGCGTCAGTTGACTCTTCCTTTCATGCATAATTGATTTCTCTGTAGCATGCAATACTATTTGATAACGTTTCACCCGTACTAGAACTTCTCTCAAAATTGTAGTCAGTCCTCGCAAACCCGTCCACTGTTTTATCTACTAAGTTTATGTAGTATTCTAAGTCCTTTGTTGTCATTTTTTAACAGTTCCAGCATCTTCACCAGGAGTAGGTTCCATCTCCAAGTGATTTCTTAGCTCAGCCATAAGAAGCAGCTCTTCATTTGTTAAAGTTCTGTCGTGAGATCACCACAGTTCAGCCGTACTTTTAGGCTCCACTTCTAATTCTGGTTCTCTGGCTGTTTCTGGCACATCTGCAGTGATGCCTCCACTGAAGTATCGAACCCCTCAAAATCATCAAACTTAAAAGTTTGAAAAATTGCAAGAATTGCCGAAATTTGACTCAGAGATGTCGAGTTAGCACGTGCTGTTAAGAAAAGGGTGCTAATAGGTTCGCTTGGCACAGGATTGCCACAAACTTTTAGTCTCTTAGAAAAAAGGGTGGGGGGACAGTATTAGCAAGGCACAATAAAATGAGGTATGCCTGTACTGGCATTTATGAGAAAATGCAACGAGGCTGGTTCTGGGTATGTAAACAAACAAACAAACAAAGCGACAGACTATAACTAAGAGCTGCTGCTAGGGTAAAGGACCTTGGCTGAGATGACTCAGAACAAGAAATAAAGCAAATCGGTTTTGTCCTCCTCCAGCCTGTGGTCTTCCTCTATCGCCCCCTAGTGGTAGAGCCTTGTGGGGAGCGTCTGGCCCCGCAGAAATTGGGTTTGCAGAGTCCTAGCCCCAGCATAACAGAGCCTTATAGAAGTGTAGGTTTGAAACTCAGATTAAATGTGTTAATAACCAGTATATAAAATGAAAAGAAAGCCACCAGCCACCATAAAGCGTCTTTTAATTTTTGCAGCTTAATTTCTGTATGTGAGTTCATCTTTATGTAGTTTCGGCATTTTTCTGTATTTACTTGTTACTAAGTCAATTGTTTTTGATATTTCTGCATTATATTCATCATCTTTATGTTAATGGTACACTGTTCGGCTGTACCATGATTTACGAAATTATTCCTCCAAACCTGGGCATTTATATAGTTTCTAACTGATGGTTACTATAGATATAACTTGAGCATCTTTATGTACATACTTGTTTCCTTCTATTTAATATTCCTGGGAGTGGAATTAGTATTTTAAAGGATAGGAACACTTTTTTAATGGAGACTCCATGCCCAGCATGGATCCTAACGTGGAGCTTGAACTCATGACCTCTGAAATCCTAATTTCAGAGATATAACTGAAATTAGGAGTTGGACACTTAGCCTACCGAACCACCCATTTGCCCCAAAGATAGGAGCATTTTATGTGTTGCCTTATTGCTTTTCAAAAGCAGTTTGTGCTACCATCAGCAATAAATGAATATACCTGTTTAGCCAGTTAATTCTGATTTTTAGGCATCCCAGTGAAATCATGCAAAAAACAAAGGCATGTATTTTGGGAACAATGGCAAAATAAATTATGGGACAGAGGGCATTTAAAACTTAGTTTTTAAAATCTGTGCTTTTGCTCTTTAAACAGGAAATATAGCTGCAATGTAAAGCTAAAAGATTTCTTAGCTTAGTCTACCTTAAGGTAAAATTTTCCTTTGAATTAATTGTTTAAGACAGTGATTCTCAAAGTGTGGTCCCTGACCCGGCAGCCTTGGCATCGTTGGAGAACTTGTTAGAAAAATAATTCCTTGGCTTCCTCCACAATTAGATCAACTCTAGATCTACTGATTAAGAAATTCTAAGGGAGGAGCCCAGCAATTTGTTTTATGTAGCCCTCCAGGAGATGCTGACACATGCTAAAATTGAAGTACCACTAACAGAAGATGAATTCTGTAGAAATTCCATTTTGCACTTTAAAGACACTTAAAGAATTTTGTCACATTGTGTTGAGAAATAAAGGCTATTTTAACATGAAAACATGTTTTTCCTGCAGCTTGAACTTGACTAGTGTTAGCAAAGTATTTTCAAAAGTAAAAATACAGAGGTTAGAACGTGGATTCAGGTTCTAACTTGTGTTTGCGAGTAGATTGTTTTTAATTCTTGTGGTTATTTGCAGTTGTTCCTGTGGCACTGAGGTAAAGAAATTAAACTGTACTTAGAAGAGAAATGCAAGGTTTGTATATACTATCCTAAACACATTAAAGTTTTGAAAACTTAGAAGTAGAATGAACATAGGATCCAGTAATGCCACTTCTGGGTATTAGAAGAAAATGAAAATACTAACTCAAAATATAAATACACCCTCGGGTTCATTGCAGGTTTATTTATAATAGCTAAGATGTAGAAACATGCGTCCATAAACAGGTAAATAGAGAATGTGACACATATATATGTATGTGTGTGTACATGTATATGTGCACATATGCAATGGAATATTACTCAGCCATAAAAAAGAATAAAACTTTGCCATTTGTGACAACATGGAGGGACCTTGAAGGCATTATGCTGAGTGAAGTAGGTCAGACAGAAAAGCAAATACTATAAGATCTCACTTATATGTGGAACTTCAAACAAGCCCTGAGCTCACAGGGACAGAGAACAGACTGGTGGTTGCTAGAGGCAGGGGTTTGTGGTCAAAATGGGTGAAGGGGGGGGTCAAAGGTACAAACCTCAAGTCCTACAATAAATAAATCATGGGGATGTAATATACAGCATGGTGGGTGACTATGGTTAATAATACTGTTGGACATATTCAGAAGTTGCTAAGAGATCTTAAAAGTTCTCCACATGGGAAAAAAATTTTGTGACTATGTGTAGTGATGGATGTTACCTAGACTTATTGTGATCAGTTTGCAATATATACAAATATCGAATCATTACATTATACACCTGAAACTAAGATGTTATGTAGTGACATTTCAATAAAAGTAAGTTCATGTATGTAAAAGCCATAAGCACAATGCCTAGACCAGATATTATCAGTAGGGGCTAGTATTATTCTTGTTAGAGTTACAGTAATTTGGCCCAAAGTCCCTAACATATTGGTGGAAATCTGAGACACTTGATACATGCATATTAATTAATATCTTAAGGTCATTTAGTCAGTTAACTCACATATACAAGAAGTAAGTTAAAGTACTCAAGTAATTTGAGGGAAAATACCATTTCACCTTATAAATCTCAATGCCTGAGGAATATGTGTTCTGACCTTGATCTAGGTAATCATACTTATTCATGATTTCCTCATGCATAGAGAATAATTGCATTGACTGTGTCTTGGAAGATTGAGAATGGACAAATAATAGAATATCTGAAGAATAAGCTCAAAATATAAAGAATTACCTAAGGTGTAGGACAACCGGATATTACCAGTGAAGGATATCACAGCATTTTAAGTGTGATAAGGTCATCATCAGGATAATAATAATAGTAATAACTTGGCATATACAATATTATATTTCATCACAATAGACAAATCTTATAAGTGATCTGAGAAATCTCACCACCTTACCCCTTCATTTTACAGATCAGTAAGCTGAGTCTCAGAAAGGTGAAGTCATTTGACTACAAATAGCTATAATGCAAAATGTGATGAATTAAGATAGACTCAAACCAAGGAACTTAGAAGTTCAGAGGAGGAAGAAATTACTTGTGATGCAGATGAATAATGAAAACTTCATAGAGATGGTGACATAAAATCTATGGATGGAAAGAAGGATCTAATTTAAGCAGGCAGAAAAAGAAGTAGACCATTTCAGGCAAAGGCAAGTAATAGAATAGGCAAAACAAGGGACCCAGTTGACGGGAGTATAATGCGTATGAAAAGGGCAGTGGATGATAAGATTGGAATGGGACAAAAAGTTTTAAGGTAGTCACATCCTTATTTGTGCAGAACTTTACATTTTCTAAGCTTTCTATATTCATTATGTTAGGACTTAGGATTGCAAATAACAACAATGTGACTCAAACCAGTTAAGAATTTTTCAAATCATATACCCAAAGCATGGGAAGTTAAGGGTCAAGTTGAGATTCTTCTGAACAGTTAGGAACTTAGTTGCCCAAAACTCCCTGGATCAAATGTTGATGATGATGATGATAATGATGATGATGATGAAGCGAAGTCACACAATTAGAAAGTGGCAAGACTGAACTCAAACTTGGGAAGTCTGCTTCCAGAGTCTGTGTTCTAGTAATAAGGGGCTAGGCAAGAGTGGTCAAAAGGGCCATTTATGGAGTTGAGAACTTCTATTTGAACCGTGTAATTAGAGCACAGAAAGGAGCATTTCCCAGGATGTGTGAGGTTGTGTTTTTAGCAGAGAATATGGTATCAGGCATTAAAACATAAACTGAGTCACATTAAAATTTTTAAGAGTTTGAGCAAAACTTGATTAGAATCAGGCACCATGCAATCTAGTAGATAGAAGCTACAAGAGGTGTACAAACTGAAAGATTTCTATAGGTAGAAGGGGACAGGAACAAGTCTGTTATGCTGGGTGAAAAGTGGGTCGCTTCATGCAAGTTCATTTTTCCTTAGAGGATTCTAGATGTCTATCAGACAGATTACCTAACTAGTGCTGATCAGGCAATTCCTGGTGGACTGGTTTAAGATTCCATTTCCAGGAAAGCCAAAACTGTGATTAAGTTTTTGTTTAGTGATGGGGGGCTTAGCATAAGCAACTCCATTTTGGGCCTGTTGTCTTTTTTTTTTTTTTTTTTTTTTAACAGAGGATGCTAAATCCAACTGGGACAGCTACTGTTCAATGTGAGTCATGTTTACTAGCCAAACTTAACAGCTTTAGATGTTTAAGTAATTTGCCTCAGATAATCCAGCAATTCAGGAACAGAGTTGGAACTAAAATTAGGTCTTCTGATTCAGAGATCAGTGTGCTTTTCATTATAAAATTCTGTAGTTTGTTATCCATCCCATTCTATTACTCAGTGAGTTAACTTGTCCTTCCAGGTATAGTCCTTTGCAGTAGTATGAGTTTTCCTGCCTTGGCTGGGTAGACCCTGTGTCAGCTCTTCTTTTTCCCTTCACTCACCCAGCCCTCCCTCAGACTTTGGCAGATTCAAGGGCAGCACCTTGTTGTGCTTGGTGAATACTTGGATCATAGCAAGTAATTTTTTTACTTCTAGTTTTTGATTGGCACATATGTGTCTGCACCAAAATGGAAGTATGGTAAGGGCAGAACTGAGTTGTTCCTACTTGTATATGCTGGCACATCTAATGTGAATCACACAGTAAGACTGTAATATATACCTGAATGGTTAAATAGTTTGAGACTGTTGATTTATTCATTTCACAAATTGCTATCGAACAACTCTCCTGAAAGACATTGTGAGAGGATAATTGAAAATAAGAGACTCTGGCCTCAAGGGATTCTCTGTCTTAACGGAAGAGACAAGTCGTGGGTCATAAATAACTATAATACAAGGTAGAAATTTAGGCCTAGAGTAAAAACAATCCTTTCTAGAATGAAAACCTTCCCAGTTCTCAATGTCAGCAAATGACTAGCGAATGCAACTCAGGTCTGCCCCTCTGAAATAGATTTCTACTGAAGTGAATCAGAATGGAAATTTCATTCAGTCTCCACTGCCACTACTTAAATGGACCTTCAACTGCCAGGTTATTGTTTTCTGTTGCTGATGTTAGTTGATTTGCTTTTGTAAGTAGACCTTTGTGCTAACCTAACAAATCCACTTTAGGAAAATAGTATGTACCTTGCTGGGTTAATAGTACCTTATTGGGTTGTGGTAAGAATTAAATACGTAAATACATTTTACATAATAAGCATCCAAAATGTTTTTCTTGGCACTGGGCATGTTAAAATCAGCTTGGAGAATTGCGCATCGAAAACTAGAGTATCAATAAAAACATATATTTGACAAATTGAATTGTTATACTGTACGAAGGAATGTTCTTGTTAGGCTACAAACGTGCACCTTGTTAGGCTGTTCACGGGATGGCCTGGGCCTCCACTGGCTTTTACATACCGTCCCGGAGTTGTTTGAAACCAGACTACCATGCATCAGGGATGTGAAATCTCAAAGTGATAACTTAAGTAATTGATTAACAGGATACCTTGCAAGACATTCAGATGACTGGATTCAGAGTATTGCCTTGTTTGAAGTCCTTTCTCCTGAGAGGGAGCACGGTGTACCCCCCACCAATATATGCCTGCTTGGCATAAAGATGATCTTGAGCTGGTTATTTTTAAGAAACAACAGACATAGGAAAATGTCTGAAAACACAATAGAAGTGACCCTTTTGTAAGAGATGTTTACATTTATAAGGGAAATCTTCATTTGTCAGGGTGTCTCCTTCTTTGTACCAAGAAGATGAGGATGACTCAATTTCTTGAAACTCTTATGACTAGAGAAGGCAAGGACTTAATTCCACAAAGCAACTTTAACCTTGTTTACTTTGCTTTGCCTGGTAACCACCCATAACTGGCCTCTTTTCTCCTCAAATTTCTCTTTTGTCTTTAACTAAAGGTGGTTTTCTAGTGGCAGCTTGGGACATTTCAGGGAGCTAATTAGCTTTCCCAGGTCTCTCCCGTGTATACAGGAGGTATACATTTTATTAAACTTCTGTTGGTTTTTCTTCTCTTAACCTGTCTTTCATTACAGGGAGTGTCAGTCAAGAACCTAGAAGGGTAGAGTAAAAGTTACTTTTCCTCCCCTACACTCCCTTTTCCCTAAATAGTTAACTCCAAATTTCCTTCTCAAAGAAACCTGGGGGATGCGTCCCTGAGGGGCCTGGCTCTCCCTTGCAAGGCAAGCACATAAATTGAGCTTTGTTTCTTATCATTTAACACCTGTCCTCTGGCTTCCTCTAACTGTGGAAGAGGTACATGTCTGTCTGTGTCTTAGCTGAAAAGCCATGAATATATTGGGGAAATCCATCATAGAATATAAAATCCTCTCGGTCTGATAAAGTAGTCAAGAAGATGACGATATTAAATCTTTATGGACTGTGAAATCATAGTATTGGCTCCTAAAAGAATAGAACAGCTTTGAAATATTTCAGAAATGAGAAGAAGTGTGCCATTTATAAGTGTGAAAATTAAACTGTTTCATTTGTTAAGGTATATTCTTCTATATTTTGTTAAAGTTTTACTTGCTTTTTAGTTTCCTTCCTCTGTCTTGTCAATTTCTTTGCACACATTGGAGCACTTTTTTTTTTAAGATCTTATTTGTTTGACAGAGAGAGCATGAGCAGAGGGAGAGGGAGGAGCAGACTCCCTGCTAAGCAGGGAGCCAGGTGTGGGGCTGGATCCTGGGATCACGACCTGAGCTGGAGACAGATGCTTAACCAACTGCGCCACCCAGGCGTCCCTACAGTGGAGCACTCTTCAAGATGATTTGATGATTTGGATAAATAATATTGTAGACTTCTGTTTCCTCTTTTTATTTAACTTTTTCTGGGTAGAGTTGTGTTGAAAAGAACATTACGGGTTTTTAAAACAGGAAATAGGTCATAAAATAAGCAACTTGAAGGGTAAGGGTAGAAATAAATGTGAAAGGAAGGAGAGAGACTCCAATCCCTTTTGCTCTCTTTTATCAGATTGTAGGCCTATAAGGCTTTCCTCCAAGCTGCATAATGGGTAGTCTCCTTTCCAAAGGTGGAAATACATTAAAGATGTGATTCTAGGAAGGTAATTGAACTTTCATTTACCTACCTTTCATTTGCCTACCTACCATCTCAATTTCATCTCTTTGTGTCTTCCTCCTTTTGCTACATCCTCTACCCTTTCCTTCTACTCCCTCTCTTTCTCCCCTCCCACCCCTATACGTTATCCCTTACCACTGTAGGATAGGAAAAAATTTTGGCTACTCTCAGGTTCTACCAGCTAGTTGAAGAATTAAGTGGACAGGAGACAGGTTGATATGAAAAAAAAAAAAAAAAAAAAGGTGTGCATGGAGGCCCAATAATGACATAAAGACATAAAGAAATGACCAAGGCAGGTGGTTTCTATACTTCTTAGATAAGGAGACAATAAATTTATGAGAAATTGACAGGACAAAGGAAAGTTAGGTTTAGGAGCTTCAGTTATTAAGGAATTTGAAATGATTTGGGCTGGGGGGGGTAAATTCATGAAAGTAACAAGGGATGTTTAGAGAGCCTTTTTGGCTCTGAATTCTGTATCTTTGGTGATAAGGATCTCTCTTTACCCCCTGGTACAGGGAGGGTTCCTTTCACATGCAAGATTTATTTCCTGTTGCCTGGAGACAAAGTGGGATTAGAGTGTTCTTACACGAGCTGTATCTTAAGTAACTTTTATTTGAAATAATCAATAGGCCCTGGTGGCATGTTTTAGGACAGCCTTCCCTTGGCCCCTATACCATCCTTTAGCTTGTATCTTCTTTCCCAGCCTTCTCTATTTAAAATTGCTTATTGTAATAATGACTCAGAGAGCACAGTGACTTTAAACATACAGCTAATGCCCTGTAAGTCTAGAGGGAAATGAATTAGTTGTTTTTTTTAATTTGTCAAGAGGCAGTGGGCAAGTTTGCCCAAATACTTAGCAGTTAGAATATGGAAAACAAGAATCTCACATTTTCTGTTAGTAGAGATGATTGCACTATGCTGGGGTCCATGACTATCCTATCGTTTCTTTGCAGATAAAGGCAGATGTGATGTCTGTGCAACTTTAAAGGAAGTGTGCTCTGTGGTAGACAGCTATCTTTAAAAACAGCAGTAACAATTCCCCTTTTGTGCTTCTTTGAAGGAAGTTTTATGAATCTCAGCACAATTATTGCTAAAAAATTAAGTTTCCTAGAAGAGTGAGGGAAAAGGTTCTCAAACTTCCACCTTGCTTTCTGACTTGGTATTATGTGGCGTGATGATGAAGAAAAGAAAGAGCCAGCAAAATTTTGCATAACAGAATAATGACAAAGAGTGCCTGGCTTTTGTGATTACAACCAAGGCCTTGCAGGCACACCACAAGCTTTCAGAAAGTCAGTAGTCGAAAGTATTGACTGTTACCAGGACCCTTAGAGAATGACGTAGAATTTTTCAGTTGATCACAGGTGACAGTCTAAGAAAAATGAACTTCTCTAGACAAGAAATAATCGCCAGAGACGTTAAAATTATATAAAAAAGTGTTGGTGCTTTCATTTGGAAACAAATGGAAGCATAATCAAAATTAGCATGTATACTAACCACAAAATGATTCTCCCACTCCCCCAATTAATTTGCTCACCACTAAAATTGATTTAATACAAGCAATATAAGAGAAAGGCAAATTTGGAAATTCTAAAATGGAATTTCATCTACTAATGAACAATTCTCGATTTGGGGCACATGATAATATAAAATACAAATAGAAAAAACCAAGTTTGGGAGCTGAACATGGTAGAGTTTAAAGCTCTTTGGGCCAGTTATCAGTTATATGCCCCTAGAGAATTTCTCTTCAAATCTCTGTTTTCTTCTCTGTGAAATGGAGATAGTATCTGCCAAAATAGATAATGAGTGCTTAATAAAAGTTAGGTTCTATTCCTTTACTTTCCCTGAGCACTTGGTTATTATATGTTGGAAGAATTAGCAATCGTATTTGTTCATTTGTTGTGCACAGCAAACCCTAAGGGCATTTCACTTTCAAGAAAACATCTGCTCTTCTTAGTTTATCTGGAATGCTCTGACTGGGTTTTGAATGGGAAGCAAAGGACAGCCTGGATGGCTTGTCAGGGCTTTATGGGACTAGAGTGATTGAGTCACTGCAAACAACTTAGGCATCTATTTCTTAATGCCTGTGCGGGGGAATGCCACACCTCCCTTTTCCACTTTGTGTTTCTGCTTTGGCTTCTGTTTGATGGGCTGTCATTGCTTTAACTAAGCCACCTCCTGGTTAATGTGTTCAGTGTGTTTGCTGCTGTGCACTCAGGAGCTTATTGATGTGTCACATTGGATTATAGCAAGCTTCAGTGATACGTAAAGTACACAGGTAGTACGAACTTTCACTTTAATAATTGTCACTCACCAGGGTTCACGCGCAATATCACCAAGCAACTAAATTTCAGAAAAGCACAAGGGAGTTATTCATGTTAAAGAGTGAATTCTGGATTTTAGGTATGACATCACGGCAATCTTGAGACATGGATTCATTTAGCCCCCCTGGGTTGTAGATTCTGCACATATAAAATGGAAATCTGTGCCCTCTTCCAGATTTGACTAATAATGAGGACTAACCCAATATACTGTCAATAAAAATGACCAATTATATAAATAAAACTAAGGTTTGAAACTCTCATTTGAAGCTTTATCAATTTATATATCTTGACTTGGGCACCATCAGATTACAAAACTATTACCTAAACTGTTGGATGTTTGGATGTTTTATACACTCTCCTCTATGTGTATTTCATAATTTTCCTTATTATTACTTCTCACAACCCATTTATTTTGACATAAAAAAATAAATGTGAATCATAGAAAAAGGTTTTGGCTATAAGCAGACTGTTGAGGTTGATGTTCTTTGAAAATGGAGACCTAGGCTTAATGGAATCATTTCATTAAATAGGGAGAGAGCATCTCATCAGGCACTTGGCAAACTGTGGCTTTGCTTTCATAGCTATTTCTATTTCCGGTAATTCGCATTAGAACGTGGAGTTACAGATACTGGAAGTATGTCCGAGTTTCTTTGTGAAAGTCTTCTTTCTTAGGGGCAAAGCATACATTAAAGATGGAATTCTAGGAAAGTCATTTGACCTGTCGTTGTTCAAACCAGGGCTCATGTGGAGAAGGATAGAATCTTAAGTGTTGAGTCTGAGCAAGAACTAGTTACTGCTGCAGATAGTGGGAAATACTGCCTTCATGTGAGAGAGCTCTGTCAAGGGCTTTGGGGGAAAAAATAAAGAGACTAAAATTTACTGAGCTTCACTCTGTAAAGGCTCTGAACATCCTCATTTTCATAGGTCTGGTTGTTTAATTATTCCAATAATGGGTGTATCCTGTCACTGTAGGCAAGCCATACATGAAGCCAAATTATGATCATGGGGTTGTTGGGGGAGTATGGAATCAGAGTTGATGGTATAGTAGGAATGTTTAATGTTTATGACAACTTCTCTGGTAAATGAATACCTGCACACGTAAATCTGAGATCTTGAGTCCTGGGCTGTGGTTTACCTCACTTCTCAGTGGTTCTTGAAGAGGTACATTTGCTTTTCAGACTTTGTCTTTTTTGTTTCTGTGGCTGACTTCTCCCATTCTAATAGACATTGGCCTGGGAATGTTTCCTCAAGATGGTTTTGTTAGATCGTTCTTACTGCAAAACCTACAACTTGAGAATCTCAAAGCATCAAACATTTGTTTTTAAGCTCCTGGGTCTGTCGGTCAGCCATGATTCAGCTGGTCCAGGCTGAACTTAGCTGTGCCAGGATAGACACCAGGCTTCTGGTTGGTATCATCTCTCTCCCTCCTGTCTTCACAGGCCATGGCTGCCTGGAGTATGCTCTTGTAATAACAAATCACAGGAGCACAAAAAAGGAAGCCGATATATGTGATATTTCTTAAGGCTTCACCTTGGAGCTAATCACTCTGTCACTTCACTCATACTCTCTCGACTGAATAAAGTCACAGGGCCAAACCCAGCATCCATACGGTGGGGAATTACACTCTTCCCGAATGAAGAATTAAACTGAAAAGAGCATAGATGTAAACTCTCTAAGACAGGGAGGAATGAAGAATTGGGAACAATGATCCAATCTGCCATGGTGACTCTGAAGATATGTACTCTAATCCATTATGTGTCAATTTCATAGTTGTCAAAGGACTAGTTCTTTTAGATTCTTGGGGGTGGCGAAGGAGCACTGCACCTCATTTTTGCTTTTTGTTCTCACCTGCAGGGAGGGTCAAGATTGGCTCTTCTCCTTTGCCTTTGAGCATCTGCTTTGCAAGCCAAACTGACTCTCATCCCTGCCACCAGGTATATTAATGATGTAAAGAATTGTGCAAGAGGTCAAAAACCTGGGGGATGCCTTACTTGGCTTGATGTCAAGGTAGATGACAAATGCTATTAAATCAGAACCTTTTCCCTTCCTGGAAAATCAGCCTCATCTGTCTTTGCTGAAGTTAATTTATGGGCCATCCCAAGGCATTGGTGATATTTGGACATCTGTGTTTCTGCTATATTAGTTGCTCCTAAAAATGAAATTGCACACCTCTCTTCCCAATATAAAGAAGACTGTTTTCATTCAGGAAAATTATGAAATACACATAGAGGAGAGTGTATAAAACATATGTACAGGTCAAGGCTAATTATGAAGCCTGGAGTTTTATAATTTAGGAATATAGCATACTTTGTTGATCCGTTACTAAGAACATTCACATTTTTTGCAATTTGGGACTATTTTGAACAGCGCCTCTGCAAATGTTCTTGTATCTTCTGGGGGCCTTTGTGTTTCTCTTGGGAGTTTTCCTAGGATACAAAACTAGGAGTGGATTTTCTGAGTCAAAGGAAAGAGACGTTGAACCACTTAGGTTTCAAGCCACCATAAACATAGTGACTTAAACCACTATTTTATTTGCTCTTCAATTTTGTGGGTCAGCAGTTTGGGCTGGGTTCAGGTAGGCAGTTCTTTTACTGATCTCTACTGGGCTCATTCATGTGGCTGTATCACCTGATAGCCCAACTGAAACGGGATGGCCCTTGGGATACCTGGCTGGCTCAGCCCATAGAGCATGTGACTCTTGATCTCAGGGTGCTGAGGTCAAGCCCCAAGTTGACTGTGGAGCCTACTTATAAAAAAAAAAGATGAGATGCCCCAAGATTGCCTCATTCATATGTTTGGCACTTGGTACTGGCTGATGACCAGACCCTTCCTGCATGTGGTCTCTCTTCCTCGAGGACTGTCCTGGTTTCTTCACTTAGCACTCTCATGACAGCAGAGGGGGCAAGGGTGGAAGCTTCTGGGCTTCTCGAGGTGTGAACTCAATATTCTCACACCATCACATCCACCTCACTCTACTAGTTAAAGCATGTCCTAAGAACATCTTGGATAAAGAGTGCCAAGAAATACTCTTACCTAGTGACGACAGGAGCAGCCACGTCACATTACAGACGGGGCATGCCAACAGAAATAGGTAGAATTTGTGATCGTGTTTCTCACAGGACACATCCCTAAGTTTGCTAGGTAATGATGAACCACTTTTCAATGTGGTTGTACTTTATTTTTTTTTTTTAAGATGTATTAATGTATTTTAGAGAAAAAGAGTATGAGTATGGGGAGGGGCAGATAGACTCTTCAAGCAGACTGCCTGCTGACCTCAGAGCCCCATCTTGGTGCTCAGTCTTACAACCCATGAGCTCATGACCCACAATGAAATGAAGATGCTCAGATACTCAACTGACTGAGCCACCCAGGCATCCCTCAGTGTGGTTGTACTTTAAACTTTACGCACTCTGGTAGTGAATGGGAGTTTGTGTTGCTGCATTTCCTTTCCAACTCTTGGTAATACTAGATTTCTGAATTTTGCTGATCTGCTAAGGATTTAATAGCTTCTTATTGTGGTTTTAATTTGCTTTTTTCTAGTTAGTAACAAAGCTGAGCATCTTTTCCTATATTCATTTGCCACTTGGATTTTTTATTGTATAAAGTACCTATGTCTTCAGATCATTTTACTTTTTTTTTTTAACTCATGAAACTTCTCTTTCTGTGTATAATCTGGATATTAGTCCTTTGCTAATCGTGACACTTGGGGATTATCTTTTCAACCTTTTCATGGTGTCTTTTGGTGAGTAGAAGTTCTTAATGTAAACCAATTTAATCAATTGGTTTTTCTTGTTTAATGCTGTTTGTGATTTTATAGATTTATTCACAAAAATACTGCCTTACACTGATGCTATGAAGATCATCTCCTTTATTACCATCTAAATGCTCTTAAGTTTTTTCTTTCATGCCTCGAGTTTTTTTTTTAATGTATATCTATAATTGGAACCAAGTTTTGTTGAGTAGTAGTTGTTACAGCTGACTTTTCAGTGAGTGAAAAATCTTGTTCCTCTTGAGGTGTGTGGGAGTTATTATCAGCTTCTTTTCAAACTGAAAGGTTATAGAGTCAGGTAAATGGAAGTAAAAATATCTGCTTAAATTGCAAAAAAAAAATGATGTATTTATGTGTGTCCTGTGACAAAAGGAACTTTTGAAAAAAGCAAACCTGCAAGAACCCAAGCCCATATGCTTCTCTCAGCCCTGTTACTTTGATAAGAACTTTTTCTTCCCTCTCGTGGGAGGCATGGCTGAGAGAGTATGGAGGAAGAAGCTCAGTGAATTTCTTTCTTTCGTTACCATTGTGGAGGAAAATGAAAGTTCTTTTCCCTTTGGAGAAACTTACAGACTAGGTAATACTCTGCCACCTTTGGCATATACTTCTCTTCACCACTGAAGGAGTGAGTCAAACAGAAATGTTACCTGGGCTTACTTTGCCCAAATGAATAAATTCCTTTAAAAGCTTCTGAACCAGGGAAGTAAGTAAGTAGTTGCCCTGACTAGAGTGTCTTGTAAAGTTAAACCAAACTAGGTCAAGGTTGAGGAGTCTTGGATTCAGGATCCTGCTGCTGTTGATGGTGGCCAGGAAGAAGCCACCTTCATTCTCAGGGCTTCGAATTCGTCACCTGCAAAATAAGGGAGTTTAACTAAGTTGTCTCTAAGGGACCTTCCATCTCTGGCAATCTTCATTTCCATTATGGTATTCAGTTGGGTTGTTAAGAGGCAACATTTTCAGAAATCTCGTCTATAGTGGCTATTAGAATAAAGCCTTCCTTAGCATGGATGGTCCATGTAGTATGACTGACGGTACTGATGTGATCTAAAAATGATTTTTAATAGCAACTTATATGCCATGCCATTGTGCATTTTTTCACATGTAAACACAAAAGTTTACAGAACAGTTCCCGTAGAATGAAAAAAAAAATGGGCCTTTTTGTTACATTATCTTTTTTTAGATTGTAATAAAATACCAGCCTGATCTTATTGCTCTAAAATAAGCAATGACTTTTTTCAATTATGAAAATGACTGTGTCACCCTTCCTCCCTCATCGGTTTGCATGGATCAGAAAGATGATTTCTGAGTTCTGGCTTGTGAGTAAGATTTTTCTGGTGAGCTCTTTGAAGAGGCCTTTGGAACTATAGAGTCTCTTTACTCCAGTAGAATGGGAAGGCCACAGAATTTGATTAGTGGATATAGACTGTCTTCCTTCATCTCATGATTAAAGTGAGATTTGTGTGCCCACCGAAAGTTCAGGCAGTATTTACCATTTACCCTGTGGAATATTTGACTAAAATGGAATTAAAGTCCTGTTTAGTGTTTATCATTTTTGAATGCTGGTATTTGATAATTTTGATGCCATTTTATGTATGGCACCTATGAGACACAAGATTTTGAATAGAGACCTGACTCTAATTTTCTTAGTCATTGGGTACTTCTGGCCTGGAAATTCAAATTTAAGTCAACTAAGGCAATATGAATTTCTCGTATCATAATAATTTATATAGCTATAGTCATTTTGGGAAAGGCTTGGATTTTCTTAAAAATCACTTTTTTAAATGAAAATTTTACTCTAAGGTCTTAAAATGAAAAATATATTTAGGTTTACCACTTTAGATTTTATGCAGAAGGGCCTATTAATAGATTAAGGAAACACTACGATGTCATATTAAGAGAGAGGCTTTTGGTCTCAGATTGACCAACTCTCTTACTAACAAGTTATTTAAGTTTGGTTAATTTATTCAAACTCTAATTTAGTGATGTCAAAATTTAGTGCATATGAGAATCTCTCAGGGGCTTGTTAGACCAGATTGCAGAGCTCACTTCCCAGAGTTCCTGATCCACGAGGTCCAGGATGGGCTCCCAAATCTGCATTTCTAATAAGTTCCCAGTTGTTGCCAATACAATGCTGCTGGTCTAACAACCATCCTTTGAGAGTCATTACTGTCGGTCAGTTTAATAATTGTATATCCTGGAGTGGTTGTGACTATTAAATAAATTGCTCTCTCTGAGGCAGATCCCAATGTATTGGATAAATAGGAAAACTTAATATTCGTTGCCTTTTTCCTCCGTCTCCTCTCTTCCTCAGTAAATACTAACAAGGTGTTCTGTGGGATATGATGGATGAACTTCGATAAGGTCACTATCTGCACATACGTATCCTTTTAGTCATGTGAGAAAAAGAGCACCTGTGACAGTTAAGAAAAATAAGGACATCATTAGGTAATTAAACACTAAATTACTTGCTATGCTCTGAATGTGTCTACCAAAATTCACATGTTGAAACCTAACCCCCAAGGTAAGATTAATGCCCTTCTAACAGAGGCCCTAGTGAAGTCTTTTACCATGTTCTACCATGTGAGGGCACAACCAAAAAGTCTGCCACCCGGAAGCAGGCCCTCACCCTAACATGCGGATGCCCTAATCCCCTGATCTCAGGCTTGTAGTCCCCACAACTGTGAGAAATAAATTTCTGTTGCCTATCAGCTACCCGGTATGTGGAATTTTGTTATAGGAGCCTCAGTGGATTAAGACACTACTTTTTATATTTACTTGAAGGCCCTTGAGGATTCCAGAAGAGGGAGGGATCTCAGGGGTGGGGGTAGAAAGGTTGTTACTGGTCAGGGAAAGCCTCACTGAATGGGTGAAGTTTAATTAGTTCTGTAGCAAGAAGTTTTGTATTACCTGCAGGCTGGTAACAGATAATGAAGAAGCCTGACAGTTAGGTGGAGGATTTTACATTGGAAAGGGTTAGCATTAGGATGGGAAAATAGTTTTGAAAATACCATTTGAGCAGAGAAAAAAATAGGACGAAAGGGCTTCTCAGGAAAGGCAAGCCCAAACAGTGTTCATGTAGTCAGACTTTGCAAATACGATAAAGTTCTCTCCTTACAAAGAGGCTTTTGGAGTGGTGGACACACTAGCCTGGCTTGCACTGGGGAGAAGTTGGAGTGAAGACTAGACCGACCATATCGAGGGGCCTTTTGATGTCTCTTTCTTGTATTACATAGTTGTTTGCATCTGCTCCCTCATCAAAGCATGGAGCCCTGTCCTTGGAATTTCCCAGTCTTTGGATCCTCTTGTACCTTTCACAGATGGGAGAGGGTGCAGTAAATGTGGGCTGTGTGAAATGAGACTTGAAAAATCTTGGTGATGATTGGCTATGGGGGAGAAAAGAGAAAATCTCTTCACAGATGTCTCTGTGATAAGTAAAATGATAGCTCTAAAGAGTATGGTTTCAAGGTTAATGTAAAGTGTATACAGATTTGGATAGACAGCCGTTTGGGGCTATAATTTCATGGTTGTTGTGGCATTGATATAATGTCTAGGCATATAAATAGAAATGTTGAGAGATTGCAGCCCATGGGAAGTATCAGGTAGCGAGGATGTGCCTGTCATTGAAATTTGGAATCATATCTTAGGAAGGACTCAGTTTTATTCCAGTTTCTTACGTAATAAAGGAATTGCCTCTGTACCCTTACTACTAGAAGTGTGGTTTTTAGACCATCAGCACTGACCTCATGCGGGAGCTTGGGAATTTGTATAGATAGTAAAGATAAAGATAAAGAAGCGCTGCTGCCTATATACCATTCTTGGACCTACTGTTTGCTTCTAATGAAGGAGTGCTTATTAGCTCATAAGTTAACCCATTCTCTTTGGACACTTCAAATTGTAATAGTTTCGCTGTGGACATACTCTGGTTCTCAACTTTGGCTACTCACTGGAAACACCTGGCAAGTTTAAAAAAAAAAAAATACTGATTCCTACCCAGCACACTCACTAGAATGACTAAAATTAAAAAGACTGACAGTACCAAGTGTTGGTAAAGTTGTGGGGCAACAGAAACTCCTAGAGATTGCTGGCAAAACTGTGAAAACACTACAACCCACTTTGGAAAGCTGTTCAGTGTCTTATAAAGTTGAACACGCATACGTTTGTTGTGTGCCGCAGTACTTCAACTCCTGGATATTTATCCAAGGAAAATGAAAGTTTATGTCCATAGGAAAAGACTTGCTCAAGAACGTTCATAGCATCCCAAAGGGGAATAAAATATACCACCCCAAGATAGGCCTCTTTGGCATAAGGGCTATTTAAAAAAACAGCAGATAGAGGCCGAGCTCTGAAAATGAGGTAGAAGTTACTTTTTTGTAAGAAGCATTTACTTTTATGAGGGAAATAGCCATTTTAAGGCTGTCTCTCTCTCTACTAGGAAGAGGAAGATGATCAAATACCTGGAGAAGGAAGCAACTTAAATCTGCATGATAACTTTATCCTATTGATTGTGCTTTTCCAAAACTCTTGTAACTGGCTCCCTTCCCCCAGCATCCTCTTTTGTCCTTTGCTGGAGACGGTATTTAAGGAGGTGACTTGGACTATTGCAAAGAGTTACTCATTTTTCCTGTGTCTCTCCCATGTATATAGGAGGCAGACACGTTATTAAACTTACTGTCATTTTTCACCTGTTAATCTGTTTTTTTTTATTAGAGGGTGGTTATCAACCAAGAACATAGAAGGGTAGAGAGCAGTTTTCTCCCCCACAATCCTTATTTACAACCCGAAACTGAAAACAACTCAGAAGTCCAATAATAGAATAATGACTTTTTAAAAATAAAGTAATACTCATAAAAGGGGTTACCACTCAGTAATAAAAGAAACAAACTGCTAGTATATACTTTATGGCAGATGGACCTTGAAAACATTGTTAAGTGAGGGAAGCCAGACAAAAAGGTGTGTATTATGTGATTCTATTCCTATGAAGTTCTAGAATAGGCAAAATTAATTCTTGGTGGTAAAAATAAAAAACACTGGTTACTTTTCAGAGGGGGTGGGGTGACAACTGATGAGAATATTATAGGGTGCCCGAAACGTTCTATACTATGGTAAGGAGTTGAGTTACACAGGTCTATACATTTGCCAAATAAAGTATATCAAAGATTTCTACATTTTGTGATATGTAAGCTATAACTTAATGAAAAAAAAAAAGAGAACAAATTTCAGTGCCTATGTCCCACCTCAGATTCTGATTTAACTGATCTGGGGTGCACTGTGGGCATCAGAATCTTAAAATCTCACCAGGTGATTTTAATGGGCAGCCATGTTTGAACCCCTGGTCTAGGGGCTTTGGAGAGGGACAATGCCTGGCCCTAGGGGTAGGGAAAGAAAGCCAAGGGCACAAAGTAGGCAGGGAAAGAAGAACAGGAAAACACTAAGAAAACCAAGGGTGGGGAAATTTCAAGGGAAGTTTGAACAAAGGCATACTGCAGAAGTCAGAATAAAAATGAAACAACAACAAAAAAAATGAAGCAAGAAGTCTATTCTCAAGGTGATTTATGTGGGGGAGAGAAAGCATATTACAGTGTAAATGAAGAAATTAGTAGTAAGCAAAAGAAATTAGGTTTAACATAAACTGGAGTAATTTATTATATTTTTTTAAGATTTTTTTTTAAAGATTTTATTTATTTATTTATTAGGAAAGAGAGAGAGTGAGATAGAGCATGAGAAGGGAGAAGGTCAGAGTGAGAAGCGGACTCCCCATGGAGATGGGAACCTGATGTGGGACTCGATCCCGGGACTCCGGGATCATGACCTGAGCCAAAGGCGGTCGCTCAACGAACTGCGCCACCCAGGGGCCCTTTTTTTAAGATTTTATTTATTTGAGAGAGTGAAAGAGGAAACACGAGGGGGGAGTGGGAGAGGGAAAAAAAGCAGGCTTCCTGCATCAGGCTCTCTGCTCAGCGGGGAGCCTGTTTCCCCCCCTCTCTCTCTGCCTGCCTCTCTGCCTGCTTATGATCTTTCTCCTCTCTGTCAAATAAATAAATAAAATCTTTTAAAAAAAAAAAAAAGACCCACAGTAAAGTGGCCAAACTGTCTGCATTCTGGGGCTCTGGTTTTCTGTGTAATGAAGGGGAAGTTTTGAATATTTTGCTGCCATTACTCAAGCACTGAATGTCCTTGTTGTAAGGCAGTTTCCAACTGTAAGCTGATCGTGTTGCAAGAACCCTTGGAAGAGAGTTATTATAAAGGTTTTGGAAGGTTTTATAATGAACTCTCCTATCATTTCTAAATAACATTGTAAATATTGGCTTCTGTCAACCTTTAACTGCACACTCTTACATCATGTGTCAGACTTAAGCATTATTTTACCCATAGCCTTTCGGGGAAATGACACAAAAATCTTGTCTGCCTTCTGTTTTGTGGTGAAAAACTCAGATTGAAACAAGAGCTGGAGAATTGAACATCACCAGGAAAAATAAGTGTGAGAGGAAGAGCTTGGCCCTGTCGGGGAGCAAGAATTCGTGTCCTCTCAGAGGTATTTCCAGCTGGACTAAGAATCAGATTGACCTGGGATGCATTAACAAGAGAAAATCAAATTCAATAGGCATTATACAGGGAATCTACATAGACATGGAAATTCCAGAGTCAGGCAAAATGTCCACGTCATTCAGAACTAAGGAGAAGGGGGTGGGGGACTGGGACTTCAGAGGAAAGGAATGTACTTCATGGGCCTTAAGAGCAAAGGTTTGGAGATTCGGTGTTTGCCCTGCCATATACGCAAGTCACTCAGTCAAACTTACTTCTGCTAATAATCCTTATTCTGGGAAACATCCCCAGTTTAGATTCTTTTGTGTGCTTAAGGGAGGGACAAAAGTTTCTCTTGAGCCCACAGCCTCTCAGATCAAATCAAAATAAATCCACATGCCAAAGTGGCACATTTTGGGGGAGGCTGTCCTGAACCCCTTCAGAGCCTTAAGCTTTTTGCTATTGTAGGGGTGGGTAAGTTACCCTTTTTTCCCTTCTAGGTTCTTCACTGGTCTAATAATTAAATTGATGTAAGATAGATCAACAGTAAAAAGACAAATAGAAGTTCAATAACATGTATATCTCTTACATACATGGGGGACTCAGAAGAACTAAGTCTTGGAAGTGGCCCAAGCCACCACATTAAAGACCCTCTTTAGCTAAAGATGTTGGGGTTGGGGAGTCATTTATGAGAAGCTGCCAGAAAAAAGGGTAAACAAGGGTAAGCCTGTTAGGCAGATATAAGTCCTTGCCTTCCCAGTGATGAGTTTGTAGAGATTTGGTCCTCTTTTTCTTCCCCTTACAGACAGGGAGACTCCCTTGGAAATGGAGATTTCCCTTATAAAAGTAAAGGTATCTTCCAAAAGGGTCACTTCACCTTGCCTTCTAGAGCTTCGCTGGTGTCTGCTGTTTATTACAAATAATCAGCCTAAAATAATCCTTCTGCCAAAGAGACATATTTTGGGGTGACAAGTTTTGCTCCCCCACACTACCCTTGTCTCTGAGCTACTCCAGAGTCCCTTAAATTAGATGCAGGTGAAGAACTCTGAAAACCTCCAGCAGGATTTTCTCCAGAGCCCAGCGTGAGGGAAATCTCCGTGGACACTTCGGGAGAGAAATCCTCCGTGCTCATACTTGAGTTCGCTGTGTGCACGGAGATTGATCTGGGTCCTCCAATAGGAAGAAGGAGCGAGCAATTCATATATTAGGAATTAGCCTTTCAAAGTCAGTGTTCAGTGTCAGAGAAACAGATAGCTGCTCATCGGTGTCCTCTCCTGAGGGCGTCCCCGCAAAGGCTACAGCAACATTCGGACAGGCTGCGCGCTGCCCCGTAGTTCTCCCGCCGGCGGGGCGGAGTGACGAGCTCGCTCTGGCGTCCCCAAAGCTCACCCCCAGCGCACTGGGTAGATGAGCCAGCCTGCGCGTCCGGAGACGACAGGACAGAGCGACGATGAGCAGACCGGAAAGAAATTTGCTTGCTTGACAGGGACACGTGAAGGTACTGCCACCTCTGGCGGAATGATGGGCCTTGAAGCAATATTAGCCTGAAAGCTTCGGCTTTTCCAAGTTTGTAAAGTGGGGTTTTCATATAGGGAGGAGACGTTCCTGGTACCCAGCATCCCGGATGGTCCGGCGTACCCGTGCCCCCTTGCCCCAGTGCGCTCCAACTTGCTCTGCCTCCCGGGCCCCGACGCGAGGCTGGGCGGTTTGCTTTGTGGCCTATCTCTTCTTTACTTGGCAGCCACAGCCTTTCAGTGACTAATAATGTGCTCAAAATGCAGAAATACTTAAAGAGGATCTAAATATCGAAGGCTTAGGCATTTTACAAATGAGAAGGAAGTGAGAGGGGAAAAGCCACTGGCTCAGACCTGTAACTAGAAAATTTTAGATTTTGCTGATTTTTTTTTTTTCCAGATGTGGAAAGGGAATTTCAGGTTATTTGGTGCCTAATGAAGTCTAATGCTGGTATGAGGGTCAGCTTATTTGCACATGGTATTCGTGGTTTTTGTGAGTTGGCATTCTCTGTTCATTTGTTGGATTCTACTTCCTAAAGGCAGAAAGTGAGTGTGATCCTGGTTTTTTTGGAATCCAAGTTATGGCAGAGATGGGTACTAGGAGAAAAGTAACAGGGAGGATTGAAGTCAGACGACCTTGGGAAAGTCACGTACCTCTTGGCTTGTCACTTGTTCATCTTGTTAAAAATATTTTCGTTCCTCACTTTTGAGTCACAGGGACAACACATGTTTCATAATAGGGAGCAGTGCTTGGACTTCTAAAAATTATAAATCACGCAAAGGGCATTTGTTTTCAGGTGTGTTTGGATTTCAATTAATGTTTGTTCACGGTCTAAGAGGTATCATTATAGTGGTATAAGAATTTTGATTAATCCTCATTTAGTAAGATTTATCTTCATTAGGTTTTCTCATTGTTGATGATTTCTGCATCAACGTCTTCCTCTGGCCGGGCAGCCTTTCTCTACCTAAAGCCTAAAATGCGCCCCATTACCCCCTTGGAGCTCTTCCTAATGACGGTAGCACAAAGTTACCTTTTCCTCTCTGCTGCTCCATGACTTAGAAATGCCCCTTCTCCCCCGCTGCCTGCCCCCGCAACCCCGTTTATTCTGCCCCACGAATACTCACCTGTCTGAATGATACCGCTGTACTCTCTGCTCTTTGAGGATGGCAGTCTTGATTTTGTAGTTTCTGTTTCTGACACGGAGCTCACATGGATGCACTTCGCCTCTTGTGTTCGAATTCCGGATACCTGCCTGGAGTCTTCGAATCCCATGGTGGTGTTAGGAGGGAGAATTTTCCTCTTCCCTTCAGGGGCCTTCTAGGTGGACTAAGAATCAAATGGACTGATGAACAAGAGAACATCAAATTTAGTTGTATATGTTTGGGGAATCCAGAGTCCTGAAGTTCCAAAGACATTGAGGTCACATGAGGCTTATGTGAACTCAGGAGAGGGGTAGGGGTCTATGGATACAGAGGGGAGAAATACCTTTAGCAGGAAGATGAGAGGAGATGGTTGGAAAACAAAGGTGCCCTATTGTGTAGGTAAGGTTCTTGGGTAAAGAGGAATCTGTTTTGTTTTTTAAGACTTAATTAAATTGTTTATTTTAGAGAGCATGTGAGTGGGGGGAGGGGCAGAGAGAGAGGAAGAAGGAGACTTCCCCCTGAGGTCAGAACCCCATGTGGGGATCCATGCAGGGCTCTACCTGGGGCTCAATCCCCGGACCCTGAGATTATGACCTGAGCAGAAACCAAGAGTTGGACCCTCAACTGACTGAACCACCCAGGTGCCACAAGAGAAGTCTCTTTTTTAATAGCTATCTTCCTTTTCGAGGTCCTGGGATGGAGCCTTGCATCTAGCTCCATGCTCAGCGCTAAGTCTGCTTATCCTGTCCCCTCTGATCTTCCCCCTGTTGGTGTGTACATGTGCTCGCGCGCTCTCTGTCTCTCTGTCAAATAAATGAATGAATGAACGCATGCATGCTTGCTATCTTCCTGGTATAAACTGGTAGTTGAGGGATGGTAAAGAGCTTTTCGTAAATCTGCTGGGTTTTGTTTGGTTTTTAATGCTAATGTGCGTGCTGAAGTGGCCCATCTTGGGATGGCCCACCCTTGATCCCTACAGCGGGAACAGAAGTAGTAAAATTAGAGGCTTTGTTCAGTGTAGGGGAGAAAGCTTTCTCCTTCTTTCTTTCTGGGGTCTTTGGTCCAATAGTTAAATTGATATAAAGCAGATGAACAGGAGAAAAGAAAACAAACAACTCGTTCTTAGGAATGGGAACCACCAAGATGGGAGGCTCCCCAACAGCCAGGCACTTGAGGCTTATATGCTATACTGAGCGAAGGAGAAGGGTTAGGGGTTTGAGACTTCAAATAGGAAGAAGGCAATTCATAGGAAGATGGAAGAGCAAATATTTAGCCAACAAATGTTTGCTGTGCTATGCAGGTGAATCTTTCTGAAAGAAGAAACTATCTGTGGTAATAGCTCTCTTTCTGGTACAGGCTCCCTATCTCAATTCCTTTAAGCAATTGAAGGAGAGGTAAAAAGCTCTTCCTTAGTCCGGTGGTCCTTCATTGTCTTCAGATCAAAATAATCCACATGCCAAAGCGGCACATTCTGGGGCAGCGTGTTCTGAACCTGTCACCAGAGAGAGTAGAAAGTTAGACTGATGAACAAAGGAAGAGCCTTTAAAGGTCTGTACTGGACCTACAAATTCTTGAATGCTTTTTTTTTTTTTTTTTAAAGATTTTTATTTATCTATTTGAGAGAGTGTGAGTGGAGGGGGGCAGAGGCAGAGGGAGAAGCAGACCTCCTGTTGAGCAGGGAGCCCGATGCAGAGTTTGACCCCAGGGCCCTGAGATCGTGACCTGAGCCGAAGGCGGATGCTTAACTGACTGAACCACCAAGGCGCCCACAAATTGTTGCATTCGTGAGATGATGGTATCCTGATTAATAAGCCAATTTTGTGGCAAAGTGGGTTCTTTGATTAGATTTTGTTTCTTTTGCCTTACAGACATGTTCACCAACTAATTATATATATAACGTGCCATCAAGTCAATGGAATTCTGTCATGAATTTTATGGAAATTGTGGAGATATGGAAATAGCATATTTGGCCCTCTGTTTTCTTTAGCTTATAAATGAGATTAATACTATTATGATTATACATCTGTATGGAAGATAAGGAAATAATTTACAAAAAAATGAAGAACCTTGTTAGCTTAAGAAATACTTTAAAAAAATGACAGCTGCTTTCCTGGCATATTATTAACATAAAAGTACATATGACCATGGATAGGCTTTTGAGAGTTCTCATTTTCCCCTAATTAGTAGTGCCGGTGTATTTTGGGCATTTCAGATGCTCTAATTGCTTTTGGGATAGCCTGTGTTTATAGGCATTGATGTCATTGCTAAAGAACTTTCCTTTAGCCCTGCAGTGTCCTCTCTTACATCTGTTTTATTATTCTCAAAGTGAAAATACTTCCTCAAGATAGTTGAGAACATTGTATTACTTAGTTTTTACTGTCACTCCAGAACTTAGTGCTTAAAACAAAAATCAGGTATTATTTCCTTTGAGTCTGTGGTTCGGATCAAAGGTTGGCTGCTCTGGGCTGAGATCAGCTGAGTGCTTCTGCTGGTCTCTTCAAGGGCTCACTCGTGTGTCTCTGGCCAAGGCTGGGACTTGGCCAGTCCAGACTGAGTTTGGCTCTGATGGTGCTCTGATCCACACACGTCTGTAGTTCTCTACCTTGGGCCAATGGAGAAGCTGCCATGTTCTTGAGGGGCTTTGCGACAGGCCCCCCAGAATGTGCTGGGTCAGAAAGACTTATCTGCATGGCATGACAAACAACGAACAGTTCATCAAACGTTTGTTCTTGTCATCTTCCTTTGAACTATCTTCCCAGACCTCTGTCCCCTTTTTCTTAGCTCAGGATGGTATATAAGCCTCAGTTGCCTTACCGCAGGGAAGTCTCAGGTCTTTGTGGGGTCCCGTACATACATAATTAAATTTGTTTTTCTCCTTTTAATCTGTCTCTTTTTAATGTAATGTGGAAGGGAGGAGGGAAAAAATTTCTGCCCTAGCATCTTTCTCTTGCCAGTGCGAAAGTTCAGGAGGAAACCTACTTCCCAAGTACTTTTCCGAGTGTCTGCTTGTGTCACCTCTGCAAACACCTTAATGTCAAAACAAATCAAATGCCTGAACCAAGAATCAGGTAGCTGGGGGATGTTCTCCACCTTCTCACGGGAAGAACTGCAAAGTCACCGGCAAAAGGTATGGATACAGGGATGGGTGAAGAAGGAGCATCTATGACTAAATCTACTAGCATTGTCTTCTGTTTTTCGCTCTATCCAAATACATTTTTCATTTTTTTTTTTTACGAGGAACTCCAAGTCTAGTTCCTAGATTGATTTTTGCCCTGTAACATTCCTTAAGGTGAGGGTTATTTTTTTTGAGGCACATGCCTTGTAGATTGGCCTCCCAGAAACGAAGACGGTCTGTAAACCTCTATGGAAATTAGTTACGATTGGCACGTGACTGTCAGAGCAGGTCAACTGCAAGGTTGGCTTAGATGCCTGCTTGTCCCTCCTTCCCACCCACGCAGGGAGAATGGTAACTGCTTCCACAACTGTGATGGTTAGTGGAGTGAATCCTGCTACTAGTTTGCTGTCATTTAGCTGGAAACCCAGGCTTAGCTCTCAACACGTAACCCAACTACTGGAGGTCCTGGTGCTTCTTCCAGTTATTAATGCGGGGCTGATGGGAGAGAGTTGGAGGCAAGATTTGGTAAATCATAATATTATTATATTCTGGCTTTTGATTACACTTAGGCAGAAGCTGGGGCTTCCCTAATGAGGCTCAGAATTGACACCTGGCCTTGTTAGATTTCTATGGGCTTCCCTAAGATGAATGGACAGTGGGGGACCTGCACATCTACTGATCCTTTCTCTGATTTGTTCCCAAAAGGCACTGATCTGATGTGTCTGGTGTAGGTATTGCTTGGTCATTTGCACATTGTTCTTAATCTCCATTTTGCTTTGTGTTAAGACAAAACTCAGGTAATTTTCTCTTTGGACTCTATCCTTGATCAATCAGTTGGTCCCTATGATACTGTGCCTTATGATAAATTTTTTTTATGATCTTCATCTTTGTTCCTGGTTTACAGCTTCTAAATCTCTTATAGTTTCCTAAACAATAAGAGCAATGGGAGAATCTTTTTTTTTAAAGATTTTATTTATTTATTTGATAGATCACAAGTGGGCAGAGAGGCAGGCAGAGGGGAGGGGGGAAGCAGGCTCCCCACTGAGCAGAGAGCCCGATGTGGGCTCGATCCCAGGACCCTGAGATCATGACCTGAGCCAAAGGCAGAGGCTTAACCCACTGAGCCACCCAGGCGCCCAGAGAATCTTTTGTTAAAATATTTGGTCTTTGTCCTCAAATAGTTCCAGTTCTCCAGTTCCTGAAATAGCCCCAGGGTAATAAAGGTGAAAAGAAGGTCTTTTTATTCATTACAAGCCTTTTTGAACCTTACCCGGATTTATGTTAATGATGGGACTTTTGGGAAGCCCCTAAGGACAGCGGGCTGGTTACCAGGAGACCCAGCTATGTGATGAGAGGATTGGAACTTTGAGTCCCATGCCTGACCACCGGAGAGTGGAGAGGGTTTGGAAGTTGAATCCGTCATCAGAGGCAAATGATTTAATTAATCATGTGTATATACTGAAACCTTTGTAAAAACCCAAATAGATACGGTTTGAAGAGCTTCCAGGTTGGTGAACAGGAGTGCATTTATAAGCTGGGAGAGTGGTAGACCCCACTTTCCACAGGGAAGGAAGCTCCTGTGCTTGGGACCTTAGGTCTCTCTTCATCCGGCTTTTTGTTCAGATCCTTTGTAATAAAAACTGGTGAGCTGGTACATGGACTAACTTCCCGAATTCTCTGAGCAGCTCTAGCAAATTCGTCCAAGGGAGGGGTGTCATGGTCAGCTCTGATTTATAGCTAGCTGGTCAGAAGCACCTGGATTTGGGATCCATGTCTGAAAGGAGGGAGGGGGTGGGGGCATTCTTCTAGGACTGAACACTTGTGGGATTTGAGACTCTCTCCAGGAAGATGGTGCTAGGATTGAGTTAAATTGCAGGGCGTGGCAGCTGGTGTGGAAGAATTGCTTGATACGTGGAGAAACCCACACATCTGGTGTCAGAAGTGAAGCAATGTGGAGTATGGAGAGTAGAGGGACACCCGGGAGTGTGCGTTTTCAACTAAAATCACCTAACCTGAACCTTACATTTTTCAGTTTTACCACCTACAGTGCCATCTTCCATGGTCATCGGGGTCTGGAGTCACTCGTATCAAAACTTGTTCTCACTTTTCTCAGTGTCAAAGACCTCTAAAACTTCATGTCTAATACAGACCCTTGTATTAGTTTCCAGGTGATCCACAGAAACAAAGAAGAGAGCTTTTGTATTCTGTAGTAAGCAGCACTTAATCTGAACCTCATGCCAACAGTTCTTACCCGTTTAACTCTCCATCGTGGTTGTTCGGTATTCAACGATAA
This sequence comes from Nasua narica, assembly GCA_028533885.1. Classification (NCBI taxonomy): domain Eukaryota; kingdom Metazoa; phylum Chordata; class Mammalia; order Carnivora; family Procyonidae; genus Nasua; species Nasua narica. The sequence continues at coordinate 18,344,264 of CM052801.1, forward strand.
CATATTAAGTATGTACCAGTATTGATAGTCCTCACTTTACTAATGTAAACCATTTGAGGAGATGGTCAGTGAATGTGGCTGTTATTTCGCTCGGTGTGTGTCTCAGTCATCATTTGAGGAAGTTGAGCACGACTGGAGACAGACCCTGAGTGACCTTCACTTCTGTCCTTTCTTGGTTAGATTATCTTTGTGACTTAGGTTTATTTTAATGGAAATGACTTGGAATAGAACTAGGACGTGAACATAGAGAAATTGCTCTTGAGAAACAAAGATCTTTTTTTTCTAGAGCTGAACAGCCCCAGAATTGACGCAGCCTTTTCCTGACCTCTTGACCCTCGTTTGTTCTGCCTTTGCTGAGCTCCTGTGCTCGGTTTTAGTGCTTGAGCACAAAGCACCTCACTCTCTTCTGCTGCTGTCGCGTGCGTCTGGTTTTCTCAGGCACCTTCCCAGAGGGCTGAGGATGGGAACTCGTGCACTGACGTTCTCTTTGTCCCCTTCTTGTCATTGTCCGAGTGCCACAGCCCAGCAGGTCTTTTAAGACTTCATTATGAATGAGGTGAATTAATGAGAAGGAGAGGAGCTATAATGAAAAGACGACTATGATGTGAGAGACGAGTCCTCCCACCCTCATTCTATTTTTTCCTTCAGCCACGAGTGCATTCTCTTCACACAATCCGTCACTTTCCAGGTACCCCTCTTAGAAATCTTAGATCGCTTGCTCTCACTTTGCAGTCCCAGGGAGACTGGGACTGTCATTCTGAATAGAGCTGTGAGATGATTGGGGACATGCTTGATAACCAGTTCCTTAAGAAATGTTTCCGGGGCATCTGGGTGGCTCAGGTGGTTGGGTGTCCACCCAACTCTTGATTTTGGCTCAGGTCGTGATCCCTGGGTCGTGAGATGGAGCCCCACGTTGGCCTCTGTGCTCAAAGGGGAGTCTGCCTCTCTCTCCCTCCATCCCCCTCGTCCCACTCGCTCCTGCATGCGCGCACATATTCGCTCTCTCTTTCAAACTTAAAAAAAAAAAAATGTTTGATGTTTGATTCATCAGTACAATATTTAGGCCTGCTGAAAGGGGCCCCGGAATCGGGCCCCACAATTTCGAGGGCTCCACTCTGGTCGTCCTGTGGTTGTGCCATGTCTCCTGGGGAGAGGCATCTGTGGGCCCAAGGGGATATGTCCCCTCCAAGCCTGCTCTCCCTGTCGTATACCACACTCCAGCGATGCAGAACCCCAGGGTGCCTATTTAAAAGGCCCCACACCATGCTGAGGGCCTACATGGCTATTTTGCCCAAGTCTCCCCTCTCGAGGGCCGATGATGACACCAGCATGCACACGTAGGCCCTGGGGAGTAGCGAGATGAATAACTAGGGATTTGGGACGGACCCAGGGTGTGCGGGCCAGGGTGTCCACACATGTGCACACGGGCTACGTGGGAGAGGAGAGAAGAGGGCAGGCCACAGGCTTTCCCATGTGACCTCGTTCTCCCTCAAGGACTCTCAGATTTCTAAGTTTAAACCTGGACTTCCAGGTTGTTAAAAGACAGCTGATAAGTAAGCCTCCGTGTGTGCTCTTGACCCGGTCCTGCGAATGTTGGGAAAGGCTCTGTCAGCAGTAGTCCAAAAATTTGGTTTATTTATTTTTATCTGCCTGTGTTTTTCTTCTTGTTAAATGGTGATGACAAACACTTCTTCTTCTTCTTTTTTTTTTTTTTCCCCAAACACTACTTCTGAAAAGTAATGGGCTACAGGCCTTTTTTTCAGTGAGATGTTAAATGCCCAGGGTATCTGTAAACTCGTGTTCAGACAAATGGTCTTTCCACTTCACTCCAGGATAGCTTAGGAAAATAATAAACACTTGTGTGTCTTCCAGTGGTCCTCAGATCATTTATGAACAGTGATCGAGAAAAACAAATGATTTCCTCCATTAAACTCGAGAAGGGCGCCTGGATGGCTCAGTTGGTTGAGCAACTGCCTTCGGCTCAGGTCATGATCCTAGGGTTCCGGGATCGAGTCCCACATCGGGCTCCCGGCTCCACGGGGAGTCTGCTTCTTCGTCTAATCTTCTCTCCTCTATGCTCTCTCTCACTTTCTCTGTCTCTCAAATAAATAAATAAAATCTTTAAAAAACAAAAAACTCTTTGAGAATTTTAGACAGTTGGAGATATCTTGGCATTTCTTCCATGTGTTAAAGAGTGAGTTTCTGGCAGTGTGTAAAAGAAACCTTATTTTACTCCTGATACTTAAAGAGGTGTAAGAAACAGTAGCTCAGACAAACATAAAGAGAAAGCAAAAGACAAAGCAGGAGGTGCCATTTAGTAAAAATGACTTCAAGACAAAGCTGTCTGCTCACCTTGAGTGGAAAGCACTGTGAAAATTCTCAGTTCTTAAATTCCATCCAGCTCTACATACGCAGTTATGTTGCTGCCCTTCTTGTTCAGTAGTTGTTACGAAGTTAGTCTCACTCAATTGAATTTTTATTATTATTTTGTCCCTGTCCTCGACTTTTAGAGAGGATTTTTTTCCCCTTCCATCGCATCAGTTTTTCCCCTAGCACATTTTGTTCTAGGCAAATGTTTAATGGCATTATGATGGGGTTCTTTCACTCTAAAGTGGGAAGTATTGTATATTGATTCATCATCTTTGTCTTGTCAAACACTTCACTCATCTTGACATTTGCAGAATGCTTCAAAGGTGTGTCTTCTATTAGCAGTATTAAATTGCATTTGTTCTTATGATTTTTCAAAAGTTTGAATAGGATGTGGAAAATTACTAGACTATCTGATTTTGGCATTTGTTAGCCGAATCAGGAATTGTCAACAACCTTGGCTTTTTGTTCTGTTCAATGGAGAGAGAAAAGCGTTCTGAAAATAATACCCACTTAATGTCTTCAGCACAGTCATGAATTGACCGTGTATGCAGTGTTGGCTTTGATTCTTCTACACCTCTGAAGTTTACATGCCAGGCTTGTGCACCAAGTTGTTCAGGCTTCTCTTCATCCCTCCCTCCACCTCAGCATGGGCCTCCTCATAAAGTAGCACTTAAATTAGAACAGCGGCCTAAAGAAATATTTGTTAGGTATTTATAAAATGTCCTTAAAAGCAAAACAGCCAGTTATTTTACCAGCAAAATAGTTTAATTCAGAAACAGCACAGGAACGGCACTTTGGGATGTGGGAGCGCTAGGAAACTGTAGGCAAGTCTGGAGATGAAAGGAACATTCTAAAGAACAAAAACAAGTTGGGAGGGGCTGCTTTGAATAGGAAGTCCATTGGTGGAAAGCAAGAGTTCAGGGTAGGAGTGGTTTTTTTGTTGTTGTTGGCTGAGTTGAGTTTTCTTGTTGTTTGAACTTGTTGCTGGACAAGGAGAAATTCTTCCTGCTGGAGTAGTAAAGTAGGTTTTTTTCTTGCTGGGGTCTGTAATCCAGGAGGAGTGGCAGGAGGTGAGAGCTCTCCCTTCTCCTCTCGTGCCTCTATTTTTAAGTAAAATGTCCTTTACTCAGTTCCACAGTCATACTGTTTGCTTTAACAACAAATTGGAAAGAACCTATGAAACTATCAGTAGGAAAAGAAACATTATGATAGAGTCGGACAGTGGAACACCAGAGATCGATGAAGACTAACCAAACCTATGTAGACTAACATGGACAAATCCAAAAGAACGTTGAGCAAAAAGGAAGTTGCAAAGGGAGGCACACACAACGTGTGACTGGCCTTGATGCTGCTCTGCAGCCTCAAGTTCCTCTCTCTGATGGCCAACAGGCTGGGATTTTATTTCCCTCTTCCCTTGAGGATAGGTGTGGCGCCATGACATGCTTTGGCTTATAAAACGTGAGCAGCAGTTCATGGAAGCGCTTACGTGCTACTTGCTGGCGTGGGACTCTTTTTGCCCCCCCCCCCCCCCCCCCCCCCCCCGCACTGGTGACTGAGGAGTTGCCTGGACCTGCAGCAGAGGTGGGGTACATGAGAAAGAAAACTTTATTGTTTCAAGCCCCTGAGATTTTTCTACTGAGAGTTGGGGAAGATGGATGTTCATCCACCAAGTTCACTGGTTGAAGATGTTAAAGTCTTGGTGCTTCCAGGCTGCCCGGGCTCTGTCGCTGGGTAAACCCCTCAGGCAGGGAAACAGAGGAGCTTGTGTGGTTTAAGTGAGAAGCTGTCAGTGATCAGTGTTCTTATGAATCGTCTGCCGCAGCTCTGACTAGTCAGAGGTGGACCCAGGGAACACGGAGTAGCCTCTGCTGTGGGGTCAGATAGTCCGGTATATGCACATGTGCTAGTTACTAGAAGCTACGGACACTTTGGTTACACTTTTTTTTTTTGTTGAGGAGGGGAGAGATGATTGTATCTTGGAAATGTCAAGGAAGAATGTCAGGTGAACATGAAGAAACCAGGTTGTGAAGAGAAAGAGAAGAGAGAAAATCACAGAAAGGACTGTGAGGACTCTTGACAATGGTGATGGGAGAAGAGAGCTGCTGGTGGGAGGGTGTTGGTCTCGTTTCCTTTGTATAGCTTTTTTAGCCCCCCGTTAAGAGATGAGTTGTTTCTTGGGCACTTGCCCTGCATGTCTGTGATGGTGACTTCGGGACAATTAAAACAAGTTGTACGCGGCCTCTGGCATCAGAGGAGTTGCTGTAGATGGAATAGTGAAGCAAAACCGAGGGGCATTCCTTGCAAGTAAGTTAAACTTTATCCCAAATCGGTGGAGCCTGGTATCTTTTGGACTTAACTTTTAGGATTTAGAAAAACAATATGGTTCAGATATTTTATATTACCCAACACCCCAGGAAAGTCTGGGATGTGATCAGGTGCCTTTATGCAGTAAAATATTGGAATGTTGACGCTAAGTAGAATAAGTAGAGATGAATTATTCTCTAATAAGTTTAGACCACGTATTGTTGACAGATGAGTTCAGGTTGGCAAAAGTTTGCCTGGCAATAGAGCTTTAGGAAAACATTTGTTCTCAGGGCTTAATGGATTTTGCAAGTGGATGTGGAAAAGTAGACCTATACTAAACTACTCTTTAAAGTTACTACAGGGAATAAATGAACTGGGAACTATGGTGTGGTGGCTAGTCTCCAAGGTAGCCCTTAATGATTCTCATCTCCACAGTGAATAAGGCTGATCTGTCTATCCAAGAGCGTATTGAAGGAATGACCCAGTGTGACTTCTAAGGCTAAGTCACAAAAGACCCACCTGACTTTGACCTTGCCCCTTCTCCTGGACCGCTAGTTCTGGGGAAGCCATCTACCCTATCACGAGGACGCTCAAACCATCAGGCATGTGAGTGAGCAACTCTGGAAGCAGGGCTTCCAGGCCTTAGAATGAGAACAGCACTGGCCAGCATCCACATGAACGACCACTAGCTAAGCTGTGCCCAAATTTCTGGGCCACAGAAACTGCAAGATAATGAAGTGCTTGAAACTCTTAGAAGTGTTTTATACAGCCGTAGATAATGAAGATAGATTTTGGTAACTGGTGGTGTAGTGCTGTCTTAACAAGAACCCGCCCTGCGGGGATGCCTTTAGGAGTAGGCGAGGGGTAAAGAAGCCGGTGGGACTGGGAGGGAGTGTTCGGGAAATCCAGGCGTGCAAGTCAAGTAGCGGAGAAGCAGATCCTTCCAGCCCCAGCCAAGCCTTAGATGACCATCAGCTGACAGCCTGACTGCGCCCAACATCAGGACAGACTTGTAGGCAGAAGCACCCAGCTGAGACAGTTCTGAATTCGGGACCCACAGAAACTATGTGCAACGATACAGACATGTCTTGTACCCATTGAAGCTTCAGTGCGAGATTGCTACAAAAAAACAGATACTGCGATAAAGCAAGTCCAGTGAAATCGGTTTCCCAGTGCCTACAAACGTTATGTTTACACTATACCGTAGTCCAAGTGTGCAATAACGTGATGGCTAAAAACACGTATTTTCGTTAGAAAAGACTTGATTGCTAAAAAATGCTAATCATTGTCTGACCTTTCAGTGAGTCATAATTTCTGTTCACCGAGCACCAGAATAGAAAAGTGAAAAAGTTTTAAATAGCGTGAGAATGAACAAAATGGGATACGGAGACACGAAGTGTGCAAACAAACGTGGTTAGCAGAAATGTTGCCCACAGACTTGCCTAATGCAAAGTTGCCATAAACCCCTCCCTCCCTCCCTCCACTTTCAATATGGAAAAATGCATTACCTGTGAAGTGAAGTAAAACGAGGTCTGCCCATAGATGTTTATTGTTATCTTCACTGGCATAGTCTTGGGGAAGTTCGTTACATAACAATAAATGACCAATGTATACAGTAATAAGTAAGACTTAAGGTAAATAAGCTGTTGCTTAGAGGTCATAGATTTTGTGGTTACTCTCTACGAGCCATAAATTACTGTTACTAAATTTTTGCTTTCTGGTGTCGAGAAAATATTTGCCAGGCTTGCTTTCAATGTGCATAGTTTTATAAAACTCAGATTTGCTGTTTATAGTGTTTTGATTAAAAATTACTAAAGCTCATTCTCCTGTTAGTGACATGAGAATCAGCCTCCAAAAGCTGGTCTCTGTGTTTAAGAGAGAGCTACTCTGTTTTCAGAGTGACCTTTTCTTTCTGGGGAGGCTCTCTTCTCCTTTCTCTTCAAGATCAAAAGGGGAAAAAGCTGAAGTAAACAAACAATACATCGGTATTCTCAGGACAACTAGAATGAGAAAAAGCTTGTTGAGCAATTAGGTAATTAATAATCTCAGTCAGCTCCTCCATTCCTAATAGAAAGTCCACGCCATTCAAGACCTTTCTTTACGATGTTTTTTTTTTCTTTTTCCCCAGTGTTCCTAAATCCTAGGAACTTTTAAAAAAAAAATTAAATTCAGTTAATTAACATAGAGTGTGTTCCTAGTTTCAGAGATAGAGTTCAGTGATTCTGCACTGCTATGTATTTACCCAACAGATACCACGGTTTTTCCGGGTTAGGATTCTAGTGGGTATGCTGAGACGCCCAGAGAGGAGGGGCCGGCAAACTTTTTCTGCGAGGGGCTACAGAATTCGTAGTTTTAGTCTCGTGGGCCACCCGGCATATGTTGCAGCTGCTCAGTTTTGCTGTTCTAGTGACCCCACAGCCGTAGGTGATACGCGGATGGATGAGCGTGGCTGTGGTCCCATGAGACTTGATGCAAGCCGACAGCAGGCCGCCTTGTAGCCATGGGCTTTCGTTTGACACCTCCGCAGCATACTTAAATGTTTCTAACACAGGACACTTGATAGTTCTTTCCACCTGGTTAATTCCAAAAGCTGCTTTATACAAATTCTATGATAAATTTAGGGGTACAGTGATTATGTCTTATACATAGTGACAAAAGTTTGCAGAATGCGTTTGAAGGAATAACTGGAGGGACAGGTTTCATACATGAAGCAGATAAAGTGATGCAAGGTGCTTAATGAACAAGAAGGCTGCTTCACATTCTCCTATTTATCGTGTGGCTAAAAGGATTATTTCTCAGTGGCCTAGACTTTTAAAGCCTTTAACGTCTATCATGAAACATTTTTTACCTTTTTTATTTTTAAGTTCTTTAAAAATATTTAGCTATTTATTTGAGAAAGAGAGAGAGTGCATGTAAGTGGGGGTAGTGGCAGGGGGAGGGAATCTTCAAACAGAGGCCCCCACTGAGTGCGTAGCCTGACGCAGGGCTCGAGCCTGCGACCCATGAGATCATGACCTGGGCTGAAACCAAGAGTTGGATGCTTCACCGATCGAGCCACCTAGGCACCCCTTACCTTTTTAATCCGGTAAGCTTAGACTTAGGATTGCTTTTGCTTCTGTAAAGAACGTTACTGGTCAAGCTACAAGTTAGTTGAAGAAAATACCCCATATCCGAGGAGATAATAGTTTTTTAGGTTCATGCAGCCTCTTTCAAGTTTACAAAGTGATTGCACATAGAAAGCTTCATTTGCTCCTCCAAATATGCAAACAAGAAAGCCAAAACTCTGAAACACTAAGACACTGCATTTTTATATCCCCTTCCCCCACCAAGGGGTTAGATATTTGGCTAAATTAATATAAATAGTTTCCATTTCTATGGAAACCATACTGTTTCCATTTGCTGAGGGGAATTTAGAGTAACGCTGCTTTCTCGCTCAAAAGCGAAAGAACAGGGTCTGACCTGTCATTCTAGCAAGTCACTCTGATCTAAGTAGGATTCAACTTCTGACCTGTGAAAAAGAGGTCTCAAGGTTTCTGATGAAAGTTATTTTCAGTGGCATCCAATTTAGAAGCTGTCGAAATAAGCTGAAACAGACAACCGGGAAAAAAAATATATAACTATACCCACCAGCAAAAAGGTAAACAAAATACAGAGATTGGAGGGATTACTAAGCAGGTTGGTCATGCAAGACCAAAGCCAAGAGCTCCTGTCAGACATTGAATAGACAAAATCAAAAGTTTTTTTTTTTTTTTTAAAGATTTTATTTATTTATTTATTAGGAAAGAGAGAGAGTGAGAGAGAGCATGAGAAGGGAGAAGGTCAGAGTGAGATGCGGACTCCCCATGGAGCTGGGAGCCCGATGTGGGACTCGATCCCGGGACTCCGGGACCATGACCTGAGCCGAAGGCAGTTGCTTAACCAACTGCGCCACCCAGGCGCCCCAAAAATCAAAAGTTTTTAAAGATGAACTTTGAGTGCATTATTCTTCTTCATTTTAAAATAACCACGTGTGTGATGACATACATACATGTGCACATACATAAGTGGTTGGAAATGTGATCTAGTAGTTAGAAAATCAAATCGAGTTTGTAATGGTTTGCTGCCACAGAGGAAGGCATAGCAGTTCATGTATCGAAACGCTTGCCTGCACCAGGAAGGCTGACTGATTTTGGTGCCGTTTTGTGCCTCTGCTGCCAGCGCAAAGGAAACCATGTCCTTGAATGACAAGTATGTGTGAGAGGTAGAAAGAGAGAAGCCCAGTGCAAGGCTGGCGGTAAGAGGAGCATCAAGGCGGAAAACTTAGCACTGACATTCTGATCCAGACCCAGGAGAAGCTAAGCACGAAGGTGGCAAGAATGAGTTGGGCCTTGTGTGATGGAGACCTGCCGGGAGTGGGAAGAGGAGGCCAGCAGGAGAGGCCACCTTGTGTCACAGCAGATTCCAACAGTACTTGGTGTGTCAGTAGAAGAAAACTGAGAATGGCGGCTGTGGGGATCGCAAGTTGGAACAAACGAAAGAAGAAAAAATGAGCAAATAAATAGGACGGAGAAAAGGCAATTCCAAAGATACTGGATATATTTTAGTGTCTTATTTCCCATGTGTAACAAATATTTTTGCAAATGCTTAGTGTGAAAACATTGCATTATTTCCCCCCTTGGTATTAAGACGGCATGCACACACATTTAGTGAGCTCACTAGTAACTACGAAGGTTTGTTGAGCGCTCACCAGGCCGCAGGTAAATTAACTTATATTAATTTGTATTATAATCACAACACGTCTAGGGCACTTTTGTTACTTTCTTTATCCTACAAATAGACAAATTGAGGGGTTAGAGAGTTGAAATAACGTCCCCAAAGCTCGTTTTGAGAGGAGGTGTCCTGGCTCCAGGGCTTCATACTTAACTGACGTATATTTTATTTTGGCTCTCTGCTGGTGTGTTCGTTTGTGTGCATGCGCATCACATAAATGCTATATTTCAACTTCTGTTTAAAGTGGTGGAGTCGACATGCATTTATTGTTTGTCCCCTGAGATCCCTACAAAAAGAGACTGAAGATAAAAATACAACTGCACGGCCAAAGAGAGTAGCCTAGAAGATGAATACCATGAAATATTGGATGACTGGTAACGTGATGGAGAGGGACGGTGAGAAATAAGACAGATGTATACCTCTGGACTCCCCCCCCCCCCCCAAAGACTTTAGGGATTGGTGACATCTCTAAAAGTGAAGAGTGAGGGGGTAGAGTTGACAATAAGACAGAATTGGGTGTGGTTCTGTTGGAGAAGCAGTCAGTCCCTAGGTCCCTTCTCCCGCCCTGATAGAATTCTGGGATTTTATTCTCAGGAGAGGTAACACGGGAGGGACCCCTGGTTTTCTCAACTGGAATGTTGAGTTACATTTTTTAGTCACCCATTACCTAGAAGAGAGCCTTACGGTTTCTTCTCAACAGAGCAACCATCTTCCCATTATGAATTATGTTTTACCCGAAGCAGTGTAGGAGTCCTGTCTTTCAAGGAGCTACAAGTGTACTTACTGTAGAAATAGCTAGGTTCTAATGATCATAACAATTTTGAGGCTTTGGACTGAAAGCATAATAAAAATATTACCAGCGCTGTTGACTGCAGTAAAGTGTCATGGTTAGTACTAAATTGTGGCTTTTATTTCTCTTTAAACTTCCTAAGATTTATATGAATTTAATTTCCATCTCTTTGTCCAGCTGAATTTAAAATGAAGCTGACACAAATTCCTTGTTTGAAAATATGCTATTGGAATTTCTATTTCCTGCTGCTTGGAATTATTTTTCAAGAGCCCCCAGGAGTTTATGGAAGGCACTGTGATTGAGATATAACTCAAATTTCATGGAAACATTTTAAGTATATTTCTGATTATATTTATTATGAGTTATTCACCATTAGTTTTCCCCAAGCCAATTTCACTGTGACATGAAAAACACATTTTTTGTGGCCTACCCATGCTTTTGTAACAGGCACTTTGGGGTTGATGGTTTTATCTCGGTTTCTTAATCTAGCTGCAGTGATGAATCTGTAATTAGAATAACCTTTCAGTCTGTTAAACTAAAAGGGTAACATGGTATCCTGTATTTAATATTTACACTTCATCTACTTGTAGTTTACAAATTAGAAAGGTAGGACGCAGAAGGTTAAAACAGAATCGAACTGACAGAAGCGGAAGAGGTAAATAATGTCAGGTACCAGAAATGAGCCCATGGTAGTAAATGGAGGGGAAAAGTATGTTTCTAAAGTTTCTCGCAGTGGAGGCTCCAGAGGAAAGAATGTATTCAATGATGTTGTTATTTTTTTCTGACCACCCAATGCCTACACATGAACCTATGGAGATGAAATAGTTTCCTAAACAAAATGGAGTCTTTTGGCAGTAGGGACAAAAAAGACCATGCAGGAATTTATTGTGTATAAATGACATTAAGTCAACCTAGAGGCAATATTTTAAATTATGTTTTATAGGAGTAAAGCAGAAATGGTGCTTAACAAGATGATTTTCATGTCTCCTGCCAATGAAAGGTAAAAGAGAGGATCATCCAATGAAAGCACTTTGAGGGTGGGGGTTGGAAGAAGGTGAATGCGTTACAGGTATGACCACCCTGGGAGAAATGATCAGGTTTTGCTTAATAATAGGTGACTAACCACGGAGGCAGCAGTCTGGGTATTACTTTTCAAGACTTAGCTACAGAGTGATAGAAGCGTGAGTCTATGTGAGAATCTGAGGTCTGAAAACCGAGTGTATCCATGTGTGTGTGTCCACACACATGTGCGTATGCCCACATGTGCATGTGGCTGTATCTGCACGTAATCATGGGGGTGGGTAGAAAGGGCAGAAGACAGCAGGCCCTTGAGCATCATTGTTTAGTTAGCTTAACAGAGCTGTAAGTTCAAGGGCTGCTGGGATTTTGATGTTCAGAGCCAGGACTTTCAGGCACTGAGATGGGTTCTTCAACTTGATGTCCATACCTCGGTCCTGATTTTCTTCTATTAAACAGAGACTTCTTTTGATCATTTTAATGTCTGAAATCCAGACAAGATATAGGAGACCTGAGAGAGGAGTAAGTTCTCTGGGAAGGGAGGAAAAAGGCTAGACATGGGGTCAATAGTGGGAACATCTAGATTTATATCAAGCAGGACCTCTCACGAGCCCCTCCCCTGTAGTAGGATTGATCCTGGAGTTGGGCATGGGTGAACTGTACAGATGGCCTTTGAGAGGCTCAGTGATGAAGGTTAGATGTGGGGTTCATGGTGAGGAAACATAATGTTCACTGTCATCACAGTCATCGACAGATACTGCACCCTGGGCCTTGTCTTTAAGGTACTAACGATTGGACTTGTTTCATATGCTTTAACTCCCTCTGTGTTTAAATACCTGTACTTGAATTTTGGCTGCATTACCCAAGAATTCCCTTTTTGTTGGGGGAGGAGCCACATTACCTCTTGTACCTCAAACACCTATTCTGTTTTCTATGGTTTCTTGACAGTAGTGGAAGTCTGCGACAGTGAATTGTATGTGTCGACTTGATGGGGCTAAGGGATGCCCTGATAGCCAGTAGGACATTATTTCTGGTTTGTTTGCAATGGTGATTGCAGAAGACATTAGCATTGGAATCAGCGGTGTGGGTAAGGAAGATTCCCTCACCAGTGCAGGTGAGCCTCATTCAGTCCCTGGAGGGCCTTAAAAGAACAAAAAGATGGAACAAGAGTGAATTTGTTCTCCTTACTTGAGCTGACATAGCCATCTTCTCCTGCCCTTGTCCATCAGCACTCCTGGTTCCCAGGCCTTCAAGTTTGGACTGGAGCTATTCCGGCTTTCCAAGCCTTTTGCTTGCAGATAGCAGATGGTGGGACTTAGCTCCATATTGAAGTGAGCCAATCTCTCATATTGCCTAACTATATAGCTCTATATATCCTATTGGTTTTCTTTCTCTGGAGAACCCTGCCTAATGCAATTTGAAAAAATACTTCAAAAAAAGGGACACCTGGGTGTCTCAGTTGATTAAGCATCTGCCTTCGGCTCAAGCAGCGGGCTCTCTGTTCAGTGGGGAGTCTGCTTCTCCCTCTCCCTCTGCCTGCTACTCCCTACTGCTTGTGCTCTCTCTCTCTCTGTGTCAAACAAATAATCTTTAAAAAAATACTTCAACCCCCCCCCCTTTTTTTTTGGTGAGAAAGAATTGTGTGCACCTGTGTGGGAAATAACGCAACATACAATGTAAAAAAGGGTGAGAACTTCCAAGAGCAGAGTATTTATTTCCCAAATAGTATTTTATGTTTACTGTGTTCTATTGATAAGTCAGTGACCAAGACAGGCAAGGTTTCTGCCCTCATCGAGGTTACACTCTTAGGAAACCTCTGAGTGTAACAAGGATCAAGCTCTAGGTGGAGATGGGAGGGTGTTTATATATAAAGAGAACAACATCAATAGATGTAGTGTATACTAAGTGCCAGCTAATAGAGTTTGAATAATTACAAAGGAGAGGAAGAGATTATTTCAGGTAGGAGAGTTGTATGAACAAAAGCATGAACACAGGCTATAATGAGGAACCTACTTGGCTGGAGTTTAGGCCTTGTACCTAGGAATAGTGAAGGACAAATTTTGAGAAGTGAATGGAGAGCAACTGAAGACTTGTGAACAGGGAGGTGACATGATAAAATTGGTGTTAGCACAGTTGATGTGGAAATCAAACCAGGAAGTAGGATGCTCTAAACTACCGGAGATGGACTGAAGGGGACATCAGTGGGAATGCAGAGCTAGTGAAACATTTCAGACATTAGAAGGGAAGACTCAGTAAGCATGGGACTAGTGAATACAAGGCCAAAAGGTGAGGCTTCAGATATCCCTCCAGCATTTCAAACCTTACTGGTGAGCTAATGAGGTGACATTTGGACAAATGGCAGAGTCCAGATGGGAGACAGTTTGGGAGGATCATTGAGGAGGTATAATTTGGATATAGACAGCCATGGAATTCAGGAATAGAAGAATTAATTTATTCTGCTTCATTTCCCCCACAATTTTTCTTAACAGCTTTCTCCAATAGAAAGTTGAAATACTAGTACAGTCAGCACCTGTATATTCCATACATCTAGATCTAAGAATTTCCATCTTCCCTTATTAGCATCTGTCTTTTTGACTGGACCATTTGAAAATAACTTGCCAGTCCAATGAGACTTTATTCCTGAATACTTTAGCACAAATGTCTGAAGGACAAAAACTTCAGCTATGAAAGAATTTAAGACCAAGGGTGTTTCATTTGGTGGTCAAGGCTGTATTAGATCTTCAGGTTACCTTGTGGTCCAATCCACTGCGCTTCTGTTCTGCTACATCCCTTCCATGTTTATATATGGTATTTATTGGTTGGTGTATTCAGACATACTGATTAGATTTGGGCAAGTAAGAAACAAAAAGTATAAAAGAGATCTAGAAACATGGATAGGAAAAGATTTTGAGAGCTCAAAAAGGAGAGGATGTGGGGCACCTATCTGGCTCAGTTGGAGGAGCGTGTGACTCTTGATCTTGGGGTTGTGAGTTTGAGCCCCACACTGGGTGTAGGGATTACTGATATACATACGTATGTACATACATACATGAACAAACAAGATCATGGATGAAAAGAACAGTGGAGCAGAGATTTTATTTTCAGGGGAGAAATCTAATGGTTGGATTGAGTGGTTCTTGGTGACATCTGACCATTATGGATCATAAGGTCTGGTTAGGCCAAGACCATGTTTCATGGTAGAATTTATGGACCACCTCCTTTGTTTTTTTTTTTTGTGACAACCATACTTCTCACTGAAGAAAGCAGTATTTTGGATAGATATGTACACATACCTAGTAGTGGTATTTTACTACTGGCTTAATAGAAGCAGACAGATAATTGTCAGGAGATTGAGGTCTGTGTCAAGGTAGGGAGGATTTCAAGATTGACCTCTTGAACTCTTACGGTTATAGTTGTGCTGTTGAAGTGCTGGGCAAGTTGAGAGCTGTTGGGAGAATACACCTCTTTAGAAACAATTGAAACTCTTGGATACTCTATTAATATGACCCATGAGAACATGATTTGGGGGAAAGGGGCTCTCAGGGACTGATGCATGATTTATGTGCTTAAAATAGTAAAAAAAAAAAAAAAAAAAAAAAAAAGGTCCATAAAGTATTCAAAGTTCAAAGTTGCCTGTCAAGCTGCTTTAGTTCAGGTATTTTTAGTGTATTTAACTTTGTGATGTGTATTATATCTTTTACTTAGTGTTCAGTGTTTGGACAGGAAAAAGTGAATTGTACAGAGGCTTGTAGTCTAATAGTTTGATCCAAAAGCTTATAGTCTAAGACTTGAACTCTGTACCCGGTTGAATAGTGTTGTTCCCCATGCTCCCCCAATTCAATTCCACTCAGAACCTCAGAAAGTGACCTTATTTGGAAATTGGGTCTTGACAGATGTAGTTAGGTTAATTACATTAAGATTAAGTCATACTGCAGTCAGGTGGGCCCTAATCCAACATGACTGGTGTCCTTGTAAGAAAGGACACACAGATACATGAAGGTGTAGAGAGAATGATGTCATGTGAAGGTAGAGGCCAAGGTTGGAGTCGTGTGTCTACCAGCCCAGGAACACCTAGGAGTGCTGGCAACCAGTAGAAGCTCAAGTACTCCCCCAGAGCCTCCAATAGTAACCAACCTTGCCTGCCGATACCTCGATTTGGGACTTCTAGCTTCCAGAGATGTGAGAATAAATTTTTGTTGGTTTAAATCACCCAGTTGTAGTAATTTTTATGGAAGCCTTAAGAAACTCATAGAGATGATAAGTCACAGGATCCATAAGATTCTGGCTCCTGATGTTGTTGTTACTGTTAATTTTTAATGAAAGTAGTGTGCAGCAGAATGTGAAATACTACACTTAAAAAGTGTGTGTGGTCGAAAGCCAGATGAAGCATTCCTAAGGAGGTGTCGGCTCTGAAAATTATGTGTATAGAGCTCAGGTTCCCATTTGATTTGGCTCTCAAGAAGAGTTAATGAATAAAAATATAACATATGCTTTTTTTTTAATCAAGAGGTGCAGCTAATTGAAAAAAAGCCATCTACTTAAATGGGGATAAGAATTTTTGCCTGAGAATCATTTCCATGCTTTAACTTTTTTTTTTTCCTTTTGGAGAGTGTATTGGATTTTTTAAGTGGGAAATCTCTACCATCTCATTTGTTTTTTTGTTTTTGTTTTTTTTCTCACTTTGTTTGAAGACCAGAGTCAGGGCTTACACGTTTTTATGAAGAAAATACGAACACCGTATTTGGAGTCTTATAAAAGTGGATTTGCAGAAGTAATCATGTAGGAGGATAATTCATGGAGAATTTTGGAGGGGAAATAACCTTTCTATTATTTACAAATAGTAGTTCCTTGGTCTAAGCTCACTGTTGGTCATCTTTATAATAAGAGCCATATCATTTTGACGTTATGAGTTTCTTGGTTACTATAAATTCAAAATGACAGTGATAAATTTGTTAATGATCTAGCCCTTCGTTTTCCACTTTACTTATCTGCCTTCAGTTTTACATTTTACGTTTTTTCTCCTCTTGCTCAGAGGGTTCTAGCTCATACCATGCTATTTGTGATTCTGACTTTAGACAGATTCTCAGTACCATCATGACTCACCTTTGATGAGCCTCTCTTGTTTGGCACCTTGTTTCTGCTCAAAACTGCTGTAGTCTTGTGTAAGCTCTTCTTTTGGCTTAAGTCTCTAGACTCTAGCTTCGTGACATAAAGATGGAGCTGGGTATGGCCCTGTGTCCTGGTTGAGGCTTCCAATATATGCTGCCTGTACACTTTATCCCTCTGTTCAAGAGAACTGACATTGGTTTCGTGCCAACCTTGATGTAGAACTAGGTCCTTTATTGGCTTCCATAGTAAAGCCAATCACACCAAGCATAGCGTGGAGACGTGCAGGTCGTGAAGTAGGTTCACATTGTATAGTACAAATGTTTACTTTGGAAAACCATGATCACTAGCCTTGTGCTTTATTGAAGAATTTTTCAGCCCATACTGCCAACGGAGGTTTCTTTCTTTCTGCCTCTCTCATGTACAGTGCCCTGTCTCTCGGGGTCCTTTACGATTGTACTGAGAATTACCCCTTGCTCTTACTGTCCCTCTCTTTCCCCTTAAATCTTAACATGCCACCTTCTCTTTCACCGTAAGGAGCAATTCGTTCCAAGCTTTTACTTTAAAATGTGCTCATGGCCAATCAGCAAGCAAAGATCTTTCCAGGTAAAAGACCCGCACTTAAAATACGATTTAGGATAAATGTTTTTGTCCTTCTAAGTTATAATCCATACTCTCTGATCACTTTTAAAAATAACCACAACCACAATATAGTTGCTGAAAGATGTCACAGTATATTAGCTTCTATGTAAGTGTCCATTTTACTTTGGCAGTATGCAGTGTGGGTTTTAAAATCTAGTGTCCTGGCACAAGAATTTGAACTAACCATCATTTTAAACTGTCACTCCACTAAAGGAGAATAAATTTAGTAGGATACCACCCAAGGATATTCAAAATCAATTCATTTTTCTGAATTATGCTAATTAGTCTGTAATTGGTCTTTGATAATCTAATAAATAGAAAATTCTAGATGACTGACTTCCCTTTCAACAACATAATGTTCTGTTCTATAAGAATTTGGCTTCCAAATAGCAAATAGTAGTATGGTTCTTCATGCAATAAGGCAGTACAGTTGACCTTTGAAAAACACCGATTTGAACTGCACTGGTCCACTTAGACACAGATATTTTTGATAAATGCAGTACAGTGCTGTAAATTTATTTCCTCTTCCTTGCGATTTCCTTTTTTTAAAAAAATTATTTAAATATTTTAGAGGGAGGGAGAGAGAGAGTGTGTATATGAACAGGGGGAAGGGGCAGAAGGAGAGGGAGAGAGAGAGTCCCAGGCAGACCCCGAGCTGAGCCCAGAGCCTGACATAGGGCTCAATCTGATGACCCTGAGATCATGACCTGAGCTGAAACCAAGAGTTGGACGCTTAACCGACTGAGCCACTCAGGCACCCCCCTTATGATTTTCTTTCTTGTCTTTTTTTTTTTTTTTAAAGATTTAATTTGAGAGAGAGCAAGTACATGCATGAGAGAGTGGTAGAGGGAGGGAGACACAAACTCCCTTTTGATCAGGGAGCCCAACGTGGGGCTCCATCCCGGGATCCTGACCTGAGGCAAATGCAGATGCCTAATCCACTGAGCCACCCAGGGACCCCTCCCCTTATGATTTTCTTAATAACATTTCCTTTCACTTTAAGAACACAGTGTATAATACCTGCAGCATACAAAATATGTGTTAATTGATATTGATGTTTTTGGTAAGGTTTCCAGCCAACATTAGGTTATTCGTAATTAAGCTTTAAGTATCAGGAGGTAAGTCAAAGATTATAGGTGGGTTTTTGACTGTGCAGGGGTGGGGGTGGTCAACACCCCTAACCCCTGAGCTGTTAAAGGGTCGACTGTATTTCCCTTTAAGAAAGATGGTCACTGGGCACCTGGGTGGCTCAGTTGGTTAAGTGAATCCCTTCAGCTTAGGTGATGATCTTGGAGTCCTAGGATTGAGTCCCAAATCGGGCTCCCCCCTCAGCGAGGAGTCTGCATCTCCCTTTGACCCTCCCACTCTCATGCTCTCTCTTAAACAAACAAACAAACAAACAAATAAAATCTTTAAAAAGAAAGATAGTCAGTGATGGTCACCTTCTGCAGTCACATGTCCCTTAGAACCATAGATTAATGCTAGTTGTTGTCTCGTCCTGGGGTATTGGTTGTAGTTAGATGTTTGCTTTGTGATTTGAGATTGACACTTACTGGTTTTCTGGGCTAACTGGACCATGTTTTTTCAGTATAAAGTATCGGATATTTCTGTACACTCTGCTAGTTTCTCTACTTGCTGTAACCATGTGGCTTCACTCCAGACTGCAGCGTTATTTTCTAGAAGTGTCTCTTTTGCTTGCTGTGGATGATATTAACTCAGCCAGATAACTGTAAAGGGGTTGTAAGGGAGTTATAAGGGATTGCAATAATTACCCACTTTTCTCATGTGCTTGCTGAGCTGAATAGACTTTGAATTTGCTGTAGTTTTAATAACAAGGTCTGATTATGATGAAAGATTTAAAGTAGGGAATCTTCTTATGCCATTTTATGTTGCTAGACTGCTATATTATCTCTGTGTTGACTTTTTTTTGCCAACAATACCCATTCTAGAAATTCAATCTTCGAAAGGAGACAATTGGGCAAAGTGCAGTTTGGCCAATTTTGATTGTTTTGTGATCATGCCAGTTTGCTGTGAGGTCCTGCCAAGCATCCCCAAGGCTCTTAACTACTCATTTTCGTAATCTGAGGTTTAACTTCCTTATCCAAATACTGGTTGATGGAGAATATTCATCCAAGGGATCATGTGACTATAGTAAGTTGCCTGTAAAGTTTATTTTGTGTGAGTTAAAACATAATGTTTTTCTTTACTCAGTTTGGGTGAGCATATACTTGTTGTGCTGATGAAAAAAATTGACACTTACTGAGCCCATAAGGCCCTGACCCTGTCCTCTGTCCTCTACACTCATGGATTTTAGGGGTGCTGTTGTGTTACTTTCACTTAATAATTAGAAGTGGTATTCGGGAAAACAACATTCTAACCACGGGGGTGAAAAATGAGTCGCAGGGAAATAACCTCATGTGAATGGGCAGATGATCGAATCAGCCTATAAAATCAGTGAGCTGGAACCGGCCCAACTGTGACAATGTATCACGTGGAGAACACCCATGTTACCGCGGTCTCTGCCGCCCCTCGGCCATGTTAACAAGCAGAGACACACCTGCTCCGGTCTCCTCAGTACTGTCTAAGCCACAGTTCCTGGCTGCCTCCAACGATGGCCCTGTCATTCGGGTATTCTTTGTTGGATGTCCCAGTTTACTATAAAGGAAAGGGCACAGGCTTCAGAGGAGAAAAAGCTGAGGTTATATCCCAGTTCTATGGCTAAATAGCTATGTTACTTCGGTTAGGAGACTTATTAAGGAAGCGTATCAACAAACCTTATGCATGAAGGTACCTTTTCATTTCTTAGATGATGGGGTAGAAGGAAAAATTATGGAGAATGTTTCAAAGGTATGCATTGGGCCAGTGACAGCAATGACTGAATTGCAGAGGGAGGCAAGGCCTATTTATGTAATGAAAGACTTGTCACCAGTGGTGGAGAGATTTAAGTGGGGGTCAGTATTTGCAAATTTTGATGATTGAAGGTCAGAGGCAGCATCTGGCATTGAAGACACCATAGGATCTATGACTGGAATATACAGGTATGTGGGACAGTGCAGCATAATAAAGCCAAGTTCAAATAATGGTCTCCCTCATCATTAGCTGAATAAATTTCGTCAATTGATAAACTTCAACCTCCATGTTAAAATGTCAAGAAGAGAGCATAGCATGATTTGGGTTTCAGAGGCTGTTGAATGAACTAATAGTCGTAGAATGACTAGCATCATGCCTGGAATTTACTGAGTATTTGGTGAAGACAAGGTGTTACTGTTACCCAAAGTTATTCAAGCACAATAAGCAGAAACATGGAGGAATGCTGGGCAAACCACAGTTATGTCCTCATTGGATTCAGCAGACTTGACAGTTTTTCTCTGTTTTTAATGTGGATGAAATCTCTTAATATCATTTGTTGATAGTAAAGTCTGGTTTAAGACAGTTTCCGACCTGATGATTTTCAGTGCTTCAGTGGTATTACATCCCACAGGAAGAAGAGGCCACACTCACCTGATGTTGTCAAGATTGAAACACGTTATAATGCTCAAAACCACTATGTATGAATTTATGAAAAATAGAGGAAGAAACTAAATGCATATTCTTTACATTTGCTAAGGATGTGAGATTCGAATAAGCAATTAGTTAACTGTGGCCAACTATGTCTTTTTAGTTCTGTGACTTGGGACCTAAAATTAAGTATGTGGCAGTTTCTAGCTTATTGTTTCAAAGGTTTATTAGGTAACAACACTCTGCTTAGGTATGTGAACTTCATGTTGCTTGTTTTTAGATTTCTATCATTGTTTTGTGTTAGAATTTTCTTGTATGACTGTCAGAGTTGCTTGGCTTCATTGCAGACCAGACTGACCAGTGCTTTGTAGAAAGAAAGAGTGCTTTTCATAAGATTGCTAAGAACTATTTGTCTGCACCATTAGTTCTGCTTTAAAAACAAGGCTAAACTTTGTTCACTGCTTAGAAAACTCATCACAGCGTTAACATTTCAAAGTTTGTCATTTCCTTGATTTTTTGTGAGCTATTTCTGTGGCTTTTGAAGAAGAACCCACAGAGGTCAGCAAAAGTAGTCCAAGCCCCCAGGGCTATGGTCCCTCCCTCAGAGTGGTGGCAATGACAATATTGCAAAGGCGAATCCTTCCAGGGAGGGCTAGGACCCCTTGTGCTTGCATAATTGGGTGTTGATGAAGCAAATGTATCACTACATTTATCCAGTCCTCTAGAAAATTCTGATTTTTTTTAAGACAGCTAGAAAACTTGGAGCAATTTTTAATTTTCTTTCTTTTTCACTCTCTCCTTCCTCCTTTCATTCTTTCTGTTTTGAAGTAGAGGTTTTTTGTAAAAAAGAACTTACACAAGAATCATTTCGTGCTGACTTCTGTTTTATGGAGTATAATTTTGACCAAGATCATTTAGACAACCACCAATAAGCATGTTGTGACCCTCTCAAAACTTCTATTTTTAAGTGCCTGTGTTTCGGTTTCTTCATATCCACAGGATCATGAATGAAACTTTTAACAGCAAAGTATGTTTTTAAGCTCTCTGTTTCAGTCCGCCAACTTCCCAACTTCTCTCTCACCCCCTGTCCCAAGAATCCATTTCTAGGGAACAAAGGGAGTCTTCAAAGGACCTTCAGAGTGAGAACTTAAGAGTGATTCCTCCTAGAAGAAAAGGTAACGTTATTTTAGCTCTACTGAAATGCTCTTCACTCATAATGGGAAGATGGGAGGCAGTGAACCTCAGGAAAGGTAATCTCCCCGAATGGCATTACCAGCCTCTGCAGTAGAAAAGTCAGCATCGACCACAGGAAGCAGGACGATTGTTAGTGGTGCCAACGAAGACAAGCAAAGTTGATGGCAAGCTTGGGGGCTCCAGACCTGATTTGGAGACGTGCTGGGTCTGGGTTAAGGAAAGTAGCTCCTCATCCACTTTGCTCCAGCAGAGTTGGCTTCTGTAGTTAAATGCGTGAACACTTGCTCTGAATCGGGAGATCCCGAGGTGGTTTCAGCAGCAAAGTCTTTTATAATTAATGGCGTGTGTATTGCCATTCGCTTGGGAGGCAGGTGATTACTTGGCTTAGTGTTACCCTCAGACGTGATAATATCGGTAGCGCTACTGGTTTTAATTAAAACTTCAAAATGTGTGCCTGCTGAAATATTCATTATTGCACCCCTTGATTGTGTGCGAGAATTGATAGTCTTGTGTGTTTATTTGTTTCATATAATAATACTAGGGACAGTTAACAGGAGACAGATTTTGCAGAATATTTTTCTTTGTCCCTGAGACAATGGAATGTTTCCATATGTGCTCACACACGCGTATGCACATGTAATATTTTTGAGGGTACTCTGATTAGACTTTTTCTTTAGCTCTAAAAAAATGTTTGTGGTCAAAGCTAGTAGACAAAATGAGACAAATGGGAGAGAAGAGAGAAAAAGGCAGAAAGAGTAATCCTTTGCCCATTAATTGTATTTCAGTCTCGGTTTAGTCCGAAGCCCTGTGGTCTGTTGAACATACTGATCTCTTGTAGAATGCCACAACTAGATTGGCTTAATTAAGATGTTTAAAAGAAGTAGAAAGAGTGCTGGCACTGTGGAAGAACCGAGGAAAAGCCACATGGAACAGAAAAGGTGTTCATGGGGCTGTTTTGCAGGTGGGGACATTTGTGAGGCAATCTTCATTTATGCACCAAATGCGTCAAGTACATACTCGAAAGGGACAGTTAGAGACGGTCCAGGCTACTTCCTTCTTTTTTACAGGTTGCATTTATAGTTATCCTTTCTGATAAGTATTGTTTGGTACGCTGGAAGTGAAGAAACCTGCAATAAGGCAGGTTATCTCATGAAATTTAGCAATATTTTTTTAATCCAAGTTTTTCAGGTCTCCCATATAAAATACAGAGAAAGGGGTATGTGTACATGTGTGTGTGTGTGCGCGTGCGTGCTTACAGCATGTCGGCAATCTCTATGGCCATGCTTTGCTTTCAGAACATGGAAAATAAAGTTCTGAAACTTGGCGAGAAGCTGATCATTAAATTACTGCTGCTGTTCTTGAAGAATGTTGATTGCACTGTAGTTTTCTTCCCCCAGAGCCCTTAATATATAGGGTTATATTTTTATGGTTTTGAAGTTTTTGGTGACTCCATTAGGAACATTTTCTAGTGAGGCCGAATCATACTCACGCTATCACTTCCTTGCTGGGGGAAAAAAAATGAAATTATTGCAGTAAAAACAGTCTGCTTCAGAAAAACAACAATAAGTGGTTTTATTTCGATGGATATTCAGGGCTCAAAGCAGCACGAATTGGAGCAGGTAGGCTGCAGTGTCGCTGTAGATTTCTTTACAGGAGAGAAAATCTGGCCTTGATTACTTCAACTCTATGCTGACTCTGGAGACTGGTTTCAATTAAAACTTTCCCCCTAGCTTCAGAGACCATTTTTTGTCTTCTTTATTAAAGTTGGTTTGGGGATGAAGTTTTTGAAAGCAGAAGGAGTCCTGTCATTAAGGGTTTAGTTTCAGTGTGTGGAAAGAAAAATCCAGATATCCTTTGTAGGTTTTAAGTGAAAACAATAATGATAGCAGTATTTTTAGATCAGAAAAGCAAATACCCAGAGCAGTGGGACCTAGTTAGAACATCAGAATAGGAGGTCTGACCCCATCTGTGATTTGTTTAATGACTTGGGGCAAATATCATTCATCTTTTGACTTCAATCTTTCTGTGTTGGTGACCTTCATCCCTCTCTTTCTGCTCTTTGCTTCCATCTCCTATGCCAAAATTTCTTTTCACAAAATGACTCCTTTTTGGTATGGCACTAGACTTTGAGAAATCCCTTGATCCTTTACTTTGCCCTTAACTTGAGCCAAATTTAATTCCCAGGGCAGAAAAATTGCTCTTCATTCAGCTGTTTCCCGATATGTCTTTGACTAGATTCGAATTTTCACTTCTTTTTGGAAGACTTCAAAGGAGGTGATAATTCACTTCCTTCTCAACTTGTTGCAATATTCAACAAACCTTTAGTCTTCTTTCTGTTTTTGAGAATAATATTTATTTACATTTTAAGGTGACTTTTATATACAAAGACACATATAGATCTTAAGTGTGTAATTTGATGAGTTTTGACAAATACATGCAACTCAGTAATTCGTACTCGTACTAATCAGGATATAGAACATTTCCATCACTCCAGAATTGTTGTTTGCAGGTATTTTCAGTTATTCTTTGACCCAAGAAGCGGCAACTTTTCCAATTTTTTTCCACCATAGATTAATTCTGCCTGTTGAGGGTGTCGTATAAGAATTATGCAGTATATGATCTTTTGAGTCCAGCTTATTTTGCTTGGTCCATTATCTGTGTTACTCATCCATGTTATTGTCTGAATCAGAAGTTTGTTCCTTCTTGTTGCTGATATTCCACTCTATTGATGTATGATAATTTGCTTATCCGTTCTCTTGTTGATATTTGGGTTGTTTCCAGTTTGGGGCTATTACATACAGAGCTGCTGGGACTATTCCTGTACAAGCCTTGGTTGTAGTTTGTCTCTTTTCTCTTTTGCTTTTGGCCCATACTGGAAGGCAGTCTCAAAGGTGGCCCCCAAAGATCCCTGCCTCCTGGTACTCAAGCCCTTAGTGTCAGCTACATGGATTGACTCAATTCTAAGGAATAGAATGTAGCAGAGGTATTGGAACAGTAATACAGGTGGGAATGTGGGATGCCACTTGTGAGATGGGGTGCTGTCTCTCACTCTCCCCGGGCCTGCTAATGCTGGAGAGAGCCATTGTCCTGTCATGAATCAACCTTCTGGACAGGCCCCCACGAGCAAGTTTGGAAGATGATCTACTGAGGCCTTGTCAGCAGCCCCGTGACTGCGCTTAGAAGCCCATTCTTTCCCAGGTGAGCCTTGAGTTGACTGTAGCCCTGAGATGATACCGTGATTGCAACCTCAGGACACTCAGAGCTTGGACCGCCCAGCCAAGCTACTCTGACGTTCTCCACTCCGAGAAAATGTAAGAAGATGAACGTGGGCTGTTGCCGGCCTTCAAGTTTGGGGTTATTTGTTTCATAGCAGTAACGAGCTAGTACGGTCCACTTCAGGGACCATGCGTGGTGTTTTCTTAAAAAGTTTTACTTTGTTTCACTTCTATTGAGCTATAGTTGAGCTACAGGTCTCTAGAAGTCAAAGGTGTGCTACAGCACAACTTGACAGAAATAAGTTGTAAAATAATTACCAGAATAAATTTAATTAACATCCATTTCCTCATATAGTTAAACTGAAAAATTGTTTTTTTCCTTGGGATGAGACCTGGTTGGATTTACTCTCTCGAAAACTTTGAAAAATCTTCTACAACCTCGTGAACTATAGTCGTCGTGTTGGGTGATACATCCCCAGTACTTATCTTATAATTAGAAGTTTGTACCTTTTGACTCTTTACATCCAATCTCACCAGTGTCTCTCCGTGACTCCCGGGTAAGCACAAATCTGATCTCTTTTTCTATGAGTTTGGTGTTAGTTTTGTTTTGTTGTTGTTGGCTCTTTGAGATTCCATGGTGTATCTAAATCATTCATTCTCTATTGATTCCTCACAGGAGGATAGGAGCTCACTAGGAGCTTTGTGTTTCTCACATCCACAGCTGGTAACAGAACATAGGGTAATCTTCTACAGAGAAAGCTTTATGTAGTTTCTTCATTCATTTTTGGAAAGTAGTTAAAGAGCTTAGTTGTTTTCCTCAGGATGGGGTGTTACGTAATTCTTTTTTGGGAAGTAGCAGAAGCTCATTCTAAAAATAGTTAACGAGGAAGAACTGGAGAAAAAGCGAAAAGTCTCTAAAAAATCATTACTACCTCAATGCAATAATTGTTAAACTTGTTCTGTTCATTTCCCTAGATTTTTCTCCATAGAAATAGACATACACATAAGCATGTATACGTATTCCCAAGTGTAATCAAACTATACATGCTCTTTTAAAATCTCCTTTTCCCCTTCACAGAGTATTCTGATATTATTTCAATGTCAATAAAGACAGATGAAGGGGAGCAAAATATGTAACCCCAAAGTAGGCAACTTTGGCATGTGGGTTATTTTAAGCTAAAGGCAATCAAGACTCAGTTGACTGAAGAAAAACTTTTACTTCTTCCTTGCCTCCCTGAAAGAATTTAGATAGGGGGCCTGGCTCAGAGTGAGCTATTACCAGGAATAACTTTTATCTGATGGACTTCCCTGTATGGTGGGGCAAATATTCGATCTTTGTATTGTCCTGTGAAATACCTTCCTCTCTTTTGAAGCCCCTGGCCTTTATCCCATCCCTTAGCATAGGATGGCATATGAGCCTCGACTGCCATCCTTGTCTTTGGGTCTCATATTCTTGTGGGGTTCCTCTTTGTATATAATGAAATTTGCTTTTCTCCTGTTTATCAGTTTTCTATCAGTTTACCAACCAAAGAAACTTTAACTAGAAAGGCATAGGAAACATTTTTCTTCCCACAACACAGATCTAGACCTACGTGATCATTTTCATAATTTCATAGTGTTACTATATACCCTAATTTATCCTATTCTGTGCCTTTGACCTGTTACATTCTCTACCTCCACCATGTTTTTGACAATTAAAAACACCTATGAATAATCATCTTTCCTTAGCATAATTCATCAAGTGAATATTTCTAGAAAGGTATGCACCTTTAAAGGCCTTGGATAAATATTGTAAAATTGCCATTTAGCAAGGTGAGACTCACTAAGAGAATATGAGAGTATTGTCTCTCAATAAGTGTGGTAACACTGAGCATTATCAAACTTGTTAATATTTGGCAATGTGATGAACAAACATATTGTCTTTTTTTAAAAAAAGATTTTATTTATTTATTTAACAGAGAACACAAGCAGGCAGAGAGGCAGGCAGAGGCAGAGAGAGGAGCAGGCTCCCCGCCAAGCAAGGAGCCCGATGCGGGACTCGATCCCAGGATGCTGGGATCATGACCTGAGCTGAAGGCAGCCGCCCAACCAACTGAGCCACCCAGGCGTCCCAAACATATTGTCATTTTAACATGCATTTCTTTGTGAGTAATACTGAACATAGATTTTTTATATTGTTCTCGGCTGTATATTTTGAATTTTTCGTATCTGTTAATTTTTGTCCTGCGGTAATAAGATTTTTTTTCTCACTGATTTGTGAGTTTTCTCTGTCTCCCTTTATAAATTTTTAAAAAATATTCTATTTATTTGACAGAGAGGGAGAGGTCACAAGTAGGCAGAGAGGCAGGCAGAAAGAAAGGGTGAATCAGGCTCCCCACCGAGCAGAGAGCCCGATGTGGGGCTTGATCCCAGGACCCTGAGATCATGACCTGAGCCGAAGGCAGAGGCCTCAACCCACTGAGCCACCCAGGCGCCCCCTCCCTTTATAAATTTATGTATATACATGCAAATACATTTTTATATATAATACATATTTATATTTACCTGCAGCAGGGCATATATAGTGCATGTAATTCTTTTTCATATTGTAGTTTGACCTTTAACTTTGATAATGGTGAGTTGTTTATAAAGAAATGTTGCATATTAGTTAAATTGATCATTTTCTAAATGGTTTATGGCTTTGTCATGATGCTTAGTAAGTCTTTTTTCTACTGTAAAATTATAAAATTAGTTTTTTCTGTTTTAAAGGATTAGTACTATGATTTCATTTGCTTACATTTTATATCTGCATTTTCTTTTCCATGTTTAAAATTTAGTACTTTTTTATTTAAAGTTTTTAATTGATCTGGAATTTATTTTTATATAAAGGGGGAGATAAAGATCCTACTTTATTTTTCCCCAAACTATTGACCAGTTATCCCAACATAAGTAATTGAATAATCTTTTTTTGATTACCAATAATTTTAAATGTACCATTATAACTTATTAATTAATGTGTATTGTAAATATGCATCTCCCCTCACATATCTCCCTGAAAAAAAAATTAAGAACTTTTACATGTGTTTTCCCCAAATATGTTTATTTTTTCAGTGTTACAAGATTAATTGTTCATGGACCACACCCAGTGCTCCATGCAGTACATGCCCTCCTCAATACCCACCACCAGGCTCGCCCAGCCCTCCACTAAGTTTGTTGCTCAGAGTCCACAGTCTCTCCTGGTTCATCTCCCCCTCTGATTTCCCCCCACTCACCCTTCTCTTCCTTCTCACAATGCCCTCCATGTTTTTCCTTATGCTCCACACATAAGTGAGACCATAAGATAACTCTCTCTGCTTGACTTACTTCACTCTGCGTAATCTCTTCTGGTCTCGTCCATGTTGATACAAAAGTTGGATATTCATCCTTTCTGATGGAGGCATAATATTCCATTGTATATATGAACCATATCTTCTTTATCCATTCATCTCTTGAAGGGCATCTTGGTTCTTTCCACAGTTTGGCGATTGTGGCCATTGCGGCTATGAACATTGGGGTACATGTGGCCCTTCTTTGTACTGCATCTGCTTCTTTGGGGTAAATACCCAGTAGTGCAATTGCAGGGTCATAGCGTAGCTCTATTTTTAATTTCTTGAGGAATCTCCATACTGTGTTCCAAAATGGCAGCACCAACTTGTATGCCCACCAACAGTGGAAGAGGGTTCCCCTTTCTCCACATCCTCTCCAGCATTTGTTGTTTACTGTCTTGTTGATTTTGGCCATTCTAACCGGTGTAAGGTGGTATCTCA